>NC_069421.1:58660510-58719483 GCF_026875155.1 Cherax quadricarinatus
TTTATACCCAAAAATTTGTTTTGAAGCTAATATTACATACATAATAGTAATAAAACAGTCAAAAAACCCTGCAGGTGAACATTTTTCACCGCCTTGTTGACACACTAATTTTAAAAAATTATTTTTTATATATATATATATTTTATATATATATATTTATATATATTTTTATATATTTTTTTTTATCACCCCGGGCCCCAAATTCCCCCAAAGGGCAGGGGGGCCCCGAAAAAGAAAAACTTTCCCCCTCATTCACTCCACCCACTGTTTTGCCAAAAGGGGTTGTTTACCTACATTTTTTTAAACGCAAAATAACCCCCATCCTTCAGAGTGCAGGCATTTTACTTCCCATCTCCAGGACCCCAAGCCGGCCTCCCGGGTTTTCCCCTGTTTCCCTTCATAAATTTAAATTTTGCCCCAAAACCCCAAAACAGCACGTAATTTTTTTAAAAAAACCCCATTTGTCTCCATTCACCCCCTATCAAAAAAACGTCCCCCATTCCGCTGGAATTTCCCAACCCCCTCCCCACAAAAAAACCCCCTTTTTACCCCTCCCCCCAACCCCTTCCCCTGGGCCGGGACCCCTCCCCCGCCTTCCTTCCACTCCCGGGGACTGATCCCTCTTGAAGTCATTTGTTTCGCCCCATTCTCTCTACATGTCCGAACCACCTCAAAAACCCCTTCCTCAGCCCTCTGGACAACAGTTTTGGTAACCCGCCCCTTTCCTCCAAACCTTCCAAAATACAAATTTTCTCTGCATTATATTCAACCACACATTGCCCTCGGGGAATGACATTTTCCACTGCCTCCACCCTTTCCCTCGCAAAAACTTTTCATCCCCCACGCAAAAAACCCCCTTTTAAAAGGGGCGTTGGTAAAATTTATACTCTCTTTACATTCCCCTCTTTGCCCCCAAGGCCCAAATTTCTTTGTCTCCACAGACCCCTAAGGGGCACCACTAAACCCCTTTTTCCCCTCTCAATTCTATTTTTTCCCTCAATTTTTCATAACCCATCCGCTGACACGTCCACTAAAAATTTTATTTAAAATACGTTCCCCTCCCCATACTCTCTCCCCCCCAATCTGATTTTAAATCTTTCATCACCAAATCTTTTTGTTTTTCCAAAAAACCTTCCCTTTTTCCTTTTATTCCCCTTTAATTTTCTTTTTTTTGCCACCCAAACCAAATTCATCCACCTCTCTCAATTTCTCTTCAGAATCCCCGGGGCACAGGGGTTCTCAGAAAAGAGCACTGGACAACCCCCACTTTGTGTTGATTTTTTATTTTTAACCCCTCGCCTCTTCCCAAAGGGCCCCCTGCATTTATTTCTCTTAAAACCCCTTCTTTAAATATTTTAAAAAACCACGGTTTGACATCACACATCCTTGTCAAAGGGCCCTACTTTTACGGGGGGGGGGGGGGGGAAAAAATTTTCCCTCTTTCCTATATATTATATATATATTTTTATATATATATATAAAAATTTTTCAACAAAAGTCGGTTTTCCCCCAAACCGAGGCGGGGTGACCCAAAAAAAGAAAAAAAAATCCCCAAAAAGAAAATACTTTAATCATCATTAAAACACTTTCACCACACTCGCACATTACCCAAGTTTTGCGGGGTTGCCAAACACAACAGTTTTGAAGCATTTCACAAATAAAGATACACAACAAATCCCCCCAAAATGCCAAAAACCCAAACCCCTCCCCTTTTTAAAATGCAGGGATTGTACTTCCCATTTCCAAGGAAATCAAATCCGACTATGTGAAAAATTAAAACCGGGTTTTCCCCCGAATCCCTTTACTAAATATTACCTGCTCCACTCCAACCGATCGTCAGGTCCCAAGTACCATTCGTCTTTCCCTTTTACTCCCAACACGCTCCGCAACGCTTGCTGGAAAATCCAGGGCCCCCTTTCCCACAAAACCTTTTACCCCCTCTCTCCAACCCTTTTGAGGGGACCCCCACCCCGCCCTTTCCCTTTCCCCCATAGATTTAATGCTTTCCATGTCATTCTTTCTTTGAAACATTTTCCCCTAAATGACCCAAACCCCCCTCAAAAAACCCCTCTTCTGCCCTCTGACTAAAACTTTTATTAACCCCACACCTTTTCCAAAAAACCCCCACTCCGAATTTTTTGCTAAAATTTTTTCACCCCACTTTTCCCTTAAACGGGGCATCTCCACTGCCTCCCAAACCCTCCCTCGCTGCTGCTTTTCCAAACCCCAAGCTTCCACCCATAAAAGGGGGTTTGGGACTACTATACTTTTATTTCATTCCCCTTTTTTTTTCCTCCCTAATTTAAAGTTTTTTTACTCCACATATACCCCCAAAGCACCTCACCCTTTTTTTCCCCCATCAATTCTTGATTAACCTCATCCTTCGTAAAACCATTTCCCCCTACCAAGTCAACTTCCCCAAATTTGAAAAAAATTCACTCTTCCAATTTCTCCTCATCCCCAATTTTGGGAAAACCCAAAATTTTTTTTAAAAAAAATCATTTTACACCCCCCATCACCTTACCTTTTCTATGTTTTACTTTTAACCTTTTTACCCTTTTCACACATTCCCAAACTAAAACCCCTAACCTTTGCAAATTTTTCCCTTTTGGGAAACCCCATAAGCCCAGTATCATCAGCAAAAAAATAAAAATGTGCAATTCCCATTTTTAATTTGATTCCCCAAAAAATTTTTTTTTTCCCCCCCCTCTCCCGAACACCTAGCATTTACTTCCCTTTTCAAAAACCCCCTCCCATAAATTTTTAAACAAAACCAAAGGGGAAAATTTCACATCCCTGTCCAAAAACCTACTTTTACTTTAAAGGTAGTCTCCCTCTCTTCTACACACCCCAACCTGAGCCTCCCCTATCCTCATTTAAAAGTTTTAAATATGACATGGCATCAGTGAATTCCTGGTGTTTGCCACGCTGTTTGCTCTATCTAGCGCTCAATTGAACTGGTGCTCCAAAAATGTACTAAGTTGTCCCAGATTTTTTTAATACTGCACACTGAGCGTTAACCCTTTAACTGTTTTGGTCGTATATATACGTCTTACGAGCCACCGTGTTTGACGTATTAATACATAAATTCTAGCGGATTCAAATCAAGCAGGAGAAAGCTGGTAGGCCCACATGTGAGAGAATGGGTCTCCATGGTCAGTGTGCACTATATAAAAAAAATTGGGTAGCCAGTGGTGCATTGTGGGAATGCCATTTCAATAGTTCTTGTTCAGCATGCCTAGCGGTAAGAAATATGTGACTCCCCGGCAAATCTGGGACTCTTCTCATAAGAACATAAGAAAGGAGGAACACTGCAGCAGGCCTGTTGGCCCATACTAGGCAGGTCCTTTACAATTCATCCCACTAACAAAACATTTGCCCAACCCAATTTTCAATGCCACCTAAGAAATAAGCTCTGATGTGAAAGTCCCACTCAAATCCAACCCCTCCCACTCATGTACTTATCCAACCTAAATTTGAAACTACCCAAAGTCCCAGCCTCAATAACCCAACTAGGTAGACTGTTCCACTCATCAACTACCCTATTTCCAAACCAATACTTTCCTATGTCCTTTCTAAATCTAAACTTATCTAATTTAAATCCATTACTGTGGGTTCTCTCTTGGAGAGACATCCTCAAGACCTTATTAATATCCCCTTTATTAATACCTATCTTCCACTTATACACTTCGATCAGGTCTCCCCTCATTCTTCGTCTAACAAGTGAATGTAACTTAAGAGTCTTCAATCTCTCTTCATAAGGAAGATTTCTAATGCTATGTATTAATTTAGTCATCCTACGCTGAATGTTTTCTAACGAATTTATGTCCATTCTGTAATATGGAGACCAGAACTGAGCTGCATAATCTAGGTGAGGCCTTACTAATGATGTATAAAGCTGCAGTATGACCTCTGGACTTCTGTTGCTTACACTTCTTGATATAAATCCCAGTAATCTATTTGCCTTATTACGTATGCTTAGGCATTGCTGTCTTGGTTTAAGGTTGCTGCTCACCATAACCACCAAGTCCTTTTCGCAATCTGTATGGCTAAGTTCTACATTATTTAACTTTTAAGTACTAGGGTTATGGGCACTCCCAAGCTTCAGAACCTTGCATTTTTCTACATTGAACTGCATCTGCCACTTTTCTGACCAAGAATAGAGTTTGTTTAAATCCTCCTGAAGTTCCATAACATCTACGTTTGAATCAATTATCCTACCTATCTTTGTGTCATCGGAGAATTTGCTCATATCACTAGTAATTCCCTCATCAAGATCATTGATATATATTATAAACAACAATGGGCCCAAGACTGATCCCTGTGGAACGCCACTTGTTACAGATCCCCACTCGGATTTAACCCCATTTATGGACACTCTCTGCTTCCTATCAGTGAGCCATGACTTGATCCACGAGATCACTTTTCCCCCAATGCCATGAGCTGCCACTTTCTTTAACAGTCTATGGTGCGGAACTCTATCAAAAGCCTTACTAAATCTAAGTAAATAATATCAAATCTTTATCTTGGTCAACAGCCTCAAAAGCTTTACTGAAGAAAGTTAATAAATTAGTTAGACAAGACCGGCCTCTTGTGAATCCATGCTGAGTATCATTAATCAAGCTATGCTTATCGAGATGACATCTTATAATCTCAGCTATAATTGACTCTAGTAATTTGCCTACAATTGAGGTCAGGCTTATTGGGCGGTAATTTGATGGTAACGACTTGTCCCCTGTTTTAAAAATAGGAATTACATTAGCCATTTCCACATATCAGACACTACACCTGTTTGAAGAGATAAATTAAAAAATATTAGTTAATGGTTCACAGAGTTCCATTTTGCATTCCTTAAGAACCCTTGAAAAAACCTCATCAGGACCCCGGCGACTTATTTTTGCTTCAGTCTGTCTATCTGCTTCACAACCATTTCACTAGTGACTGTGATGTTACATAATTTATCTTCTTCTAGCCCACTATAAAAATTAATTACTGGAATATTGTTAGTGTCTTCCTGTGTAAAAACTGAGAGAAAATAATTATTAAAAATCGAGCACATTTCATTCTCTTTGTCAGTAAGGTGCCCATAGTTATTTTTAAGGGGACCAATCTTATCTCTAACTTTTGTTCTATAGACCTGGAAAAAACTTTTTGGGTTAGTTTTAGAATCCCTAGCAACTTCCCAAGTGATGCTCTAACACAGATGGAAGTGTCAGTGAAGATCAATTTTATGGTTCTGAGGAGTTTGTGACCAAAAGCAATGCCCAGGATACCCAAAGAATGAAGGAGAATGGAGAAAGAGAGAGAATGAGGGAGAAAGATAATCAGATAGGATGGAAGGGAAGCGAGCATCTGACCCCCATTGTTTTGAGAGGCAGTAGGGGGAGTGAGTAATGAGACAATATGTCATTTTGACAACTGCTACCCTGACTAAGAATAATTAGAAGCGACACACTCACACACAACACAAGCTTGCTGAATGAAGATAATACCCCAGGATACCAGAAGAATGAAGGAGAATGAAGAATGAAGGAGAAAGAGAGAGACGGAGGGAGAAAGATAATTAGATAGGATGGAGGGGAAGCGAGCATCTGACCCCATCGTTTTGACAGGCAGTAGGAGGAGTGAGTAATGAGACAATATGTCATTTTGACAGCTGCTGACCCTGACTAAGAACAATTATAAGCCACACATAAGACAAGCTTGCTGAATGAAGATAATAGCAGTTATATGATATGTTATATGATATGTTATGTATCTTTATACGTATATGCTTCTAAACTGTTGTATTCTGAGCACCTCTGCAAAAACTGTGATAATGTGTGAGTGTGGTGAAAGTATTGAATGATGAAAGTATTTTCTTTTTGGGGATTTTCTTTCGTTTTTGGGTCACCCTGCCTCGGTGGGAGATGGCCGACTTGTTGAAAAAAAAAAAAATGAAAGTATCCAGTGACTATATATGTGTATATTATAGAAACCAGAAGGAAAGAAGAAGGGAAGGCAGGAAGGAAGGAAGGATGGAAAAAAGTAAGGAAGGAAAGAAAGATGAAGGAAGGAAGGTAGAAAAGGAATGCAGAGAGGTAGGAAGGAAGGAATGATGACACACGACCATTTACCTAGGATAACTACGTAACACAACTGCCTGCTAATACTTTGAAGAAAACTGATCAGAGAGGTGTTTTGTCTTTGCACATAAAAAAAAAAGCCCATAAAAATGCAGACATACTCATTTTATGTGTAAGGAGTGTAAATACCATTGTGTATGATGCCATTTTTCAAAGAGTTCCAGAAGCTGCAGAACTTCTAGGAACATGTCCAGTGACTGTACATTTATATATTATAAAACAATAGTAATAAACAATTTCTTTGTATTGTTTGTGAAAACAAGTTTTGTAAACAATATATTGATAATTATGTTGTGCGCTTATTGTGTTGTATACAACGAGTGTATATATGTACATTGCACCATACTTTGGACTCACAGGCCACATAAGTTACGTGAAAAAATAAAATAGTGAAAAAAAACAAGAAACCTTCGAATACAAGTAAACCAAAGTTTACCAGGTGAGCGGCAGTCACTGCTGTTGCCAAATGCAGCTCATTTTCTGCCAACTTCACACCTCTATATCTCAGTAAGTACTGATGGCAAAAATTTCTTTTTTGGACTAAAACAATCAGAAAACTAATCTTAACATTTTCATAAGAAAAAATAATTTTTTTTTTAATATTTTTCGACACCAGGAGACACTTCAGGATTTGGGGTTTCGATAGTCAAGGGGTTAAGATCCATTCTATATGGACAAGGCATCTCAAGCCAATCATGCCAAATTTGGAGAAGGAAAAATAAAATGTCAATCTATGTTTGGAGTACTGGCAGTAAGAACGTAGATCATCATTTGCCAGTTAACCCTTAAATTGTCCAAACGTAGATCTACGTTCGCCTGCATGGTGCTCCGAATATTTTGAACAATAATTTTTTTTTTTTTTTTTTTTAAATTAGAGAGGGGTATTTTCTGTGTGGTATAAGAGCAAAAAAAAATTTTTAGAACCAGTACTTGCTGAGATATAAGACCGTGAAGTCGGCTCTGGATGCTCACCTGATGGCAACATCCAGTCCTGCCGCTTGCAGAAGTGTTGCCAATTTGCCTTTTTTTCTCGTTTCCATTTAAATTTCTATAATTTTTATGTTCTGATAATTACAATTTATAATAGTTCTTGTGATTTCATAGTCAATCTTTGTTATGACACTAATATTATGATTTCATAGCCAATCTTTGTTCTGACACTAATATTATGTACTGAAATAGTACTTAAATTGTAAGGATCACACTGACAGGTGAACATTTTCACCTGCCCTGGTCATTTACTGTTTCTAGAAACATATACAAAGTATTTTTTAGGTTCCAGCAATGTTTTAGACATGCTGGAGTATGAAACTCTTTGAAGCATGGTGTTATGACAAGGGTCAGAATGTGCCCTGGTGGAGGGGAGAACCTTGCCTTTGTATGTTTTTACTCTTGCACAAACATATCTTTGTATGTCTGTCTGTCAGTCTATAATGTTTGCCTGACTATCTGTCTGCCTGTCTGTCTGTCTATCTGTACATCTATCTGTCTATCTGTACATCTGTCTGTCTATCTGTATATCTATCTGTATATCTATCTGTACATCTGTCTATCTGTACATCTGTCTGCCTATCTGTCTGTCTATCTGTCTCTCTGCCTAGTTCTGCTTATCTGTCTATCTGTCTCTCTGCCTAGTTCTGCTTATCTGTCTGTCCAGTTCAGCTTATCTGTCTTTCTGTCTTCTGTGTGTGCCTGGAGCATAATAAGAGCTCCTTGAATAATTGTGTTATGACAGCGTCAGATAACAGTGACATTTGATGAATGTGCGCTGCTGGAGGGGGAACCTTGCCTTTATATGTTTTTACTCTTGTACACAAACATGTCTCTGTATGTCAGTCTATCTGTCTGTCTATCTGCATCTGCCTACCTCTGCTTATCTCTCTGTCTAGTTCTGCTTATCTGTCTTTCTGTCTGCCTGTGTGTGTCTGTCTTTCCATCTTCTTGTCTCTGTCTCAAGGAGCGGCTAGTAAACCTGTTGGTTTGTGGTGTATGGGCCGCTCCCTGATTGCTGAGCAAGTGCCAATGCTATTATCTACGTCATGTTTATTTATGTCTTATATCTACAAACACTGTATAGTACTTGGCCTGGAATTTTTTGGGTTATCCTAAGTAATATACATTATGTATAATAACTGTATTTATGAGTACATGTGAGAGACAGAGATACAAATAGACAGTGATATAGACAGATAGACAGAGATATAAACCATACCCCGGCCGGGATTGAACCCGCGGTCAAAGAGTCTCAAAACTCCAGCCCGTCGCGTTAGCCACTAGACCAGCTAGCAACAATAAGATATAGACAAATACAGACAAAGACACCCAAAGCCACCCAGCCAAATACATAAGAGCATAAGAAAGAAGGAACACTGCAGCAGGCCTACTGGCCCATGCAATGCAGGTCCATGTCACCCCCTGGCTTAGACCAATGACCCACCTATTCAAGTTACAATGTGGGGTTTACAGGTTTTGGGTATTGTGGGGTTTACATGCTATAAAATACTTACAGAGAGGGCCACTAGGACACCTAGCATGGCTAGGCATTTCGAGCGGACTTAGATTAATTCTTAACATTAAATCCTTACAGATTATTGTATTAAGGCTAAGTGACTACATCATAATTTCTGAGTTTAGCAATGTGAATGCTTTTGTTTTGGCACAATACAAAGTGTCTATATTGGAGTATCATAGGCAAACTTATGACAAGTTAGGATTTATTATTTTAAGATTAAGATTAGTATTTCTGGGTTTATAGTCAGTGGGTGAGTGAGTGTAATTGTGAACCACCAGGTGGTTATCATGTAGTTAGTTGTCGGGGTGGATCAGGGAGATAAGATGTTTTCTAACTGTAGTTTTGAAAGTGATGAATGTGTCTGCAGTTCTAGAGTTTTCAGGTAGGGTGTTTCAGATTTTAGGTCCTTTGAAATACATTGAATTTTTGTAAAGGTTTAGTCGAACACGGGGAATGTCATAGAGATGTTTGTGTCTGGTGTTATGCCTGTGGATCCTGTCACAATTATCAAGAATGCATTTTAGGTCAAGGTTAATATTGGAATTTAAGGTCCTGTAGATATAGATTGCACAGTAGTAAGTGTGGATGTTCTGAACAGGGAGTAAGTTTAGATCTATGAAGAGTGGGGGGGGGGTGTTGCCAGGGATGGGATTTAGTGATTATTCTTACTGCAGCTTTTTGTTGGGTTATTATTGGCTTTAGGTGTGTTGCTGCAGTTGAACCCTAAGCACAGATAGCATATGTGAGGTATGGATATATAAGTGAATGGTACAGTGTGAGAAGGGCAGTTTGCGGCACGTAGTATCATATCTTGGAGAGGATCCCCACCATTTTGGATACTTTTTTTGTTATGTGTTGGATATGTGCTGAAATTTAGGTTGTTGTCGAGGTATAGGCCAAAGAATTTGCCCTCATTATGTCTGGCAAATAGAGTGTTGTCGATCTTAATGTTAAGTTGCGCAACACCTGCTCTGCTACCAAACATAATATAGTAGGTTTTGCCAGTGTTAAGTGTAAGTTTACTGGCTGTCATCCAAGTCGATATTTTGAGCAGCTCCTCATTAACAATGGTGTTGAGGGTGGCAAGATTAGGGTGGGAGATGACATAAGTCATGTTGTCAGCAAAGAGAATGGGTTTCAGGTGTTGGTATATGTTTGGAATATCATTGATGTAAATGAGGAAGAGCAGGGCCCCAAGGACACTTCCCTGCGGAACTCCAGTATCAAGTGGCCATATTGATGAGGCTGTGTCTTTAATGGTGACATACTGATACCTATTAGAAAGGTAGGATTTAAAATATACAAGCGCATGGCCTCTTAAACCATAGTGGTCAAGTTTGTGGAGTAGGATGCCGTGGTCTACTGTGTCAAATGCTTTTCTTAGGTCAATAAAAATTCCTAGCGGATATTCCTTATTTTCCAGTGCTGTGTAAAGCAGGTCTAGCATTTTTATAATTGCATCATTATTGCTTTTATTTTTCCTGAATCCAAATTGGCAGGGGTTGAGTATGTTTTGTGATGTTATAAATGAATATAGTCTCCTGTGCATGAGTTTCTTGAAGATTTTGGATAGCAATGGTAAGTATGATATTGGCCTATAGTTGTTTACGTCTGTAGGGTCACCACCTTTATGTATTGGTGTAACCCTTGCTGTCTTGAGTAGTGTCGGGAAAGTGCTAGTTTCTAGTGACTTGCTAAAGGACATGGGCCGCTCGCTTGTACAATAATGGTGGGACGTGAGACAGATTCCCAGAGTTATTTTTAAGTAACTTTATGATCGCGGTGACTTCCATGGGCTCAATTGGTACAAGATAGAAGGAATTTGGGAAATTCCCATCTAGGTAGTCCCCGGCACGGGCATTGGTACGTGGGATTTTACTGGCGAGATTAGATCCTATGTTTGAGAAGAAGTCGTTTATCTTGTTAGCTGTATCAGTGGGATGCAGTGGTGTTTCATGAGGTTTAGGTCACACCCACTGAAAGAAGGAGCATGACATTTGACCTAGTAGCACAAGCTAGTCAGGTCTAACTCACATCCACCCACACCCACTCATGCATTTATCTAACCTATTTTTACTTTCCTCTTAAAATGTGAGTGTTAATATGACATGACATCAATGAATCCTTGGTGTTTATCACAATATTTGCTCTAGCTGGCACTCAGTTGAACTGGTGCTCCCACAAGGTACTAAATGCTTCCAGATTTTTTTCATAGTGTGCACACTGAGTGCACAGACTCATTCTTTCAGGTCCAGGCAACTCAGGCCTATCGCACCAAATTTGAAGGAATGAAAAATAAAATGTTGATCTACGTTCGGAGCCTGCCACACATGAACGTATATCTATATGTGGACAGTTTAAAGGTTAAGAGGATAATGGGTCAAAAGTTATGAGGTGGGACCAGGAGATGCAAGCATTTTCAATTATAAATACTTGTATTTCAATTAAATTTCAGGTTAAATGGTTTAAGCATGATCACCTTCATTATGGCTGGCGGTGGCAGGTCAATATGATATAACAACTCCTTCCCATCCAGGATGGATGCCATGAGATCACAGGTGTGCTCCTTGTCGAAAAACTCCTCCTTCAGTGTGAGAAGATATGAGCCTGTGATGAAGTCCTGTACTGCACCGACGATCAGAGCCCCGTGTCTTGGGGTCACCAAATTTGAAGTTACCTGACAAAAACACATACATAAAATGCAAGCATTGTTAAAATAAGCAAAAAAAAAAAAATATGTTATAACAAAAATACAGTGGACCCCTGGATTAAGTAATCTTCGGAATAAGTAACGTTTTTCATCAAAATATTGGCTCGGTGAACATCACTGAACTCAGTATAAGTCATTCGTGTTGGGGGAGCTCAGGCCCCGATTCCATGTACAGCCAGTGTGTCATTGTTTAACAGACAGTGAGGACGATCCCACACATTCACACGATACATTTTGTATTATTCCATTCTTTTTAGTGCTTGTAACTGCTAAATAAGCCAGCATGGGCCCAAAGAAAGCTTCTAGTGCCAGCCAGCCCTTTGGTAAAGGGCTGAGAAAGAGGGGAGAATGTGCCTTTTTCAGTGATTCTGCAATATGTATGATACTAAAGCAGCAGGAGTCAATAGAGGCTATAGCGCAAGCCAGCAATAAAGTGTAGCATTAACAGTGTAGCAAGTAAGTTAAGCGATTAATCAATAGAAAAAGGACAGCACGAAACTGAATTTTCCATTTTTGTTGGAGGTATTAGGGTTTACTGATTAACACTCCCCGCCTCTGCTCCCTCTTGCTGCCACCTTCACCACCACTATGTAAGGTTTATCTTTCAGTGGCCCTTATATCCCAACAACAAAACAATACCCCACCACTCATGACTTTCTTAATGCCATATTTTTTTTCATTCTAGAGTATATATCGTGTTTCTATGTTATTTAATATTGTTTATTATGTAATATCGATGAACTGTGATAGATGAATAAGCTGTAGAGCTGATATTAGTGTCATATTGAAGGACTATCTTGCCATGTCTCCCAACACAATTCCTAACATACACCAGAAAACAGAAACCCCTCTGGAACACTTTTTTGAGTGAAAGGGTTCAGTGATTCTCAAGTTGGTCCTAGTGGCATTAAAAAACAAAGGAGGGAAGTAACCTAGGAAAAAGGACTTGGTACCTTTAAGTCTTTATGGAAGGGGATTCCCTTTCCAAACAATTGTAGACTCCTCCGTCCCCTCCCTCCTCCTATCTTCCATACATCACCATGTCTTCAATAAAGGTAAATGTGGATGTTATTATTGTTTTATTCTTCAAGTATCATCTTTTTCTGTGTAGGTAATGTGTATTTCATGAAGAAAACATTTTTAATACTTTTAAGTGTCTGAAACGGATTAATTAGATTTCCATTATTTCTTATGGGAAAATTAATTTTGGAATAAGTCAGATTCGGGTAAGTCACTCTCTCTGAAATGGATTAATTACATTAATCTGGGGTCCACTGTATATAATTATTTATTATTAACACATCAGCCATTTCCCACCAAGGTAAGGTGGCCCGAAAAAGAAAAACTTTCATCATTCACTCCATCACTGTCTTGCCAGAGGCATGCTTAAAAATGCATCATTACACCCCTCCTTTAGAGTGCAGGCACTGTGCTTTCCATCTCCAGGAATCAAGTCTGGCCTGCCAGTTTCCTTGAATCCCTTCTTTAAAAGTTACCTTGCTCACACTATAACAGAAAATCAAGTCCTAAAAACCATTTGTCTCCATTTGCACCTGTCTAAATGCTCATGCACACTTGCTGGAAGTCCAAGCCCTTGCACACAAAACGTTTACCCCCCCTTCCCCCAACCTTTCCTAGGCCGACCCCTACCCGCCTTCCCTCCACTAAAAATTTACATACTCTCAAAGTCATTCTATTTCATTCCATCCTCTCTACATGTCCAAACCATCTCAATAACCCCTCCTCAGCCCTCTGGATAATAGTTTTGGTAATCCCACACCCCCTCGTCATTTTCAAACTACAGTTCTCGCTTTAAATTTACACCACACACTGCCCCCAAAATTATTTTTTGGGGGTTGGACGGGGGAGATAGATATTTTCTAACTTGTTTTGAAATTTGATGAATGTGTCGCAGTTCTAGAGTTTTCGGGTGGGGTTTTCCGTTTTTAGGTCCTTTGAAATCCCATTAAATTTTTGAAAAGGGTTTAGTCGAACAGGGGAATGTCATAGAGAGTTTGTGTCTAGTTTTTACCCTTGTGGTTTCCTGTCAAAAACCCATCAAGAAGGCATTTAGGTCAATTTTAAATTTTTAAATTTAAAAGGCCTGTAGATATTTTTTTTGCACAGTAGTAAGTGTGGTTTGTTCTGAACGGGGAGTAAGTTTAGATCTAGAAGAGTGGGGGGAAGGGGTTTTGCCAGGGAGGGGTTTTAGTTTTAAATTCCCTTATCCCTTTTTTTTTTTTGGGTTATTTTGGCTTTAGGTGTGTTGCTGCGTTGAACCCTAAGCACGATACATGGTTTGGGGGGTATGGATAATAAGTGAAGGGTTTTATAGGGGGAAAAGGGGCAGTTTGGGGAAAGGTAGTATCGTATCTTGGAGAGGATCCCCCCCAAATTTGGAAAACTTTTTTTTTATGTTTTTTGGTTTATGTGCTAAAAATTTAGGTTGTTGTGTGAAAAGGCCAAAAAAATTTCCCCTCATTATGTCTGGCAAATAGAGTTTTTGTCGTGTTAAGGGTTAATTCCCAAAACACCTGCTCTGCACCAAACAAAATAAAAGTAGGTTTTCCCTGTTAAATGTATTTTTTGGCGGGTCATCCAAGTCGATTTTTTGACGGGGCCCCTCGTTAACAATGGTGTTGAGGGGGGCCCGTTTAGGGTGGGAGTGACATAAGCGTGTTGTCGGGAAAGAGAAGGGGTTTTTAGGTTTTGGTATTTTTTTGGAATACATTGATGTAAATGGGAAGAGAGGGGCCCAAAGGACACTTCCCTGGGGAAACTCCTTCAAGCGGCCGTATTGATGGGGGTTTTTGTCTTTAATAAAGACTTACTGATACCTTTTAGAAATTTAGGTTTTAAAAAATTATACAAGCGCAGGGCCCTTTTTAAACCATGTGGTCAATTTGTGGGTGGGGATCCGTTTTTCCCCCTGTGTAAAAATTTGCTTTTTTTTAGGTCAATAAAAATTTCCCAGCGGATTTTCCCTTTTTTTCCCCAGTGCTGGGGCAAAGCAGGCCCAACCCTTTTTAAAAAATTCAAATTATTGTTTTTATTTTTCCTGAACCCAAAAATTGGGGGGGTTGAGTAGTTTTTTGACTTTTAAAAAATGAATATTTCTCCTGTGCATGAGGTTTTCCGAAAAATTTTGGATAGCAATGGAAAAGAAATGATTTTGGGCCTACAGTTTTTTAAAGTTGTGGGGCCACCCCCCTTTATGTTTTGGTTTGTAACCCTTGTGTTTGATTTATTTCGGGAAAGTGCTGGGTTTTTAGTGATTTTTAAAAGAAATGTAATAGCATGAAAAAGGACTTTGGGCCTCTGCTTGTCCCAATAATGGGGGCCCCCCCCCGGAGCGCCCCCCGAGTTATTTTTAATTTTCTTTATATTGGGGGGGGATTCCCGGGGGCTCATTTGGGGTACAAGATAAAAGGGAAAATTTGGGAAATTCCCACTGGGGAAAATCCCCGGCACGGGCTTTGGGGAAAACGTGGGATTTTACTGGCAGAAGCCCTATGTTTGAAAAGAAGTCGTTTATCTTTTTACTGAAACGGGGGAGGGCAGTGGTGTTTATGGGGGTTTAGGCCCAAAACCCACTGAAAGAAGGGGGTAATTTGCCCTTTAGTAGCACAAGCTATCAGGTTCCCCCACTTTCCCCCACCACCCAAACTCATAATTTATCTACCTTTTTTTTACTTTCCTTTAAAATGGGGAGTTTTTAATAGGGAATGACCCCAAGGGAATCCTTGGTGTTTTTTCCCCAAATATTTGCTCTAGTTTGGCACTCATTTAAACTGGTGCTCCCAAAGGACTAAATCTCCAGATTTTTTTATAGTGCCCCAAAAGAGTGCACAGCCCTCATTCTTTCAGGCCCAGAACTCAGGCCTATGCAAAAAATTTTTAAAGGGAAAGAAAAATAAAATGTTAAATTACTTTCGGAGCTGCCCACAAATAACGTAATCTATATGGGGAAATTTTTTTAAAAGGGTTTTTAAGAGGATAATGGTCAAAATTTATAAAGGGGGGAAACCAGGGATGCAAGCATTTTCAATTATAAATACTTGTATTTAAATTAAATTTCGGGAAAAATTTGGTTTTTTAAGAAATGTTTACCTTCTTTAAATGGTTTCCCCGGGTGGCAGGTCAAAGGAAATAACAACCCTTCCCACCAGGTGGTGCCATGAACCCAAGGTTTGCTCCCTTGCGAAAAACCCCTCCTTCAGGTGGGAAAAAATGGCCTGTAAAAATAAGCCCCTGTACTGCCCGACGATAAAGAGCCCCGGCCCGGGGGGCCCCCAAAATTTTGAATTTTATGAAAAAAACCCCCAATACATAAAATGAAAGGCATTTTTTTAAAAGGGGGCAAAAAAAAAAAATTTTTAATAAAAAAAATACAGTGGCCCCCGGGAAAATTAAGTAATCTTCGGAATAAGTAACGTTTTCGAAAAATTTTGGGCTCGGGAAACACTTGAATCATTTAAAAAGTCATTCTTTTTGGGGGAGCCCCGGGCCCTTTTTTTCCAAGTACAGCCAGTGGGCTTTTTTAAACCCCTTTGACTGTCGCGGTCGTATATGTAGGGTTCATAGGGTTTCCCGGTTTGCCCGTTCAATACCCCCATAAATTTAGGGGGCTTCAAATCAAGCAGGAGAAAGCTGGTGGGCCCCCTGTGGAAAATGGGTCTCCGGGTCAGTGGCCCCATATAAAAAAAAACGGGGACCGTAGGGCATTGGGGGAAACCCCCCTTTTCCATCGCCCCTTTTTCACCCTGTCTAGCGGTAAAAAAAATATGTGACTTCCCCCTGCAAATCGGGATTTCTCTTCCCAAGTAAATGCTTAAAAGGGATGGGGGGTCAATAAAGGATAAATTTTCATGATTTCGAGGAGTTTGGCCCAAAAGCAAGGGGGGGGTGGGGGGAGGAGGAGGGGGGAAAGAGGAGGGGAAAAAAGAGGGGGAGGAAGAAAGGGGGGGGGGAAAAAGGAGGGGGAAAAGGAAGGGGGAAGAGGAAGGAAGGAGGGGGGGAAAGGGGAAAGGGAAGGGAGGGGGGAAGAAGGGGGGAGGAGGAGGAGGGAGGGGGAAAAAGGGAAAGGGGGGGAGGGGGTAGGAGGAAAGGAGGGAGGGGGGGAAAGGGGAGGGGGGGAGGAGGAAGGGGGGGGAGGAGGAGGAAGGGGGAAGGGGGGGAGGGGGAAGAAGAAAAGAAGAAAAAGAAGAAGAAGGAAAAAAAAGAAGAATAAAAAAGAAGAATAAAAATAATAAAAATTTAAAAACCCTAATAATAATAATATTAAAAATAGGGTTCCCCTTGAGGCATGAAAACAGTTCCCCCCCAAGACAGTGACAAGAGGGGGGGGAAATAAAAACTGATAAGAGCTTTGATGGGGCAAAAAACAGGGGGTTGGGGGGAAGGGGGGGCAGTGTCCTTTTTGAAAAAAGCCAGGAGGGGAGAAGGAGAAGAAGGAGGAGGAGGGGGGAAAAGGAGAAGGAGGAGGAGGAGGAGAAGGAGGAGGAGGAGGGGGGGGGGAGGAGGAGGAGGAGGGGAGGAGAAGAAAAAGAAGATGACGATGAACAAATTTTTGGGGGGGTTTTTTTTCTGCCTCCCAAACCCCCTGTTTTCCATCGCCTGCCCTCAGAGGACCCACAAGACTGTCATCATCATTTTTTATACTTTTAAAAGCAAAAGGTATAGCACTTTGTCTGGATTTTTTGGGGTTTTAACCAGGAAATTTTTACCCCTATGAAATAGTTGTATTTATGGTACCTGTGAGACAGAGTAGACAGAGAGAGAGAAAAAGAGACAGATTGAAAGAGATAGAATTGGGGGGGAAAGATAATTAGATGAATGGAGGGGGGAAACCCGCATCCGACCCCATTGTTTTGGGCAGGCGGGGAGGGGGGGGGAGTGATTTAAAAGCCCAAAAAGTCATTTTGACAGCTGCACTCCTGGGCTCAAAACAATTAAAGCCCACAAAAACGCACACAAGGGCAAGCTTGCTGAAGGGTGATAAAGCCCGTTTTATGAAAATAACTGTGACTATATATTTTATATATATTATAGAAACCAGAAGCAAAAAAGGGAAGGGGGAAAGAAAAGGACAAAATGAAAAGGGAAAGGGAAAAAAAATTTAAAGGGGGGACAGATGAAGGAATGTAAGGGAAAAGAGTTTGGGAAAGCCCCCCAGGGGCCCCAGGGGGAAAGGGAAAGAAGGGAAAAAAAAGGGAAAGGTGATTACACCCGCCATTACCTAGGGTTAAATAATAAAAACAACTGGCCCGAATACTTTGAAAAAAACTGCTTAGACAGGGGATTTTTTTCTTTGCACATAAAAAAACTTCAACCAAAAAAAGGTTTCACATGATTTTTTGTGTTTAGGAGTGTAAAACACCATTGTGAAAGAAAAACCCTGTTTTATGTGTGAGGAAATTTTAAAAAACCACTGGTATGAAAACCCTTTTTTAGGGGGAAAAGGGAAAAAACCATGTTATGACACCATTTTTTAAAGTTGTTTAGGAGTGTTTAAAAAAAACTGTTTTATGAAAACCATTTTTTTTTTGTAAGAGTGTAAAACACCACGGGTATGACACCATGTTTTTTGTGTAAGGGGTGTAAAAAACCATGTGTATGAAAACCAAAGTTTTATGTTTTAAATGGGAAAAAACCAATGTGTATGACACCATGTTTCACAGAGTTCCACAAACTGAGAACTTTTGGAATATAAAATTTAGTGACTGGATATTGGGATATATATTTTTTAGAACAATATTAAAACAAAATTTTTTTTTTTTGTTTGTTTTTGTAAACAAGTTTTTTTAAACAAAATATTGATAATTAAAGTTTGTGGTTATTGTGTTGTATACAACAGTGTTATATTTTAAATTTACCTTACTTTGGGGCCCCACAGGCCCATAAGTTAGTGAAAAAAAAAAATAGTGAAAAAAAAAACAAATTTAAATACAAGTAAACTAAAGTTTTCCGGGGGAGCGGCAGTCCCCCGCTGTTGCCATACGGGTCTTTTCTGCAAATTCATGCCTTATATCTCGTAAAGTACTGATGGGAAAAATTTTTTTTTGGGAAAAAACAATCGAAAAATAAAAAATTTTTAAAATTTTAAAAGAAAAAATATTTTTTTTTTTTTTGAAATTTGCGACACCCGGGACACTTAGGGGGTTTGGGCCCCCTTTGGGCAGTCAAAGGGTTAAAAGCCGGGGGGAGGGCGATCCCACACATTCATACGATACATTTTGTATTTTCCATTTTTTTTAAGGGTTGTATCTGCTAAAAAAGCCGCATGGGGCCCAAAAAAAAGCTTCTGGCCAGCCGCCCTTTGGGGAAAAAGGGTGAGAAAAGGGGAGAATGGGGCCTTTTTCATGATTCTGCAATATGTTTTTGAAATAAAGCGCGGATTTTATTTTAAGGGTTAGCAACCAGCAATAAAGTGTGGGATTAACAGTGTAGCAATTAAAGGGTTTAACGATTAATCAAAGAAAAAAAGGCAGCACGAAATGACTTCTCCCCTTGTTGTTTTGGGGGTATTTTAGGGCTATGATTAACACTGCCGCCCCTGTTTTCCTCATGGGTGCCACCTTCACCACCCAAGTAAGGTTTTTTTCTTTCAGTGGGGGGGGTTAAAATTTTTCCCCAAAACAAAACAATACCCACCCATCATGGGAAATTTTTTGCCATATTTTTTTCATTCCCAGAGGTTAAAAAATTTATGTTTCTAAGTTTTAAAATTGTTTATTATGTAAAATTTTAATGAACTTTTAGATGAAAACCGTTTGAAGCTGATAATTTGTGTCAAAAATTTTAAGGCTATCTTTGCCATGTTCCCAACACAATTCCTAACATACACCGGGGAAAACAGACCTTCTTGGGAACCCCCTTTTTTGAGGAAAAGGGTTTTATGATTCTCAAATTGGCCCCAAATGGCATTAAAAAAAAAAGGAGGGGAAACCCAGGAAAAAAGGGTTTGGGATCTGAAGCTTTATGGGAAGGGGGGTTCCCTTTAAACAATTTAAAAATCCCCCTTCCCCTCCCCTCCCCCCAAATTTCCCTTTCAAACACCCCGTCCCTTTAATAAAGGTAAGTGTGATGTTTTTTATTTTTTTATTCTTCAGTTCCCCTTTTTTTTGTGTAGGGAAAATGTGGGAATTTTTAGAAGAAAACATTTTTTAATACTTTTAAGTGTCTGAAACGGGTTAATTTTATTTTTCCCTTATTTTTATGGGAAAAATTAAATTTTTAATAAAATCAGTTTTGGGATAAAATCCCTCTTCTGGTTTGGGTAAATTTTTCATAATTGGGGGTTTCCCCTGTATATAATAATTTTTTATTAACACATCAGCCCTTTCCCACCAAGGCAGGGTGGCCCGAAAAAAAAAAAAAAAAATTTTAAACATTCACTTTCCCTCACTGTCTTGGGCCCGAGGCATGCTTTTAAAAATGAAACATTAACACCCCTCCTTCAAGTGGGAGGCACTGTGGGTTTCCATTCAGGAAAAAATTTCCCGGGCCCGCCAGTTTTTTTGAAACCCTTCATAAATGTTACCTTGCCAAAATTCCAACAGCACCCTCAGTCCCCAAAAACCATTTGTCTTCATTTGCACCTGTCCCAACATGCTCATGCACACTTGCTGGAAGTCCAAGCCCCCTTTCACACAAAACGTTTAACCCCCCCCTTTCCCCCCAACCTTTCCCAGGCCCACCCTACCCCGCCTTTTCCCTTTCCCCTTTAAAAATTTCATCTCTCCCAAAAACATTCTATTTTATTCCCTCCTTTTCTACATGTCCAAAACCCTCTCAAAAACCCCCCCTCAAACCCTCCCGGATAATGTTTTGGTAAACCCAAAACCTTTCTTCATCTCCAAACTACGATTTTTTGCATTTTAAATTTACCCCCCACACACTTGCCCCCAGAAAAGACCCTCTCCACTGCCCCCAGCCCTTTTCCCCTTTTTGCAACATTCCCCAACCCCTGCTTAACCCATACAAGAGCATTGGATAATATACTCTCCCTATATTCCCCCTTCTCATGGATAAAGTTCTTTGGGCTCCCGAATCCTCATGCACCATCACCCTTTTTTCCCCCTTTTCAAATTTTATATTCACCCCATCCTTTTTTGGCCCATTGCTGACATTTTCCAATCCCAAATATTTGAACCATTCAAACCCCCTCCATTCTTCCCCCTCCAATTGATATCCAATCTTCTGTTATAGTTCTTTTTTTATCCTCAAACACCCTTTCTCTTTCCGGGGATTTTTACTTCTAACTTCCTTCTTTTTCAGCCTTAAAAAACCATCAACCCAAACCCCTGCAATTTTCTTAAATCTCCCAAAAGCACAGGCTCAGCAAAGAGTAACTGTGACAACTCCCCCTTTGTTTTGGATTCTTTTTTCTTTTAGGCCCCACCCCTCTTGCCCCAAAAATCCGAGCATTCACTTTTCTTACTACCCTTTTATAAATATTTGAAAAGTCATTGGGGACATTTAACCTTCCCCGTCCAAAAGGGCCCACTTTTTCTGGGAAAAAATTTCCCTTTCAAACCGGGCATACCTAACCTAAGCCTCACTATCCTCGAAAAAAATTTTCACCACTTTACCTTCCCCCTATTCCAATTTTCCCCCCTTGCAACATCTGCCCCAGTGACCCCCTAAAAACCCAAACCTACATCAAATGCAAATACTTTAAATATAAAAAAAAAAAAAAATGATGTGACAAAACACATACAACAGACCCTTATATTACACGGATTTATTTGGCACATTCTGGTTATTACACTACTGAAAAATTGAGGCATAATTTTATACAACACTTCATAAAATTAATTTAACATGGTTCGGTTTGAGGGAAGGGAAGGAAACTGGAATGACTCCAACCTGGCAGTTACCAAGCTTCTGGAATTTAACACTGCAGATGCCATCAGCTATGCTCGAAGTGCATGGAATGAAGTGCCCCAGGCAACATTAAATACAGGCTGGGGAAAGTTATGGCCTTATGTAGTTAATTCTTTCATTGGTTTTCCCTTGCTTGAGAGTCAGGTTCAGGAAATTGTTCAGCTGGCAAGGAGATTACCAGGTGATGGTTTTAAAGATATGAAGATGTGAATGAGCTTTAGATGATGATGATGATGAAGACAGGAGTCAAGAGGAAATGTTCACAGAGCTCAATGCACAGACACAAGGGAGCCAGATAACAGAAGAAGATGCAGAAGACCCTGAAGGAAAACAATTAACACTGCAGCAGTTATGTGAGCAGTTCCATGTTGCTGCTAAATTAGCAGACTTTTTCACTGATGAGAACCCTGACAAATCTAGAAGCAGTGCTTTGAAATGGGGGCTAGACCAGCTGATGATGCTTTTCTGTCAGCTGTATACTGAACTGCTGGGTAAAAGAAGCCAGAGATTCAGTAGGGAATTTATGCACACTTAAATACAACCATCCTAGGTGGTAGGTTGGTAGACAGCAACCGGCCAGGGAGGTACTACCGTCCTGTCAGTGAGTGTAAAACGAAAGCCTGTAACTGTTTTACATGATGGTAGGATTCCTGGTGTCTTTTTTTCTGTTTCATAAACATGTAAGATTTCAGGTATGTCTTGCTGCTTCTACTTACACTTAGGTCACACTACACATACATGTACAAGCATATACAGTGGACCCCCGGTTCACGATATTATTTCATTCCAGAAGTATGTTCAGGTGCCAGTACTGACCAAATTTGTTCCCATAAGGAATATTGTGAATTAGATTAGTCCATTTCAGACCCTCAAACATACACACACAAACGCACTTACATAAATACACTTACATAATTGGTTGCATTGGGAGCTGATCATAAACCGGGGGTCCACTGTATGTACATACCCATTGGGTTTTCTTCTATTTTCTTTCTAGTTCTTGTTCTTGTCTATTTCCTCTTATCTCCATGGGAAAGTGGAACAGAATTCTTCCTCCACAAGCCATGCGTGTTGTAAGAGGGCGACTAAAATGCCAGGAGCAAGGGGCTAGTAACCCTTCTCCTGTATATATTACTAAATTTAAAAGGCAAAACTTTCGTTTCCTTTTGGGCCACCCCACCTCAGTGGGATAACGGCTGGTACATTGAAAGAAGAAATACAACCATCAACTTTAGTACCTACAAACCATCGACTTTAGTACCCACAAACCATCGACTTTAGTACCTACAAACCATCGACTTTAGTACCTACAAACCATCGACTTTATGTACCTACAAACCATAGACTTTAGCACCTATAAACTTGCTAGACTATAACCCAAATAATCTGCACAAAGATATATTTAATCTACTTACATATACAGTGGTACTTCGAATTTCGAAAAGCTCCCAACTTGAACAAATGTAAGTGAATTTTTGTAAGTGTATTTTTGGGGGTCTGAAACAGACTAATCTAATTTACATTATTCCTTATGGGAACAAATTCGTTTGGTAATGGCACTTGAAAAGCCTTCTGGAATGAATTAAGGCCGAGATTCAAGGTATGCACCACTGTACATTCATCACCTACTCATTATTATTTGTATGCACTTAATGTCCCTAAAAATATACATGTAATGTTTATTGTTTATGTAGTCGTAACCCTTTCACTGTTTCGGCCGTATATATATATATATATATATGTTGTGCCGAATAGGCAGAATTTGTGATCTTAGCTTAAATAGCAACGTTCATCTTGCCATATATGGACAAGTGAAATTTTGTGTATGCAATAATTTTGCCAAAATCATTCTGAACCTAACGAAAAAAATTTATTTCACTGTGTTTGTTTAGTATTTAAATTACTGTAAAACAAAATCTAAAATATAATTTAGTTGGGTAGGCTAAAATAAATTGCTCTTGTTACAATAGTTTAGGTAAGTGTTTTAAGTTTCTTTGGTTGCAAATTAAAATTTTTACATCAACAATAATGAAAAAATATATCTTTAAGCATATAAGAGAAATTTTAGAAATGACTTAATTTTAAATGGAGTTTCTTGCTAATTGACCAGTTATTCATATTCGGCCCGAATATATATATACAGGAAGGCCCCGCTTTACGGCGTTTCACTTTTTCGAGCGTTCCGCTATACGGGACATTTCAAATTATGACCAAAACTTCACTTTACGGCTCCCCCACCTGACTTTCTATACGGTCACTTGCCCCACCTGTTTGTTTAATTCTCCATGAGATCATGTAGCCCTAAGTCTCTCCCATTTGTCTGGGAAACTCCAAAATTTCATAGTTTTTAAAAGTTATGTGCATATTTTTATTACTCTGATAATTAATACTTATGTATACCTGTACCTAAATAAACTTAATACATCGAGTCAATAAATGTCGTATATTCCGTATATACACATTTTTCATTATCCATCCATGATATTTTTTTCATAATTTATATAATAATCACGAGCATAACATATAAATAAGATAAATACACCCCACAGTAGAATAAATAAACTATAATGTGAGATGTGAGCAGGACGACTTCCACAAGTGACGGCCATAATAACAATACTCACGAGTCTCATTAATGTGTATATTACGGTAATATACACATTTCATTTAATCCTTCCATGATATTTTTTTCAAAATTATATAATAAACACGATGCATTAACATATAAATAAGATTAAAAACACCCCACAGTAGAATAAATAAACATAAATGTGAGATGTGAGCAGACGACTTCCACAAGTGACGCCATCATATCAATACTCACCGAGTCTCATTAAATGTCGTATATTGCGGTATATATAAATTTTCATTAATCCATCCATGAATATTTTTCAAAATTATATAATAAACCGATGCATAACATTATATAGATAAATTACACCCCACAGTAGAATAAATAACAAATGTGAGATGTGACAGACGACTTGCAAATGTGGTGATTATAACAATACTCGCGCGTTCATTAATTGTCGTTTATTACAGGTAATATACAGATTTTCTTAATCCATCCATGATATTTTTTTTCAAAATTATATATTAATCACGATGCAACATATAAATAAAGATTAAATCACCCCACAGTAGAATTAAATAAACATAAATGTGAGATGTGGTAGCAGAGACTTGCACAAGGGTGATAATAACAATACTCACGAGTCTCATTAAATGTCGTATATTGAGGTAATATACACCATTTTCATTAATCCATCCATGATATTTTTTTCAAAATTATATAATAAACACGATTACATAACATAAAAAGATGATAAATACACCCACCAATGAATAAATAAATAAATATAAGATGTGGAGCCTGTTTCGTTTACATAACTCTGCGCCTGTTTCCTCTAGTACTCATTCATCTCTCTTATTTATTCGTTTTATCTCATGTACTTAACTCCTGACACTACATTAAGATACAACTATTTTAAGGTAAGTAATGAGTGGAACTGTATATACATTTTATCGCTCTGGATGCTTAAATATCTGAATTGTTTTGTGGGTGGGGTGGCCTGGTGAGGTAGCCTGGCTATTACACTACTACCACACTTGATTTCTTACAATAAATACTACTTGTCTCACACTAGATTAAGACGATAAAATATTTTATAAAGGGGGGTAAGTAAATGAAGTGCACTATGTGTGTATTTGTACCTTATTATTGTTTTTTTGATGCTGGTTCTATTGCTAACTTAATATATGTTAGTGTATACTTGTTATCTAGTGTTTGTATGCATTTATAAGTGGAAAAAAAAAGGGTAGTTCCACTTTACGGCGATTTCCGCTTTACGGCGGTAGCCTGGAACCTAGCCTGCCGTAAAAGTGGGGCCCTCCCCTGTTTATAATATATGTGTATTTATAAATATATATATATATATATATATATATATATATAATATACTATATATATATTTATATATATTTATATATATATACATATATAATATATATATATATATATATATATATATATTATTATATATATATAAACTGGATGTCCTGGTCTTTAATGAAAACAAGCTGAAGTGGGTGGGAGAGTTTCACTGGAGAGGAAATAAATGGGATTAGGTCAGGGGTTTCAAATAAGGAGTTAGAGCTAAAGAAGGAGTAGCAATAATGTTGAAGGAGATAAGCTATGGCAGGAAAAAGAGGGATACAATGTATAAATTCAAGGATTATGTGGGTAAAATAAAGATTGGGTGTGAAAAGTGGGGTATAGTAAGGCGTGTATGCACCTGGAGAGAGAGGAGTGTAGAAGAGAGTGGAGAGAGCTTCTGGGAAATGTTGCGTGAATGCGTGGGTAGTTTGATCAAGTGTGAGTGTAATGGAGGTTGGGGATTTCATGCTAAAGTGGGTAAAATTGTTATTAGAGGGAGTAAGTATTAGGTATATTTGGGATGCCAGGGGTTAAATTGTTAAATGGGGAGTCTTTATTGAGTATGTGAGATGAATTTGGTAATAAGTAATACATATTTTATGAAAAAGAGGATAAATAAAATATACAAGGTATGATGTAGACGCTAATGAAAGTAGTTTTGTTAGTTTTGTATTGGTGGAATAAAGGTTGATGGGTAGGCTCAGGATGTACATGTTTAGAGAGGGGAAACTGATATATCGGATCATTATTTAGTTCTAGTCAGTTAGAGTAAGGAGGTAGATGGGAAAAGAGGAAAGGTGGCAACAACAAGTAAAGAGGAGGTGAAAGTGTATAAAAAATAAGGAGGAGGAAGTTCGGGCGAGATATAAGCGACTATTGGCAGAAAGGTGGGGCTAGTGCAAAGATGAGTTGAGTGGGGTGGTTGAAGAGGGTTTGGAATAGTTTTAAAAATGCAGTATTAGAATGTGGGCAGAAGTTTTGATGGTTTATAGGAGGGGTGGTGGGAGGAGGAAAGAGGAGGTGATTGGTGGAATGATGAAGTAAAGGGAGTGAAAAAAGAGAAAAAAGGTAGCTTACGCGAGGTTTTCTACAAGCAGAAGTGTTATAAGAAGAGCAGAGTTTTGGCGAGTAAAAGAAAGGTGAAGAGAGTGGCGGAGAGAGTGCAAAAAGGGAGCTGATGAAAAGAGGGGGAGAGGCACTGTCAAGCAATTTTATGAAAAAATAGAAAAACTTTTGGAGTGAGTTAAACATGTTTACAAAAAGTAGGGAAAAGTATGGGAGTTTGTCAGTTTAAAAACAGAGTAGGGGAGTTAGAAGATGGGGAGAGGGAGGTATTAGGTAGATGGCAAGAATATTGTTGAGGAACTTTTTAAAATGTTGAGGAAGAAAGGGAGGCGGTAATTTCATGCACTGGCCAGGGAGGTATTACCAATCTTTTTGGGATGAGACGAGCAGAATGTAAGTGTTGGGGGAGTACGTGAGGCAATACGTAGAAGGGAAGGGGTGTTTGGTTTTAAAGCAGCTGGAACTGATGGGATTCAGACAGAAATGTTAAAAGCAGGGGGGGATTTTAGTGTTGAGTGGTTGGTACTTTGTTTAATAAATGTATGAAAGAGGGGAAGGTACCTAGGGATTGGCAGAGAGCATGTATAGTCCCTTTATATAAAGGGAAAGGGGACAAAAGAGATTGTAAAAATTATAGAGGAATAAGTTTACCGAGTATACCAGGAAAAGTATACGGAAGGGTTATAATTGAAAGAATTAGAGGTAAGGACAGAATGTAGGATTGCGGATGAGCAGGGAGGCTTCAGAGTGGGTAGGGGATGTGTAGATCAAGTGTTTACATTGAAGCATATATGTGAACAGTATTTAGATAAAGGTAGGGAAGTTTTTATTGCATTTATGGATTTAGAAAAGGCATATGATAGAGTGGATAGAGGAGCAATGTGGCAGATGTTGCAAGTATATGGAATAGGTGGTAAGTTATTAAATGCTGTAAAGAGTTTTTATGAGGATAGTGAGGCTCAGGTTAGGGTGTGTAGAAGAGAGGGAGACTACTTTCCGGTAAAAGTAGGTCTTAGACAGGGATGTGTAATGTCACCATGGTTGTTTAATATATTTATAGATGGGGTTGTAAAGGAAGTAAATGCTAGGGTGTTCAGGAGAGGGGTGGGATTAAATTTTTGGGAATCAAATTCAAAATGGGAATTGACACAGTTACTTTTTGCTGATGATACTGTGCTTATGGGAGATTCTAAAGAAAAATTGCAAAGGTTAGTGGATGAGTTTGGGAATGTGTGTAAAGGTAGAAAGTTGAAAGTGAACATATAAAAGAGTAAGGTGATGAGGGTGTGAAATGATTTAGATAAAGAAAAATTGGATATCAAATTGGGGAGGAGGAGTATGGAAGAAGTGAATGTTTTCAGATACTTGGGAGTTGACGTGTCAGCGGATGGATTTATGAAGGATGAGGTTAATCATAGAACTGATGAGGGAAAAAAGGTGAGTGGTGCATTGAGGTATATGTGGAGTCAAAAAACGTTATCTATGGAGGCAAAGAAGGGAATGTATGAAAGTATAGTAGTACCAACACCTTATATGGATGTGAAGCTTGGGTGGTAAATGCAGCAGCGAGGAGACAGTTAACATAAGAACATAAGAACATAAGAACGAAGGAACACTGCAGAAGGCCTACTGGCCCATGCGAGGCAGGTCCAAGTCTCCTACCGGCTTAAGCCAATGCACCCAACCTAGTCAGGTCAGGTCACATTGACTTAAGGGAGGAACACGGCAACCGACCTGTTGACACAAGCTATCAGGTCTAACTCACACCCACCCACATCTACTCATGTATTTATCCAACCTATTTTTAAAGCTACACAACGTTCTGGCCTCTATAACGGTACTTGGGAGTTTGTTCCACTCATCCACAACTCTATTACCAAACCAGTACTTTCCTATATCCTTCCTGAATCTGAATTTTTCCAACTTAAAACCATTGCTGCGAGTCCTGTCTAGGCTAGATATTTTCAGCACACTATGTACATCCCCTTTATTTATTCCTGTCTTCCATTTATACACCTCAATCATATCCCCCCTAATTCTACGTCTTTCTAGAGAGTGCAGTTTCAGGGCCCTTAGTCTATCCTCATAGGGAAGGTTTCTGATACATGGGATCATCTTTGTCATCCTCCTTTGTACATTTTCCAGAGATTTATATCCATTCTGTAATACGGTGACCAAAACTGTGCAGCATAATCTAAATGAGGCCTAACCAAGGATGTATAGAGTTGAAGAACAACCTGAGGACTCCTATTATTTATGCTTCTTGATATGAAGCCAAGGATTCTATTAGCTTTATTGCGAACACTTATGCACTGTTGTCTTGGTTTCAGATTACTGCTAACCAAAACCCTAAATCTTTTTCGCAATCCGAAATAAAAGATCTCATTATTTGTTATATGGCATGGTTATTGTCCTTCCAACTTTGAACTTTGCATTGTCAAATTTTAAAAACTGCATCCCCACTTCTCCGACCACTGCTCGTCTTTTTCAAATTTTCCCTGGGTGCTCGAATGTCCTCGTCAAAATAAATTCGGGGCCTTTTTTGGTGTAAAGGGCAAACTTCCGATGTCGCTCTTTATGCCCTCATCTATGTCGTTTTATGTAGATTGTGAAAGCGGGGGGCCCAAACACGACCCCTGTGGAAACCCCCGTGAGTTTCCCCCCACTCTGATTTCCCCCATTTTGCAAACTCTCTGTGCCTATTTGTAAACCCATGCCTTTTCCCGGGGGAAAAAATTTCTCCTTATTCCATGTGCTTTAATTTTTCCTAAATAGTCTCGATGGGGGACCCTGTCAAAACCCCTTAGAATCCATATACACAATATCATATTCATTTCCATACTACCCCCCAAATCCTTAGTGAAAAAATTTAAAAAATTGTAAGGCAGGAACCCCCCTTGGGAGGCAGTGAGTTTCCTGTCAAGGGGAAATGTGGGGTTTTAAATTTTATGCGAAAATTCGGAGTGGGGAAAATTGGGGAAAAGGTGGGGATTAATAAAAGCATTAGTCGAGGAAAAAAAGGGGTTGTTAGGGGTTTGGTCATTTAGAGAGAAGGGATCAAAGTAAAGACATGGAAAGCATAAAATTATGGGGAAGGGAAGGGGGGGGGGGTGCCTCGAAAGGGTTGGAAAAAGGGGGGGTTTAAAGGGGGTTTTGGGGGCTAGGGGCTTGGATTTCCCAGCAAGCATGCATAAGGTGTTAGATATGAGTAAGGAGGCAATATATTTGGGGACCTACATCTTTTGGAGTGTGACAGGGTAATATTTAGTAAAGGGGATTCATATAGTGGGACTTGAGCCCTGGAAAGGGGAAGTACAAGCCGCACTTTAAAGGAGGGGTTTGGGATATTGGCTTTGGAGGAAATGTTTTGTACTTTTATGTAATTTGAAAGCTGTTGATCTGGCCCTCTGCAAAAGCAGT
Organism: Cherax quadricarinatus; assembly: GCF_026875155.1. Classification (NCBI taxonomy): domain Eukaryota; kingdom Metazoa; phylum Arthropoda; class Malacostraca; order Decapoda; family Parastacidae; genus Cherax; species Cherax quadricarinatus. Next base: position 58,690,168 of record NC_069421.1, read on the forward strand.
GATAAGTGTGAGTGGGGTGAAAGTGTTGAATGATGTGAAAGTTTTTTCTTTTTGGGGTTTTTCTTTCTTTTTTTGGTCACCCTGCCCGGTGGTAGAGACCCGATTTTTGAAAAAAAAAAAAAATAATTATATTTTTTTAAGTGGACCCCCGCATAACGATCACCTCCAAAGCCCCCATTATAAGTGTATTATTAAGTCTTTTTTACGGTATTTTGGGGGTCTAATGGACTAATCTACTTCAAAATATTCCTTATGGGAACAAATTCGGTCAGTCTGGCACTGAACATATTTTGGAGTAAAAAAATACTTTAAACCAGGGGTCCACTGTACATTTTAATATATATATATTTTTTTTTTTTTTTTTTTTTCCAGGGCCCGTTTCCCCACCAAGGCAGGGTGCCCGAAAAAAAAAAAACTTTCACCATCTTTCACTCCATCACTGTTTGCCGAAGGGTTTTTACCTACATTTTTTAAACTGCAACATTAACACCCCCCTTCAGAGGCAGGCACTGACTTCCCTTCCAGGACTCAAGCCCGGGCCTCCCCGGTTTCCTTAAAATCCCTTCTAAACGTTACTTTGCTCACACTCCAACAGCACCAAGTATTAAAAACCCTTTTTCCATTACTCCATCAAAAAAGCTCTGCATGCCCCTTGGGAAATCCAAGCCCCTCGCACACAAAACCTCCCACCCCCTCCCTCCAACCTTTCCTAGGCCGACCCTACCCCCCCCCCCTTCAACAACTGATACACTCTTTAAGTCATTTGTTTCGCCCCTTCTCTCTACATTCCCAAACCACCCCAACAACCCTTTTCCCCGGCCCTTTTACAACATTTTTTGGGAATCCCCCACCTCCTCCTAACTTTCCAAAAAAACGAAATTTTCCCGATTATATTCACACCACACATTGCCCTCAGACATGACACTCCACTGCCTCAGCCTTCTCCTCGCTGCAAAATTCATCACCCACGTTTACACCCCTATAAGGCGTTTGGTAAAAAATACTTCAAAATTCCCCCTCTTTGCCTCCAAGGGGAAAAATTCTTTGTCTCCACAGATCCCAATGCACCACTCACTCTTTTTCCCTCTCCCAAATTTTATGATTTACCCACTTTCATAGACCCTCCGCTGACAACGCCACTCCCCAAATTCGAAAACTTCACCCCCCATACTCTCCCCTCCAAACTAATTCAATCTTTCATCACCTAATCTTTTTGTTATCCTCATAACCTTTTCTCTTTCCCCGTATTACCTTTAAATTTTTTTCTTTTCCACCCTAAACCCAAAAAAATCCACCCAAACTCTCAACTTTTCTTCAAAACTCCCCGAGCACAGGTCATCAAAAAAAGCACTTTTGACAACTCCCCCTTTTTTGTGTATTCTTTATCTTTAAAACCCCCGCCCTTGCCAAAACCCTCGCATTTTTTTTCTTACAACCCCACTTAAATAATTAAACAAACCCCGGTGACATCACAATCCTTTTCTAAGGGCCCACTTTTACTGGGAAAAAATTTCCCTTTTCCTAATACTTAAAAATTAGCCTCACTATCCTAAAAAACTCTTCACGCTTTCAGTAACCCACCTCCTCACCATACACTTTCAACTCTCCACTTGCCCCCTACCCCCTGTCATAAAAGCCCTTTCCCAAAACCAAAATGCCACAAAGACCTCTTTAGCCTTATTAAAAATGTTCACTTATATTTCACTGTAAACACCTGGTCCACACACCCCCTACCTTTCCTAAAGCCTCCTTTTCATCTCTACCCTATTCTCCTCTTCCCTTTTAATTCTTTAAATTTTAAAACTCCCCAAAACCCTTACCGGGTCACAAAACAATTTACCCCTAAAATTTTTGACTCTCTTTCCCCCTTTCCCTTTTAAACAAAGGAACTATGCATGCTCTTGCCTCCCAGGTACCTTTACCCCTTTTCCCCATACATTTAAAAAATATTGCACCAACCACCCAAAAATTTCCCCCCCTGTTTTTTTTTAAAAATTTCTACTTTTCCCCTCAATCCCCGGCCCTTTCCCCTTTCATTTTTCCTACTGCCTCACGAAATTTTCCCCCACACTCCACGGTCTTCCTCACTCCTACAAGATGTTAAATTTTCCTTTCCCTATACACGAAATCACAGCTTCCCCATCTTCATCAACATTTAACAATTCCTCAAAATTTCCCCTCCAAATCCAATACCCCTTTAAATCTCCATTTAAAAACTCTCCCTCCTATTTTTTAAGACAAATCCATTTTTTTCTCTAGGTTTCTTTAAATTTTTAATTCCCCCAAAAATTTTTCTTTTTTTCAAAAAAATTTGTTGAAACATTCACCCACTCTCTCTTTGCTCTCTTTTACATTGCTTCACCACCTCTTTAAACCCCTTTTTTTTTTCCCATAACCTCCCTCCTTGCATCACTTCTACTTTGTAAAAAAATCTCATATGCTAACTTTTTCTCCCTTACTACTCTCTTTACATCCTTCCACCCAAACCCTCCTCTTTCCCCCCCGCACCCACTTTCCTTAACAACAAAATTTTGGGAACACTCTAACACTACATTTTTAATCCTACCCCCATACCTCTTCGACCCCATTGCCTATGCTCTCATTTGCCCATTCCTAATCCTCCAATAGCTGTTTATATGCTTACCCTAACTGCCTCCTTTTAGTTTATAACCTTCACCCTCTCTCTTCCCTGATGCTTCTATTCTCCTGTATCCCATCTACCTTTTTACTCTCAGTGTAAGCTTCAACTAGAAAGTGATCTGATATATCTGTGGCCCCTCTATAAACAATGTACATCCTGGAGCCTACTCAGCATTCTTTTATCTACCAAATACATATCCAACAAATTACTGTCATTTCTGCCCTACATCATATCTTGTATACTTATTAACCTCTTTTTTCTTAAATATTTATTACCGTATACTAAACCCCTTTCTATACAAAGTTCAATCAAAGGGCTCCCATTAATCATTTTACACCTGGCAACCCCAAACTTACCTACCACAACTCTCCCTCTCTATAAGTTCTCCTACTTTAGCATTCAGGTCCCTACCACAATTACTCCTCTCACTTGGTTCAAAGGCTCGCTATACATTCACTAAACATCTCCCAAAATCTCTCTCTCGTCCTCGCTCTGCAATTCCTCTCTTCTCCAGTGCATACACGCTTATTAATGACCCACTTCTCGCATCCACCTTTACTTTTAATCCACATAATTCATAGAATTAACATTCAAATTCTCATTTCTTCTCCTTCCATAACTGATCATTTTAACATTACTGCTACCATCCTTCCTTTGCTCTAACTCTCTCAGAACTCCAGATTTAATCCACATTTATTTCCCCCCACTTGAAACTCTCCTACCCCCCTTCAGCTTTGTTTCGGCTTAGAGCCAGACATCCAACTTCTTTTCAATCATAACATCAGCAATCATCTGTTCTTGTCATCCGCACTACATCCCTCGCACATTTTAAGCATCCCAGTTTTTTATAAAGTTTTTATCTTCTTCTCTTTTTTAGTAAATGTATACAGGAGAAGGTTTACTAGCCCATGCTCCTGGCATTTGAGTCGCCTCATACGACACAGCCATGGCTTACGGAGGAAAATTCCTTTTCCACTTCCCCATGGACAATAAAGAAATAAAAAAGAACAAGAGCTATTTGAATAAGGATAAAAACCTAGATTGTAATGTATATATATCAATATATGCATGTGCGTGTCTGTGAAGTGTGACCAAAGTGTAAGTAGGAGTGTAGCAAGATATCCCCGTTATCAGCGTGTTTATGAGACAGAAAAAAAACCAGCAATCCTACCATCTCATTGCAAAACAGTTACAGTTTTGGTTCACAGTCATCTGACAAGGACGGTAGTAACTTCCCTGTGGTTGCTGTCTACCAACCTTACACCTATTTATATATATTAAAAAAAAAATTAAAATATATATATATATATATATTATATATATATATATACTATATATATATATACTATAATATAATACTATTATATATATATACTATATATTATATACTAATATATATATACATATATATATATACTATATATATATACTATATATATAAACTATCATATATACACAGTGGACCCCCGGTTTTACGATATTATTTCATTCCAGAAGTATGTTCAGTGCGCATACTGAACATATTTGTTCCCATAAGGAATATTGTGAATTAGATTATCCATTTCAGACCCCCAACTACACATACAAATGCACTTACGTTAAATACACTTACATAATTGTCCACTGGGAGCTGTTCGTAAACGCGGGGTCACTGTTATATAAGATACGTCTTCAAGCCAGTGCTTTTGACGTATTAATACACTACATTTCTATGGCTTTCAAATCAAGTAGGGAAAAGCTGGTAGGCCTACATTGTGAGAGAACGGGTCTGCGTGATGATGTACACAAAATGAAAAATTCAGGGACTCATTAGTGCTGTGGGAACGCCATTTTAGTATCCTTGGTCGCCATGGCCTCCAGTAGAAGTACCTTACTCCCCAACGAATTGGAGGTCTTTTGTTCCAAGTGATACTCAAACTCTGAAGGAAGTGCCAGTAAGTGAATTTCATGTTTTGTGGAGGGTGTGACCGAAAGCAGTGCCCAGAATAATATAATTAGTGAAAAAACCCAGATGACCTACAACGGTCCACCTCTGGTGCTGGGACCCGTCTCATTCACATTTCACCTGTACCAGGGCAAAAGAGAAACTATTTCCCCATGTCCGGGACCAGATGTGAGCAATAAAATTGATAGTGATTTCCAAGCTATTGAAAGTAGTTCGAGTTGCGACAGTGAGGGGGAATATTGTTCCTACTGAGCGGCATATATAATCTCCGGAGGACATTCCTCTGACCTTACAGCCACGGTCCTGATAGTGAAGACGACATATTGTTACAATAAGGATGGATAACGTGGTGGGGCAGCATGGTGTTTGTGGTAGTGGTGGTGGTGGCCGAGTCCATGTGGCACCAGGAGCGGCCACACTGCTACCCACCGCAGCTAACTCAGGCATCCCAGAACAAAGGCCACTCTCAAACACTTGTTCACCCACGAACCTTGCACAACCACAATCTGTACAACCACAACCACATGTCATATCCATGTACCCTCCCCAGCAACAGCATCTGGGACTGAAAGAAGTCAATTTTGTTTCCCAATCCCTATAACTTTGATGAAAAACAAAGTGAAATATGGCCAATCGTGTACACTTTGGGAACATATGCCACTGAACAGGAGATGTTTACAGTTTATTCTTCTATGACCCTTGATGGACATTATTGTCAGGGAAAGTACACAAACATTGATACACCAGGCAAACACAATTTCTTTCACCAAGATGCAAGGCTACACAAGTGGAAGGACAAACAACTGCGGCAGAGATGTAATCTGTTCTTTTTTTGCCACAATAATGCTTAAGTCCACATGTGTACAAGCACACTGTCACCCACATACTGGCGATGAAACACCTGCTATCAACCCCAGGTTTTAGTGAATGTTTTACCATTGAATAGAGTTCTGCTACTGTTACTAGCTACACTTCTCAACTAAATATTGCCTGACAATAGAAATACAGGTTATATAAGAACAGGAATGTGCCTGTATGTATTTTTATCCTTTTAGGAATCTTTTATTTATAAGTATTTGAGATTTTGTTCAAAGGCAGAACTGTTGCTCAAACAGTATTTACCAAGCAAGAGATATAATCTGTATAAAGTTATTTGCACTGTGTGGCTGGTTTTGGTATATATTGTGTACACTGGCAGTAATACATGAAGATACCAGAAGTTATTGGGCATCTCTGATTGATGTGGTTAGAACACTGCTGGAACCATATCTTGTAAGGGGCATAGGATTATATACGATAACTGGTACACAAGCCCCTTATGATTTCTTGCGAGTGAACACGTGTGTGGCACAGTGCATGGAAATCATAAGCATATCCTAGGTCCACGCAGGCACTCATATAGGTGAAGTGCAGGTGTTTCTGCCAAGACATTATGGCATTTTCGGTGGCTTTATGGGGCTCATTGTTGCCATCAGTTCACAAAACAAAAGGCAGACAAATGGCGGCAGAAGAGATACTATTTGAACCCATTCTAAAACCGCACAGTGGTGCACTACAACCTCAATATGGCCACTTAGGGACAAATGTATCATGCAGATTGGGTTTGGCATGAGTATAAGTGTACATAAACTTTTTTTCCATCTTGTTGACATTTCCATGCCTGAATTGCCCTATAACATTACAAGTTGAAGATCAATAACTAACCACCATATGGTGAATTTTTGTTGTCAGTCATCAGCAAATAAATTCGTACCAAGCAACAACGCTGCAACAGACCACGCCCACAAAAATTATCAACACACCCTCTAATCTGAGGCCTGGTGATCACTAGAACCCCATACAACTGTCTCCACTACTTTCATGAAAAGTACTCAAAGAGGTGTTTATTGTCCTGTGCACATACTGACCACAAAACACCCACATAAACACAACAACACACACTTGTTTTATGTGTGAAGGGAGTGTAAAAATACCACTGTGCATATACCCATATTTCAAAGAATTCCACAAGCTGCACATCTAGAAAAGTGGGGGGGGGGGGGTCCCCACCATCCAGTGACTGTACAAATGTATATAAATTGGTCCTTCGATAATTGTTGGCTCGATAGTCGTCCTTTTTGGAAATCTTTCGCGTTATTTTCGTCCAACATTGGCTTCGCAAATGGTCGGTGGGCTCCTAATAACGTCTGTTCGTGCCTGGATACGTGCTCTACGCTATGAGCTGCTCGGCCATCCCTCTCCAGCCAGTGTGCATTGTTTACCTGCGTGACGTCCCCTCACTTGTTCATACGAAATACAGTGGACCCCCGGGTTTTAACGATTTTAAATCCGTGCAAGAGGGGTCATCGTTAAGCGAAATAATCGTATGCGAATGAATTTTCCCCATAAGAAAATAATGGAAATAAAATTAACTCCGTGCAAGACGCCCAAAATATGAAAAAAATTTTTTTTACCACATGAAATGTTATTTAATACACACAACTGAAAAAGAGGCATGCACAATTACATGACACTTACTTTTATTGTAAGATCTGGTGATGATTGAGGTATGGGAGGAGGGGAGAGTCATTATCTTCTTACTGTAAATGAAGGGGAATCCCTCTCCATTACAGACTTGAGGTAGCAAGTCCTTTTCCGGGTTACTTCCCTTTCTTCTTTTAAATGCCACTTGGAACCAGCTTGAGAGTCACTGGGACCCTGTCGCACAACAAATATGTCCATAGAGCTCTGTACCTACTCCGTTCCTTTACGATTTGTCCCTAAAATGGGCACAACATTTCTCATTGAAATAGTCCAGCATCACGGCTTGCAACAGCTGTGTCAGGGGAGTTTCATCTATAAAGGTTTGCAGTTCAACCACTGTGCATACATTTCCTTTAACCTTTGAAGTAGGCACAATGGAGTCCACAACTGGCATAGGCTTCTCCGGGTTAGCCCCAAAACCCTTCAAAATCTTTCTTAATTTCCATACTAATTCCACCCTTTTACCACAGGGTTGGCACTAAAGCTTTCTTTCTTGGGGCCCATGGTCACTTATTTGCCATATAACAGCAAAGAGCACCGAAACACTGTAATAATACGAATATTCCGGTAGTAATTCTTTGGATGTTACCGCGGAGGCTGGCTGGTAAACTATGGGAACGGCCGGCCATGTAAGGCTGGCTAGAGGCACATTGAGTACGCTCTCGGACAAAATCGGTAAGCGGTTTTTAATCGGTAGCCCGGGCAAAAAAATTTTGCGATAAAAGTAATCGGTATGGCGGAAAAAATCGCTATTGATGCCATCGTTATGCGGGGGTCCCACTGTATTTCATATACGTATGCCATTCATTTTAGTGCTTTTTTTTTATTTTATTATCACACTGGCCCGTATTCCCACCAAGGCAGGGGGCCCGAAAAAAGAAAAACTTTCCACACCATCATTCACTCCATCCACTGTCTTGCCAGAAGGGTGCTTTACACAACAGTTTTTAACTGCAACAATAACACCCCTCCTTCAGAGTGGCAGGCACTGTACTTCCCATCTCCAGGACCAAGTCCGGCTGCCGGTTTCCCTGAATCCCTTCATAAATGTTACTGTTGCTCACACTCCAACAGCACTCAAGTATTATAAACCCTTTGTCTCCATTCACTCCTATCAAAACACGGCTCAATGCATGCCTGCTGGAAGTCAAGCCCCTCGCACACAAGTTCTTGCAAGTACTAAATAAGCTACCATGGCTCCAAAGAAAGCACCTAGTGCCAAGCCTTTGGTAAAGACGCTGAGAAATACAATTGAGTTAAGAAAAACATCATTGAACAATATGAAAACGTGGCATAACGTTGGCCGAACTGGCGCAGGAAGTATAAACAAACCCCATACACCCAATCTTCCATCGTGCAAAGAAAAAGAAATCAAGGAAGCTGTTGTTTTTTGTGCTTGGAGAAAATTGTTGCCAGATTTGTACCACAAGAGGAAGTTTGAAGGGTTTGGGCTGACCCCTGATGGAGCCTATGCCAGTTGTGAAATCTAGTGTGCATTGGGAGTTCCATAGGGTTGGATGGTGAGTTGGAGGAATGTGGAAGAGTTGTGGAGGACCACAATGAAGGAGCTAACCACTGAGGAGCTGCAAGAGCTTCACATGCCAGAACAAGCAACAGATCGCAGCTCAGAATCTTGCTGCAGGGAGGAGAAGAGTAATGGAAGAAGGTGGTGCCTTCGTCAGAAATTAAGGAGAATTTTGAAATGTGGGGGTAGGATGGAAAATTTATGGAGAAACATCACCCTGGAGAAGGATGTTGCAAGCCGTATTGCAACGTGTACAGTGACAAAGTCTTGGCCCATTTAGGGAAGTTTTTAAAGAGGATGCAGAAACGCGCCTCTCGGACTCCAGTGACGTCCTCAAGCTGGTCCTAGTGGCATTAAACACAGAAAAAGCGAATATGCAACCCCAGACAAGGATCTTGGTACCTAAGGTGTTCATGGAAGTGGGGATTCCCCTTCCAAAACAGTAGCTAATCCAATCTCTCTCCTCCTCCAGTCTTCCATACCTAAGAAGAATCACCAAAAAGGTTAGTGTTATGCAGTTAATGTTTCATTTCATTAAGTCCATTGATATTTGATTATGTACAACATTTATATTCCATGTAAAAAATTTCCTCCATGGGGAAGTGGAACAGAATTCTTCCTCCGTAAGCCATGCGTGTTGTAAGAGGCGACTAAAATGCCAGGAGCAAGGGGCAAGTAACCCCTTCTCCTGTATAAATTAGTAAATTTAAAAAGAGAAACTTTTGTTTTTCTTTTTGGGCCACCCTGCCTTGGTGAGATACGGCCGGTTTGTTGAAAGAAGAAGTAAAAAATTTTTTTGTTTTAATACTTCTGGGTGTCAGGAATGGATTAATTGTATTTACATTATTTTTAATGGGGAAAATTCATTCGAAAATCGTCTATTTCGATAATCATCGCACTTCTAGGAATGGATTAACAACAATAAATGAGGGACCACTGTATATTATAGAACAATAGTAATAAAAAATTTTTATATTGTTTGTTTGTGTAAACAAGTTTTGTAAACAATATACTGGTGATAATGTTTGTGTGCTTATTGTGTTGCTTACAATGAGTTTATACAGTGGACCCTCAGGTAACGATTTTAATCTGTTCCAGAGAGCTTGTCCTTAACTGATTTATCGTTAACCGAATTAATTTTCCCTTAAGAAATAATGAAAATTCAATTAATCCGTTCCACACACACCCAAAAGTATTAAAAAAAATTTTTTTTTCACATGAAAATATACAATTTCCTATACAGAAAACAATGATACATGAAGAATAAATACTACATGAATAATAAATGACACTTACCTTTATTGAAGATTTATTGATGAGAGATGAATGGGAGAGGGGAGATGATAAAGGTGTATTATTGTTTGAAAGGGGAATCCCCATCCCTAAGGACTTTAGGTATCCAGTCCTTTCGGGGTTACTTCCCTTCCTTTTTTAATGCTAGTGAGAACAACTTGACAGTCACTGACCTGTGCCGCACCAAAAAAATCTATTCCACAGAGCTCTGTATCTGGCATTCCTTTAAGATTTTCCTAAAATGGGCCACAACACTGCCATGGTAAAAGTCACCAGCACGGCTTGCAATAGCTGGGTCAGGGTGATGTGTTCTTCCATAAAGGCTTGCAACTTTGTCCACATTGTACAAATGTCCTTAATCTTTGAAGAAGGCAACTTTCTCCATCTCTCTCTCCCCTCCTCTGAAGCAATTTCCTCAGTTGTGGTCTCTTGCTGTTGCAGATGCTCTTGCAGCTCATAAGTGGTTAGTTCTTCATTGTCGTCCCTCCACCAACTCTTCCATATCCTCCCACTAATCTCCAACCCCATGGACTTCCCCAATGACACAATAGATTACACAACTGGTATAGGCTCCTCAGGGTTAGACCCAAACCCTTCAAAATCCCTATCTTGTACACACTGTGGCCACAATTTCCTCCAGGCAGAGTTCCAAGTCCTGCAAGTCATTCCCTCCCAAGCCTTACTTATAAAGTTTATGCAACTGAAGATACTAAAGTGATCTTTCCAAAACACTCTTAGGGTCAATTCAATGTCTGAGGTCACTTCAAAGCACTTTTGAAACACTGCTTTGGTGTACAGTTTTTTGAAATTTGAAATGACCTGCTGGTCCATGGGCTGGAGGAGAGGAGTGGTATTAGGAGGCAAAAACTTCACTTTGATGAAGCCCAACTACCTCGCAATTTCCTCTGGCAAGTCTGGAGGATGAGCAGGAGCAATGTCTAATACCAGGAGGCACTTGAGGCCCAATTTATTTTCCAGGAGGTATTTTTTCACAGTGGGGCCAAACACATGATAGAACCAATCACGGAAAATGTCCCTAGTGACCCATGCCTTACTGTTTGCCCTCCACATCACACACAAATTAGCCTTTACGACACTGATTTTCTTGAACACTATGGGAGTTTCAGAGTGATACATGAGTAGAGGCTTCACTTTGCAATCCCCACTAGCATTACTACAAAACAATAGAGTTAGCCTGTCTTTCATAGGCTTGTGTCCTGGCAGTGCTTCTCCTCCTGTGTAATGTAGGTCCTGTTTTGCATTTTCTTCCAAAACAGGCCTGTTTTGTCACAATTAAACACTTGTTGGGGTTTTAATTTTTCAGTGTCTATGTACTCCTTGAATTCCTGCACATATTTTTCAGCCACTTTTTGGTCACAACTTGCAGCCTCATCACACCTTATCACACTGTGTATGCCACTACAATTCTTAAATCTCTCAAAGCATCCTTTGCTGGCCTTTAATTCACTAACATCGCCACTAGTTCCAGGCATTTTTTTTTTAATTAAATCATCATGCAACTGCCTTGCCTTTTCACATATGATTAACTGTGAAACATTATCTCCTGATAATTGTTTGTCGTTAACCCACACCAATAACAATCTTTCCACATCAAGTATTTGTGATCTCTGTTTTGTAAGCATACTTGCACCTTTTGCAACAACAGCTTCCTTGATTGCCTCTCTGTTGGCCAAGATAGTAGCGATGGCTGATTGGGGTTTGTTGTACAACCAGGCCAGCTCGGAGCCACGCACTCCACTTTCATACTTTGCAATTATCTCTTTTTTCAATTCGATTGTACACCTCACCCTTTTTACCACAGGGTTGGCACTAGAAGCTTTCTTGGGGCCCATGGTGGCTTATTTAGCAGTTACAAGCACTAAAAAACAATGGAATAATACAAAATGTATCGAATGTATGCATGGAACCATCTGCAGTGGCTTGTAAACAATGGCACACTAGCTGAAGGCAGGGCAGCTGAGGCGCACTTGGGCCAGACGAACAGGCGGATGCGTTCAGGACGATTGTCCTTAACTGGGTTTTTCATCATTTGCTGAGCCAATATTTTTATGCTAATATGCATCGCTATCCGATTTTATCACTAGCCGATGTCATTGTTACCCGAGGGTCTACTGTATATGAACATAGCACTTTACTTTGGTCTCACAGGCCACATAAGTTACTTGGAAAAATTTTTTTGAATAATACAAGAAACCTTCAAATGGGACTAAATATAACTGTATCGGGTGAGTGGCATTTGCCACTGTTGCCATACATGGCTCATTTTCTGCCAACTTCATGCCTCTATATCTTGGTAGGTACTGATCACAAAAGTTTTTTTTAGGCTTAAAACACTCAGCAAATTAATCCTAACATTTTGGTAAGAAAAAATAATTTTTTTTTTTAACATTTTGTGAAATAGGAAGACAGTTTCAGAATAGGGCTTGCAGCAGTAAAAGGGTTAAGTAAGGCTTAAGCTTGCCCAAAATGCTCTGCATAATCATGGGCTTTCAGCACATATTCAAGTGTAAACGCATTCCTGTATAAATAAATCTCTTGAATTTTAATATTTTTACAAATATTCTTAATGTTTTTTCCTGGTGTCCCATAGCTCGATTGGTAGCACACTCAGCTCATACACTGAGGTCTATAGGTCGATCCCCCAGAACAGCTGGAAAACTTTAGGACGCGTTCTCATATGACACCTACTGTCCAACGCTCATCCATCAGTGAAATGGTGAGGGTCGCATCCTCGAATGAAAATTGACCTAATTTGCCCGAAATGCTCTGCAGTAAAGCAACAGCAAAGAACTACAGACCGATAGCACTAACATCCCATATCATAAAAATCTTTGAAAGGGTCCTAAGAAGCAAGATCACCACCCATCTAGAAACCCATCAGTTACACAACCCAGGGCAACATGGGTTTAGAACAGGTCACTCCTGTCTGTCTCAACTATTGGTTCACTACGACAAGGTCCTAAATGCACTAGAAGATAAAAGAATGCAGATGTAATATATACAGACTTTGCAAAAGCCTTCGACAAGTGTGACCATGGCGTAATAGCGCACAAAATGTGTGCTAAAGGAATAACAGGAAAAGTCGGTCGATGGATCTATAATTTCCTCACTAACAGAACACAGAGAGTAGTCGTCAATAGAGTAAAGTCTGAGGCAGCGACGGTGAAAAGCTCTGTTCCACAAGGCACAGTACTCGCTCCCAACTTGTTCCTCATCCTCATATCCGACATAGACAAGGATGTCAGCCACAGCACCGTGTCTTCCTTTGCAGATGACACCCGAATCTGCATGACAGTGTCTTCCATTGCAGACACTGCAAGGCTCCAGGCAGACATCAACCGAATCTTTCAGTGGGCTGCAGAAAACAATATGAAGATTCAACGATGAGAAAATTTCAATTACTCAGATATGGTAACATGAGGAAATTAAATCTTCATCAGAGTACAAAACAAATTCTGGCCACAAAATAGAGCGAAACACCAACGTCAAAGACCTGGAGTGATCATGTCGGAGGATCTCACCTTCAAGGACCATAAACATTGTATCAATCGCAGCTGCTAGAAAAATGACAGGATGGATAATGAGAACCTTCAAAACTAGGGAGGCCAAGCCCATGATGACACTCTTCAGGTCACTTGTTCTATCTAGGCTGGAATATTGCTGCACACTAAACAGCACCTTTCAAGGCAGGTGAAATTGCTGACCCAGAAAATGTACAGAGAACCTTCACGGCGCGCATAACGGAGATAAAACACCTCAATTACTGGGAGCGCTTGAGGTTCCTGAACCTGTATTCCCTGGAACGCAGGCGGGAGAGATACATGATTATATACACCTGGAAAATCTAGAGAGACTAGTACCGAACTTGCACACGAAAATCACTCACTACGAAAGCAAAGACTTGGCAGACGATGCAACATCCCCCCAATGAAAAGCAGGGTGTCACTAGCACGTTAAGAGACCATACAATAAGTGTCAGGGGCCCGAGACTGTTTAACTGCCTCCCAGCATACATAAGGGGGATTACCAACAGACCCCTGGCAGTCTTCAAGCTGGCACTGGACAAGCACCTAAAGTCAGTTCCTGACCAGCCGGGCTGTGGCTCGTACGTTGGTTTGCATGCAGCCAGCAGCAACAGCCTGGTTGATCAGGCTCTGATCCACCAGGAGGCCTGGTCACAGACCGGGCCGTGGGGGCGTTGACCCCCGGAACTCTCTCCAGGTAAACTCCAGGTAATAACAAGGGGCTTTTTATATACAGTGGACCCTCGGGTAACGACATTAATCCGTTCCAGAGAGCTTGCCTTTAACCGATTTTCCCTTTAGCCGAATTAACTTTCCCCATAAGAAATAATGGAAATCCAATTAATCCGTGTCAGACAGGCAAAAGTATTAACACAAAATATTTTTTTTAAAGATTAAATATAGATATACATACAGAAAACAATGACAAATATATATAAAGCACTAATAAAATGGATAAATGAACATTTAACATCACACTTACCTTTATTGACTCTTGTTGGTGTATGGAAGACAGGTAGCAGGCAAGAGGGAGACGAGTTTACTATGCTTCAATACGATGCTAATATCATCTCTATGGCTTATTTATCTATCACACTTAATCTAATATGACATAATAAACAATATTAATAACATAGAAACATGATATATACTCTAGAATGAATAAAATACATCATAATGTATGAGAGAAGTAAAGTGATGGAAGTGTTGTTGTTGGGTTAAAAAGGGCCACTGAGAGAAGCCGTACATAGTGGTGGTGAAGGTGGAGGCACCAGCAGAACCCACCACCACTATCACACTTAAACAATGTAAATAATTTATAAATAAGAAATATTTACATATTAATTTATAAATAAGTAAGTACAGTAGACCCTCGACTTACGAAGGTCTCATTTTTTTATTTATTTATTTATTTATTATTTATTATTATTTATTTATTATCATCTAACGATAAAATTGATTTACGAAGGCCTCCTCTAACAATAAAATCGATTCACGAAGCGTTTCAGTGTAAAAAAAATTCCCCAACTTACAAAGAAAACCTTGACATACATCATTCGTCCTGAACACGGTTCGTCAGGCCAGAGCGCCTCAGCTCAGCTAGTGCCATTGTTTACAAGCCAGGGCGGGTGGTTGCACGCATACCTTCGACAAATTTTGTATTATTCCATTGTTTTTAGTGTTTGTAACTGCTAAATAAGCCACCATGGGCCCAAAGAAAGCTTCTAATGCCATCCCTGTGGTAAAAAGGGTGAGAAATACTATCAAAATTTTATCGCACCACGGTCAGCTGCTGATGCACCACCGTCAGCTGTTGCTGCACCACCATCAGCTGCTGCTGCAAAATGGTCAGCTGCTGCTGCTGCTGTACCACGGTCAGCTGCTGCTGCTGTACCACAGTCAGCTGCTGCTGCTGCTGCTGCTGTACCACGGTCAGCTGCTGCTGTACCACAGTCAGCTGCTGCTGCTGCTGCTGTACCATGGTCAGCTGCTGCTGCACCACCATCAGCTGTTGCTGCACCACCATCAGCTGTGCTACTCGAAGATGTGGAGAGACTGTTGTTGGTGAGGCCTAACGAGAAACAATTACCGAGAAACAATTAACCCCAGAGGGTTAGCCACCCAGGATAACCCAAGAAAGTCAGTGCATCATCGAGGACTGTCTAACTTATTTCCATTGGGGTCCTTAATCTTGTCCCCTAGGATGCAACACACTAGTTAACTAACACGCAGGTGAACAGGAAAAAATCCGTGGAACTAATGCTCATATTGGTGAATTTAAGGCCAGCAAAGGTTGGTTTGAGAGATTTAACCCCTTGATTGTCACAACCCCAAATCCTGAGGTGTCTCTGGTGTCACGAAGTAAGCGACCTCGGCGATATTTACGAATCGGCGATTTCGCCCACTTTGAGCCCTATTTTCGGCTAATTCATTGTCCAGTCGGCCAAACTCATAGCTATTTCATTAGAACTCCATTTTTTCTATAGACTGAGTACAAGAAACTGCCCATTTACCAATGTCAACTACCCAATAATGTGGTCAGAAATTTGCAATTTGGCCAATTTCACGAAAATTAAAAAATATGACAATTTCAAAACAGGGTCCAGAATGAACAATGCAGACATTCTTGGCTCTAAAATAACATTTTCTTTGTTCATCAGTCATGTCTCCAAGCCCTCTGATATTACTCTTGCTTTCTATTTTGAATTTTTTTTAAAAACAAAAATACAAGTTTTATGTTATGCGACTCTGCAAATTTTAAAAATTGAATAAAAAGTCCCCCCCATTCATGATGCATATTGAAGGGCAGTTGGCATTTATTGGAAAAATGAACCCATTGTTTTTGAACATCGGAAAAAAATAAACATTTCCCCTACTTTGAGCCCCATTTCAGGTTCTTTTCATAGTAAACCCCCCAATAAATCCCCTTTTTTTTTAAATAGGTTTTTCTTTATCATGAGCCCAAAGGGAAACGGAATAAACCCATAAATTATACAAAAATAAACCCAAATTCGGCGTTTTAATCCAAAACGCATCAAGTTTTTTTTTTCCTATTCACATGCGTGCTGCAGGATTTTTTTATAGGGTTTGCACACTGCCACACAGACCCATTCTCTCAATGGGGGCCCCTTACCAGCTTTCCCCTTCTTGTTTTGAAGAGCTAGAATTTTGAGTATAAATCATCAAACACGTGGTTTGGGACTATTTTCGAAAAAAAACAGTCAAAGGGATAAAAATCGTAGGGCATACACGTATGATAAGGCATAGGGGGAAGCTAAAAAATTCCCAAACCCCCAAACAAGTGTTTAATTGGTGAAACGGGCCTTTTTGGAAGAAATGCCAAACGGGCCTACATTTGGGGGGGAAAAGGCACCCCCGGGACACAAGCCTATGAAAGACGGCTAACTCTATGTTTGTTGTAATGTAGTGGGGATTGAAAAGTAAAACCCCCTTTACTCATGTATACTTGAAAAAATCCCAGTGTTTTCAAAAAAAAAACGTGTTCTTCACTCTCACTAATTTTCAATAAAGGGAAAAGTGCATTTAAATGTTCTTTAGTACTTTTAATTGTGCAGGGATCTTTTTTTTCTGTGAAAAAAAATGTTTTCAGCTTTTGGGTTTGGAAAGATTAATTGTTTTCCATTATTTCTTATGGGAAAATTAATTCAACTAACGATTTTTTTTGTCAAACATGAGTTCTAAAATGGTTTTAATTTGAAAGTTGGGGGTCCATGTATGTTTATTCGGGTATACACAAAACATTTTACATACTAGTTTTATCATCATAGGCATATGTGAAAAGTTTTAGGATAATAAAAAAAGTCAGAGTGACTTACGTTATCCTTGGAGCCCTTTTATTTTACACTTTTTTTCTTTTATATAACACTTTTTATTTACACTTGCTTGGAAGAGATGTTATTTTAAACCTTTTGAGGGTCGACAGGCCTTCCAAAAATCGTTTCGGGTCGGCCAAAAATTTCAAAAAAAAAAATTTTTTTTCTTATAAAAAAAATAGAGTTTTTTTTTTTAAACATTATAGGTTTAAAAAAAAATTTACCTCAATATTAGGGAGATATGGATGCATGAAGTTTGCAGAAAAGAGCCGCGTATGGCAACAGGGTGCTCCCGCTCCCCCGGAAAACTTTAGTTTACTTTATTTAAAGGGTTTGTTGTTTTTTTTACTATTTTATTTTTTTCACAAAACTTATGGGCCCTATGAGACCAAAGAAAGGTGCAATGTAATTATACATCGTTGTATACAACACAAAAAGCACACAAACATAATTATCAATATATTGTTTACAAAACTTGTTTAAAAAAAACAACAATAAAAACATGTTTTTTTATTGTTTATAATTTTTATACCAAAATACACATGAAAATTTCCCATTTGTTTTTGCAGTTGTGGAACTCTGAAACTGGTGCTAACAATGGGGTTTTTTCTTTCTCCCTCATTTTCTTTTTCCCAAATTGTCTCTCTTTTCTATCTGTCTGTCATCTCTGTCTCAAGGGACCATAAATACAAGTATATGTGTTAAAATTTCCCGGATAACCAAGAAATCCAGACAAAAATGCTATACTTGCTTGAAAATGTGAGTAAAAATGATGCCAGTCTTGTGGCTCTTGAGAAAGAGGTAGAGGTAGAAGTAGACAGGGGCTTGCAGACAGAAAAAAAGAAGCCCGAAAAGTTAGTGTACCGTACCGGACTAGTGTTCCCCCCTCCCCCTCCTCTTCTCCTCTTCCCCCTCTTCCCCCTCTCTTCCTCTCTTCCCCCCCCCTTCCCCATACTCTTCCCCTTTTCCTCTTCCCCTTCCTCCATTCCTCTTCCTCCTCCCCCTCTTTTCCTTTTTCCCCTATCTTCCTCTCCCCCTCTTTTCCCCTTCTCCTCTCCCCCCAAACTTCCCATATTCCTTTCCCCCCTCTCTTCCTCTTATTCCCCTTCTCCTACTTTCCTCTTCCCCCTCCCCCTCTTTCCCCCTCCCCCTCTTTTCCCCCTTCCCCCTACTTTCCCCCTTCTCCTTCTCCTCCTCCTCCTCCCCCATAGTGTAAATTACCAGGAGTCGGGGCTGTCAAAATGTTTTTGTCTCATTATCACTCCCCCTCCCCCCTGTCAAAACAATGGGGTCGGATGCTGCTTTCCGTCCCCATTCTTTTTATTATCTTTCTCCTCATTCTATCTGTTGTTTATCTTGTTCACAGGTACACATAAAAACAAGATACATAGTTTTAAAATTTCCTAGGATAACCCCAAAAAACCCGACAAAGTGCTTACTGCTTGAAAATGTGAGTAAAAGTGTGACGCAGTTTGGGCTCTTGAGCAGGAGCTAGGGATAGCAGGGAGCTTGACGACAGGAAAAGACAGACAGAAATGTTAGTATACCAGCAAAAACAAAGGGAGGGCGATGTTCATTATCTTTTGGCATAGCTTACCCCCATTTTCCCTCATAAAAACAGCACTTTTCAGATTTTCTCCCCCTTTTCTTTTTTACTGTCATGGGTGAACTTTATTATTAATTTATTATTATTATTATTACCTTTATTATTATTATGTATTTTATTTTTTTGTTTATTATTATTATTTATTTTTTTTTTATTTCACATGGCGATTCCCCCAAGGCAGGGGGGCCCCCAAAAAAAGAAAAACTTTCCCCATCATTCACCCCATCACTGTCTTGCCAGAAGGGTGCTTTAACTACGTTTTTAAACTGAACATTAACCCCCCTCTTCAGAGGGGGTGTATTCCATCCCAGGATAACCCCGGCTGCGGTTTCCTAAATCCCTTCTAAATTTTATTTGTCAACCCCAACCCCGTAAAGTTTTAAAAAACCTTTTTGTCCCATTCACCCCTATAAAACACGCTATGATCCCTGCTGGAAGTCCAAGCCCTCGCCAAAAAACCTCCTTTTTCCCCCCTCCCCCAACCTTTCCTAGGCCGACCCCTACCCCCCCTTCCCCCACACAGACTGATACACTCTTGAAGCATTCTTTTTCGCCCTTCTCTTCATGTCCAAACCCCCCTCAAAACCCTTCCTACCCCTCGGGGACAACGTTTTGGTAACCCCGCACCTCCTCTAACCAACTCGAATTCTCTGCTTTATATTCAACCACACTTTGCCTAGACATGACCATCTCCACTGCCCCCAGTTTTTCCCCTCGCTGCAACATTCATCACCCCGTTCACCCCCATTAAGGGGTTGGTAAAAACTTCTCTTTTTAATTTTCCCCTTTTTCTCCAAGGACAAAGTTTTTGTCTCCACGGACCCCTAGTGCCCCACTCATTTTTTTCCCTCATCAATTCTTGATTCACCTATTTTTCATAGACCCAATCCGTGACCGTCCCATCCCAAATATCTGAATACGTTCACCTCCTCCATACTCTCCCCTTCCCAATTGATATTAAATTTTTTTCATCACCTAATCTTTTTGTTTCCTCATAACCTTATCTTTCCTGTATTTACCTTTAATTTTTTCTTTTGCACACCCCACCCAAAAATCCCCCCAAACTCTGCAACTTCTTTCGAATTCCCAAGAGCCGTGTCATCGCAAAGGCGCTGTGACAACTCCCACTTTGTGTGTGTTTTTTTTTTAAACCCCACCCCTCTTGCCAAGCCCTGCATTTATTCTCTTACCCCCCATCAAAAAATATATTAACAACCACGGTGACATCACACACCCTTTTTAAAGGCCTACTTTTACTGGGAAAAAAAATTTCCCTCTTTCCTACATACTCTAATTTGGGACCCTCACTTCCTTAAAAAACTCTTCATGCTTTCAGAAACCCTACTCCTACACCATTACACTTGCAACATCTGCCACATTGCCCCCCTATCCACTCTGTCATACGCCTTTTCCAAATCCATAAATGCCACAAAGACCTCTTTACCCTTATCTAAATATGTTCACTTATATGTTCACTGTAAAACCTGGTCCACACACCCCCTCCCTTTTCCCTAACCCCTCCTTGTTCATTCTGCTATCCTATTCCCCGTCTTACTCTTAATTCTTTCAATTTAAACTCTACCATACACTTTACCAGGTACACTCAACAGACTTACCCCCCTTATAATTTTTGCACTCTCTTTTATCCCCTTTGCCTTTATACAAAGGAACTATGCATGCTCTCTGCCAATCCCTAGGTACCTTAACCTCTTCCATACATTTTTTAAAATAATTGACAACTACTCCAAACTATATCCCCACCTGCTTTTAAACATTTCTATCTTTACCCCATCAATCCGGCTGCCTTACCCCCTTTCATTTTACCTACTCCCTCACGAACTTCCCCCACACTCAACTGGCTCTTCCCACTCCTAAAGATGTTATTCCTCCTTGGCCTATACACGAAATCACAGCTTCCCTATTTTCATCAACATTTAACAATTCCCCCAAAATATTCCTCCATCTTCCAATACCTCTAACTCTCCATTTAATAACTCTCCTCTCCTATTTTTAACTGACAAATCCATTTGTTCTTAGGCTTTCTTAACTTGTTAATCTCACTCCAAAATTTTTTTCTTATTTTCAACAAAATTTGTTGATAACATCTCACCCACTCTTCTTTGCTCTCTTTTTACATTGCTTCCCCCACTCTCTTAACCTCTCTCTTTTTCTCATTATACTTTCCCTCCTTGATCACTTTACTTTGAAAATAACTTCTCATATGCTAACTTTTTCTCCCTTACTACTCTCTTTACATCTCATTCCACCAATCGCTCCTCTTCCCCCCTGCACCCACTTTCCGGGAAACCACAAACTTCTGCTGAACACTCTAACACTACATTTTTAATCCTACCCCATACCTCTTCGACCCATTGCCTATGCTTCATTTGCCATCTATCCTCCAATAGCTGTTTATATCTTACCCTAACTGCTCCTCTTTTAGTTTATAAACCTTCACCTCTCTCTTCCCTGATGCTTCTATTCTCCTTGTATCCCATCTACCTTTTATCTCAGTGTAGCTACAACTAGAAAGTGATTGATATATCTGTGGCCCTCTATAAACATGTAATCCTGAAGTCTACTCAGCAGTCTTTTATCTACCAATACATAATCCAACAAACTACTGTCATTTTGCCCCCACATCATATCTTGTATACTTATTATTATTATTATTATTATTATTATTATGTATTATTTATTATGTATTATTGTTATCATTACGTATTCTTCTTCTTCCTCCTCCTCCTCCTCCTCTTCTTCCTCCTCTCCTCTTCTTCTTCCTCCTCCTCCTCTTCTTCTTCCTCCCTCCCCCTCCTCCTCTTGCCTCCTCCTCCTCTGCCTCCTCCCCCCTCTGCCTCCTCCCCCTCCTCCATTCTTGGAACAAGTTTGAAGAGCTTGTAGTTCATAATCATATCACTATCATCACCCAAAGCTCACATCTGAGTCTTGGGATTTTGGAAATAAGGAGTTTCCTCTTCGATTCTGGGTACAACTGAACGTGAACAAGACGGCCCAGCCAGAGGTGGGGAAGGCTGTGGGTTGTCTGGGTTTTCCTCACTATTACCCATATTATGGTCATTAGTTTCGGTCAAAACCTCACCAGACCTTGAAATCATTTCACTGTCATTCCATCTGTATTAGAACTGTCAATGGGGAACAAAAGTGTCCCATTCGCCGAGGAGTGAGGAATTCTTACCGCAGGGCACGGTGGAAATTGTGTACTATGATGGCATTCCCACAATGCACCACTGGGTCCCAGATTTTTTTCCTACTGCGCACACCCACCACACAGACCCATTCTCTCACATCTAGGCTTATCAGCCTTTTCCTGCGAGATTTGAGGCCGCTAGAATTTATGCGTACTAGTACGTCAAAAACCCCTACGAGTAAGACGTACTAGTACGACCAAAACCCTCAAAGGGTTAATTAGCTAGTTTGATGGAGGAGATGCTGGCAGAGGTTTAGGGTGGTGGAAGATAGCAGGCCGGCATATGTTGAGCGGCCCAAAACACATCCAACAACATTGGAGAGTTACTTTCGTGTCATTTTTCTATCACTTACTCGCTTAACTTACTTGTTACACTGCTAATTATACACTTTATCGCTGGCTGGCACTATTGCCTTTATTGATACCTGCTGCTTTAGTATTGTACATATCGTAGAATCACTGCAGAAGGCACATTCACCCCTCTCTCTTCCTCCTCCACTTTGGTACTTTGCTACGAGTTTTTCCTTGAATTCTACTGTGCTTCTTTCCTTCTTTACCACAGGGCAGGAACTAGAAGCTTTCTTTGGGGCCATGGTGGCTTATTTAGCAGTTACAAGCACTAAAAACAATGGAAAAATACAAAATACACCTGCCATCTGACTTACGGCCTGCTCGACATATGTCCACTCGACTTACGACTGTGCATCTGGCAGCTGGGCTGGGCTGGCTGATGCACACCACTGTACAATATTTGACAATACTCGCGGCGGCAATGCGTCATGCAGGCAGCATCAGTTTGAGTAACCCTGCCCTATCAGCAGCATCATACTGTATTAACTGTACTAACTGGACAGTATAATTTCACCATGGCCCCTAAGATGAAGTCTGAATCTTGCACTGGAGATTGTGGCAAGAAAGGCTCTTACTCTCGAACTCTCTATTTGTTTTCACTGTTGCACATAAACCTGTCTGTATCTGTCTGCCTGTATATCTGTTTGCATCTCTGTGTGTCTGTTTATCTGTCTGTCTACTAGTGTGTATGTCTTTCTGTCTACCTGTGTGTCTGTCTTTCTGTCTACCTGTGTGTCTTTGTCTACCTGTGTCTTTATGTCTACCTGTGCCTTTGTCTACCTGTGTCTGTCTACCTGTGTGTCTGTCTTTCTGTCTACCTGTGTGTTTTTTCTGTCTACCTGTGTCTCTCTTTGTCTACCTGTGTGTCTTTGCCTACCTGTGTCTGTCTTTATGTCTACCTGTGTCTGTCTGTGTCTACCTGTGTGTCTTTCTGTCTGTCTACCTGTGTGTCTGTCTTTCTGTCTACCTGGGTGTCTGTCTGTGTCTGCTTGTCTGTCTCAGAGCCACTCATTAAGAGTGTACTTGGTCTTGAAGACGCCATATTAATAATGATAATAACAATAATAATCACTGAGGTGCATTAAATGTGCATAAAACGTTAATATAGACATTTTGCTTAATCCATCTATGATTTTTTTCAAAATTATATAATAAACATGCTACATAACATATAAATTAACAAATATGAGATGTTTATCTGGTCGGCTTGACAGTGAACAGGAATCATTCGTGTCCGGGCTGGTAACAACAACAACAACAACGTTTATTTACATAACTCGTGAACATTCTACATTCCTCATTCTCTCTCTCATTTATTCATTTAATCTTGTTTACTCACCTCTCACTCTACATTAAAACTACAGATATTTTAAGGTAAGTAATGAGTGGACACGATTATTATATTATTATATTATTATATTATATTATATTATTATATTATATTATATTATTATATTATATTAGTAGTGGTCAAGTTTGTGGAGTAGGATTTGGTGGTTTACTGTGTCAAAAGCTTTTCTTAGGTCAATAAAAATTCCTAGGAATATCCACTAGGAATTTTTATTGACCTAAGAAAAGCTTTTGACACAGTAAACCACCAAATCCTACTCCACAAACTTGACCACTACGGTATAAGAGGCCATTGCGCTTGCTTATTTCAAATCTTACATTACTAATAGGTATCAGTACGTCACCATTAAAGACACAGCATCAGCAACACGGCCACTTGATACTGGAGTTCCGCAGGGAAGTGTCCTTGGTCCCCTGCTCTTCCTCATATACATCAATGACCTTCCAAACGTATCCCAACACCTGAAACCCATTCTCTTTGCTGATGACACGACTTATGTCATCTCTCACCCTAATCTTGCCACCCTCAACACCATTGTGAATGAGGAGCTGATTAAAATATCGACTTGGATGACAGCCAATAAACTTACGCTTAACACTGACAAAACTTACTATATTATGTTTGGTAGCAGAGCAGGAGATGCACAAATTAACATTAAGATTGACAACACTCTAATTACCAGAAATAATGGGGGAAAATTCCTAGGCTTATACCTTGACAACAACCTGAATTTCAGCACCCATATCCAGCATATAGCCAAAAAAGTATCCAAAACGGTTGGGATCCTCCCCAAGATACGATACTATGTGCCGCAAAATGCCCTTCTCACACTATACCACTCACTTATTTATCCATACCTCACTATGCTATTTGTGCTTGGGGATCAACTGCAGAACACACCTAAAGCCAATAAAAACCCCAAACAAAAAGCTGCAGAAGAAAATCACTAAACCCCACCCCTGGCAGCACACCCCCCCACTTTTCCCAAAGATCTAAACTTATCCCAGTTCAGTACATCCACACTTACTACTGTGCAATCTATATCTACAGGGCCTTAACTCTAATATCACTTGACCTAACGCTTTCTTGATAGTTGTGACAGAACCACAGGCATAACACCAGACACAAATCTCTACGACATTCCCCTTTGTCCGACTAAACCTTTACAAAATTCAATGTATGTCAAAGGCCCTAAAATCTGGGAATCCCCTCCCTGAGAAATCTAGAATGCAGACACATTCATCCCCTTCAAAACTACCATTAGAAACATCTTATCCCCCTGATACACCCATCAACTAACTACACGAATACCCCCTGGTGGTTCCACTTACACTCGCTCACTCATTTGACCATAAACAGAAATATTAATCTCAGTCTTTTAAAATAATGAATCTGTGACACTCCAATACTGAAACTATATACTGTGCCAAAACAAAAAGCATTTACATTGCTAAACTCATAAACTAGTATTTAGTCACTTAGCCATAAGACCAACTTACCTCATAATTTGTAATATTTTACAATTAAGAATAAAACTAAGTATGCCCGAAATGCCTAGCCATGCTAAGCGTTCTAGTGGTACACTCTGTAATCACAATTTTACTACATGTAAACCAAACAATAACCAAATTTCTGTAAACTCAGCATTGTAATCCTTATAGAGAATAAACTTTGAATTTGAATTGAATTTGAATTTGAATTGTAATAATAATGATTATTAATATTATTATTAATTTAGGGTACTGGAGCACAGATCCACTGTATAGCACTTTGTTTGGATTTTTTGGGTTATCCTACGTAATTTACAATATGTATAACTTGACTTATGTGTACCAGTGAGAGAGAGAGAGATACAGAGAGAGATACAGAGAGAGAGATACAGAGACAGCCACATTCGGTCAGCCAGTCAGCCAACTACCCACCCATCCAGCCACCCAACCACCCATCCAGCCACCCATCCAGCCACCCATCCATCATCCAGCCAGCCAGCCACCCACCCAGCCACCCCCCCATTCCAGCCCGTCAGCCACCCATCGGCCAACCATGACCCCGGGCCCCCAGCCAGCCAGCCGGATACATATTACACATGTTCCAGAGTTGTTTCTCTTTACTTAGGGTATAGGTTATACAACATTCTGCCAGGATGACACTACCAGTGGTATTCTCCCATTCCACTGTGTCGACAATACATGAAGATAATAGTAACATATGATACTGTATGCAATGTAAAATTTACAATACATATCACTACCATGTATACATTATATACAGTACATAAATAATTAAAATATAACAATAGAAGTAAATTATGGTAAAAAGAATGAAATAATGATTGTACATTACATTACAGAACTATGTAGGTAGTTTATATAGGAAAGTTTTGACATTATGCCCTACCCAATATGTCGACAATTTTCAAAGGTTCGACTTACATCCATTTTGACTTAGGACCGGTTGGTCGGAATCAAGCTTGGTCGTAAGTCAGATGGAAGATGTATATTGCATGTACGTGAGGAATCATCCTCCCTGGCTTGTAAACAATGGCACACTGGCTTTACATGGGCACAGGCCGCACAGACACGTTCCAGACGAATGCCCTTAACCGAGTTCTTGGGCATTAGCCGAGCCAATATTTTGACTCAAAAACATGGTGCTATCAGATTTTGGCATTAGCTGATGCTGCCATTACCTGAGGGTCCACTGTAGTATTATGTCATTGATGTCAGCTAAGCCTGTATACCTTGCACATGTACTTGTAGAAATAAAGATATTAATAATAATATTATTTTTTTTTTTTAAACATTCGCCATTTCCCACTGAAGCAGGTGACCTAAAAAGGAAAACAAGTTCATCCATTAAAATTTAGTAATTTACACAGGAGAATGGATTAATAGCCTCTTGTTCCTATTATTATTATTATTATTATTATTATTATTTAAATCTCTCCTTTTTATGCAAAACAGTTTTTGGGTAAAGTGCTCCTCAACCGTAGCTTCGTGCCTGTTTAATTCCAGAGTATTATGACATTTTGCATGTTTGGTGTCATTACCTATAAAAAAAAAAAAATTTCCCCATTTTAGATTGCCAATAGTGAAGGGGTTTATGTTTTTAACTGTTTTAAGCTTTCATGAAAATTTAAGATTTTAATTTAATTTTTCTTAATTTTTTTTTTTTAAGTTTAATATTGGGTAGGGTTTTAGCAAATGAAAGTACGTACAGTGGAACCTTGACTTACGAGTTTAATTCGTTCCAGGAGCTAGCTCGTAAACTCAATTTATTGTATTCAAATTAATTTTCCTCATTTAAATTATTGAAAAACCATTAATTCGTTCCTGCCTCTGGAGAGACGAGAAAAAATACTTTAATATGATGCTATTATCAATTGTATGGCTTAAATTATCTTTCACAATTCATTTAGTATGACATAAACAATATAATTAGCACAAAAACATGATATATACTCTAGAATGAATAAAATAGGCCATAATATGGTGGCAGCGGCAGTGGCAACGACAGAAGCGTCGGCCATTTCTGTCCTAATTTGACTATAGTATCTTCCCATGTTCTTACTGTAAGAGAAAATGGAGTATTTTTGAGGCTAACTGCAGTAGATCACTAGGACCAATGGTTAGAAAAAAGAAATTTGGCCAAATGACTGTAAAAAAAATGCAAACAAGCACTAGAGAACTGCCCCCACAGGGATGTAAACATGTTTACTGCTTACCAGCTGTGCCAACTAGCAGAAGCAATCTGAATTATTACATATGTATTATGCATTATTATTACTATTATTATTATTATTAATTTAGGAAACTGAAGCTTTATCATTATTATTATAATAATAATTATTATTAATTTAGGGAACTGAAGCTCTATCATTATAATAATAATAATAATAATAATAATAATATTATTATTATTATTATTATTATTATGGTTCAGTTTGTGGGAAGGAAAAATAAATGCTCTTGCTCAAGCGGCCACCTTGTTGTAGAGGAGCTGGGGAGACCTCACATACCACTCCCTGACACCACCCCACCATCCCCTACCACCCCCTGACACCCCCCCACCACCCCCTACCACTCCCCGACACCACCCCACCATCCCTACCACTCCCCGACACCACCCACCATCCCCTACCACTCCCCGACACCACCCACCATCCCCTACCACTCCCCGACACCCCCCACCTTCCCCTACCACTCCCCGACACCACCCCACCATCCCCTACCACTCCCCGACACCACCCACCATCCCCTACCACTCCCCGACACCACCCCACCATCCCCTACCACTCCCCGACCACCCCACCATCCCCTACCACTCCCCGACACCACCCCACCTTCCCCTACCACTCCCCGACACCACCCCACCATCCCCTACCACTCCCCGACACCACCCACCATCCTCTACCACTCCCCGACCTCCCCCCACCATCCCTACCACTCCCGACCCCACCCTACCATCCCCTACCACTCCCCGACACCACCCCACCATCCCCTACCACTTCCCGAAATCGCCCCACCATCCCCTACCACTCCCCGACACCACCCCTCACCATCCCAGAATTCCTAACTCATATGTGTCCAGTCTTTCTCTGCTACAAGGCAGCTGTGTTTGTCAATTGTGTTATGATATTTTAATTACTATATCATGTACCTGCCAAGCAATCATGACACCCAGTAGCCATACTAGTGTTGCTGAAAGTGGCATGAAGAGGTATAAGCACTTAAGCCTTAGAATTAACAAAGATATTAGACAAGAGATAACCTGTAACCATAACTGAAGTGTTACTTTGTACACAGAAAAAGAGGTTAACATGAGTTTGTGTGACTAACTTACTGAGTGACTTGACTGAATGGCTTAATGAGTGACTTGACTTACTGAGTGACTTGACTGACTTACTGAATGACTTGACTGACTTAATGACTTGACTGACTTACCAAGTGACATGACTGACTTACTGAGTGACATGACTGACTTACTGAATGACTTGACTGACTTACTGAGTGACATGACTGACTTACTGAATGACTTGACAGACTTAATGAATGACTTGACTGACTTAATGACTTGACTGACTTACTGAGTGACATGACTGACTTACTGAATGACTTGACTGACTTACTGAGTGACTTGACTGACTTACTGAATGGCTTGACTAATTTACTGAATGACTTTGACTGACTTACTGAGTGACTTGACTGACTTACTGAATGACTTGACTGACTTACTGAATGACTTGACTGACTTACTGAATGACTTGACTGACTTACTGAATGACTTGACTGACTTACTGAGTAACTTGACTGACTTACTGAGTGACTTGACTTACTGAATGGCTTGACTGACTTAATGACTTGGCTGACTTACTGAATGACTTGACTGATCGAATGACTTGACTGACTGAATAACTTTACTGACTGATTGACTTGACTGACTGACTTACTGAATGACTTTTACTGATGAATGACTTGACTGTTACTGAATACTTG
>NC_069421.1:58719983-58801203 GCF_026875155.1 Cherax quadricarinatus
CATCCCCTTATCCCAAATTGCCCATTATGGTAAAAAGAGGCCATGCGCTTGATATTTCAAATCCACCTTCTATGGGTACATATGTCACTTTAAAAAGACACGCATCATCAACAGGGCCCATTAAACTGGAGTTCCGCAGAGAAGTGTCTTTGGCCCCTGCTCTTCCTCATTTACTTTATGATTTCGAAACTTCCCCAACACCTAAAACCCCATTCCTTTGCTGACGCCAGACTTATGTCACCCCCCAAATTTTTGCCCCCCCAAAAACACCATTGTTAACCCTTTGGGGGTCGACAGGCCTCCCCGAAACTCGTTCTCGGGTGGGCCAAATTTTTAAAAAAAAAAGAAATTTTTTTTCCTAATAAAAGATAAAAAATTTTTCCCGATCATAAGACACCAAAAGTTTGAAATTTAAAGGGGGAAAACTTCGGAATTATGCCTTCAAAAAGTTACAGTCTCGGCGATTTTACGCATCGGCGATTTTCCCCACTTTGAGCCCCATTTTGGGCCCAAATTCCCTGTACTAGTCGACAAAAAAAAAAATTTCGCTAGAACTCCGTTTTTTTTTATCAAAGGGTGCAAAAACCACTTTTATTAAACTAAAATTCCGGGACAGTGGTCAAAATTTTAGAACTTTGCCAATTTCACACAAATTTAAAAAGATGCCAATTTCCGAATGGGTCCAGAATAAAAAAGGAAAGAATTCCCGGCACAAAAATGAATTTCCTCTGGTCTTAGTCTGTCCAAGGCCCCTCTTATATTCTTTTGTTTTCATTTTGAATTTTTTTCCCACAAAAAAAATAAGATTTATGTTATCAGACTACTGCTTTAGTGAAAAAAAGGGTATAAATTTTAGGGTTTGCACTTGTGAAAAAAATTTTAGTCCCCAGTTGACGTGTTTTTGCAGCTTGGCCGTTTGGGTTATTTTTGAAATTTGGTAAAAATCAAATGTTTCTGCTACTTTGGTCAATTTAAAGGGACTTTTTTTGTAAAACCGTCAAAAATATCTAAATTTTCTGTAATAGTTTTTCCTTTTTAAAAAATGAGACCAAAAAAACAGAATACAACAATAAATACCATAAAAAAAATACAGTGCAAAGTCGCTGTTTTTTTTCCAAAAAAATGGGCAAAGTTTTTTTTTTCATTATGCACTGTGTGCTGCGGATTTTTTTTAGACTGTGCACATGCCCCCATGACCCATTCTTTCATATGAAGGCCCACCAGCTTTCTCCCCCTAGATTTGAGGGGGGCTAGAATTTAGGGGTTTGTACGTCAAAACCCTGGGTCGTTTAACCCCTACAGTCGTCCAAACCCCCAAAGGGGTTAATGGGGAGCTCCAAAATTTCAAAATTGGATGACAGCCAATAAAATTACACCAACACTGCAAAAACCCATAATTTGTTTTGGTAGCAGGCGGGGCTGCACAACTTTAAAATTAAGATTGACAGCACTCAATTGCCAGACATAATGAGGCACATTCCTAGGTATACCTTGACAACAAACCGAATTTCAACCATATCCAACACATATCAAAAAAAGTATCCAAAACAGTTGGGATCCTCTCCAAGATACGATACTACGTGCCGCAAAATGCCCTTCTCACACTATACCATTCACTCATTTATCCATACCTCACCTATGCTATTTGTGCTTGGGGATCAACTGCAGCAATACACCTAAAGCCAATAATAACTCAACAAAAAGCTGCAATAAGAATAATCACTAATTCCCATCCCTGGCAACACACCCCCCCACTCTTCATAGATCTAAACTTACTCCCTGTTCAGAACATCCACACTTACTACTGTGCAATCTACATATACAGGACCTTAAATTCCAATATTAACCTTGACCTAAAATGCTTTCTTGATAGTTGTGACAGGACCCACAGGCATAACACCAGACACAAACATCTCTACGACATTCCCCGTGTCCGACAAAGCCTTTAAAAAAACTCAATGTATGTCAAAGGCCCTAAAATCTGGAACACTTTACCTGAAAACTCTAGAACAGCAGACACATGCATCACCTTCAAAACTACTGTTAGAAAACATCTTATCTCCCTGATATACCTCATCAACTAACTACATAAAAACCACCTGGTGGTCCACATTTACACTCGCTCACTCACTCACCCATTTGACTATAAGCACAGAAATATGTATCCTAATCTTAAAATAATGATTCCTAACTAGTCATAAGTTTGTCTGTGATACTCCAATATAGAAACTATGTATTGTGCCAAAACAAAAGCATTTACATTACTAAACTCACAAACTAGTATTTGTCACTTAGTATTTAGTCACTTAGTATTTAGCCAACTTACTCCACAATTTGTTATAATTTAGGGTTAAGAATATCTAAGTTTGCCGAAATGCCTAGCCATGCTAGGTGTTCTTCTGGCCCCCTCTGTAATTAGTATTTTACTACATGTAAACCACACAATAACCAAAATCTGTAAACCTGCATTGTAATCCTTATAGAGAATAAACTTTGATTTGATTTGATTTGATTTGATTTGAATGATGCAGTAGTATACATAACAGAAAGCCTATTTTCTATGAAAATAAAAATTCGAAATGGGAAGCAAAAGTAATGTAAGAGGGGCCTAGAGACGTGACTAATGAACAGATAAAATGTTATTTTAGTGCCACTGGAGTATGAAACTCTTTGAAGGATGGTGTTATGATAAGGGGTCAGATAAGTGACAGCCAGTGATATTTGATGAATGTGCACTGCTGGAGGGAACCTTGCCTTTATATGTTTTTACTCTTGCACACAAACACGTCTTTATATGTGTGTCTGTCAGTCTGTCTGCCTATCTATCTATCTGTCTGTCTGTCTGTCTGTCTGTCTGTCTGTCTGCCTGTCTGCCTGTCTGCCTGCCTGCCTGCCTAGCTCTGTTATCTGTCTGTCTAGTTCAGCTTATCTGTCTTCTGTGTGTGCCTGGAGTATAATATGAAACTCCTTGAAGAATGGTGTTATGACAAGCGTCAGATAACAAGTGACATTTGATGAATGTGTGTTGCTAGAGGGGGGAACCTTGCCTTAATATGTTTTTACTCTTGCACACAAATATGTCTCTGTATGTCCGTCTGTTAGTCTGTCTATCTGTCTGTCTTTCCATCTGCTTGTCTCTGTCTCAGGGAGTGGCTAGTAAATCTGTTGGCTTGTGGTTTGTGGGCTACTCCCAAATTGCTGAGCAAGTGACACTGCTATTACTTGCGTCAGGTTTATCTTTGTCTTATATCTACAAACACTGTATAGCACTTGGCCTGGAATTTTTGGGTTATTCTAGGTAATTTACATTATGTATAATAACTGTATTTATGAGTATATGTGAGAGATATATAGACAGAATACAGATAGACATTGATATAGACAGATATAAAATAGACAAAGATATAGACAAGACAGAGATGCAGATAGAGATATAGACAGACAGAGACAGCCAAAGCCAGCCAGCCAGCCGAATACATAAGAACATAAGAAAGAAGGAACACTGCAGCGGGCCTACCGGCCGATGCAAGGCAAGTCCATGTCACCCCCAGCTTAGACCAGTGACCCACCTAGTCAGGTCACATCCACTGAAAGAAGGAGCACTGCATCTGACCTAGTAGCACAAGCTAGTCAGGTCCAACTCACACCCACTCACACCCACCACACCCACCCACACCCACCTCACCCAACTCACACCCACCCACACCCACTCATGCATTTATCTAACCTATTTTTACTTTCCGCTTAAAATGTGAGTGTTAATATGGCATGACAGCAGTGAATCACTGGTGTTTGCCACACTATTTGCTCTAGCCGGTGCTCAGTTGAACTGTGTGCTCCCACAAGGTAATAAGTGGTCCCCGGTTTTTTTTCATAGTGCGCATACTGAGTGCACAGACTCATTCTTTCATGTCTAGGCGAATCCGGCCTATCGCACCAAATTTGAAGGAATGAAAAATAAAACGTCGATATACGTTCGGAGCGCTGCGCACATGCACGTATATCTATGTGTGGACAGTTTAAGGGTTAATGCTAAAGAAATTTATCATAGTTTAAGTTGTACAATAGGTCTATTAATTATAAATGAATGTAATTTATATAAACCAAAGGAAATATTCATATTTTCAAAACTGCTTTTTATGAAACATGATTCATTTATATTCCTGTCGACAATGGACAATAGTTTCAAATTGCACTATGGGAATATAACATTGTGATTAGCTTAACCCTTTCAGGGTCCAATGCCAAAATCTGAAGTGGTGCCCCAGTGTCCAAGAAATTTTGAAAAAAAAAAAAATTTATTTTTTCTTACAGAATTAAAGATAATATTTTTGTGAAGGTAATAAAACAAAAAAAAAATTCTGATCAGTACTTACCAAGATACAGCAGCGGGAAGTTGACCCAAAATGACCGGGTGGCGGCAACATCAGTGACTTCCACAAAATCGCATTTTTTATTTTACGTTTTTTATACTTTTTTCATTCCTTTTCTAATTTTTTTCTTTTTCTAATAACATTTGTGGCCTGTGAGACCAATATAATGTCTATTGTATAAGTGTACACTCATTGTATTCAACACAATAGCTGCACTAATTTGTTTGTCATTATATTGATTACAAAACTTGTTTACAAGTTTATTGTAAACAAAATGATGAAAATATTAGTGCGGTTATTGTGTTGAATATAACGGTACCATATAGTACCATATGGTACAATGGTGCCATAGGGTGCAATGGTACCATATGGTACATTGTACCATATGGTACAATGATACCATATGGTTCATTGTACCATATGGTACTATATGATACTGTTGTATTCAACACAATAAACACACTAATATTTTCATCATTATTTCATTTACAATAATTGTTTACAACAAAAATATGCAAAAATGTTGTATATTAGTAATGTTCTATTATATACAAATGTACAGCCACTTGACATGTTCCTTGAGGTGGATGACAAAACACTTTGTCTTGGAAACTGCCGAGTCACTAGCTAGCTTGTGTCGTCACTCAGTCTTGGCTGGTGCCTGGTGGCAGCAACATCTCCAGCTGACCATATGGTACATGGTATCATTTGTTACAGGGTACCATATGGTACATTGTACTATATGGTATAAACCTTGGTAATAAGTATCGACAGAGGTTGTTTTGATAAGGACCTGCCTCGCATGGGCCAGTAGGCCTTCTACAGTGTTCCTCCATTCTTATGTTCGTATGACATTCCTCAGGTCACTGTGGTTCACATTCTCACTCTCAGCCTATATATTTAATGTCTTTCTACCTTGTATGTTAGAATAGAAGTGATCAAAGGTCCAGGACCGAAACGTTTTCTAATAAATAAGTTATGTTTGCTTACGTGTCTTTCGAAAACAAATGGTACCATACAGTACAGGCTACCCTTGATGCAGGGGTACCTATGGTGCGGGTACATATGTACAGGGTACCATTTGGGGGGGGAACCATATGGTACAGGGGTACCATATGGTAACAGGGTACCCATATGGTACAGGGTACCATTCTGGTACAGGGTACCATACAGTACAGGACACCATATGAGTACAGATACAGGATCCCTATGGAAATAGTCAACCTGCTTTTTGTGGTTATCTAGGGATTTTTATACATATGCTGCTATGTAGGATAATTCTATGTAAACTGTTTTATGTGTATACCTGATTAAACTTACTCAGCAGATGTGGCCATCGTAAGTTTATTTAGGTATATTACAAAAAAAATAAGTTGACATAGTTTATCTTACATAGCAGGCATTATGTATGGGAACCTGGGTAACCCCAAAAAAGTCAGACAGACTATTTCTCTTAGGATTCCTTGTACCCTTCCATATGTATAATGTCCTTATGGTATAATGTACCAATTATGGAATAATGTTGACATATGGTATAATGTACCATATGGTAAAATGTACTATTGGACATTATTCCATATGGTTACCTTGTTGTACCATATTATTACCATTGTATATATGGCACCATTGTACCATATGGTGCCATTGTACTCTATGGTACAATGGTACCCCTATGGTTCAAAACCATGATCCCTCTTCAGTTCCACTTCCATCAGGGCTTAGCACTGTAAAGGTTGTGAAGAGGAAAGAGTCCGAATTTGCCAGAGAGTGAGTGGGGACGTGAGCGCTTCTGCCAACCAGGCATGATGACAAAGCTTCTTTGACGACATTCCACAATGCCATCAGGCGTCAGATTTTTTCTATAGTACGCACACTGACCACCCTAGACCATTCTTCAGATGTAGGCCTACAGCCTTCTTGCACTAAATATTGACACCGCTAGATTTGCATTAGATTACGGTTTGGACCCTCAGTGTTAAAGCGTTTAGATCAAATGGCATGGGACTGAAAGGGTTTTAAAGTAGCTTACAGTTTGGGGATGCTACAATTGGGAGTAGGGCAGTAATGTTTGGATAGTCTTTATACTACTATGTAGTAAGTATTAGTCATTGTATGAACTTGGGCATCTAGTCTTGAAGTTTTAGATTTAGGTAATTGCGGAGAGTTTTTTTGGTAAAGATAAAATTCAGTATGAGTATTTTGTCTTCAGGTGAGGTAAGTGTTTTTGAGAGTCTTGAATTGATTTTCAGACCGGGTTCTTTAGTATTTTCGGGTAATGTATTCCAAATTTTGGGGCCCTTTATGTGCATCAGAGTTTTTTCACAGTTATGGATATGGACACAGGGTATATAAAAAAGAGTTCTGGAGTCTTGTATTATAGTCGAGTTTGTGTCCTGTTAAGGTTGGTGTGAAGTTTGAGTGGAGGGTTTATGTTTGTGTGAATTGTTCATGTATGTAGTAGGCACATGAATAAGTATGGTTGTTCTGTATGGTGAGCAGATTTAGACTTTTGAATATTGGTGAGTATGCTGTTCAGGAGCAGAAATTTGTTTTCATTCTGATGCAGCCTTTTGCTGGTTATTAGCGGTTCTTAGTGGAAATGTTGTTGATCCCCATGCCACAAATTCCTTATGTGAGCTAAGGGTAGATGCATTAGTTGATTGATACAGTGTAAGGAGAGCTTAGTGGGGAACATAGTAACCATATCTTTGAGAGTATGCTTACTGTCTTTGAGATTTTCTTGGATATTTGTTGTATATGTGTCTGTAATTTGAGGTTACTGTCAAGGTGGATTACTGAGTGACTTGACTGACTTATGAGTGACTTCAGTGCTACTGAATGACTTGACTAACTTACTGAGTTACTTGACTGACTTAACTCTTAAACTGTCCACATATAGATATGTGTTCGCATATGTTCTGGGCTCCAAATGTAGATCAACGTTATATTTTTCATTCCTTCAAATTTGGTGTGATAGGCCTGAGTCGCCTAGATATGAAAGAATGAGTCTGTGCACTCAGTGTGCACACTATGAAAAAAATTCGGGGACCACTTAGTACCTTGTGGGAGCACCAGTTCAACTGAGCACCAGCTAGAGCAAATAGTGTGGCAAACACCAGTGACTCACTGATGTCATGTCATATTAACACTCAAATTTTAAGAGGAAAGTAAAAATAGGTTAGATAAATGCATGAGTGGGTGTGGGTGGGTGTGAGTTGGACCTGACCAGCATGTTCTACTGGGTCAGATGTCATGCTCCTTCTTCCAGTGGATGTGACCTGACTAGGTGGGTCATTGGTCTAAGCCAGGGGGTGACATAGACCTGCCTTGCATGGGCTAGTAGGCCTGCGTTAGTGTTCCTTCTTTCTTATGTTCTTATGTATTTGGCTGGCTAGCTGGCTGGCTTTGGCTGTCTCTGTCTTTATCTGTCTATGTCTCTGTCTATTTGTCTATATCTTTGTATATTTGTCTATATCTCTGTCTATCTATATCTCTGCCTATATCACTGTCTATTTGTATCTTGTCTATATCCTCTGTCTTCACAGTACTCATAAATACAGTTATTATACATAATGTAAATTACCTAGGATAACCCAAAAATTCCAGGCCAAGTGCTATACTGTGTTTGTAGATGTAAGACATAAATAAACATGACGCAAATAATAGCAGTGTCACTTGTTATCAATCAGGGAGCGGCACATACACCACAAACCAACAGGTTTACTAGCCGCTCCGAGACAGAGACAAGAATATGGAAAGACAGACACACACAGGCAGACAGAAAGACAGATAAGCAGAACTAGACTGACAGATAAGCAGAGCTAGACAGACAGACAGATAGATGTACAGATAGACAGATAGATATACAGATAGACAGGCAGATGGACAGATAGACAGGCAGACTGATAGATGCAGACAGACTGATAGGCAGACATACAAAGACATGTTTGTGTGCAAGAAAAACATATGAAGGCAAGGTTCCCTCCAGCAGGGCACATTCTGACCCTTGTCATAACACCATGCTTCAAGGAGTTTCATACTCCAGCATGTCTAAAACATTGCTGGGACCTATAAATACTTTGTATATATTTGTAGACAATAGTCAGTGACCAAGGCAAGTGAAAATGTTCACCTGTCAGTGTGATTGTTACCATTTGAGTACTATTTCAGTACATAATGTTAGTCAGAACAAAGATTGGCTATGAAATCACAAGAACTATTATAAATTGTAATTATCAGAACATAGAAATTATACAAATTAAAATAAAAACGAGAAAAAAAGTAAATCGGCAACACTTCAGCAAGTGGCAGGACTGGATGTTGCCATCAGGTGACCATCCAGTGCCTTTTTCGAAGTCTTATATCTCAGTAAGTACTGGTCCTAAAATTTTTTTTGGGGGGGTCTTATAACACACACAAAATTGCCCTCTTTAATTTAAAAACAAAAAACTTTTAATTTTTAAAATATTCAGAGCGCCAAGCAGGTGAACGTAGATCTATGTTTGGACAGTTTAAGGGTTAACTAGTCGGTAAGCAATTAAATTAAGTCTGCCCATAATGCCTAGGCATGATAGAGGCTCTCTTTGCACTGCAACTCATTATTGTAAATACATAATCTCAGGGTAGTACTTGCAAAGAAATAAAATTTGACTTTGACTTTGAATGTTAGGCAAGGACAGGTACATGATTTGAAGGAATATTAGACAAGGACAGGTACATGATTTGAAGGAATGTTAGACAAAGACAGGTACATGATTTGAAGGAATGTTAGACAAGGACAGGTACATGATTTGAAGGAATGTTAGACATGAACAGGTACAGATTTAAAGGGAATTTAACAAGGACAGGGTACAGTTTTGAAGGAATGTTAGACAAGGCAGGTAAAAGTTTTAAGGATGTTAGTTTAAGGGAAGGTACATGATTAAAGGAATTTAGATAAGGACAAGGTGCAGTCGGGTTGCAAAAGAATGGTTAATTTGGTTTTGCTTAAAAAAAAATATCAGGGTTTGAAACGGGGAAAATAAATTTAAAAATTTTCAGAGATTTTAATTCAAATTTAAAATTATATGTGTTATACATTGGAGGTGGGTAGATTGGTAACAGTAACTGCCCGGGGAGGTATACATCCTGCCAAGTGAGTGTGAAGAAAAAAGCCTGAAATTTTTTTGCATAAGGGTAGGATTGCTGGGTCTTTTTTCAGTCCATAAACATGAAAGTTTTCAGGTAAATCTTGCTACTTCTCTTACACTTAGGCCAAACTCCAACATGTACAAGCATCACAGTGGTCCCCTCAAATTATGAATTAATTTGTTCCAGAAGGCTGTTCAAGAGCATACCAACGAATTTTTTTTCCATAAGGAATAATGTAAATTTGATTTGTCCTTTCAGACCCCCAAAAATACACTTCAAAAGCACTTACAAAAATACATTTAAAATAATTGTTGAGTTGGGGCGTTCGAAACCCAAAAGGTACTACTGTATACAGGGGGCCCCCCGATTTGCGAAGTATGGGTTTACCCGATAAACCCGGTATCCGAAGCTTTATATCGAAAAAAATTTCCCCTTGGGTTCCTTTACAAAAACCCGGTATGAAATACAATTATACGAGAGTGCCCACGTGTGGCCTGAATGCCCGTGTGTCCCCATTTGTTTACAAGCCAGTGGTGTGCGGATCTAAGGATACATTCGGTACTTTCCATTTTTTTACTTTTTACACTGTTTTTGGTGCCCCCTTGTTTCTGTAAAAAAAGTCCCATGGGCCCCAAGAAAGCTTCTAGTCCCAAACCCCATCGAGACAAGGGTGAAATGACTATTGAAATGAAGAAAGTGATAATTGCAAAGTTGAAAGGGAGTGCGTGTGCGGACTGGCCAATTTGAAATAAAAATCCCAATCCCCATCTCTACTATAGTGAGCAGGAAAACGGCAATCGGGGAAAGCTGTTCTTGCAAAAGGGTGCAACTGTGTTTACAAAAAGTGATTCCCCTTCTAAACATTAAAAAATTCGACACCCCCCCCTCCCCCCATCTCATCAATCATCACCAATTTCATTAAAGGTAAGTTAAATTTTTTTTCTTTTTGGATTTTCTATTGTTATTGTAATTATTCTATTTCATTAAACTTAATATTTCATGTGGTAAAAGTTTTTTTTTTCATACTTTTGGGTGTCTTGCACGGATTAATTTGATTTCCATTATTTCTCATGGGAAAAATTGATTCGCTTTCCGATAATTTTGCTTTATGATGAGCTCTCAGGAACGGATTAAAAACGTAAACCCGGGGGTCCACTGTATAGACACCCCTCTGGGTTTTCTTCTATTTTCTTACTAGTTCTTGTTCTTGATTATTTCCTCTTATCTCCATGGGGAAGTGGAACAAAATTCTTCCTCATTAAGCCATACGTGTCGTAAGAGGCGACTAAAATGTTGGGAGCAAAGGGCTAGTAACCTCTTCTCCTGTATACATTACTAAATTTGAAAGGAGAAACTTTTGTTTTTCCTTGGGCCACCCTGCCTCGGTGGGATATGGCAGGTTTGTTGAAAGAAGAAGTTATAGATTGTTAGAAAGTATTTTTTTTGTTAAATGAGTAATAATTTGTAGTTTATAAATTTTTCTGTTTTAAAAAAATGTTCTTTTTGTAACTAGGGTTATGAAGACACTGGGCTTGGAGGGTCCGTTATGAGCTGCTGGTGAGGAGTCAATTAAGGAAGTCATTCTGCTTTTGGGTTGATGGCCCCAAATGTACTTCAAACAACATATTTTAAGTTTTCACTTGTCTAGGCATTGAATCAAGGTAAGTAGCTACTTCTGCACCTTGCAAAGCATAAGAAGTAAGAGTATACCCTCTTATAAAGAAACTCACATAGTACTTTTTTGTTTTTAAAATCGATTTACAATTCTTAATCTAAAAAAATTTAAATGTGTAAGGGTAGTACAAGGGACCAGTCAGTTACTGATCTAACAGTGTCTTCCAGCTTCCAACATTTTGCAAAGTAAAAAACTAACTCACTGTATAAGTAATCTCCCCAAATTGGGGATAGATTGAGAATGCATAAAAAAGGGAAATAAAAATAAATTACAGCCTCTCCTATTTAAGCGACGTACTCATTTATGACGACTTGTTTAGACGGGCCTCTGACCATTGCATACCTAAAAAAATATATATTGGAGATGATCTCATTCTCTTTTTTACGTATACAGTACAATACTGTATAAACATTTAAAAATATACCAGAACTTTATAAAGGGGCCCCAAAGGTGATTTTAAAACAATAGAAGAGGGTTTGGGAAACAACCCATACCATTTGTATGCTCCTCATTAGCAATGAATTTGTTTACCAATGGGGAAACTTCATTGTTAAGTAAAAAAGTGGCTGTATTGGGATGTCAAAACGAGTTTTACTGTCATCTTTGCACCATTTATAACTTTCTGGTATATTTTTTAAAATTTGTACGTAGTGTTTTGTACATTGTAATTGTTAGGGGGTTTTTTTGGGTCCCTTATACTTTGATGAGGTTCTCAACACATGTTTTGTGTGGGGTAGCTTTTTTTACAATGGCCTTATCTGTCTAGGGGAAATACTTAATCATGTTTTATCATTTGAGGTCTCTGATCCTTTCCAGCCCTCTTCCAGGTTATTTAAACTACTACTTAAAAATATAACTTATTCAAAATGATAAGTACAAAGAACAATTACACCCTACATTTTCAAAACAAAAAAAATATACACTCCATGCTGTTCTCCCACATGGTGCATCCAGCAACTTTGTCCTTCTCTCTTCTTGACAACTTGGCTAACCAGTGTTTTACACACTTTGTCACCCGGGGTATGGTGGCCACAATTTTAAGTTAAAAAAAACTCACCCCGGGAGCACACATACTGCCCCAAAAAGTAGAAAAAAGGACCCAGAGGCCCCTTCCACCTTATGTCAACCAAAAAAAAGGAGAGAGGGGAGAGAGAGGAGGAGAGAGAGAGAGAGGGGGGGGAGCCTAGCTAAGCCCTCCCCCACTCACCAAAAAAAAAAGTCTGTTGCCAACAAAAATTCTCCGTTCCACAATTCTACAAACCTAATTTTATTTTACAAAAAGAAAAAAACTTTTAAACTACTTTTTTAAAATTGGGTTTGGGTCTATAGTAAAACCCTATTATATTGAGAAAAAGGCTTAAACCCGCTGTCTCTCAGCCCAAAGGGTGATCACCCTTATGACATTTAAAACTAGTCCCCATCAATTTTCAATTAATTAAAAGGGTTTATTCCAGAGTAACGTTACTTATAATTACTTTTTGGTCCTATAGCCCCATAACCCCCCCCACCTCCAGACGAAGTCTCACAAAAGCTACCCGTGTCCCTCAGGTTTTACACAGTAAAAGTATATTGCTTAAGTCTGAAGGCGGTAAGAAAGACTACTAGAAATGTACATTTTCCCCCAGCACCTAACTACTCTTCACTTTATGTTTTTTACAACAGATTGCAAATTTTTTTAGAAAAGGATTTTAACCATACCCTATCCAAGGGTGTAACTATTTAAATTTATGTTTTTTAAAACAATGACATTACAATGAAAAAATTTTGACACATGCCCCTGTGAAAGCCCGCCCCAAAAGCCTGTGCCTTTTTCCGGAAATCCAGCAAGAACTGGTACTCCGGGGTTTGGAAAAATAGAATAAAGGAAATCAGTTTAATTTGGTATCATACGGGGCAGAAAGACCTGTTATGAGCCCAATTCTTCGGTAAACAAATACATTGCTAAGTGAAGGAGGCGTATTGTAATTATAATTCGTTTTACACCCTCATATGCTATAAACTTTGTTTGGTCTTAAGCTGTATTTTTTAAATGAGAACATTGGTGATTAACCCTTTTAGGGTTTTGGACTATAGTATGGCTACGCACCAGGGTTTTTTACATCTATTCCCCAAACTCTAGCGCCTCAAAAACTAGTGGAAAAGCTGGTAGCCCAATATGAAAGATGGGTCTATGTGGTCACTTTTCGCAGTATAAAAAAAAACCCGCAGCCACAGTGCGTAATGAAAAAAAAACTTTGACCCCTGTTTTTGGATAAAAAAAGCAATTTTCCACTATATTTTGTATGGGAAATTTTTTGTTGTATTCTAGATTTCCTGGTCTTATTTTATAGAATGGGAAAAAAAATATTACAGAAAAATTTAGATGATTTTGACTGGTTTTCAATGAAAAATAACTTGAAATTGAGCTCAAATTTTCAGAAAATTTGATTTTTACCCCAAAT
This sequence comes from Cherax quadricarinatus, assembly GCF_026875155.1. Taxonomy (NCBI): domain Eukaryota; kingdom Metazoa; phylum Arthropoda; class Malacostraca; order Decapoda; family Parastacidae; genus Cherax; species Cherax quadricarinatus. Next base: position 58,733,603 of record NC_069421.1, read on the forward strand.
TCAAAATTAAAAAAAATCATGCTAGCATCCAAAACACTCAACGGTGATCTAATATCTTTCGCAAGTGCGCCGATATTTTTTATACCATTTCTCACTAATCGTTCTGCATAACAGTAAAACTTCTATTTTTTAAGAATAAAAAAAATTTAAAGTGGAAAACAAAAGAATATAAAGGGGGGTGGGGACGTGACTAATGAACGAGGGAAATGTTTTTTTTAGTGCCCGGAAGTCTTTTTTGTTTTTTCGGACCCTATTTGGAAATTGGCATTTTGAAATTTGTGGAAAAATTTGGGAAAATTTCTAAATTTTGACCACTGTATTGGATAGTTGAAATCGGTAAATGGGTGGTTTCTTGTACCTTTGATAGAAAAAATGGGTTCTAGCAAAGTAGTTTGATTTTTGTCGACTAGACCTGGAAGGGCCAAAAATAGGGCCCCAAAAAAGGGGGAAAATCACCATGCGTGAACATCGTCGAGACGCTAAATTTGTGAAGCATAATTTTCCCTAAGTTTTCCATCAAAAATTTTATACTTTGGGTCATTTGATGGGGAAAAGATTCTCTATCTTTTCATAGAAAAAAATTTTTTTTTTTAAAATTTTAGTGCCTGAGAAAAAAAAATCTGGGAGGGGCATGGGGGCCCGGAAAAGGGTTAATGTAAAAGGAGTAAGTTTTAAATGAAGACTGTATACCCGGAGTTTATGGGGAGAGTTCCGGGGGTAACGCCCCCGCCCCGGTCTGTGACCAGGCCCCTGGTGGGCCAGACCTGAACCCCGGCTGTTGTGCTGGTTGCATGCAAACCAAGAAAGAACCACAGCCCCACTGGCAGGAACCGAGTTTAGGGGCTTTTCCGTGCCGCTTAAGCTGCCGGGGTTTTTGGGAACCCCCTTTTGTATGCAGGGAGGGAGTTGAAAGTCCCGGGCCCCCGACACTTTTTGTATGGTCTTTAACGGTAGTCACCCCCTGCTTTTTTATTGGGGGGTGTAGCATCGTCTGCCAAATCTCTTTCTTTTGTATTGGTGATTTTCGTGTGCAAGTTCGGTACTAGTCCCTCTGGATTTTCAGGTTATTAACATGTACTCTCTCGCCTCGTTTTCCCGGGGAAAACAGTTTTAGGAACCCAAGCGCTCCCAGTAATTGAGGGGTTTTTTTCTCCCTTATGCGCGCCGTGAAGGTTTTCTGTACATTTTCTAGGTCAGCAAATTTTACCTGCCTTGAAAGGTATGTTAGTGTGAGCAAAATTCCCCGCTAGATAGAACAAGTGCCTGAAAAATGTATCATGGGGTTGGCCTCCCCAGTTTTGAAGGTTCTCATTATCCATCCCGTCATTTTTTAGAGATGAGATTGATCAAAGTTATGGGCCCTTTAAGGTGAGATCTCCCACATGATCACTCCCCGGGCTTTGACGTTGGTGTTTCGCTCTATTTGTGGCCAGAATTGTTTTGTATCGATGAAGATTTAATTTTCCTCGGTTTCCAACTGAGTAATTGAAAAATTTTCATCGTTGAAAAATTCAATTGTTTTTGCAGCCCACTGAAAGATTCGGTGTGTCCACCCGGGCCTTGCAGTGTTGCAAAGAAGACAGTTATGAATTGGGTGTCATCTGCAAAGGAAAAACACGGGGCTGTGGCTGACATCCTTGTCTATGTCGGTATGAGGTGAGGAACAAGATGGAAGCGAGTAGGGGCCTTGTGGAACAGAGCCCTTTTTAACCTGCTGCCTCGGACTTTACTCTGTTACGCTCTCTCTGTGTTCTGTTAGTGAGGAAATTTGATCCATCGACCGATTTTCCCGTTATTCCTTTTTGCACGCATTTTGTGCGCTTTATGCCATGGCACACGTCGAAGGCTTTGCAAAGTTTTAATTTACATTGCATTTTTTTTTTATTTCTAGTGCATTTTTTGGGGCCTGTCTAGGATCCAATATTTGAGACAGACAGAAGCGCTGTTCTAAACCCCTGTTGCCCTGGGTTGTGTAACGATGGGGTTTTTGTGGGTGGTATCTGCTTTTTTAGGACCCCTTTTAAAGATTTTTATGATATGGGATGTTAGTGTATCGGTCTGTAGTTCTTTGCTTTGCTTTACTGCCCCCTTTGTGGAGTGGGGCTATGTCCCGTTGTTTTTTTTGTAACTGTGGGAAGGACCCCCCTTCCCTGCCCCTCTCCATAGGATGGAAAAAGGGGTCGTGATAGGGGCTTCTTGCAGTTCTTTATGAACACGGGTTTCCTGGTCGGCCCCGGGGCAGAGTGCTGGGATGTCATTTATCGCCTGTTCGAAGTCATTTGGTGTCAGGATAAACATCGGATAGGTTGTGTTAAACCCAAATTTTGTGGCTATAAAAAAATTCTTTGATCTTCGACTTCAGCTGGTTAGCGGCTTTCAAAAACTGATTTATATTGGGACTTGAGTACCCCACTCATTTCCTTTCTGCATTGTTAGGACCCCTCTTTTTTAAGTAGGGGCCCCAAAACGGACGTTTTTCCGACTTTGATTTGGCAAAAGGAGGGAAAAAACTTTGGGTTTTTTCGATTTATTTATGGCTTTTGTTTCTTCCCCCGATTCCTGACTCCCTTTAAAATCCTTAGCTGAGTTCTGTTTCTATTTCTCTGACCAGTGTTCCACGCATTTTAGATTATTGACTCTTTTAGCCTCTCTGTTATTCTTTTCCTGCCGTAAAGGGGCGCCTGTCTCTTTCTATTTTACATCTACTCCTCCTTTTCTTAGAGGGAAAAAGCCTTGTGCATAACGATGCCCCAAGTTAATCTGTTTAGACATAATTTGGGTCTGTGTTGCTTGTATATTTTCCCCGCTTATATCGGTTTTGGGCTTGGTTTCTTGGTCCCATTTATGGTTTTTGTTATGAAAGTTGAATTTTGGTGAAAAGCTCCTCTGACTAAAACTATTAGTCGGTCTGGGGTCCACCATACATGTCTGAACCTCAATTTTTTGTGATTGGTATATTGTTTTTTTATTGGGGACATTTCTTTTCAGATCATCATTGTTAGTGAAGAGAGGTCTAGTGTATCTCCAGTCTGTAGGGTCTATTTTTTGTGTTTAAAAATTGATTTTTTGCAGGATTTAAAAAACTCGTTGATTTTCATCAGAGCTGCCTCCGTGTTATTACTGCAAAATATTATTTCTTATTTCCCCCAATTTAGGTGCCCTTTAAATTGAAAAACCCCCGGGCAGATTTTTGGGTGCAGGAGGGAAGATTTTCCGACAGTGGTCAATTTTTAACAGGTTCCTGGAATTGCTGGGATGTTGCATCCGGAGGTTGTAGCTCCCAAAATGACTGGGTTTTTGGGTTTCCCGACCTTTATGCTAAAATTTCCACTAATCATTTGGGGGCTTTTAGCAGTTCTGGCAAACAATGATCGCAAGTACGGCCAACCCCCCCACTTTTGCCTGTTCACTCTGTCCTTTATGGGTTTTAAACCGGGGATCCATTTTTCTTTGTCCAAGGATCTTTATGGGGGTTCATGAAACCCGCGAACTTTCCCTTTTCCCTCTGCAAGCAGTCCACGGATAAAAGGATTTTGTTTTTTGTTGCTGGCTTTAGACCCTGTAATTTGCAAAAAAGAATTCTCGGCTGGTGGTTTGTTGGACGGGGGGGGGGTTTTTTTTTCCGGCATTGTATCTGTATCTGTTCGTTTAGAGTGGAGGCCATGACTGGGGTTTCCCCACCCAGGAATGACGGGGTTTGGTGTACGATTTCTGCCATTTCCTCCATTTTTTTTTTCCCCCTGGACAAAAAAAAACCTCTCCCTTTTGGTGGTGTGGTACCTGGGGTTTTCCCATGGCCTGGATGTTTTGTTCTTTTTGTACCCTTTAAATGGTGTGCCTCAATTTAATTATACCCCAGTCTTTCCTTACGAAGGGACCATTTAGGGTAAAAAGCTTACAGGAAGGGATTTGATTTTCCTGTTGCATTGGGCATGCATTTTCAAAGGGTGGTCTGTTCACGTCCCGTCTTTTTTTTCCGTTTTCCCCATGTCTCGATCCCAAGTGCATAGTAGTGCACAGGCTTGGTTTCCCATTTGCCTTGGGTTTTGTGACTGTTTCCCCGTGGTGCATGTTTCCCTGTCTTTTTCCTATCCCCCCTAGCCCCACAATGGAGCTCTCACCAGTTGTTTTGGTAAATATCCTCACTATAGCTAGTGGAGTCCTCTTGTTTGCTATTTTAGTTCAATTTGGGTTTTTTATCTTATCTTTGATAATTTGTTTCCCCACTAGGCTCATTCCCCTTGAGGTCATTTATATGTTTCCTTCCTGCTATAATTCCCAACTCCCGGAAAAAAACCCGCTTCCCCTTTATTCTCCCAGGACAGCCCCTCCAGTTTCCCCATTACTGTCTCCGGGACAGCACCCCCCAGCTTCACCATTCTGTCCCCCGGACGCAGGGATGGGTATGTCTGCTACCAGCTGATCTCAGGTCATGCTAACATGCGGTGTTTTGTGAGGGAGAATTGGAGGTATACAACATTTTTTTTGTGGGGAGACGAATGGGAGACTTTGGTCTCAGACACTCCCTAAGAGGGAGCCAAGGCCCGGCACCACTTGGAAAAGGCCCAGGCCGGGAAATACACTACGGGGAACTTTTAAAAAGAAAAAGAAGCAGATTATTTTGAGGGAGAAGGTGGAGGATACAGCAGTATTTTTGTGAGGGAGAAGGTGGAGGTTTCCGGTATTATTTTGAGGGGAAAAAGTTGGAGGTATACAGCAGTATTATTGTGAGGGAGAATTAGAGGTATACAGCGTATTATTGTGAGGGGGGAAGGTGGAGGTAACAGCAGTATTATTGTGAGGGGGAAATTGGAGGGATACGCAGTATTTTTGGAGGGAGAAGGTGGAGGGGTAAGCAGTTTATTGTGAGGGAGAAGTTGGAGGTATACAGCAGTATTATTGTGAGGGAAAAAGGTGGAGGTTACAGCGTATTATTTAGGGGGAAGGGGGAGGTGTAAGCAGTGTTTTTGTGAGGAGAAGATGGGTGTACAAAAATGTTATTTTGTATAATGTTGGTAAATTTCCAACAAAATTTTTTTTAGGTAAAAAGGGCACAAAGTGCAACTAATGATCATTTTATTGGGCAATGTTTTGTCTCCGGGGGCTTTATCAAGCGTTACAAACAATACACAGATACAGAAGGTTTAAAAGGTTAGAGTGAAAGGGAATACTTGTTGTGTATAGTATTACACCTCACTTAAGAATAATATACCCCCTGTTCCATTATTGTTTGTAAAAAGCATGATAAAACTCCTGGAAACGAAACATTGCCCAATAAAATGTATATTATTGCACTTGTGTCCCCTTTTTCCTAACATGTTATTGGGGAGGGAAGGGGGAGGTGTAAGCACAATTACTGTACACAGGGAAAGAGTACTTAAGAACGTGATCCCAACTGGAGTGGAAAAAACCCCATGCCTGACGGCAGAGGGGCGAAAAGAAAGAGAAGAACAAATAAAGCCCAGGATGCCGTTTTCTTGGAGGTGGGGTTTGCTGACAAAGAGCATCTGCCCCTTTAGTAAGCCAACTGTATCCGAGGGGTTGACACGCCACCCTGCCCCTGGTTCAAAATGCCTTTGCTGCTCGGGGGCACCATCATTTCCCCCATGGAACCGGGGGGGGTAGGGGGAAGCTCCCGGAGAGACAGAATGAACGCGAGCCCTCCTCAAGCATGGCCCCTTGAAGAGACACGACAGCCTTGTCCAGTAAGGGGTTCTGAGGCAGGCTGTAATCAGCGAGGACCTGGTTATAGTTTGTCCAACCAGCCTGGGTGGTTTTCTACCATGAACGAACTGCTGTCACTGGCACTGCTAAGGCTTCACTTGTAGAAGGAAGGACTGGAAGATGATCACTCCCCATGAAGAGACCTACAGTAACAGCAGCTGTAGTAAAACACCCACACCCAAGAATGAGGTCCAGGGTAGAAACTCGCCCGGTATAAAGATCCACTCTAGTCTCCTGTGAAGGCTTACTCAGCCCTGTAACAACTTCAGACAGTATTACACCACATCTAAGCCAGTATTGGAGGCATCAGTTCTCAAACAAAATGTTTTATTAATATCTGGAATCTTAAGTATAGGGTCTTTCGAGAAGATACTTTTAATCTCATTAAATTTTTCCCGAGCTAAGTCGGAAAGTTCAAGAGGTTCCTTCACAGACTTTTTAAGGAAGTCTGATAAGATGCCTGTAAGATCAGTAAGGTTTGGGATAAACCGTGCATAAAAATTTACAGAACCAAGAAAGCTTCGCATGAGCTTCTTGGTTTTGGGGAATTTAAATTCTAATAAAGCTTTGATCTTACTGGGCAGAGGCTGCAGAGAGTTATTAGAAAGTATCAGTCCAAGATATCTAATCTTGTTATACCCAAGGAAGCATTTCTTCAGCTTGGCAGTGAGGCCATGTGAGCGTAACCTATGCAAAACTGATGTTAATGTTTGGATATGTTCGCCCCACGTAGATGTCATTACATAAATGTTATCAAAATAAACTTAAACATTTGGCATATTACCCAAGACCTTTCTCATCTCACGTAGGTAGCACAGGCAGTTACCAAACTGAAGGGCATAGTTCTATATTGCATCAGTCCTTGGTGTGTAGGAAAAGCGGTGTACTGCTTAGAAGAAGGATCTAACATTATTTGATGATATGCCTGCGCAATATCAATCTCTGAAAAGAAGGAAGAGTCATAAAATTTGTGTAGATCGCTATCTATTAAGGGCATAGGCTCAGCATCCCACCGAGTTATAGCATTAAGGTCTCTGAAGTCAATAGCAAGTCTATATGAATTATCCTCCTTAACCATGACTACAGGTGAACAATATGAAGATACTGAAGGTTCAATGATCTTTAGTTTTAATAATTTGTCTACCTCTCGGTCAAATGCATCCCTAAGTGAACGGAACTGGGTATAATTTTCGTTTGATAGGATTGTCTGTCATTAAGTCAATCTTATGGACTACAGTGGAGGTAACACCTGGAATATCAGTAAAGACGTCTGAAAAGTTACTCACACATTGAAGTAGTTCATGTCTCTTATGGTCATCCAAAGATTCATTAATATTAATGTTGGTTGCATCCGAGTGGTCAAGAGTCACCAAGTCATGTAGTTCTTCATCATAGTCTAAGTTAGAGGTGTCAATTACGCACACTTTACATTCTTCAGTTGTCTTATCAAGTTTGTGTGGAAAAACTAAGTCAAAGTTGTTAAGGCAGTTAACCGAATTTCTATGGTAATATTTCTTAAGGATGTTGATATGATAAAGCTTAGGTTTCCCCTTGACTTCTATGAGGTAGTCAACTTTCCCACAAATTTTTAATACTTTATATGGACCTTTCCATGCTACTAATAATTTATTTGACTTGATAGGCAAAAGTACAAGAACTTCATCACCTACTTTAAAACTTCTCCTCTGACTTTTGGAATCAAAATAGGTTTTGTGTACTGGTCCATTGACAAACTTAGGTTTTTCGAAACTATTCAGAGGTCTCCTCAAGTTTGGATCTAAGGTCAAGGAGAAACTGGTAAGAAGACTGAACCTCAGCATTTACCTCCTCATTAGTCCATAAGTCATGAAGGATGGACAATGGGCCTCTGGCCTATCTACCATAGAGAAGTTCAAAAGGTGAAAACCCCAAAGAGTCACTGGGAACTTCCCTCATGGCAAACAAAGCACAGGGTAGGTAACGATGCCACTCCTTAGGTTTAAGGGAGCAAAGTTTCCTTACAATGGACTTGAGAATCGAATACTGGCGGTCAATCCTCCCATTACAGCTGGGATGATAGGGTGTGGTGAAGAGAGGCTTCACTCCCAGAAGTTGGTATAGATGTTGCATTAAGTCAGATGTGAATTGTGTCCCACGGTCAGACAAAAATTTCTCTAGGGATGCCCACTCGGAAAAAGATGGACAAAAGGGCTTCAGCCACCTCTGTAGTAGTTATGGTCTTTAAGGGAACGGCTTCAGGGAAACTCCGAAGCATAATATCAACTAATGTTAATATATATCTATGTCCCCCAGATGAAAGTGGAGATAAAGGACCAACGATGTCAATAGCTACTCTTTCAAAGGTACTGTAAAGACTGGCATTTTGACCATAGGTACTCGCCTGGTACCTCAGGAGGATGACAGTTGGCAAACTTTACACGATCTACAATAGGTAGTGACATCTGAGAACATTTTTGGCCAAAAATAGGTTTCCCTAATTTTATTTAAGGTTTTACGATGCGAGAAATGTCCGGCCACTGGCAGGTCATGAGCCATTTTAAGAACAGTCTCTCTGCATTGACTTGGAACAACTAAGATGGAATAGTCTATCTCATCTGAATTTAATTTGAATACTGACTTGTACAAGATATCTTTTATATATTCAAATTTATATGAAAAGTTTTTCCTTTGGATAACTTGATTTTGTTTAGCGGCATTATGGCAATTCTGAAGAGAAGGGCAATTACGTTGTAAATTGACAAAGGAGTCCTTCGATATATCTAAAGGCTTAAAGTCAGGGAAAATCAAAGGATGGACAGTAGGGGAAGCATGGGCTTTGGTCTGAGCCCTAGTCAAGACATTTATGGTATCGGAGGTGATACCTTCACTTTCATCCAACAAGTGAACCAGTGATCCTACTACCTCGCTTTCGAGAGTAGCATCACTGGTTTTTAATCCCACATGAATCTCACGAGACATTGTCTCATCTGAACTTTCGAAGGGCTTCTCCGACTCTACAGGAAGAGGATCTGAAACACTTATATCCATCTTTGGTGATGAAAGGTCAACCTCAGAAGGAAGAATGGCACCTTTTACATTACCTATTAGTACAGAGCAAGAAGTGATGGGAGCTAGTACGGCTTCAGACCAACCTGTGAACCATTTAGACCTAATGTAACAACGGATGGTAGGAAAAGTGTCTGTACGGCCCAAGTAGTCTGAAAGTATAGCAGAGGAATGAGTTTCTTTAAGATTAGGAACAGCTTATCAGAAATTACTATACATGTGCATCCATGTCTCGTAAAATGGTAGATACATTAAGTCCATTAACTGTTCCTGAACAAAGGTGCTTGGTCATTACAGTCTTTAAAACATCTTCCAACATTTTGGACCTTTCTTAGAAGGACAATCTGGACGTTTATGTCCCTTAACACCACACAAATGACAACAGGAATAAAAGAAGTCATTTTACTTTCCACTAGAGGCTTTGATTTCTAAGGTCTGATGAACCCTTACCCTTAGGGTTCGATCCCTTTAGGTCTTTATAGGAATTGTGAGCCTCAGCATATAGGTCAGCAGCCTCAGCAACTTCCTCAGCTTTAATCAGGTTACGTTCTCTAATGAATGTTTGTATCTGGTGAGGAAGAGCTGTCAGGAACTGGTCAGCAACCATGAAGCCTCGAAGAGATTCATAACTGTGATCAATTCCTGAACTATCTATCCAAAAGTCGAACAAACAAAAGAGTGTTACCTGTAACTGTTGAAAGTTCTGGCCAGGCTGTAAGTGCATACCTGAAATCTTTCCTGTAAGAATTAGTGGTTTTTTGATATGCTTTAAGGATTGCCTTCTTTAGTAGGTTATAATTACATATGATATCCTGCAACAAAGTTGCATAGATATTCAAAGCAGTACCAGAAAATAACATTCCTAACCTGGTAGCCCAGGTGTCAGCAGGCCATTCACAGAGGGTAGCGGTATTTTCAAACCTGATAATGTATGAAGTTATGTCTTCCCCCTCTGCGAAGGGAGGTAAATTAGGTGTTGGAATATGTGCACTGACTGCACGTTGTTCCATTACTCCTTCCTCTAATTGTTGTTGTGTAAAAGTTAACTTTTTATTCTCTAATTCAAGGCGAGATTTTCGAGCTCGCGATCCTTTTCTCTTTCCTCAAGTTCTCTTAATTTAACTTGTTCTTCACGTATCTTAGCTTGTTCTTCACGTTCTCTAGCTCTTTCCTCACGATCAAGTCTATCACGCTCTTTTTGGTCTTCTCGCTCTCTTTCTAACTGTCTTTCTCAGATTTCTCTCTCAATTCTCTCTCTCTCCTTTTTCTCCTGTCTTTCAAGGTTCTCTTTCTCCTTTTCTCTTCTCTTTCGATTCTCTCTCTCTCCTTATTCTCTTCTCTTTCCCTTTCTAGCTGTCTTTCTTCTCTCTCAATTCTCTCTCTTTCAAGTCTTTCCTGGATCTTAGCACTAATGAAAGATTCTAAATTTTTCCCTGTTATTCCTAACTTACTTCCAGCGTTCATCCAAAACTGGTATTCATCCATTCTTGCAAGAATAACTTAAACTATCAGGGGAAATGAAACGGGTATTAAAGAAAACGGAGGGTTCAATTCCTGCTCCGCTCAAGCTGTAAATAAACCAGAGGGCTCGATCCCTGCTTCAATTAAACAATATGTATTAACGAAAACGAAGGGTTCTATGCCGGCTCCGAGCAAACAGTAAGTAGAATGGGGTCCCTTGACCATCCAATCTTCTCACCAACAAATCAAGAGTGTCCTATGACAGTTCCCTTGATATAATGAAGAGCTCAATGAAACAAGTTGTCACTAGAAAATCTCGGGTCCCTAGAGTCTAATCCTCCAAAGTGTTTCAAGCTTACACACAATTAGGTGGCAGAATTAAATATTATATCCTGACTGACTTGACTTACAATAAATTGAGACTATAACAATCACCAAATCTTTCAAATATCTGTACTGTAGTCCTACCATAGAGAATGATTACTCATGGCTGGTGGTAACCGTCTGTGGTATGCGGCGTTGTAGTTCCAATGGTAGATTCGAGATGGAGTTGAATCTTGATTCAGTAGAGTTGATCCTGGCAAGGTCACCACTTGTGAAGGCTTACTCAGCCCTGTAACAACTTAAGACAGTATTACCCAGGCTGGCTCCTCCTCAGGAAAATTAGTGAATAGAAAAAGAAATAATAACAGACAAACATAAACACTTTATTATGTAGAAAATATAAAATATAAAACACTTAAATATGAAATATTAATCCTACATTAAAGAAAATGAAAAATTAAAAATATAAATGATAACTGAATTCAACGCTAATTTAACACTTGGGTGTCTGGTGTTGGTGACACTACTTGTTGAAATCGTAGCCGTTGCTGATGATGGGGGGGGGGTCGCAGGTGTTGGTGACCACCACTGGCTAGTTCTTCACAGATTCGTGCCGTGAGTAGTATCCCGATGACAGGAAAGCAGGTTCTTTACCGCTACAATGATGTGGGGTTACGTCCTGCAATTTCATACAGGTGCACAGGTACTTAAATGCAAAATGGGGAAGTCTCTGGACGTTAGTCCTTCTCCTGTTCTTCTCGTTGATTGACAGGTGACCCTCACTGTCATCCAAGCTGAAAAGATAGACAGGTTACCCACTGCTTAAATAATCACTCTCCGTGGCAGTGTACATTACTCAAAAGACGTGGTGATTATTACAACAGTCAACCTAGAGCAAGACTGAAAGGACTAAGGTTATTATTGGTCAAAAGTGAAGCTTTTAACCAATAAATCCACTAGAATACAAGGCAGGCATGTACTTACAGTAGTGTTGGGAGCTGCGAGTCGAGTGATTTACTGTTTGACCAGAGCCCCATACGTCACCTTTCGAGGGGGGGGAAGAGGGAGGGGAAGGGATAGCGGGAGCTAGACTGACCCTACGTTAACAAGCAGCCGGCAATCAAACTATCACTTTAGGGGGGGGGGGGGGAGAAAAGGCAGGAAAAACGGGAGCGTGACTTACCCTACCTTAACTAGTAGCCGGCAATGAAACTATCACTTTCGGGGAGGGGGAAGAAAGGCGGGAGCATGACTTACCCTACCTTAACTAGTAGCCGGTAATGAAACTATTGTTACTATATTGCTACTCCTATCTATTGAACTTTTCACTCACATCTCCAAACCTGCTGGTGTGAGCAATGAAAGGTGAGATGTGAGGAGGGTTTGAAACAGGGCCCTACCTGTGGGATTCACAGATCCCAAAGAAATGGATGGATCCCAAAACTGGTGCCTTGCATTAAAGTCTCCTATCACAAGCATAGAACCACAGAGTTGCCCAAAGTAATAGGTAAATTCACTTTGTATAACCGACCTGCCCAGACTATAGATCAGGAGTATGTTGCACCACTGAGTGCCCAAGGCAACTCTCACAGCCAGAGTTTCCAACACTCTACTCTCATAGGCTTGGAGAGAGAGAGGGTTGTACTCTGGAGCCAGTTGCAATCCCTATGGTAAACAGTAAAATCAGGCATCAGAAGAGTATGTCGAGGACATAACCATGTCTCAGAGAGACCCACCACCAGTGGCTGTACCTCAGCCAGATACCTCTGAAGGTCCGGAAGCTTCCCCAGTACAGATCGTGCTTTCCAAAGAAGAAAAATAGAGGAGTGAGAATGATTCACGTGTGTGAACTAAGCAGCCCAATAAGGCAAGGGAGAACCGAGAGACATGCAGTCACAAAAGAGGTGCCCTGGAGGTAGGAATGTAGCACCTCCTCCACCAGAAGGAGAACAGGATGAAGGAATAAAGCCCAGGCAGGTGAGGGTGAAAAAGCGGGACCTTCAGACACAAAGGGTCCTGGGGTAGAGACAGGCTGGGGTTGAGGAGAATGGGGGGGGAGTCGGCTGCGAGGTGGGAGGCTCCGGGTCGGGTATGATGTCCACCTGAACTGGGTGGGGTACTGAGCATCAAGTCGATTTGGAAACTGCACCACCTCGACGGGAGGATGTGCGTTGTGGACAAGGAGGGGCATGGGCAATAACTTCCGCAGTGGAAGTCGGGTCCGAGGACACCCTGAGTTGATGTTGCCCCAGGGCTGGGGAATTCTCTAAAGGGAGAGAGAGGTCCGCAAGAGCCCCAAACTGATTTGTAACAGGGATATTAGCCCTCACAGCTGTGGACTCCCTTAGTGGGGGGCACTGGAGGCCAAGGAGGCAGGGGCTGACGGACTGTGACTGGCTTTATGGACCGCAAGCAGGAGTTACATTCATCGAGTGAAAGAGACTGAGCCCTGACTGAGTTTGCCAAATCAAGAGCCTGACGATATGCCGGGCAAGACCGGGACATAACCTTGAGGTTCCCTTTACAGAAGTAGCACGAAGCCGGGCGGGTACAGGTAATGCTGTCTTTAAGGACTGGGTGAAACCCGCTGCAGTTTGCACATCTTACCTTACGATGGCAGGACAACTCTCCATGCCCAAAAGGAAACATTTCCAACACTGGAGTAAAGGAAAAGCATATGGAAGAACAGGAAACCTTAGATTGCCAAAAGTCACAAATCTCGGGAGAGCACCCGAGAAACATACACGAACCATACGAGATGGGGCAAGACAATTCGAGAGGCTCCAAACCTCCCGCAAACCTAAGTCATCACCCCCACTGTAAACCAATTCAGAGTGGATCTCCTCATCTGAGAGGGATGCAGAAATCGGTCCAATTCTGCCGTAACAACAACCAGCGACGAGGATTGAGGAGCGGACCTCCCAGCAGACAATATTCCACCTACCCAGGACATGAATGGCATTTAGTGGCAAGTTTCTAGCCAGAAAAGACTTACGATGGAGCCAGAGCTTTAGGGCTGCACCCTTACTGAGTTGCTGGACACCCCCATCTAATGCAAGCCTTGCTGAAAGGGAATCCACTGATGGCGTTGGTGATGTCCCATGGATTGGTGAAGGGTATACCGCCATTCTTAGGACACACAAGAACCACTATCATGTCTGGAGTAATTTGAGGAGAAGGAGCATAGTCTGGACAAGTAGTGGGATGGCATTTTGGGCTAGACAGGGGCCTGGTACTGTCATCAACCTCAAGGGCCCATTTGTTTATCCCAGTAGGGGGCACACTAGCCATATCTTGGTCCGGCGGCAGTGAAACAGTTGTCAACTGAGTAGGGACTGGAGGGGGCCCCCCTATGGGGGCGAATGACATCTCAGTCGAATCCCCCATAAATGGGCCACACAACATGCCTGATGGAGAAAACAGTGACAACACAAGCACACAAGAAAAGAAAGACGGTGAAGCAGAGCCTAAACAGGGCCTACACCACCAACAAACAACTGAGGAGCCTTCGGAAGACACATCCACACTCCACCAATGCCGGCCAAGCTCTCCCAGCCTCAACCTCCCCCACCCTCAACCTCCCCAACCCTCAGCATCCCCCACTCTCAACGTCCCCCACCATCTTTGCTCCAGGTGTGTAAGTACATATACACTATATAAACAGCTTAACATTTCTTTATATTCTGTAGTGTATTATGATTTATTATGTTTTTATATATGATATTTCTGCAGTTAGCCTCACAAATACTCCATTTTCTCTTACAATAAGAGTATAGGAAGATACTATAGTCAAAGTTTGATAGGAAATGGTGGATGCTTCCGCCGCTGCCTCTGTCACCATATTATGGCCTATTTTATTCATTCTAGAGTATATATCATATTTCTGTGTTAATTATATTGTTTATTATGTCATATTAGATGAATTGTGATAGATAAATAAGCCGTACAGCTGATATTAGTGTCATATTCAAGTATTTTGTCTTGTCTCCAGTGTGCAGGAATAGATTAATGGTTTTTCAATTAATTTAAATGAGGAAAATTAATTTGATATACGAGTAAATTGAGTTATGAGCTAGTTCACAAATGGATTAAACTCGTAAGTCAAGGTTCTACTGTATATGTTAGTGTAAACCTATTATCTGACATTCATAAATTGAAACAAATGGTGTTCTGCTTTCCAGCGATGTTCACTTTCCGGCAGTAGCCTGGAATTTAACCTGCCATATAAGTGGGGCCCTACTGTATACAGTGGACCCCCGCATAACGATTACCTCCGAATGCGACCAATTATGTAAGTGTATTTATGTAAGTGCGTTTGTACGTGTATGTTTGGGGGTCTGAAATGGACTAATCTACTTCACAATATTCCTTATGGGAAAAAATTCGGTCAGTACTGGCACCTGAACATACTACTGGAATGAAAAAAGTTCGTTAACCGGGGGTCCACTGTATATGCCTTTGAAGTAATTCTATTTCTTTCCATCCTCTCTAAATGTCCAAACAACCTCAACAACCCCTCCTCACCCCGTACCTCTTACTCTCCAAGCTATGGATTCTTTGCATTATATTCATACTGCACATTGCATTCAGACAGGACATCTCCACTGCCTCCAGCCTTCTCCTTGTTGTAACATTCACCACCCATGGTGTTCTGCTTTCCAGCGATGTTCACTTTCCGGCAGTAGCCTGGAATTTAACCTGCCATATAAGTGGGGCCCTACTGTATATATGCCTTTGAAGTAATTCTATTTCTTTCCATCCTCTCTAAATGTCCAAACAACCTCAACAACCCCTCCTCACCCCGTACCTCCTACTCTCCAAGCTATGGATTCTTTGCATTATGTTCATACTGCAAATTGCATTCAGACAGGACATCTCCACTGCCTCCAGCCTTCTCCTTGTTGTAACATTCACCACCCATGCTTCACACCCATATAAGAGTGTTGGTGCCACTATAGTCTCATACATTTCCCATTTACTTCCATGGATGATGTTCTTTGTCTCCACAGACTCCTCAGTTCTATGGTTCACCTTGTCTTTCATAAATTTATCTGCTGACAAGTCCACTCCCAAATAAACTTGTACATGTATTTGTTTTACTTTTCAATACTGGTATTTAGTTATGGTAATTATTTGTTTATTTACTTATTCAGTGAGAATAGTTTTTTTACTTATTTATCATATATTCATATTCAACTGATAGCACTAATGTCACACATCATAAAACTCTTTGAAAGGGTTCAAGAAGCAAGATCGCCTACCACCTCGACACCCAACAGCTGCACAACCCAGGACAGCATGGGTTTAGAGCAGGTTGCTCCTGCCTCTCGCAACTACTTGACCACTATGACATGGTCCTGGATGCACTGGAGGACAAACAAAATATAGATGTAGTGCACACAAACTTTGTGAAAGCCTTCGACAAGTGCAAGCACCCGTAGTTGAAATTTGTCCTTATTGAACTTCATATTGTTTTCTGAGGCCCATTTAGCAATTTGGTTAATGTCCGCTTAGAGATTTGCAGTGTCCTCAGTGGATGACATTGTCATACAGATTCTTATATTGTCAGCAGAGAACATAAGAACATAAGAACATAAGAAAGGAGGAACACTGCAGGAGGCCTGCTGGCCCATACTAGGCAGGTCCTTTACAATTCATCCCACTAACAAAACATTTGCCCAACCCAATTTTCAATGCCACCCAAGAAATAAGCTCTGATGTGAAAGTCCCACTCAAATCCAACCCCTCCCACTCATGTATTTATCCAACCTAAATTTGAAACTACCCAAAGTCCCAGCCTCAATAACCCAACTAGGTAGACTGTTCCACTCATCAACTACCCTATTTCCAAACCAATACTTTCCTATGTCCTTTCTAAATCTAAACTTATCTAATTTAAATCCATTACTGCGGGTTCTCTCTTGGAGAGACATCCTCAAGACCTTATTAATATCCCCTTTATTAATACCTATCTTCCACTTATTACACTTCGATCAGGTCTCCCCTCATTCTTCGTCTAACAAGTGAATGTAACTTAAGAGTCTTCAATCTTTCTTCATAAGGAAGATTTCTAATGCTAGGTATTAATTTAGTCATCCTACGCTGAATGTTTTCTAACGAATTATGTCTATTTGTAATATACGGAGACCAGAACTGACCTGCATAATCTAGGTGAGGCCTTACTAATGATGTATAAAGCTGCAGTATGACCTCTGGACTTCTGTTGCTTACACTTCTTGATATAAATCCCAGTAATCTATTTGCCTTATTACGTACGCTTAGGCATTGCTGTCTTGTTTAAGGTTGCTGCTCACCATAACCCCCAAGTCCTTTTCGCAATCTGTATGGCTAAGTTCTACATCATTTAACTTATAAGTACTAGGTTATGGGCACTCCCAAGCTTCAGAACCTTGCATTTATCTACATTGAACTGCAACTGCCACTTTTCCGACCAAGAATGAGTTTGTTTAAATCCTCCTGAAGTTCCATAACATCTACGTTTGAATCAATTATCCTACCTATCTTTGTGTCAATCGGCGAATTTGCTCATATCACTAGTAATTCCCTCATCAAGATCATTGATATATATTATAAACAACAACGGCCCAAGACTGATCCCTGTGGAACGCCACTTGTTACAGATCCCCATCGGATTTAACCCCATTTATGGACACTCTCTGCTTCCTGTCAGTGAGCCATGACTCGATCCACGAGAGACACTTTCCCCCAATGCCATGAGCTGCCACTTTCTTTAACAGTCTATGGTGCGGAACTCTATCAAAAGCCTTACTAAAATCTAAGTAAATAATATCAAATTCTTTATTGTGGTCAACAGCCTCAAAGCTTTACTGAAGAAAGTTAATAAATTAGTTAGACAAGACCGGCCTCTTGTGAATCCATTGCTGAGTATCATTAATCAAGCTATGCTTATCGAGATGGCTTCTTATAATCTCAGCTATAATTGACTCTAGTAATTTGCCTACAATTGAGGTCAGGCTTATTGGGCGGTAATTTGACGGTAACGACTTGTCCCCTGTTTTAAAAATAGGAGTTACATTAGCCATCTTCCACATATCAGACACTACACCTGTTTGAAGAGATAAATTAAAAATATTAGTTAATGGTTCACAGAGTTCCATTTTGCATTCCTTAAGAACCCTTGAAAAAACCTCATCAGGACCCGGCGACTTATTTTGCTTCAGTCTGTCTATCTGCTTCACAACCATCTCACTAGTGACTGTGATGTTACATAATTTATCTTCTTCTAGCCCACTGTAAAAATTAATTACTGGAATATTGTTAGTGTCTTCCTGTGTAAAAACTGAGAGAAAATAATTATTTAAAATCAAGCACATTTCATTCTCTTTGTCAGTAAGGTGCCCATAGTTATTTTTAAGGGGACCTGTCTTATCTCTAACTTTTGTTCTATAGACCTGGAAAAAACTTTTTGGGTTAGTTTTAGAATCCCTAGCAACTTTAATTTCATAGTCCCTTTTAGCTTTCTTATCCCCTTTTTAATGTTCCTCTTAATGTCAATATACTGATTCATAAGATGACCCCACCTCTTTTGATACGCCTATAAATTCCTTTCTTATGCCCTAGTAGATATTTGAGCCTATTATTCATCCATTTTGGGTCAATTTCTATTTGATCTAATTTCTTTATATGGGATAAACGCTCTTTGAGCAGCATGTATAGTGTTCAGAAAACTGTCATATTGATAGCTCTCTTCGTTACCCCAGTCAACAGATGATAAGTGTTCTCTAAGCCCATCGTAATCTGCTAAGCGAAAAATCTGGGACTGTTACTGAGTTATCGCTACTATCGTACTTCCATTCAATGCTAAATGTAATTGATTTGTGGTCGCTAGCACCCAGTTCCTCTGAAATTCTAAATTATTAACAAGGGATTCATTGTTTGCCATAACTAAGTCAAGTAGGTTATTTCCCCTTGTAGGTTCTGTCACAAACTGCTTCAAAAAACAATCCTGAAATACTTCTAAGAAGTCGTATGATTCTAAATTCCCAGTCAAGAAATTCCAATCAACATGACTAAAGTTAAAGTCTCCTAGAATTACTACATTATCGTGCCTTGTGGCCTTAACAATTCCTCCCATAGTAGTTTCCCTTGGTCCCTATCTAAGTTTGGGGGACGGTATATCACTCCTAAAATCAGTTTTTCATGCCCCTCTGAAAATTCTATCCAAACAGACTCTGTATGTGTTACTTCAGACTTAATACCCGTTTTTATGCAACAGTTCAAGCGATCTCGGACATACAATGCCACCCCACCCCCCTCCCAATACTTCTATCTTCTTGGAACAATTTAAAACCCTGAATATGGCATTCCGCAGCATGTCCCGACTTTTTGAATTAAACCACTTCTCATTTAAAGGAAAATACATCAATGTTACCACACTGCAACAAAATCTCAACTGAGACTTATTTTTTTTTTTAAAAACCCTTCAGTCATCTCCCCCAAAGGGCATGGTGCCCCCCCAAAAAGAAAAAATCTCCAAAAAAAAAAAATACTTTATCATATTCAAATTTTCACCTCACTCAAATAATTACTGTCTTTGCAAAGGCCTAAATAAACATTTTAAAGCCCCTCCAAATGCCAAATCCCAAACTTCTTTTTTAAACCCTTTTCAGGGTTGGTGCTGTATAGTATGGCTTGCCCCCAGGGTTGGTCCCAACTAGTCGCATAAATTCTGGGCCCCTTTCAAACTAGCGAGAAAAGCGGGTACCCCTCAGCGCAGGCATAACGAGAAAAAAAACTCCACCGTTTTTTTGCTTTAAAAAAGCGACTTTGCACTATTTTTTGTAACCTATTTATGGCTGATTCTAGTTTTCCCGCTCACTTGATAGAAAGGGAAAACATATTACAGAAATTGAGATGATTTGATTGGTTTTCCCAAAGAAAAAAACCTTGAAATTAGCTCAAAATGCAGAAATGTTTTGTTTTTGCCAAAGTTTAAAAGTAAAAAAATCATGCCCCTGCTCCCCGTAACGTAATGGTGATCTAATGTTTTTCAAAGTGCACTAATATTTTTTTATACCATTTCTACACTATGCAGTAGTCTGCATTTCGTAAAAACTTCTATTTTTTTGTGAGAATAAAAATTCAAAGTGGAAAGCAAAAGAAATGTAAGAGAGGCGGGGGACGTGACTAATGAACAGAAAAATTTTTTAATTTAGTGCCGGAATGTCTTTTTGTTTATTTTGGACCCTATTTGGAAACTGGTTTTAAAATTGGCAAAATTGCCAATTTCTGACCACTTTATTGGATAGTTGAATTTGGTAAATGGGTGGTTTCTTGTACTCATTCGATAGAAAAATTGGAGTTCTAGCAAAATAGTTATTTTTGTCGACTGGTACATTGGAATTGGCCGAAAATAGGGCTCAAATTGGGTGAAATCGCCGATGCATGAACATTGTCGAGACCCCCACTTTGCAAGAGCATAATTCTGTAACTTTTCCATCAAATTTCATACTTTTGGTGTCATTATGATCAGGAAAAGATTCTCTATCATTTCTTTAGATTTTTTTTTTTTTTTTTTTTTTTTTAAATTTTCGACCCTGAGAACAAGTTTAGGAGAGGGCCTGCCGACCCTGAAAGGGTTAAAGTGTAGGTATTTTACAGTAGACCGTCATTTGGCATGGTAGTTACGTTCCTGAAAATGCTGTGTTAGGTAAAAAATTGTGTTAGGTGAACTGAAGAACTTATGGGGAAAATAGGGTTATGTTCCTAGGTGCCCCCAAAAAGTCAAACAACTTTTTTTTAGGCCTCCACATCCTACAAAAATAAAAGTGAATATGTAGTTTTAGTTCATTGTTGTGTGTATTTTGTTGTTTTTTTCTGCTTAAGACTACAGATATAGCAGAAATAATAATATATTTTTTACCTTAAAAATTTTGGGTGCTGTGTTTGTGGATGATTGTAAAGCGTTTTTTGCTGTGTCCCTACTGGGCTGAGGGGGGATGTAGATGTTCTGGTACTGAAGTTGATGGTTGTAATGGAGTGTCTAAGTCATTCAGTAAGTCAGTCAAGTCATTCAGTAAGTCAGTCAAGTCATTCAGTAAGTCAATCAAGTGACTCAGTAAGTCAGTCAAGTCACTCTACTAGTACGTCAGTCAAGTCACTCAGTAAATCAGTCAGTCAGGTCACTCAGTAAATCAGTCAAGTCATTCAGTAAGTCAGTCAGGCCACTCAATAAGTCAGTCAAGTGACTCAGTAAGTCAGTAAATTCATTCAGTAAGTCAGTCAAATCATTCAGTAAGTCAGTCAAATCATTCAGTAAGTCAGTCAAGTCACTCAAGTCAGTCAAGTCACTCATTAACCCTTTGACTGTCACAGGCCCCTTTCTGAAACTGTCATTCTATGTCGGTCACAAAATATTCGAAAAAAAAAATAATTTTTTCTTATGAAAATGTTAAGATTATTTTTCTGAGTGTTTTAGTCCCCTCAAAAAATTTTTGCCATCAGTACTTACCGATATATAGAGGCATGAAGTTTGCAGAAAATGAGCTGCGTATGGCAACAGCCGTGACTGCTGCTCACCCGGTAAACTTTGGTTTACTTGTATTTGAAGGTTTGTTGTTTTTTTTCACTATTTTATTTTTTCACATAACTTATGTGGCCTGTGAGACCAAAGTAAGGTGCAATGTACATATATACACTCGTTGTATACAACACAATAAGCACACAAACATAATTATCAATATATTGTTTACAAAACTTGTTTACAAAAAGAAACAATGCAAAAAATTGTTTATTACTATTGTTCTATAATATATATACCAATGTACAGTCACCGAACATATTCCTAGAAGTTCTGCAGCTTGTGGAACTCTTTGAAACATGTTTTCATACACAATGGTGTTTTACACTCCTCACACACAAAACCAGTGTGTGTGCATTTTTGTGGACTTTTTTTTTTTATGTGCAAAGGCAAAACACCTCCTCTGAGCAGTTTTCTTCAAAGTATTAGCAGGCAATTGTGTTATGTAGTTTTTTTTTTCCCCCAACAAGTCGGCCATCTCCCACCGAGGCAGGGTGACCCAAAAAAGAAAGAAAATCCCCAAAAAGAAAATACTTTCATCATCATCATTCAACACTTTCACCACACTCACACATTATCACTGTTTTTGCAGAGGTGCTCAGAATACAACAGTTTAGGAGCATATACATATAAAGATACACAACATCCCTCCAAACTGCCAATATCCCAAACCCCTCCTTTAAAGTGCAGGCATTGTACTTCCCATTTTCAGGACTCAAGTCCAGCTATATGAAAATAACTGGTTTCCCTGAACCCCTTCACTAAATATTACCCTGCTCACACTCCAACAGATCGTCAGGTCCCAAGTACCATTCGTCTCCATTCACTCCTATTTAACACGCTCATGCACGCTTGCTGGAAGTCCAAGCCCCTCGCCCACAAAACCTCCTTTACCCCCTCTCTCCAACCCTTTCGAGGACGACCCCTACCCCGCCTTAATTCCCCTATAGATTTATATGCTTTACATGTCATTCTACTTTGATCCATTCTTTCTAAATGACCAAACCACCTCAACAACCCCTCTTCTGCCCTCTGACTAATACTTTTATTAACTCCACACCTTTTCCTAATTTCCACACTCTGAATTTTCTGCATAATATTTACACCACACATTGCCCTTAGACTTGACATCTCCACTGCCTCCAACCGTCTCCTCACTGCTGCATTTACCACCCAAGCTTCACATCCATATAAGAGTGTTGGTACTACTATACTTTCATACATTCCCTTCTTTGCCTCCATAGATAACGTTTTTCGACTCCACATATACCTAAACGCACCACTCACCTTTTTTTCCTCATCAATTCTATGATTAACCTCATCCTTCATAAATCCATCCGTCGACACGTCAACTCCCAAGTATCTGAAAACATTCACTTCTTCCATACTCCTCCTCCCCAATTTGATATCCAATTTTTCTTTATATAAATAATTTGATACCCTGATCACCTTGCTCTTTTCTATGTTCACTTTCAACTTTCTACCTTTACACACATTCCCAAACTCATCCACTAACCTTTGCAATTTTTCTTTAGAATCTCCCATAAGCACAGTATCATCAGCAAAAAGTAACTGTGTTAATTCCCATTTTGAATTTGATTCCCCATAATTTAATCCCACCCCTCTCTCGAACACCCTAGCATTTACTTCTTTTACAACCCCATCTATAAATATATTAAACAACCATGGTGACATTACACATCCCTGTCTAAGACCTACTTTTACCGAGAAGTAGTCTCCCTCTCTTCTACACACCCTAACCTGAGCCTCACTATCCTCATAAAAACTCTTTACAGCATTTAGTAACTTACCACCTATTCCATATACTTGCAACATCTGCCACATTGCTCCCCTATCCACTCTATCATATGCCTTTTCTAAATCCATAAATGCAATAAAAACTTCCCTACTTTTATTTAAATACTATTCACATATATGCTTCAATGTAAACACTTGATCTACACATCCCCTACCCACTCTGAAACCTCCTTGCTCATCTGCAATCCTACATTCTGTCTTACCTCCTAATTTTTTCAATTATAACCTACGTACACTTTTCCTGGTATACTCAGTAAACTTATTCCTGTATAATTTTTACAATCTCTTTTGTCCCCTTTCCCTTTATATAAAGGGACTATACATGCTCTCTGCCAATCCCTAGGTACCTTCCCCTCTTTCATACATTTATTAAACAAAAGTACCAACCACTCCAACACTATATGCCCCCCTGCTTTTAACATTTCTATCATGATCCCATCAGTTCCAGCTGCTTTACCCCCTTTCATTCTACGTAATGCCTCACGTACCTCCCCCACACTTACATTCTGCTCTTCTTCACTCACAATGGACAAACGTCAGCGTGCGTCGTTGTGCTCCGGGTTTTCTCGTGTTTTCACGGTCGCTCTTACGTGCTAGAACTTTAATTTGTGTCATCAATCCTATACGATACATCCCTCTAGCGCCTGGAACCAATCTTGGGCGGAAAACATTATATACTGAGTCAAAAAAGGAGAGTTAGTGTGCACTACCTAGCAGAGTTTACTGCCAGAGGGGAATCATAGGCCTGTGTCCCGTGTGAAAAAATAATAATAATTGAACCTTGTGTCAGAGGAAAGAAAGTCTCCCTGAAAACATGGAATATACATAGTGTATAGTGTATACTACAGTGGCTCCCTAGTATATTGATGATAAAGGCTAAAGTGTCATTTGAAAACAGGTGAATTTGTAAATGAAGTGATAAGCCTATAGAGGCAGGTGCCAGAAGTCGCCAGAAACTTACCACAGGTCAGCTGTTTTTAATAATGTTCCTGGCTTGCTAGTGTACTCGCATATAATCTAGTGATACCAGTGAATAGCAGAATACAGTGTTGTAGTAGCAACTAACCAGTATTATAATGGTACTTAGTGGAGTGGAGTGACTTTCATTAGTTTCTTTTTTCTTGAAATACCAGACGTATACTGTGAATTTCATATAACCTGTAGTTACCAGCAGTCGCAATATACAGAACCAGAAGCAAATATTACTACAGAAAAAGCGTCCTTCCTCCAAAATTTGCACCAGTCAACTATAGTGATAATATAGCATTTATTGTGGTGGAGACGAAAAAAAAAAAAAAAAATAGAAAAGCTAGATACAGCGATTGATAAACAAGGGTGGAGGTCGACCGTTCGTCATTGTAGGAGTTGCCAGCAGTCACCGGCTCTTCAACACGCAAGTTATACTTTTGTATCAATCAAATCACATATTACTCGGGTAGATAATTTCAAGTAGATCCTTCATGTGTTAGCTCAAATCACCGACCAGTATGTTTTAAATAAGTGACCCACTGATCAGATCAGATCGACTGGTCCGAACCCTTGACTGGTCCGAACCCTTGACTGGTCCGAACCCTTGACTGGTTTCAAACGGTTTCGTTGGACAATAAAGCAGACTGTAAACGGATGGGGTTGTAGGCGCCCTTATAAACAAACATTAAATATATATCAGGAACGTGCACGGTAAGCTGTCCAATATACAAAAACAGTTAGAAAACAGAAATACAATAGCTAGAGCTTCATTTAAGGAGGTTATAATAGAATATTCAAGAGGTTGCTAGTAGAATTGCAGTAAATCAACCATTCAAATCATTATGAAGCTGTGTGTAGTCTGTGGTCAGTCAAACAAATGGGCTTCCACATGCATAAATTGTCATTTTTGTGGAATTGGTGTCACGCCCCTTGTGCAGATATCCAAGAACTAGCTACAAGCAGTATTAAAACAGGGAAGTGTTTTTGGGTATGCCAAATGAGATAAATCTGTGGACTAAAATCACAAGGGTATTAAAGAGGTCAACATCAAAGCTGCTTTCATAGACAACCTGGAAGCTTTCTACAACAGATGGGAACATAAAAAGTCTGGGCTGAATGGTACTGCCCTTGATACTGGCCATGTAGTCAGAAAACTGTAAGGCTGGAGATGATGTCCTGGTAGTCAGTAAATGTGGGGCTGATAGTGCTGTCCTGGGAGACAGTAATGGTGAAGCTGGAGGTGCTGTCCTGGGAGACAGTAATGGTGAAGCTGGAGGTGCTGTCCTGGGAGACAGTAATGGTGAAGCTGGAGATGCTGTCCTGGGAGACAGTAATGGTGAAGCTGGAGATGCTGTCCTGGGAGACAGTCATGGTGAAGCTGGAGATTTTGTCCAGGTAGTCGGGAATTATACGCAGGAAGGAATACGTATAAATGACCTCATAGGGGACAGGAGCCATAGTAGGGAAACAAGTGTAGTCAAAGATAAGATAAAACCAATATTGCAAACTAGAAATACCGCAGGAAATAGCAAACAAGAGGACTCCACTAGCAATAGTGAGGATATTTACCAATAACAACTGGTGGGAGCTCCATTGTTTGGTGCTAGGGAGGATAGAAGTAAGACAGGGAAACATGCACCAACAGGGAATACAGTCACAGAAACCCAAGGCAAACGGAAACCAAGCCTGTGCACATACTATGCACTCGGTATCTGCTGGCATGGGAAATCTGGAAAAACAGATGGGACGTGCAACTATGACCACCCTAGAAAATGCCATGCCCATATGACAACAGGAAAATGCAAACTCCCTTCCTGTAAGCTTTTCACCCTGAACTGTGTACCTCTTCAGTACAGGAAAAGACTGTGCTATAACTTAAATTGCCAGGCATACCATCTAAAGGGGACAAAAAGATACAAAACATCCAGGCCATGGGAAAACCTGGGTAGCCACAGCCACTCAAGAGGGAGAGGTTTTTTAGTGCCAGGAAGGAAAAAAAAACTGGCAGGAAATGGCAGAAATCGTACACCAAATCCAGTCATTCCTGGAGTGGAACCACAGTCAATGGCCTCCACTCCAAACCAACAGATACAGATACTAATGCCGGAAAAAAAATCCCCCCAGTACCAACAATACCACAGTCCGATAGCATTCTTCTTTGCAAATATACAGGGTCTAAAGCCAGCAACAAAACAACAAAATACCTTTCATCCGTGGACTGCTTGCAGAGGCAAAGGCAATGTTCGCGGCTTTCACTGAGACCCACATAAAGGATCACTTGGACAACGAAATATGGATCCCAGGTTACAACCTATACAGATGTGACAGAGTGAACAGGCAATAGGGGGAGGTTGGCCTGTACATTGCAGAGTCACTTGTTTGCACAGAACTGCTAAATGCCTCAAATGATGTAGTGGAAGTTTTAGCAGTAAAGGTCGAGAACCAAAACCTAGTCATTGTGGTAGTCTACAAGCCTCCGGATGCAACATCCCAGCAATTCCAGGAACAGCTGTTAAAAATTGACCACTGTCTGGAAAATCTTCCAGCTCCTGCACCCAACATCTTGCTCCTGGGGGATTTCAACTTAAGGCACCTAAAATGGAGGAATATAGCAAATAATATTGTTGCAGTAATAACACCAGGAGGCAGCTCTGATGAAAACTCACACTCACGCGAGCTTTTAAATCTCTGCACAAAATTCAATTTAAACCAGCAAATAATAGAGCCTACTAGACTGGAGAATACACTAGACCTCATCTTCACTAACAATGATGATCTGATGAGAAATGTCACCATATCAAAAACAATATACTCAGATCACAACATAATTGAGGTTCAGACATGTATGCGCAGAGCCCCAGACCGACAAAATGAGATTAGTCACGAGGGAGCATTCACCAAATTCAACTTCAATAACAAAAACATAAAGTGGGACCAAGTAAACCAAGTCCTAACCGATATAAGCTGGGAAGATATACTAAGCAACACAGACCCCAACTTATGCCTAGAACAGATTAACTCGGTGGCACTCGATGTATGCACAAGGCTTATTCCTCTAAGAAAAAGGAGGAGTAGATGTAAAATAGAAAGAGACAGGTGCTCCCTTTACAGGCGACGGAAAAGAATAACAGAGCGGCTAAAAGAGGTCAATATATCTGAAATGCGTAGGGAGACACTGGTCAGAGAAATAGCAAGCATCGAACTTAAGCTAAAACAATCCTTTAGGAGTCAGGAATCACGGGAAGAACTAAAAGCCATAAATGAAATCGAAAGAAACCCAAAGTATTTCTTCTTCTATGCCAAATCAAAATAGAGAACAACGTCCAGTATTGGGCCCCTACTTAAACAAGATGGGTCCTACACAGATGACAGCAAGGAAATGAGTGAGCTACTCAAGTCCCAATATGACTCAGTTTTTAGCAAGCCGCTAACCAGACTGAGAGTCGAAGATCAAAATTAATTTTTTATGAGAGAGCCACAAAATTTGATTAACACAAGCCTATCCAATGTTATCCTGACGCCAAATGACTTCGAACAGGCGATAAATGACATGCCCATGCACTCTGCTCCAGGGCCAGACTCATGGAACTCTGTGTTCATCAAGAACTGCAAGAAGCCCCTATCACGAGCCTTTTCCATCCTATGGAGAGGGAGCATGGACACGGGGGTCGTCCCACAGTTACTAAAAACAACAGACATAGCCCCACTCCACAAAGGGGGCAGTAAAGCAACAGAAAAGAACTACAGACCAATAGCACTAACATCCATATCATAAAAATCTTTGAAAGGGTCCTAAGAAGCAAGATCACCACCCATCTAGAAACCCATCAGTTACACAACCCAGGGCAACATGGGTTTAGAACAGGTCGCTCCTGTCTGTCTCAACTATTGGATCACTATGACAAGGTCCTAAATGCACTTGAAGACAAAAAGAATGCAGATGTAATATATACAGACTTTGCAAAAGCCTTCGACAAGTGTGACCATGGCATAATAGCGCATAAAATGCATGCTAAAGGAATAACAGGAAAAGTCGGTCGATGGATCTATAATTTCCTCACTAACAGAACACAGAGAGTAGTCGTCAACAGAGTAAAGTCCGAGGCAGCTATGGTGAAAAGCTCTGTTCCACAAGGCACAGTACTCTCTCCCATCTTGTTCCTCATCCTCATATCCGACATAGACAAGGATGTCAGCCACAGCACCGTGTCTTCCTTTGCAGATGACACCCGAATCTGCATGACAGTGTCTTCCATTGCAGACACTGCAAAGCTCCAGGCGGACATCAACCAAATCTTTCAGTGGGCTGCAGAAAACAATATGAAGTTCAACGATGAGAAATTTCAATCGGAGATAAAACACCTCAATTACTGGGAGCGCTTGAGGTTCCTAAATCTGTATTCCCTGGAATGCAGGAGGGAGAGATACATGATTATATACACCTGGAAAATCCTAGAGGGACTAGTACCGAACTTGCACACGAAAATCACTCACTACGAAAGCAAAAGACTTGGCAGACGATGCACCATCCCCCCAATGAAAAGCAGGGGTGT
Source organism: Cherax quadricarinatus (assembly GCF_026875155.1). NCBI lineage: Eukaryota > Metazoa > Arthropoda > Malacostraca > Decapoda > Parastacidae > Cherax > Cherax quadricarinatus. The sequence continues at coordinate 58,762,058 of NC_069421.1, forward strand.
CACTAGCACGTTAAGAGACCATACAATAAGTGTCAGGGGCCCGAGACTGTTCAACTGCCTCCCAGCACACATAAGGGGGATTACCAACAGACCCCTGGCAGTCTTCAAGCTGGCACTGGACAAGCACCTAAAGTCAGTTCCTGATCAGCCGGGCTGTGGCTCGTACGTTGGTTTGCGTGCAGCCAGCAGCAACAGCCTGGTTGATCAGGCTCTGATCCACCAGGAGGCCTGGTCACAGACCGGGCCGTGGGGGCGTTGACCCCCGAAACTCTCTCCAGGTAAACTAAAAGATGGTATACCTCCCTGGCCAGTGCATGAAATTACCGCCTCCCTTTCTTCCTCAACATTTAAAAGTTCCTCAAAATATTATCGCCATCTACCTAATACCTCCATCTCCCCATCTACTGACTCCCCTACTCTGTTTTTAACTGACAAATCCATACTTTTCCTAGGCTTTCTTAACTTGTTTAACTCACTCCAAAATTTTTTCTTATTTTCATTAAAATTTCTTGACAGTGCCTCTCTCACTCTTTCATCTGCTCTCCTTTTGCACTCTCTCACCACTCTCTTCACCTTTCTTTTACTCTCCATAAACTCTGCTTTTCTTATAACACTTCTGCTTTGTAAAAAACTCTCATAAGCTACCTTTTTCTCTTTTATCACACCCTTTACTTCATCATTCCACCAATCACCCCTCTTTCTCCTGCCCCCACCCTCCTATAACCACAAACTTCTGCTCCACATTCTAATACTGCATTTTTAAAACTATTCCAACCCTCTTCAACCCCCCCACTACTCATCTTTGCACTAGCCCACCTTTCTGCCAATAGTTGCTTATATCTCACCCGAACTTCCTCCTCCCTTAGTTTATACACTTTCACCTCCCTCTTACTTGTTGTTGCCACCTTCCTCTTTTCCCATCTTCCTCTTACTCTAACTGTAGCTACAACTAAATAATGATCTGATATATCAGTTGCCCCTCTATAAACATGTACATCCTGGAGCCTACCCATCAACCTTTTATCCACCAATACATAATCTAACAAACTACTTTCATTACATTGTACATCATACCTCGTATATTTATTTATTCTCTTTTTCATAAAATATGTATTACTTATTACCAAATCTCTTTCTACACATAGCTCAATTAAAGGCTTCCCATTTACATTTACCCCTGGCACCCCAAATTTACCTACTACTCCCTCCATAACATTTTTACCCACTTTGGCATTGAAATCCCCAACCACCATTACTCTCACACTTGATTCAAAACTCCCCACGCATTCACTCAACATTTCCCAAAATCTCTCTCTCTCTGTCTACACTTTTCTCTTCTCCAGGTGCATGCACGCTTACTATTAACCCATTTTCACATCCAATCTTTATTTTATCCCACATAATCCTTGAATTAATACATTTATAGTCCCTCTTTTCCTGCCTAGCTTATCCTTCAACATTATTCTACTCCTTCTTTAGCTCTAACTCTATTTGAAACCCTAACCTAATCCATTTATTCCTCTCCATGAAACTCTCCCACCCCCTTCAGCTTTGTTTCACTTAAAGCCAGGACATCCAGCTTCTTCTCATTCATAACATCCACAATCATCTCTTTCTTATCATTTGCACAACATCCACGCACATTGAGACTTCCCACTTTGACAATTTTCCTCTTCTTATTCTTTTTAGTAATCTTTACAGGAAAAGGGGTTACTAGCCCATTGTTCCCGGCATTTTAGTTGACTTTTACAACACGCATGGCTTACGTAGGAAAGCTTCTTATTCCACTTTCCTATGGATATAAAAGGAAAAGTAATAAGACTAAGAACTATTAAGATGAAATCAAAGAAAACTCAGATGAGTGTGTATAAATAAACGTGTACATGTATGTTTAGTGTGACCTCAGTGCAAGTAGAAGTAGCAAGACATACCTGTAATCTTGCATATTTATGAGACAGACAAAAGACACCAGTAATCCATGTAAAACAATTCCAGGCTTTCGTTTCACACTCACTTGGCAGGACTGTAGTACCTCCTTGGGTGGTTGCTGTCTACCAACCTACTACCTACATGTAGTTATCCTAGGTAAATGGTCGTGTGTCATCATTCCTTCCTTCCTGCATTCTTTTCCTACCTTCCTGCATTCCTTTCCTACCTTCCTACCTTCTTTCCTACCTTCCTGCATTCCTTTCCTACCTTCCTGCATTCCTTTCCTACCTTCCTGCATTCCTTTCCTACCTTCCTTCCTACCTTCCTGCATTCCTTTCCTACCTTCCTGCATTCCTTTCCTACCTTCCTGCAATCCTTTCCTACCTTCCTTCCTACATTCCATCGTCTTTCCTTACTTTTTTCCTTACCTTTCATCTCATCCTTCCTTCATTCCTGCCTTCCATTCTTCCTTCCTTCTGGTTTCTATAATATATATACACATATATAGTCACTAGATACTTTCATATAACTGCTATTATCTTCATTCAGCAAGCTTGTCTTATGTGCGTGTGTGTGGCTTATAATTGTTTTGAGTCGAGTCGACAGCTGTCAAAATGACATATTGTCTCATTACTCACTCCTCCTACCTCCTGTCAAAACAATGGGGTGGATGCTGCTTCCCCTCCATTCTATCTAATTATCTTTCTCCCTCATTCTGTCTCTTTCAATCTGTCTCTCTCTTTCTATCTGTCTGTCTATCTCTGTCTCACAGGTACACATAAATACAAGTATACATAGTGTAAATTACCTAGGATAACCCAAAAAATCCAGACAAAGTGCTATACTCTGGTTGAAGATGTGAGTAAACGTGATGATGACACAGTCTTGTGGCTCTCTCTGAGACAGAGAGCTAGACGGATAGACAGGGAGCTTGGCAGACAGACAAATAGACAGAAATGTTTGTGTACCAGCAAAAACAAAGTGAGGGCGATGGTCATCTAATCTTTTCTTATCAGCTGCAACCTTCCCCACCCTCGTTTACGCTCATCAAACATCAGCTCTTATCAGATGTTATCTCCCCTTATCTTGTCACTGTCATGGGGTGGACTTTTTTTTTTTTCTTGCTTTAAGGGAACAATATTATTTCTTCTTCTTCTTCTTCTTCTTCTTCTTCTTCTTCTTCTTCTTCTTCTTCTTCTTCTTCCTCTTCTTCCTCTTCTTCCTCTTCTTCTTCCTCTTCTTCCTCTTCTTCTTCCTCTTCTTCTTCTCCTCCTCTTTCTCCTCCTCTTCCTCCTCCTCTTCCTCCTCCGCTTCCTCCTGCTCTTCCTCCTGCTCTTCCTCCTGCTCTTCCTCCTCTCTTCCTCCTCCTCTTCCTCCTCCTCTTCCTCCTCCTCTTCCTCCTCCTCCTCCTCCTCCTCCTCCTCCTCCATTGCTTTTGGTCTCAAACTCCTCGAAATCATGAAATTGATCTTCACTGACACTTCCATCTGTGTTAGAGCATCACTTGGGAAGAGAAGAGTCCCAGATTTGCTGGGGAGTCACATATTTCTTACTGCTAAGCATGCTGAAAAAGGACGACTGAAATGGCATTCCCACAATGCACCACTTGCTCCCCGATTTTTTTTATATGGTGCACACTGACCATGGAGACCCATTCTCTCACATGTGGGCCTACCAGCTTTCTCCTGCTTGATTTGAAGCCCCTAGAATTTATGCGTATAAATACGTCAGAAACAGTGGTGCGTAAGACGTATTTATACAGCATAAACAGTCAAATGGTTAAGTCATTCTAGTGACTCAGTATGTCAGTCAAGTCATTAACCCTTAAACTGCCCAAATGTAGATCTACGTTTGCTTGCGTAGTGCTCCGAACATAGATCTACATTTTTTTACATTCTTATAGAGAAAATCAAGAGCAGAGTGCTACGCATGCAAACGTAGATCTCCATTTGGACAGTTAGAGGGTTAAGTCAGTCGAGTCACTCTTCTAGTCAGCCAGTCAAATAACTCAGTAAGTCAGTCAAGTCACTCAGTAAGTCAGTAAAGTCACTCAGTAAGTCAGTCAAGTCATTCAGTCAGTCAAGTCATTCAGTCAGTCAGTCAAGTCACTCTGTACAGTGGACCCTCAATAATCGTAAGGCTCAAAAGTCATAATTTTCAAAAATCATAACGTTATTTTCGTCAAAACATTGACTTGCAAATCGTCGTTTGCCCTGAGCCGCCTCACACTCCATTCCCAGCCAGTATGCCACTGTTTATCAGTGAGTGAGGATGACCCCACGAGTTCATATGATACATTTCATAATATTCCATTCATTTTAGTGCTTGCAACTGCTAAATAAATCACCATGGCTCCAAATTAAGCTTCTAGTTCCAGCCCTTTGGTAAAGAATATGAGAAACACACATAATTTAAGAAAAAGTTTGTGGAAAAATGCGAAGGTGGTGGTGGTAGCAGTTGTGATAGTGGTAGAGGGTGGTAGTGATGGTAGTAGAGGGTACTAGCAGTTGTGATAGTGGTAGAGGGTGGTAGCAGTTGTGATAGTGGTAGAGGGTGGTAGTGATGGTGGTAGAGGGTGGTAGTGGTTGTGATAGTTGTAGACAGTGGTAGTGATGGTGGTAGTGATGGTGGTAGCAGTTGTGATAGTGGTAGAAGGTGGTTGTGATGGTGGTAGAGGGTGGTAGTGGTTGTGATGGTGGTAGTGGTTGTGATGGTGGTAGTGGTTATGATGGTGGTAGAGGGTGCCTTCTTCAGTGATTCTACCAACTCCTTCAATGTTGTTGGAGTTATATAGGGCTACAGAAAACACAGCCGCCTCAGCTGCTGCTTCTCCACCATTATGGATGGCTTACTCTCAGTGGCCCTTGTACACCCAACAACAACACAACACACCTCTCGTGACATACATAGTGACTTATTTTATTCATTCTAGAGTATATTCCATGTTTCTTTGTTATTAATATTGTTTATTATGTCATATAAGTTGAATTGTGATAGATAAATAAGCCATAGAGTTGATATTAGTGTCATATTCTCTCTGCCCCGTCTGCCATACACCAACAAAAGTCTTCAATAAAAGGTAAGTGTGATGTTAAATGTTCATTTATACATTTTTATTAGTGCTTTACATTTATTTGGCATTCTTCTCTGCATGTAAATCTATATTTAAGCTAGGGAAGTGGCCCCTGCAGTGATGTAGAGTCCTTATGGAGGGGGATTCCCTTCCAAACAATAACCTCTCTTCCCTCTCTCCTCCTCCCTGTCTTCCATTCATCAACAACAGCCTTCAATAAAGGTAACTGTCATGTTGAATGTTCATTCTTTTGTGCATGTAAATCTATCTTTAAAGTAAAAAAAAAAATTGTTGATACTTCTGGGTGTCTGGAACGAATTAATTGGATTTACATTATTTCTTATGGGGAAAATGGATTCGCAAATCGTCAATTTCAATAATAGTTATGCTCTCTGGAATGGATTAATTACAAGAAATGAGGGGCCACTGTAAGTCAGTCAAGTCATTCAGTAAGTCAGTCAAGTCACTCATTAACCCTTAAACTGTCCAAATGTAGATCTACGTTCACCTGCATGGCGCTCCGAATATTTTGAAAAATAAAAAAAATTGTTTTTTGTTTTTAAATTAAAAATGGCAATTTTCTGTGTGGTATAAGACCAAAAATTTTTTTTTAGGACCAGTACTTACCAAGATATAAGAGCAAGAAGTTGTCTCTGGATGCTCATCTGATGGCAGCATCCAGTCCTGCTGTTTGCAGAAGTGTTTCCGATTTACAATTTATAATAGTTTACAATTTATAATAGTTCTTATGATTTCATAGCCAATGTTTGTTCTGACTAATATTATGTACTGAAATAGTACTCAAATTGTAACAATCACACTGACAGGTGAACATTTTCACCTGCCCTGGTCATTTACTATTGTCTACAAATATATACAAAGTATTTATAGGTCCCAGCAATGTTTTAGACATGCTGGAGTATGAAACTCCTTGAAGCATGGTGTTATGACAAGGGTCAGAATGTGCCCTGCTGGAGGGAACCTTGCCTTCATATGTTTTTCTTGCACACAAACATGTCTTTGTATGTCTGTCTATCAGTCTGTCTGCATCTATCTGTCTGCCTGTCTATCTGTCCATCTGCCTGTCTATCTGTACATCTATCTGTCTGTCTGTCTAGCTCTGCTTATCTGTCAGTCTAGTTCTGCTTATCTGTCTTTCTGTCTGCCTGTGTGTATCTGTCTTTCCATTTTCTTGTCTCTGTCTCGGAGCGGTTAGTAAACCTGTTGGTTTGTGGTGTATGTGCTGCTCCCTGATTGATAACAAGTGACACTGCTATTATTTGCGTCATGTTTATTTATGTCTTACATCTACAAACACAGTATAGCACTTGGCCTGGAATTTTTGGGTTATCCTAGGTAATTTACATTATGTATAATAACTGTATTTATGAGTACTTGTGAGAGACAGAGATATAGACAGAGATACAAATAGACAGTGATATAGGCAGAGATATAGATAGACAGAGATATAGACAAATAGACAAAGATATAGACAGAGACATAGACAGATAAAGACAGAGACAGCCAAAGCCAGCCAGCTAGCCAGCCGAATACATAAGAACATAAGAAAGAAGGAACACTAAAGCAGGCCTACTGGCCCATGCAAGGCAGGTCCATGTCACCCCCTGGCTTAGACCAATGACCCACCTAGTCAGGTCACATCCACTGGAAGAAGGAGCATGACATCTGACCCAGTAGAACATGCTGGTCAGGTCCAACTCAGATATGGTAAACACGAGGAAATTAAATCTTCATCAGAGTACAAAACAAATTCTGGCCACAAAATAGAGCGAAACACCAACGTCAAAGACCTGGGAGTGATCATGTCAGAGGATCTCACCTTCAAGGACCATAACATTGTATCAATCACATCTGCTAGAAAAATGACAGGATGGATAATGAGAACCTTCAAAACGAGGGATGCCAAGCCCATGATGACACTCTTCAGGTCACTTGTTCTATCTAGGCTGGAATATTGCTGCACACTAACAGCACCTTTCAAGGCAGGTGAAATTGCTGACCTAGAAAATGTACAGAGAACCTTCACGGCACGCATAACGGAGATAAAACACCTCAATTACTGGGAGCGCTTGAGGTTCCTGAACCTGTATTCCCTGGAACGCAGGCGGGAGAGATACATGATTATATACACCTGGAGAATCCTAGAGGGACTAGTACCGAACATGCAAATGAAAATCACTCACTACGAAAGCAAAAGACTTGGCAGACGATGCAACATCCCCCCAATGAAAAGTAGAGGGTGTCACTAGCACGTTAAGAGACCATACAATAAGTGTCAGGGGCCCGAGACTGTTCAACTGCCTCCCAGCATACATAAGGGGGATTACCAACAGACCCCTGGCAGTCTTCAAGCTGGCACTGGACAAGCACCTAAACTCGGTACCTGACCAGCCGGACTGTGGCTCGTACGTTGGTTTGTGTGCAGCCAGCAGTAACAGCTTGGTTGACCAGGCCCTGATCCACCAGGAGGCCTGGTCACAGACCGGGCCACGGGGGCGTTGACCCCCGGAACTCTCTCCAGGTAAACACCCACCCACACCCACTCATACATTTATCTAACCTATTTTTACTTTCCTTGCTCCCACAAGGTACTAAGTGGTCCTCGATTTTTTTCATAGTGTGCACACTGAGTGCACAGACCCATTCTTTCAGTGTAGGCGACTCAGGCCTATCACACCAAATTTGAAGGAATGAAAAATATAACGTTGATCTATGTTTGGAGCCCATCGCACATGAACATATATCTACATATGGACAGTTTAAGGGCTAAGTCAGTCAAGTAACTCAGTAAGTTAGTCAAGTCATTCAGTAAGTGAGTCAAGTCACTCAGTAAGTCATTCAGTCAGTCAGTGAAGTCACTCAGTAAGTCAGTCAAGTTACTCAGTAAGTCATTCAGTCAGTCACTGAAGTCACTCAGTAAGTCAGTCAAGTCACTCAGTAAGTCAGTCAAGTCATTCAGTAAGTCAGTCAAGTCACTCAGTAAGTCAGTCAAGTCATTCAGTAAGCCAGTCAAGTCACTCAGTAAGTCAGTCAAGTTACTCAGTAAGTCAGTCAGTCATTCAGCAAGTCAGTCACACAAACTCGTGTTAACCTCTTTTTCTTTGTACAAAGTAACACTTCACTATGGCTACAGGTTATCTCTTGTCTATTATCTTAGTTAATTCTAATACTTAAGTGCTTATACCTCTTCATGCCACTTTCAGCAACACTGGTATGGCTGCTGAATGCCATGATTGCTTGGCAGATACAAGATATAGTAATTAAAATGTCATAACAATTCACAAACACAGCTGCCTTGTTGGTAAGGGATGGCGGGAGGGCTCCCCGGCTGCTCCACAGCAAGCTAGCCGCTTGAGCAAAAGAGAATTTTTTTTTTCCTCTCCACATGCTGAACCATGTTAAATTAATTATACGACGTGTTACATAAAATTGTGCTGCAATTCTTCAATCGTGCAATACTCAAATCGTGCCAAATAAACTCGTGCTAAATGACAGTCTACTGTACTTCCCATTTCCAGGACTCAAGTCTGGCTAACTGGTTTCCCTGAATCCCCCCCCAAAATATTACCCTGCTCACACTCCAACAGCTCATCAGGTCCCAAAAACCATTCGTCTCATCACTCCTATCTAACACGCTCACACATGCTTGCTGGAAATCCAAGCCCCTCACCCACAAAACCTCCTTTGCCCCCTCCCTCCAGCCTTTTTGAGGATGACCCCTACCCCACCTTCCTTCCCCTACAGATTTATATGCTCTCCAAGTCATTCTAGTTTGATCCATTCTCTCTAAATGGCCAAACCACCTCAACAGCCCCTCTTCAGCCCTCTGACTAATACTTTTAGTAACTCCACACCACCTAATTTCCACACTCCAAATTCTCTGCATGATATTTACACTACACATTACCCTTAGACAGGACACCTCCACTGCCTCCAGCCACCTCCTTGCTGCAGCATTTACAACCCAAGCTTCATGCCCATATAAGAGTTTTGGTACCCTTATACTTTCGTACATTTCCTTCTTTGCCTGCATGGATAACGTTGTTTGTCTCGACAGATACCTCAACGCATCACTCACCTTTTTTCCTTCATCAATTCTATGGTTAACCTCATCCTTCATAAACCCATCCAATGACACGTCAACTCCCAAATATCTGAAAACATTCAATTCTTCCATACTCCCTCCCTCCAATGTGATATCCAATTTTTCTTGATCTAAATCATTTGATTCCCTCATCACCTTACTATTATCTATGTTCACTTCAACTTTCTACCTTCACACCCTCCCAAACTCATCCACTAACCTTCGTAACTTTTCTTTAGAATCTCCCATAAGCACAGTATCATCAGCAAAAGGTAACTGTGTCAACTTCCATTTTGTATTTGATTCCCCATAATTTAATCCCACCCCTCTCCCCCAACACCCTAGCATTTACTTCCTCTATGAAACCATCTATAAATTATTAAACAACCATGATGACATTACACATCATTGTCTAAGACCTACCTTTACTGGGAAGTAGTCTCCCTCTCTTCTACACACCCTAACCTGAGCCTCACTATCCTCATAAAAACTCTTTACAGCATTTAGTAACTTACTACCTATTCCATACACTTGCAACATCTACCACATTGCTCCCCTATCCACTCTATCATATGCCTTTTCTAAATCCATAAATGCAATGAAAACTTCCCTACATTTATCTAAATACTGTTCACATATATGCTTCATCCCCTATCCACTTTAAAGCCTCCATGCTTATCTGCAATCTTACTCTCTGTCTTACCTCTAATTCTTTCAGTAATAACCCTGCTGTACACTTTAACTTGTATACTCAGTAAACTTATTCCCCTGTAATTTTTACAGTCTCTTTTGTCTCACTTCCCTTTATATGAAGGAACTATACACACTCTCTGCCAATCCCTAGGTACCTTTCCCTCTTTCCTAGGTACCAACCACTCCAACCTGTCTATGTCAAATATGAGGATGAGGAAACAGAGTTTTACACTGTGGAACAGAGATTTTCACTTTAGCCACCTCTGTCTTTACTCTGTTTACGACTACTCTTTGTGTTCCATTTGTTAGTAGGTTATAGATTCATCCACCAACTTTTCCTGTTATTCCTGTATCAGGCATTTTGTGCACTATTACACTGGGGTCACTCTTGTCAAAGGCTTTTGCAAAGTCTCTGTATACTACATCTGCATTTTGTTTGTCCTCCACTGCAACCAAAACCATGTCATAGTGGTCCAGTAATTGTGAGAGGCAGGAGTGACCTGTTCTTATCCCATGCTGCCCTGGGTTGTGCAGTTGTTGAGTGTCCAGGTGGTTGGTGATCTTGCTTCTTAGAACCCTTTAAAAAATTTTATGATGTTCGATGTTAGTGCTATCAGTCTGTATTTCTTTGCAATTGTTTTACTGCCACCTTTGTGGAGTGATGCTATATCCATTGTTTTTAGTGACTGGGATGACCCTCCTGTCTATGCTCGTTCTCCATAGAAATATTTAAGGCACTTGAAAGTGGTTTATTGCAGTTCTTGATGAACATTTAGTTCCATGAGTTTGGGCCTAGGGTAGAGTGCATGGGCATGTCATTTATTACTTTTTACAGAGCCCTGTGGTGTTAGGGTTATACAGGTCCTCCATTACAAATCATCCGGCATCATTGGGACCTGTAGTGTGCCGGATTACTGAGTTTGCCGAATTACAGAGTGGTTAGGTTAGAATACACATAATAAAATTAACCAACCTGACTTACACAGTTCATTGAACATCGGCAAAAATCGAACATTTCCGCTACTTTGAGCTCAATTTCAAAGTGCTTTTCGTCATGAAAGCACTCAAAATTTCATGTCTATTTCTGTAATATATCTTCCATTCTATCAAATGAGTTCAAAAAACTGTGAATACAACCATAAAAACCATACAAAAATATACTGCAAAGAGGCAGCTTATGGCTGAGAAGTTAACTCCTTATTTATCATCCGTCTTTTTTATTTTTGTTGTACGTTAAGAAGCATCTTTCCATCATACATCGCCCAAGTTTCAATGAGATAGTCCAACAAACAACGAAGAAAAAAAAAATATTTACCAAAAATCATATATGGCAAGCCCAAGCCAGGTACTGGAAATAAGTCACTTTGTCTGACTTTTCTGGGTTATCCTAGGTTCTCTATACATACACTGATATATATGATAATCTATGTAACTGTATTTGTGTATACCTGAATAAACTTATTTACTTCTAGTCTGTCACCTGAGTACAAGAAACCGCCCATTCACTTATTTCAACTACCCAATAAAGTGGTCAGAAATTGGCAATTTGGCAGATTTCACACAAATTTCAACAGATGCCAATTTCAAAATAGGGTCCAGAATAAACAATGCAGACATTCCTGGCACTAAAATAACATTTCCTCTGTTCATTAGTCACAGCTACAGGCCCCTCTTATATTATTCTTGCTTTTCATTTGGAATTTTTATTCACAAAAAAATAGATTTACTGTTATGCAGACTGCTGCATTATTGTAATAATTGTATAAATAATGTCAAGCCATTCTTGACTCCATACTGGAATTTAGACTGGCAGGCGGACAGGTATTGGACAGTGACGTCATTTGTTTACTCTTGAGCTTCGCTAAAGAATAGAACATTTTCGCTACTGTGAGCGCAATTTCAAGGTACTTTTCTTCATGAAAGCAATCAAAATCATATCTATTTCTGTAATATATCTTTCATTCTATCAAATGAGACTGAAAAAATGAGAATATAACCATAACAACCATACAAAAATATACCGCTAAGCGGCCACTAATGGCTGAGAAGTGAACTCTGCTATTTATAGTCTGATTTCTTTCATTTTTGGTGTACATGAAGTATCTTTCCATCATACATTGCCCAAGTTTGAATAAGATAACCCAACAGACAACTGAGAAAATAATATAATAAATAATATAATAATAATAATAATAATAATAATAATAATAATAATAATAATAATAATAATATCTTTATTTACTACACGTACATGTACAAGGTATACAGGCCTAGCTGACATCAGTGACATACTGCTATATAGAAAGCCGCTTGTTATGCTGACTATTTCAAGAAAATTAGGTCAGTGTCCCAGGATAACACCCACACCAGTCGACTAACACCCAGGTACACATTTACTGATGGGTAAACATAGACAACAGGTGTAAAGAAACACACCTAATATTTCTACCCTGGCTGGGAATCGAATATTTACCAAAAATCATATATTGCTAACCCAAGCCAGGTACTAAAAATAAGCCACGTTGACTTTTTATGGGTTATCCTAGGTTCTCTACACATATGCTGCTATGTGTGATAATCTATATTGAGAAAATAACTTCTTTGTTTCAGGTTTATGGTGCAGTACGAGTGTATATCACAGTTAGCCCTGTGCTATACCTCCGTTTTCTCTAATACAAGCCACCAAGTCAGGGATAGGAAATGGTATTTGTATTACCATCTATCCTTTCAACATCCGTCGAACTGCTCGGTGTTATGACAAATAAATATCTCTGCTTCTGGAGTATCTAACATGTTTTACGCTTATTTTAATATTGTTGTTATTATGTCATATTAGATCAATTGTGATAGGCAAAATAAGCTGTAGTGTTGAATAGCGTAATAATAAAGCAATTTCGCTTCATGAGACTGAGCCACTAGCAACCGACAGTGGCTTCAAACCCCTTATCTTAATATAATGTACCTTTAGTGCTTACATACTGAAGAAGCCATTTCTTTTATTCATTGGAACCATGGCTGGGCTAAAGTAGCAGGGTAAAACAATTAAATGGTAAAAAAATACAATTGATTGACTTATGTAGAAATATGCGCCACCAAACATACCAGCTAGGATTGGTTGGCTACCCCGGTAAATTTGATTATGTTAAGCCAAATAGTGGATATAACTGAAGGGCCTACATAACTGATGCGGATTTTGTGATGGTGGACGTATCAGAAAACTCTGGAATTCAAATTTTGCATTTTCGGTCATAAAAAATCTTTAGATTTTTGACCCTTAATGATTATGGCTCATAAATTGCTTTAGCCAATTTGGGACTTCAGTATCTCACTTTTTCCTTTGTGTATCGGTTGTAAGACCCATCAGGTTTAAGCAGGGCCCAATTCTGGATTGTTTGTGCCCTGATTGGTGTAATAAAAGAAATTAATTCGATTTCTTTGAATTTCATTATGCTTTAGTTTGCGTGTTTCCAGGCTTGTTTGATTTTAGCTTATGTTCGATATTTTCTATTTCTCTAGCCAGTGCCTCCTCCTCTATTTCAGATAGACTGGTCCCTTTATGCACCTTTGTGATTCTTTGCTTGTGGAGGGAGCATCTCTCTCTAGTTTACATCTCTTCTTTTTTCTTAGGGGAATGTGCCTCACAGCATCACAAAGTTAATTCTTTCTTGGGAAAGGTTCAGATCTGTGTTTGGATATCTTCCCAGCTTGTTTCATTTTAGTCACTGTCTATTTTCTTTATTAACCCTTTCAGGGTCCAGAGGCCAAATTTCAAAGTGTACACCAGGGTCCAAGAATTTAAAAAAAAAAAAATTTTCTTATGAAATGGTAGAGAATCTTTTTCTGAAGGTAATAAAACAAAAAGTATGATATTTGTTGGAAAATTGACAGAATTATGCTCTCATGAATTTTGATGTTTCAGCAATATTTACGAATCGGCGATTTTGCCGACTTCGACTCCCATTTTAGGCCAATTACATTATACCAGTCTACCAAATTCTTAGCTATTTCACTAGTATTACTTCTTTTCTATCGATTGAGCACAAGAAATCGCCCAGTCAACTGTTTCAACTACAAAATAAAGTGATCGGAAATTGGTAATTTGGCCTATTTAACACAAAGTTCAAAATATTCCAATTTCAAAATAGGGTCCAGAATAAACAATGCAGGCATTCCTGGCACTAAACTAACATTTCCTCTGTTCATTAGTTATGTTTTGAGGCTTTACAAATGAATTTCATTTTTATTTTTTATTCACATATTGAATTTTTATTCAAACCAAAAAAAATAGAAGATTTACTGTTATGCAGTATTGTAATAATTGTATAAATATCATCACCACATTTGTGAATATATGTTAGACCCACTAGCTGGTGTGTATTATATGTGTGAGGTTGTTTGTTTACTCTTGAACATCGGCAAAAATTTAACATTTCCGATACTTTGAGCTCAGTTTCAAGCCATTTCCAGCACTAAAATCAACCAAAATCATTTCTATTTCTGTAGTATATCTTCCATTCTATCAAATGAGACCAAGAAATCGCAAATACAACTATAAAAAACATACCATAAAATGAGGCAAAGTCGCTGTTTTAATCGAAAATCATGGTCTCAGTTTTTTTCTCTCATTACCTGGAGTTTACCTGGAGAGAGTTTCGGGGGTCATTATACACTATGTGCTGCAGGATTTGTTTTATGTGGTGCACACATACCACATAGTGCATTCTCTCATATCTAGGCCCAAATTTACCACTCACAGCTTATCAGAGTGAGCTGAGCTCATGGCGTAGATCTATGGTTTGGACCCTGAACATAAAGCCGTAGAACTACGGCATGGACCCTGAAAGGGTTAATGATCCAAGTAACCATTGAACAATGAGGATTGCTTTGCCAATAAAAGCAAGAGTTCAGTAGGTTTATATACTGTATAAAATTATGGGATAGAGCTGAAACTGTCATTATTGTTTTTAACACTAGCCATCTCTCACCAAGGCAGGATGACCTGAAAAAAAAAAATGAAAGTTATTCTTCTTTTTACATTTAGTAACTGTTATGTTGTTGTCCCTTATTACTTTGATAGTAAGGTTCTCACAACATGTCCTAGTGTGGGGTAGCTTTTTACTTAAAGGCCTTATCAGTCTAGGGTAATGCATTAGCCCCTTCAGGGTCCAAGGTCAAAATCTGAAGTGGTGCTCCAGTTTCCAAGAAATTTTGAAAAAAAAAAAAAATATATATATATATTTTCTTGCAGAATTAAAGAGTATATTTTTGTGAAGGTAATAAGACAAAAAAAATTTTTTCTGATCAATACTTACCAAGATACAGCGGCGGGAAGTTGACCCGAAATGACCGGGTGGCGGCAACATCAGTGACTTCCACAAAATCCCATTTTTTTATTTTATGTTTTTTATACTTTTTTCTTTTATTTTCTAGTTTTTTCTTTTTCTAATAACATTTGTGGCCTGTGAGACCAATATAATGTATATTGTATAAGTGTACACTCATTGTATTAACACAATAACTGCACTAATTTGTTTATCATTATATTGCTTACAAAACTTGTTTACAAGTTTATTGTAAACAAAATGATGAAAATATTAGTGCAGTTATTGTGTTGAATACAACAGTACCATATAGTACCATATGGTACAATGGTGCCATAGGGTGCAATGGTACCATATGGTACAATGGCACCATATGATACAATGGTACCATATGGTACAATGGCACCATTTGGTACAGTGGTACCATATGATACAATGGTACCATATGGTACCATATGGTACAATGGTGCCATAGGGTGCAATGGTACCATATGGTACAATGGCACCATATGATACAATGGTACCATATGGTACAATGGCACCATTTGGTACAGTGGTACCATATGATACTATGGTACCATATGATGCAATGGTACCATATGGTACATTGTACTATGCAGTACAATGATACCATATCGTTCATTGTACCATATGGTACTGTTGTATTCAACACAATAAACACTAACATGTTCATTATTATTTTGTTTACAATAGTTGTTTACAACAAAAATGTGCAAAAATGTTGTATATTAGTAATGTTCTATTATATATTTACAAGTGTACAGGAACTTGACATGTTCCTTGAGGTGGATGACAAAGCACTTTGTCTCCAAAACTGCGGAGTCAGTAGCTAGCTTGCGTCGCCACTCACTCAGTCTTGGCTGATGTCTCATGCCACCAATACCTATTGACCATATGGTACAGGGTATCATATGTTACAGGGTACCATATGGTACATTGTACTACATGGTATAGGGTACCATGCAGTACAGGATAACATATGGTGCAGGGTACCATATGGTACAGGGTACCATATGACACAGGGTACCATATGGTACAGGGTACCATATGACAGGGTACCATATGGTACAGGGTATCATATGGTACAGGGTACCATATGGTACAGGGTACCATACAGTACAGGACACCATATGGTACAGATACATTGATAACTACGGAAATAAAGTCACCCTGGCTTTTTTGGGTTATCCTAGGATTTTATACGTATGCTGCTATGTATGATAATCTATGTAATTGTATTTCTGTACATAAGTAAGTTTATTTAGTTATACACAAATTAAGTTACATAGAATATCATACTTAGCAGCATATGTTTGGAGAACCTAGGGTAACCCAAAAAAGTCAGACAGACTTGTTTCCATTAGGGTCCCTGTACCCTGTACCATATGGTATAATGTACCATATGGTACAATGTACTATATGGTTCATTGTACCATATGGTACCACTCTACTATATGATTCCATTGTACCATATACCATTGTATGGCATGGCACCATTGTACCATATGGTACCATATGGCACAATGGTACCATATGGTTCAAAACCATAGAATTCATCTTCAGCTCCACTTCCATCAGTCTTAGAACTGTAAGTTGTGAAGAGGAGAGTCAGAATTCGCCGGAGAGTGAGTAGGGAGTGAGAGCTTCCTTGCCACCAGGCACAATGAACGAAGCTACTTTGCCGGCATTTCCACAATGCCATGCAGGCGTCCAGATTTTTTCTATGGTGTGCACACTGACCACCCAGACCTATTCTCTCAGATGTAGGCCTACCAGCCTTCTCCCGCTAAATTTGACGCCGCTAGAATTTTGGCGTAGATCTACGGTTTGGACCCTGAACATAAAGCCGTATATCTACGAGACGGACCCTGAAAGGGTTAATGATTGATCATCCTCAGGGTCTCTGAAATGCTTTCACCAGCCCTCTTCACAGGTTATTTAAACTTCTATAAAAAATATAACTGTATTCTAAATAGATATGTACAGAATATACAATATACAAAACATAAGTCTACACACTCCTTAGCTGCTCTCCCACATGGTGCATCTCAGCAATTTGCCCTTCTCTCTTCTTGACTAATCTCTGGGCTAACCAGTGTTTTGACACACTTTAGTCACCCTGGGTATGGTGGCCACAACTTAAGTTATAAAACTCACCCCTGGGGCACACATAATGCCCCAAAAAATAGAAAGAAGAACCCAGAGGTCCTACCAGCTTCAAGTCAACAAAAAAGAGAGAGAGGGAGAGGGAGGAGCCTAGCTAAGCTCCTCCCACACCCACCAAAAAACAAAAGACTGTTGCCAAGCACAATTCTCTAGTTACCACACCTTATTTACTTTTACAAAAAGAATACAACTTTATAAACTACTTATTTAAATTGTGTTTTTGTGTGTCTATAGTATAACCTACTACAGTGGACCCCCACCATACGATGGCATCACCTTATGTTAAATCCACCATACTACACATTGTAACGCAAAAATTTTGCCTCACCTCAAGCTAAAAAACTCGCCTCACGCGATTCGTTCGAGATGCGTCCCATGTGTGGCCTGAGCACGCCTCAGCTGTCCAGTGGGTGCCAGTGTTTGCAAGCCAGCCAGTGCTGTCGCATCCACGCATACAATCAGAACATTTCATATTATCACAGCATTTTTAGTGATTGTACCTGCAAAATAAGTCACCATGGGCCCCAAGAAAGCTTCTGGTGCCAACCGTGTGGTAAAAAAGGTGAAAATTACTATGGAAATGAAGAAAGAGATAATTGCTAAGTACGAAAGTGGAGTGCGTGTCTCGGAGCTGGCCAGGTTGTATACCAAACCCCAATCAACCATCGCTACTATTGTGGCCAAGAAAACGGCAATCAAGGAAGCTGTTCTTGCAAAAGGTGCAACTTTGTTTTCGAATAAGAGATCGCAAGTACTCGAAGATGTTGAGAGACTGTTAGTGGTGTGGGTAAATGAAAAACAGATAGCAGGAGATACCATCTCTCAAGCAATCATATATAAAAAGGGTGGGAAATACATACTATTGTACCATGGTCAACTGCTGCTGCACCACAGTCAGCTGTTGCTGCACCACCATCAGCTGTTGCTGCACCACAATCAGCTGCTGCTGCACCACCATCAGCTGTTGCTGCACCACAGTCAGCTGTTGCTGAACCACATCAGCTGCTGCTGCACCATGATCAGCTGCTGCTGCACCACAGTCAGCTGCTGCTGCACCACAGTCAGCTGCTGCTGCACAACCATCAGCTGTTTCTGACCAACATGACTCATCCTGAACCTGTCCGTCCAGGCTGAGCACCTCAGCTGCCCTGCCGTCATTGTTTACAAGCCAGGGTGGTCAGTTGCATGCATACATTTGATACATTTTGTATTATTCCAGTGTTTATAGTGCTTGTAACTGCTAAATAAGCCACCATGGGCCCAAAGAAAGCTTCTAGTGCCAGCCCTGTGGTAAAAAGGGTGAGAAATATGTACTATCATACCACGGTCAGCTGCTGCTGCTGCACCACTGTCAGCTGTTGCTGCACCTCAGTCGACTGTTGCTGCACCATGGTCAGCTGTTGCTGCACCATGGTCAGCTGTTGCTGCACCATGGTCAGCTGTTGCTGCACCAGTCAGCTGTTGCTGAACCATTGTCAGCTGTTGCTGCACCACAGTCAGCTGCTGCTGCACCACGGTCAGCTGTTGCTGCACCACTGTCAGCTGTTTCTGATCAACATGACTCATCCCGAACCTGTTTATCCAGCCCTGCTGTCATTGTTTACAAGCCAGGGTGGCCAGTTGCATGCATACATTCGATACATTTTGTTTTATTCCATTGTTTATAGTGCTTGTAACTGCTAAATAAGCCACCATGGGCCCAAAGAATGCTTCTAGTGCCAACCCTGTGGTAAAAAGGGCGAGAAACATGTACTATCGTACCTCGGTCAGCTTCTGCTGCACCACCGTCAGCTGTTGCTGCACCACAGTCAGCTGTTGCTGCACCACGGTTGGCTGTTGCTGCACCATGGTCAGCTGTTGCTGCACCAGTCAGCTGTTACTGAACCACAGTCAGCTACTGTTGCACCACTGTCAGCTGCTGCTGCACCACAGTCGGCTGCTGCTACACCACCGTCAGCTGTTGCTGCACCATGGTCAGCTGTTGCTGCACCAGTCAGCTGTTGCTGAACCACGATGAGCTGCTGTTGCACCATGGTCAGCTGCTGCTGCACCACAGTCAGCTGCTGCTACACCACCGTCGTCTCTTGCTGCACCACGGTCAGCTGCTGCTACACCAAAGTTAGCTGTTGCTGCACCACGGTCAGCTGCTGCTACACCACCGTGATCTGTTGCTGCACCACGGTCAGCTGCTGCTGCACCAAAATCAGCTGTTGCTGCACCACGGTCAGCTGGTCCTAGTGGCATTAAAAGAAGGGAAGTAACCCCGGAAAAGGACGTGCTACCTAAAGTCCTAATGGAAGGGGATTCCCCTTCTAAACATTAACAACTTTCACACTCTCCCCTCCTCCCATCCCATCGATCATTACCAGATCTTCAATAAAGGTAAATGTCAGTTTGTGTGTATTAAAATTAATATTTCATGTGGTAAATTTTTTTTTTTTTCATACTTTGTGGTGTCTTGCACGGATTAATTTGATTTCCGTTATTTCTGATAGGGAAAATTAATTCACCTTACGATAATTTCAGCATACGATGAGCTCTCACGAATGGATTAATATCGTAAGATGGGGGTCCACTGTATATTGAGAGAAATAGGCTTGACTCAGCTGCCTTTTAGCCATAAGGGTGATCTGCCCTTATGACATTTTGGCTGAGTTCCCATCAATTCAATATAATTAGGTATTCCAGAGTAACTGTTACTTATAAATGCATGTTGGGTACTATAGCCCCATAACAGTAACTGAAACTGTAATGCTTTATATAATCATGGGATGGAACTGAAACAGTGTATAATCATGGGATGGAACTGAAACAGTGTATAATCATGGGATGGAACTGAAACAGTGTATAATCATGGGATGGAACTGAAACATCATAATTATGGGATATAATTGGAACACTATAATTATGGAATAGAACAGAAACACTGTATAATCATGGGATGGATCTGCAACAATATAATCATGACATGGTAGTGAAACTGGAGGTCATAGTGTTTGGGGAGTGGGAAGTAATCATGGTTCATGGCAAGTGTAGCTTATACTCTCAGATATTATAAAATACATTTTAAGACAGTGAAACTTGTATTTTTGCTTACATCCTAGTAAAGGACTAAAATGAGGGTATATTTACAGTACAGGATTTTATTTTGACATTTTCTAATTTGACAAATTTGTTATAATGCTTTGCACAGAGCGACAATTATTAAGGAGATCACAGTAACAATGGAAACTCATGGACTGAGTGTGGATCACCGGCACGTGATGCTGCTGGCCGACCTCATGACTAGTACTGGCAAGGTGCTTGGCATCACTCGCTATGGACTCTCAAAAATGAAAGCGTCCGTTCTCACGCTTGCTTCTGTAAGTAAATTATTGCTTTTAATTTGTTTATTATGACCTGTATTGATATTTATTTATATTTTTTTTTTATTATCACACTGGCCGATTCCCACCAAGGCAGGGTGGCCCGAAAAAGAAAAACTTTCACCATCATTCACTCCATCACTGTCTTGCCAGAAGGGTGCTTTACACTACAGTTTTTAAACTGCAACATTAACACCCCTCCTTCAGAGTGCAGGCACTGTACTTCCCATCTCCAGGACTCAAGTCCGGCCTGCCGGTTTCCCTGAACCCCTTCATAAATGTTACTTTGCTCACACTCCAACAGCACGTCAAGTATTAAAAACCATTTGTCTCCATTCACTCCTATCAAACACGCTCAACGCATGCCTGCTGGAAGTCCAAGCCCCTCGCACACAAAACCTCCTTTACTCCCTCCCTCCAACCTTTCCAAGGCCGACCCTACCCCGCCTTCCTTCCACTACAGACTGATACACTCTTGAAGTTATTCTGTTTCGCTCCATTCTCTCCACATGTCCGAACCACCTCAACAACCCTTCCTCAGCCCTCTGGACAACAGTTTTGGTAATCCCGCACCTCCTCCTAACTTCCAAACTACGAATTCTCTGCATTATATTCACACCACACATTGCTCTAAGACATGACATCTCCACTGCCTCCAGCCTTCTCCTCGCTGCAACATTCATCACCCATGCTTCACACCCATATAAGAGCGTTGGTAAAACTATACTCTCATACATTCCCCTCTTTGCCTCCAAGGACAAAGTTCTTTGTCTCCACAGACTCCTAAGTGCACCACTCACCCTTTTCCCCTCATCAATTCTATGATTCACCTCATCTTTCATAGACCCATCCGCTGACACGTCCACTCCCAAATATCTGAATACATTCACCTCCTCCATACTCTCTCCCTCCAATCTGATATCCAATCTTTCATCACCTAATCTTTTTGTTATCCTCATAACCTTACTCTTTCCTGTATTCACTTTCAATTTTCTTCTTTTGCACACCCTACCAAATTCATCCACCAATCTCTGCAACTTCTCTTCAGAATCTCCCAAGAGCACAGTGTCATCAGCAAAGAGCAACTGTGACAACTCCCACTTTATGTGTGATTCTTTATCTTTTAACTCCACGCCTCTTGCCAAGACCCTCGCATTTACTTCTCTTACAACCCCATCTATAAATATATTAAACAACCACGGTGACATCACACATCCTTGTCTAAGGCCTACTTTTACTGGGAAATAATTTCCCTCTTTCCTACATACTCTAACTTGAGCCTCACTATCCTCATAAAAACTCTTCACTGCTTTCAGTAACCTACCTCCTACACCATACACCTGCAACATCTGCCACATTGCCCCCCTATCCACCCTGTCATACGCCTTTTCCAAATCCATAAATGCCACAAAGACCTCTTTAGCCTTATCTAAATACAGTGGACCCCCGGTTAATGATATTTTTTCACTCCAGAAGTATGTTCAGGTGCCAGTACTGACCGAATTTGTTCCCATAAGGAATATTGTGAAGTAGATTAGTCCATTTCAGACCCCCAAACATACACGTACAAACGCACTTACATAAATTCACTTACATAATTGGTCGCATTCGGAGGTGATCGTTATGCGGGGGTCCACTGTACTGTTCACTTACATGTTTCACTGTAAACACCTGGTCCACACACCCCCTACCTTTCCTAAAGCCTCCTTGTTCATCTGCTATCCTATTCTCCGTCTTACTCTTAATTCTTTCAATAATAACTCTACCATACACTTTGCCAGGTATACTCAACAGACTTATCCCCTATAATTTTTGCACTCTCTTTTATCCCCTTTGCCTTTATACAAAGGAACTATGCATGCTCTCTGCCAATCCCTAGGTACCTTACCCTCTTCCATACATTTATTAAATAATTGCACCAACCACTCCAAAACTATATCCCCACCTGCTTTTAACATTTCTATCTTTATCCCATCAATCCCGGCTGCCTTACCCCCTTTCATTTTACCTACTGCCTCACGAACTTCCCCCACACTTACAACTGGCTCTTCCTCACTCTACAAGATGTTGTTCCTCCTTGCCCTATACACGAAATCACAGCTTCCCTATCTTCATCAACATTTAACAATTCCTCAAAATATTCCCTCCATCTTCCCAATACCTCTAACTCTCCATTTAATAACTCTCCTCTCCTATTTTTAACTGACAAATCCATTTGTTCTCTAGGCTTTCTTAACTTGTTAATATTTATCCAAATTAAATTAATGTTTTTATTTTCTGTCTATGAGCAACATGATTTCTTCCTCCAAATAATAAGTTATTGATTTTTTCATGTTTCTCTTAACATGAGGTGGTCTTAGTACTGAATAGGGTGGTCTTAGTACTGATGAATAACTCTTGATCCAAAGAATTGGAACCACCCTTCTCTTCCTTTGATCATACCTGAGTACCTTCCATTGTCCAGGCTATGTTGACCCTTATGGGTTTTGCACTCACCTGTGAATGTAGTAACAATTATAATAATAGCAAGCGTGTGTGAGCATGTTAGATAGGAGCAAATAGAGACAAATGGTTTTTATCACTTGACGGGCCAATGGAGTGTAAGCAAGGTATTATTGATGAAGGGATTCAGGGAAAGTGGCGGGCCAGACTTGAGTCCTGAAGATGGGACGTACAGTGCCGGCACTCTGAAGGAGGACTGTTAATGTTGCAGTTTTATAACTGTAGTGTAAGCATGCCTCTGGCAAGTCAGTGATGGAGTGAATGATGATGAAAGTTTTTCTTTTTCCAGCCACCCTGCCATGGTGGGAAATGGCTGATGTGTTAATAAAGTAAAATAATTTATCATTATTATTTATTTATTTATTAGCACTCTGCTCATAATAAAAGGGGAGAAAAAGTGAATGAAGTTTTTCTCTTATGGATCACCTTTCCTTGGTGCCAAATGGACAGTGTTACAAAAAGTAATTCTGAATTGTAGAGACCTGAAAATATATACACTTATTTCATGTTGCATATTATAGTCTAGATCAAATTTGCATTTTTTCATTAATTACAGGTCTCCCTCAACATTCGCGTTTTCAACTTTCGCGGGCTTCACATATTAGCGAATTCCCAACCACCAAATTCCCAGCTGCCAAATCATATTTAAGTTTCCCGCCACCTGCGAGTCCCGACTACCCTCCCTCCGAGCCCCGCAACTGGCAGCCAGCCCTCCCACCACTCAGTGTGGTGAGTGTTTTGTTTGTTCATTATTTGCTATTAAACTACAGTATAAATAATGTAAACCTATTCATGACTGGATATTGGAATGGCTATTCGGACAGGTATTGGATGGTGACATCATGTGTTTACTCTTGAACACAGCAAAGAATCAAAGATTTCTGCTACTGCTAATAATAACAATAGTAATAATAATAATAATGATAATAAATACGATATAATTGAAGAAGGAAATTGTACAAAAATACGAGGGAGTGGTTGATACATCGTCAGTGTGGCTTTGTTTATGCTGGAGTGAACATTAGTCTCCGTGCTCTTCCAAACATTTCAAAATAATTCATTGTGTTTGGTGCTTGTAGATTGAGTGCGACTCGAGTGGTAGAGGAAGCTGTTGAAGCAGTGGGTTGAGGCAGTGGTTTGAGGCAGCGATTATGGCAGTTGGTGAGCAGCGTTGAGCAGTGGTTGACGGCAGCGGTTGATGCGTGGTTGCGGCAGTGGTTGAGGCATTGGTATTTAATAACATACATGCTATTAATAATAATAATAATAATAATAATAATAATAATAATACATGTTATTAATAATAACATGTACTATTATTATTTATAACATATATGTTATTAAATACCACTGCCTCAACTGCTGCCTCTACCATTGCCTCAACTGCTGCCTCAACCGCTGCCTCAGCCGCTGCCTCAACCACTGCCTCAACCACTGCCTCAACCACTGCCTCACCCACTGCCTCACCCACTGCCTCACCCACTGCCACTCAACCACTGCCTCAACCGCTTCCTCAACCACTTCTTCACCCACTGCCTCAACCACTGCCTCACCCACTGCCTCACCCACTGCCTCGCCCACTGCCTCACCCACTGCCTCGCCCACTGCCTCAACCACTGCCTCAACAGCTTCCTCAACCACTGCCTCTACCACTGCCTCCACCACTCCAGTCGCACTCAATCTACAAGCACCAAACACAATGAATTATTGTGAAATGTTTGGAAGAGCACGGAGACTAATGGTCACTCCAGCATAAACAAAGCCACACTGATGATGTGTCAACCACTCTCTCATATTTTTGTACAATTTCCTTCTTCAATTATATCGTATTTATTATTATTATTATTATTATTATTATTATTATTATTATTATTATTATTATTATTATTATTACTATTGTTATTATTAGCAGTAGCAGAAATTTTTTATTCTTTGCTGTGTTCAAGAGTAAACACATGATGTCACCGTCCAATACCTGTCCAATAGCCATTCCAATATGCAGTCATGAATGGGTTTACATTATTTATACTGTAGTTTAATAGCAAATAATGAGCAAACAAAACACTCACCGCACTGAGTGGTGGGAGGGCTGGCTGCCAGTTGCGGGGATCGGAGGGAGGGTAGTATGGAATCGCAGTGGTTGAGGAAGTGGTGGAGGCAGTGGTGGAGTCTGTGGTATTTAATAACATACATGTTATTAAAGCATAACATGTATATATTTAGTACAATTTACGACATTTTCATGTATTTTATGATTGTTCATGGTTCATCAAGTTAAGGAAGCAGTATTGTATTATATTTCCCTACAATATATTGGGGCACCAAACATTCACGATTTTTCATCATTTGCGAGGCTCTTGATCCCCTAACCCTTGCGAATGTTGAGGGAGACCTGTAATTTAAAGTACAGTAGGACCCCATTATATGGCAGGTTAGGTTCCAGGCTACCGGTGGAAAGCAGAACGCCACTTTTTCCACTTATAAATGCATATACAGTGGACCCCCGCATACCGTTGGCCATACATAACGTTAAATCCGCATACCGATACATATTATCGCTAAGATTTCGCCTTGCATACCGCTAAAAAACCCGCTCAATGCTGTTCGTCCGAGACGCATCTAATGTGTGCGGCCTGAGCCAGCCTCACATGTTCCGCCGGTGGCATTGTTTACCAGCCAGCCTCCGCGGTAACATCCAAGCATACAATTGGAACATTTCGTTTTATTACAGTGTTTTTGGTGATTTTATCTGCAAAATAAGTGACCATGGGCCCCAAGAAAGCTTCTAGTGCCATCCCTACAGCAATAAGGGTGAGAATTACTATAGAGATGAAGAAAGAGATCATTGATAAGTATGAAAGTGGAGTGCATGTCTCCGAGCTGGCCAGGTTGTATAATAAACCCCAATCAACCATCGCTACTATTGTGCTCAACAAAATGGCAATCAAGGAAGCTGTTCTTGCCAAAGGTTCAACTGTGTTTTCGAAACAGAGATCGCAAGTGATGGAAGATGTTGAGAGACTCTTATTGGTATGGATAAATGAAAAACAGATAGCAGGAGATAGCATCTCTCAAGTGATCATAAGTGAAAAGGCTAGGAAGTTGCATGAGGATTTAATTAAAAAAAATGCCTGCAACTAGTGATGATGTGAGTGAATTTAAGGCCAGCAAAGGTTGGTTTGAGAGATTTAAGAAGTGTAGTGGCATACATAGTGTGATAAGGCATGGTGAGGCTGCCAGTTCGGACCACAAAGCAGCTGAAAAATATGTGCAGGAATTCAAGGAGTACATAGACAGTGAAGGACTGAAACCTGAACAAGTGTTTAATTTTGATGAAACAGGCCTGTTTTGGAAGAAAATGCCAAGCAGGACCTACATTACTCAGGAGGAAAAGGCACTCCCAGGACATAAGCCTATGAAAGACAGACTTACTCTGTTGATGTGTTCCAATGCTAGTGGTGATTGCAAAGTGAAGCCTTTATTAGTGTATCACTCAGAAACTCCCAGAGCGTTCAGGCAAAAGAATATCCTCAAGGCTAATTTGTGTGTGCTGAGGAGGGCAAACAGTAAGGCATGGGTCACTAGGGACTTTTTCTATGACTGGTTACACCATGCATTTGCCCCCAATGTGAAAGATTACCTAACTGAAAATAAATTGGACCTTAAGTGCCTCCTGGTGTTAGACAATGCCCCTGGTCATCCTACACACGTGGCAGAGCGACTTTATGGGGACATGAGCTTCATTAAGGTGAAGTTTTTGCCTCCTAATACCACTCCTCTCCTGCAGCCCATGGACCAGCAGGTTATTGCAAACTTCAAAAAAGTGTACACAAAAGCTCTGTTTGAAAGGTGCTTTGTAGTGACCTCAGAAACTCAACTGACTCTAAGAGAGTTTTGGAGAGAGCACTTTAATATCCTCAATTGTGTAAACCTTATAGGTAAGGCTTGGGAGGGAGTGACTAAGAGGACCTTGAACTCTGCTTGGAAGAAACTGTGTCCAGAATGTGTAGACCAAAGGGATTTTGAAGGGTTTGAGGCTAACCCTAGGAATCCTATTCCAATTGAGGAATCAATTGTGGCATTGGGGAAGTCCTTGGGGTTGGAGGTTAGTGGGGATGATGTGGAAGAGTTGGTGGAAGAGGACAATGAAGAACTAACCACTGATGAGCTGCTAGATCAACTTCAACAGCAAGAGGCCAGACCTGAGGAAACTGGTTCGGAGGAGGGAGAGAGAAATTGAAGAAGTTGCCTACTACAAAGATTAAGGAAATCTGTGCAATGTGGCTGAAAGTGCAAACCTTTATGGATGAAAATCACCCTCACACAGCTATTGCAAGCCGTGCTGGTGACTATTACACTGACAATGTTGTGAAGCACTTTAGGGAAGTCATAAAGGAACGAGAGGTACAGGCCACTATGGACAGATATGTTGTGTGACAGCTGTCCAGTGACTCTGAAGCTGGTCCCAGTGGCATTAAAAGAAGGGAAGTAACCCCAGAAAAGGACTTGACACCTCAAGTCTTAATGGAAGGGGATTCCCCTTCTAAACACTAAGACTCTCTCCTCCTCCCATCCCATCAATCATCACCAGATCTTCAATAAAGGTAAGTGTCATGTAATTGTGCATGCCTTTTTCAGTTTGTGTGTATTAAAATTAATATTTCATGTGGTAAAATTTTTTTTTTCATACTTTGGGGTGTCTTGCACGGATTAATTTGATTTTCATTATTTCTTATGGGGAAAATTCATTCGCATAACGATAATTTCGCATAACAATGAGCTCTCAGGAACGGATTAATATCGTTATGCTGGGGTCCACTGTAAATGCCAGATAACAAGTTTACACTAACATATATTAAGTTAGTAATAAAACTAGGCATTAAAAACAATAAAAAGTAAAATACACACATGGTACATGCACTCATTACTTACCTTAATTTAGGGCGAGAGGTGAGTAGTATTTATTTTAAGAAGTCAGGTGTGGGAGGTATGATAGCCAGCCAGGCCACCCCACCCACACATAATATACTACGGCATTTAAGGGTTTTTTATAAGGATAGTGAGGCTCATGTTAGGATGTGTAGGAGAGAGGGAGATTATTTCCAGGTAAAAGTAGGTCTTAGACAGGAATGTCTAATGTCACCATGGTTGTTTAAAAATAAATGGTATAAAATACCGACACAATGGAAACATAAACACATATGCAGTTTAATGTGATCCTTTATTGACAACGTTTTGCCCACACTTGTGTCCTTTTACTTCACATTCTGAACATGACTATAAATACTCCCGTACCTTTCACCCCAGGTAGATCTGTGTGTGACTTGAAAAAGCCCACTGTATGGACGAAACGTTGCCAATAAAGGATCACATTAAACTGCATATGTGTTTATGTTTCCATGGTTGTTTAACATATTTATAGATGGAATTGTAAAAGAAGTAAATGCTAGGGTGTTGGGCAGAGAGGCAGGATTAAATTATAGGGAATCAAATACAAAATGGGAGTTGACACAGTTGCTTTTTGCTGATGATACTGTGCTTTTGGGGGATTCTAAAGAAAAGTTGCAAAGGTAAATTTGGGAAGGTGTGTCAGTTTGGGAGAGTGTGTAAAAGTAGAAAGTCAAAAGTGAACATAGATAAGAGTAAGGTGATGAGGGTATCAAACGATTGAGGGAGTATGGTAGAAGTGAATGTTTTCAGATATTTAGGAGTTGACTTGTCAGCAAATGGGTTTATGAATGATGAGATAAACCATAGAATTGATGAAGGAAAAAAGGTGAGTGGTGCGTTGAGGTATCTGTGGAGACAAAAAAACGTTATCCATGGAGGCAAAGAAGGGAATGTACCAGAGTATAGTGGCACCAACTCTTTTATATGGGTGTGAAGCATGGGTTGTAAATGCTGCAGCATGGCGGCAGCTGGGGGCAGTGGAGATGTGTCTAAGGGCAATGTGTGGTGTAAATATTATGCAGAGAATTCATAGTGTGGAAATTAGGAGTAGGTGTGGAATTATTAAAAGTATTTGTCAGAGGGCTGAAGAGGGGCTGTTAAGGTGGTTTGGTCATTTACAGAGAATGGAACAAAGTAGAATTGCTTGGAGAGCATATAAATCTGCTGGGGAAGGTGGGGTTAGGAGTGAATGAAGACGAATGGTTTTGGGGACTTGACAAGCTGTTGGAGTGTGAGCAGGGTAATATTTTGTGAAGGGATTCAGGGAAACCAGTTAGCTGGACTTGAGTCCTGCAAATGGGAAGAACAATGCCTTGCACTTTAAAGGAGAGGTTTAGGATATTGGCAGTTTTGAGGGATGTCTAAGCTGTTCTGTGTCAGCGCCTCTGCAAAGACAGTGATACGGCTGATGTTTTAAAAAATATATATATATAAAAACATGAAATAACTTTAAAACACTTGAAATTTTGGAAAGTTTCCAGACATAGAGGAGAGACATGGTGCTTACGGAGAATATAAACAAACCGGGTGGGGCATGGTGACCATATTAAAAAGTCAGGTGGGAGGAGCCGTTTAACGAGTTTTAGTCATAATTTTAAGTGCCTGTATTTGAGTTAATATAAAATTATTTTTCTAATCGCTACTTGTCAGCTCTTTAGAAGTTTGCAAATGCCATTGATTACTATTTCTTGGATATTCTCAACTATTTACTTATTTAACAACACAGTATCCTTCTGTTTGTCTAATATTTTTAACCCTTTGACTGTTTCGGTTGTATATATACGGCTCACGAGCCACCGTGTTTGACGTATTTATACGCATAAATTCTAGTGGCTTCAAATCAAGCGGGAGAAAGCTGGTAGGCCTACATAAGAGAGAATGGGTCTGAGTGGTGGGTTTGCACCCTGTGAAAAAAATTGGGGACTCATTCAAATTCAAATTCAAAGTTTATTCTCTATAAGGATTACAATGCTGAGTTTACAGAATTTGGTTATTGTGTGGTTTACATGTAGTAAAATAATAATTACAGAGTGTACCACTAGAACACCTAGCATGGCTAGGCATTTCGGGCAGACTTAAATTAAATCTTAAGTTTAAAATATTACAAAATTATGAGGTAAGTTGGTATTATGGCTAAGTGACTAAATACTAGTTTGTGAGTTTAGCAATGTGAATGCTTTTGTTTTGGCACTATACATAGTTTCAGTATTGGAGTATTACAGGCCAACTTATTGTGGGAATACCATCTTGGTAGTCCATTTTCACCATGCCTCGCGGTAAGATATACCTCACTCCTTGGCGGATTGGAGGCCTTTTGTTCCCAAGTGATAGCTCTAACAGTGATGGAAGTGCCAATGAAAGTGAATTTCATGGTTTTGGAGTGGGTGTGACCGAAAGCAGCGCCCAGGATAACATAGTGACGAAAATCCAGACGACCCTCAATCTTCCACATCTGGTGCTGGGCCATCTCATTCATGTTCATCTGTACCAGGAAGAAAGAGGAAACTATTTGCCCGTGTACAAGAATCAGATGTGAAAGTGATAGTGATAGTGATTTCAAAGCTATTGAAAGCCGTTCTAGTTGCAACAGTGAGGGTGAATATTCTCCAGTGAAGCAGCAGTATATACGACGTAGCATGCGTTCTGGTAGTGTGTCATATGTTGTTCCAAGGGAAAGGAATAAATCTCGGAGCACATCCTATGGCTCTACACCATGAACTGATAGTGAAGATGACGATGTTGTTACAATGGGTATGAATGATGTGAGCGAGGCAGCAGGTGGTGGTGATAGTGGTGGTGGCATGAGTCATGTGGCAACAGCAACAGGCCATGCTACTACTGACGCTGCTAACTCAGCACAACCATAACCAGCCTCAACCAACCCCACACTCCCACAACATCCACAACCACAACCTGCACAACCACAACCACCTTTCAATATCCAGAACCCACCAGCTGACCGCATCTCGGATTGGCAGCAAGGTGACAATTTTGTTCCCAGTCCCCACGACTTTGATGAAACACAAAGTGGAATACGGCCATCATGTACACTTGGGAACAATGCTACTGAACTGGAATGCTTTCAGTTATTCTTCGATGAACCCCTGATGGACATTATTGTCAGGGAAAGCAATACTTACTTTGAGTACACCATGGCAAACACAATTCTTTCACCAAGATCACGCCTACACCAGTGGAAGGACACAACTGTGGCAGAGATGTATCTGTTCTTTGCCACAATAATGCTTATGCCACATGTGTATAAGCACAGTGTCAACACATACTGGTTGACAGACCGCCTGATTTCAACCCCAGCTTTCAGTGACATAATACCTGGAGTTTACATGGAGAGGGTTTCAGGGGTCAATGCCCCCGTGGCCCAGTCTGAGACCAGGCCTCATGGTGGATCAGAGTCTGATCAACCAGGCTGTTACTTCTGGCCACACGCAAGCTGACATACAAACCACAGCCTGATTAGTCAGGTACTGACTTTAGGTGCCTGTCCAGTGCCTTCTTGAAGACAGCCAGGCATTTATTGGTAATCCCCCTTATGTATGATGGGAGGCAATTGAACAGTCTTGGGCACTTATTGTGTTGTCTCTCAGTGTACTCGTGGCGCCCCTGCTTTTCATCAGGGGAATGTTGTATCTCCTGCCGAGTCTTTTGCTTTCATGTGGAGTGATTTTCGTGTGCAGGTTTGGTACCAATCCTTCCAGGACCTTCCAAGTGTATATTATCATGTATCTCGCTTGCGTTCAAGGGAATACAGATCAAGGACCTTCAACCGTTCCCAGTAGTGAATAGATTTGTGCTACTGTTATGTATGCTACACTTTTCAGACAAAACCAGGCCTGACAGAAGTGACAGGTTATATAAGATCAGAAATGTGTTTATGTACCAGAAACAAAGGTGCTGTATGTATTTTTATCCCTTCAGGAAGCTTGTTATTGATGAGTCTTTTATTTTGTTCAAAGGAAGACTCTCATTCAAGCAGTACATACCAAGCAAGAGGAAACGCTTTGGTATAAAGTTATTTGTACTGTGTGATTGCAAAAGTGGTCTGGTTTTGAATATAATTGTGTACACTGGCAGTAAAACATTGCAAGATACCAGGAAGTTACTGGGTATCTCTGGTGATGTGGTTAGAACAATGATGGAATCATATTTATTTATTTATTTATTTAGTTATTAATTTGAACATGATGCAGAGAAATACAAGGAATACAATTTTTAAAGTGCAGCATGCCAAAGCCCCTTGTATGCAGAGCATTATGGGCAGGCTTAAAATTAACTTAAGATTAACTAAGCAATGATATATTCAGTGATACAAAAATTATTGTAAAACAGATAACAATTTAGTACAAATGAGTATTACAAAGACAGGTCATATGGTCATTTACTGTGTTGCTGTGTAATCAGTAGAATGGAGTATTCTGTTAGGTAATGAAGTTAAATAGTAACAAAGTTTGATCGGGTCACAGGTTGACATTTATGAGATACAATAATGAAATACATATATGAGATACAATTTATGAGATGCAATATTCAGTATTTATTTAGTTGTGGGTGAGTAAGTGATTTTTGAGAAGAGACTTGAATTTATAAACAGTGTTTCTTTTATATTCACAGGTAATGAATTCCAGATTTTAGGGCCTTTTATGTGCATTGAGTTTTTGCATAGTGTGAGATGGACACGAGGAACATCAAAGAGTGATCTGTGTCTTGTGTTATGGTCATGTGTTCTGTTAAGGTTGGTAAGGAGATGTTTGAGGGGAGGGTTTATGTCAGAGTTAAGTGTTCTATGTATGTAGTAGGTGCAGTAATAAGTATGGATGTTTTGTTTTGTGAGTAGGTTTAGAGTTTTGAATATTGGTGGAGTGTGCTGTCTGTAGTGGGAATTTGTTATCATTCTGACTGCAGCCTTTTGTTGGGTGATTAGTGGTCTGAGATGGTTTATTGTTGTTGAGCCCCATGCACAAATTCCATAGGTGAGATAGGGGTAAATAAGTGAGTGATATAGGGCCAGGAGGGCTGACTGTGGAACATAGTACCGTATCTTCGATAGTATGCCTACGGTCTTGGAAATTTTTTTGGAAATTTGTTGTATATGTGTTTGAAATTTGAGTCTATTATCAAGGTGGATTCCTAAGAATTTTCCCTCTGTGAGTTTTGTGATAGGTGAGCCATTTATCATTATGTTTGGAGACACATCTGTAGCTCTGTTACCAAACTGAATGTAGTAGGTTTTGTCAATGTTTAGAGTAAGTTTGTTGGTCCTCATCTAGGTTGATATTTTCTGTAATTTGGTATTTACAGTATTGGCTAGCATGACTTGGTAAGGGGCATATTTTATATACTGACAACTGGTACACAAGCCCCTTACTCAGTGATTTCTTGTGAGTGAACATGACAGATGTGTGTGGCACAGTGCATGGAAATCGTAAGCATATGCCTAGGTTCGACACTGGCACTCGTAGAGGTGATGTTCAGGTGTTTGCTGCCAGTGACATCATGGCATTTTGGGGGCATGACAAATGTGATGTCACACTTTTGACATCAGTTCACCAACACGAAATGGTAGTCAGTGGCAAGCAGAATAGAGAGACCAATGAACCCATTGTAAAGCCTGCAGCTGTGATGGATTACAACCTCAATATGCGGTTAGTGGACAAATGTGACATGCAGATTGGGTTTGCTGATTGTGTTTGCAAGAGTTATAAGTGGTACATAAAACTCTTTTTCCATCTTCTTGACATTTCCATGCTGAATGCTTATAATAATAGTTGAAGGCCAACAACAAACCCAAATATGGTGAAGTTTGTTTGTCAGTTATCAGACAAATAATATTCAAGTACCATGGAACAGCACTTGCAATAGACCAGTGCCCACGAAATTATCAACACATGCCCTCTCATCTGAGGCATGGTGATCGCCACCCCATACCACTGCCTGCTACTGCTTTCAAGAAAAATGCTCTGAAGAGGTGTTATGTCTGTACACATACCACAAAACACCCATAAAAACGCAGAGACACTCGTTTAATGTGTGAGGAGCATAAAACACCATTGCGCATACACCCATTTTTCAAAGAATTCCACAAGCTGCAGCAGTTCTAGGAAAGTGTCCAGTAATTGTACATATGTATATATATTATAGAACAATCGTAATAAACAACTTTTTATATTGTTTGTGTAAACAAGTTTTGTAAACATGATGACACTAGTGTTTTTGCTATAATTGTGTTACATTCAACTAATGTATATATGAAGATTACACCATACTTTGGTCTCACAGGCCACATAAGTTATATGAAAAAATAAAATAGTGAAAATAAACAAGAAACCTTCGAATACAAGTAAGCCAAAGTTTACCGGGTGAGCGGCAATCGCCGCTGTTGCCATACTCAGCTCATTTTCTGCCAACTTCATGCTTCTATATCTTGGTAAGTACTGATGGCAAAAATTATTTTTTTGGACTAAAACGATCAGAAAAATGATCTTAACATTTTCATAAGAAAAAATAATTTTTTTTTTTAATATTTTTCAACACCAGGAGACACTTCAGGATTAGGGGTTTCAACAGTCAAGGGGTTAAGAAAGAATTTTGTGTCTCTAACCCTTTCGGTGTCGAGGCACCTAATTCTTAACCCTTTGTCGCAAGCCCATTTCTGAAACTGTCATTCTATGTCGCAAGATTTTTGGGAAAATGAAATTTCTTATGAAATGATAGAGAATCTTTTTCCGATGGTAATGACACCAAAAATATGAAATTTGATCGAAAACTTATGGAATTACGCTCCCGTGAAGTTAGCGGTCTCGGCAATATATACGCATCAGCGGTTTCACCGACTTTGAGCCCTATTTTCGGCCAATTCCATTGTTCCAGTCGATCAAACTCATAGCTATTTCTTTAGAACTCCATTTTTTCTATCATTTGAGTACAAGAAACTGCCCATTTACCGATTTCAACTACCCAATAAAGTGGTCAGAAATTGGCAATTTGGCCAATTTCATGCATTTAAAAAAAGATGCCAATTTCAAAATGGGGTCCAGAATAAACAATGCAGACATTCTTGGCACTAAAATAACATATCCTCTGTTCATTAATCACATCTCCAGGCCCCTCTTATATTTCTCTTGCTTTCTATTTTGATTTTCTATTCCCATAAAAAATAGAAGCTTTACTGTTATGCAGACTACTCCATTATTGTAAAAATGGTATAAATAATATCAGTGCACTAGTGAAAGAACATTAGATTCCCCAGTTGACGTGTATTGGACATGTGGTGTGATTTGCTTACTCATGAACATTGGTAAAAATCGAACATTTTCGCTACTTTAACCCTTTCAGGGTTTCGGCCATACAAGTATGGCTTACGCCCCAGTGTCCATGACGTACTAGTACACATAAATTCTAGCGCCTTCAAATCTAGTGAGAGAAAGCTGGTAGGCCTACATATGAAAGAATGGGTCTATGTGGTCAGTGTGCACAGTATAAAATAAATCCTGCAGCACACAGTGTGTAATGAGAAAAAAAAAAATCTTTGTGTTTTTGTATTAAAACATTGATTTTGCACTGTATTTTCGTATGGTATTTATTGTTGTATTCTAGTTTTCCTGGTCTCACTTTATAGAATGGAAGACATATTACATAACTGAGATGATTTTGACTGGTTTTACAAAGAAAAGTACCTTGAAATTGAGTTCAAAGTAGCAGAAATGTTTGATTATTATCAAAGTTCAAAAGTAAACAAATCATGCTGAGCATCCAATACACATCAACTGGCGAGTCTAATATTCATTCACAAGTGCGCTAATATTATTTAATACCATTTCTGCACTAATGCAGTAGTCTGCATAACAGTAAATCTTCTATTTTTTGTGAGAATAAAAATTCAAAATGGAAAGCGAAAGAATGTAAGAGGGGCGTGGGGACGTGACTAATGAACACCGGAAATGTTATTTTAGTGCCAGGAATGTCTTTCTTGTTTATTCTGGACCCTATTTGGAAATTGGCATCTTATGAAATTTGTGTGAAATTGGCAAAATTGCCCATTTCTAACCACTTTATTGGACATTTGAAATTGGTAAATGGGTGGTTTCTTGTACACATTCGATAGACAAAATGGAGTGCTAGTGAAATAAATATGATTTTTGTCGACTAGTACACAGGAATTGGCCAAAAATAGGGCGAAATCGCCGATGTGTAAACATTGTCGAGACTGCTAATTTCACGAGAGCATAATTCCGTAAGTTTTCTATCAAATGTCATACTTTTGGTGTCATTATGATCGGGAAAAGATTCTCTATGATTTCATAAGAAAAAATCATTTTTTTTTTTCCAAAAAATTTTTGACCCTGAGAATGAGTTTAGGAGAGGGCCTCTCGACCCTGAAAGGATTAAGCATTATAATTAGTTTGCCTGAAATGCATTGTGATGAGCAGTGTTTTATTACTTGTAAACTACATTATTTTTGTACTACATAAAGAAATAAGGGAGCAAGGGGCTAGTAACCATTTCTCCGGTATAAATTACTAAATGTGAAAGGAAAACATTTCATTTTTCTTATTAGGTTACCTGACTCTGTGGGAGACTGCTGTGATGCATTGAAAAAAGAATAAAGAAATGAAAATTTGTATTTGTATGTATGGAAGAAGAGTGTGTTAAATTTATAAAACTGTTATGTTTGTTGTGGCATAAAGAAGAAAAAAAGATTTCATATCAAGATTGCTGAACATGATTTGTCTCATTTCAGTTTGAGAAGACAGCTGATCACTTGTTTGATGCTGCTTATTATAGTCAGAATAATGTCATCCAGGGTGTGAGTGACTGTATTATTATGGGGAAGCCCATGAATATTGGTACTGGAGTATTCAAACTTCTTCACAAGCACCACAGGGAAGCCAAGCCTAGAATGAGGGACTTCTTGTTTGATAACCCCAAGATATGTCTTTCTCTAGGTGACACTAGTACTGGTACAGTAACTAGTTAGGTGTGACATTGACAAAAAGTCATCTGAGAGGGTTTAGTGAGTATTGTCTGAATGTTAAGTTCTGATAGATGGTTTAGTGAGTATTGTCTGAATGTTAAATTCTGATACATGGTTTAGTGAGTATTGTCTGATGTAAATTTGACAGATGTCTAGTGAGTATTGTCTGAATGTTAAATTCTGATACATGGTTTAGTGAGTATTGTCTGACTGTTAAGTTCTGATAGATGGTTTAGTGAATATTATCTGACTATTGAAAATATATTTATTTGAGGATCTTAAAAATTTTAGTTGTTAATATGTGAAAAAAAAGGTCTATTTTTCTTCTTATATCCAAATTAAAGGTTAAGTGTTGACTGAAGGTTAAAATAATTTCTATTCAAAACTAGTATATATACGTACTAGAAAAAAGGTATTTATTTTTCTAAATAATTTGTATACCCAAATTCAAGTGTATTGTAACCTGCAGTAGTTTAGATGGTCTGAAGTTTTCACCAACATTAATTACACTAAATATGTCTAGGGTTCCTCTTCCATATTGCATATACAGTGGTACCATTGTTGCATATACAGTGGTACCATTGTTGCATATACAGTGGTACCATTGTTGCATATACAGTGGTACCATTGTTGCATATACAGTGGTACCATTGTTGCATATACAGTGGTACCATTGTTGCATATACAGTGGTACCATTGTTGCATATACAGTGGTACCATTGTTGCATATACAGTGGTACCATTGTTGCATATACAGTGGTACCATTGTTGCATATACAGTGGTACCTCAAATTTCGAACAGCTCCCAACTTGAACAATTATATAAGTGTATTTTTGCAAGTGCTTTTGTGTCTGAAACGGGCTAATCTACTTTATTTATTCCTTATGGGAACAAATTCGAGGTACCAGTGTACAGTGGGCCCTCGCCTAACATTGAGGTCTCAGGAACGGATTAATAGCGTTATGCGAGGGTCCACTGTATATGATAAAACCCCAAATATTTTCTTTATGGTATGTTTGAAAAATATCTAGTACTGTATTTGTTTTATTTGCAAAATATCAGTCGATACATCTTAATATATACTTCTTTGTTTTTATCCTAATAACTTTTTCTTTATAAAAAGAACCTTGAAGAGAAGAGGGTTCTTTGATGTAAGTGAAGGGCTCTTGATCCAAGGATTTGGATTAAACCTGAATGTCTCCCATTCCCCAGGCACTCCATGGCCTGATATATATAATAATTGAATCCACCTCACGCAACATTGCATAATTAACCTGTCAACTGTCCAAACGTAGATCTGTGTTCACTCGCAAAGCACTCCGAACATAGATCTACTTTTTTTTTTACATAAGAAAGCATGTAACATCAAGCACTACGCGAGTGAACATAGATCTACGTTTGGACAGTTTAACCCATAAATGGCCCAAACATATATATATATATTCACTACCCCAGTACCCAGAATATTTTGAAAAATAACAAAAATTATTTTTTTTAATGAAAATAAAGAGCACATTTTTCTAAGTGTTATAGGATAAAAAAAAATTAGGGTCAGTACTTACAGAGATATGAGGCTGAGAAGTTGGCACTGGATGCTCACGTGACAGCAACATCCAGTCCTGTCACTTGCAGAAATGTTGCTAAAATACCTTTTTTTTTCTATTTTTCATATTATTTTATATAATTTTTATGTTCTGTTAATTTCAATTAATCATAGCTCTTGTAATTTAATAACTAATCTTTGTTCTGACACTAGTATTAGGTACTGAAATTGTACTCACATTGTCACAAACACACTGACAGGTGGACATTGACAGGTGGACATTGACAGGTGGACATTGACAGGTGGACATTGACAGGTGGACATTGACAGGTGGACATTGACAGGTGGACACTGACAGGTGGACAGTTACAACTGCCTTGGACATTTATTATTGTCTTGGAATATATACACAAAGTATTTATGGTCCCAGCATGTTTGGAATTGGAAGAAGAAAGAAGAAGGGGCAAGAAGGAAGAAAAAAAAGGAAA
>NC_069421.1:58801703-58829016 GCF_026875155.1 Cherax quadricarinatus
CCCTCCCCCCCCCTTCTTTTTCTCCCTCCGCTTCTCCTTCTTTTTCTTTTCCTCCTTCTTTTTTCCCCTCCTA
Organism: Cherax quadricarinatus; assembly: GCF_026875155.1. Lineage (NCBI taxonomy): Eukaryota > Metazoa > Arthropoda > Malacostraca > Decapoda > Parastacidae > Cherax > Cherax quadricarinatus. The sequence continues at coordinate 58,801,777 of NC_069421.1, forward strand.
GTTGTTTTTCCTCCCCTCCTTGTTTTTTCCCCTTTCTTTCTTTTTTCCCCTTCTTCCTCTCCCCTCCTTTCCTCCTCCTCCTTTTCTCCTCCCTTCTTCTTCTCCTCCTTCTTTTTCCCTCCTCCTTTTCTCCCCCATTTTCCCTTTCTTCTTCTTTTTTCCCTTCTCCCCCTCCTTCTTTTTCCCCTTTTCTTTTCCCCTTTTTCTTCTCCTGCTCCTCCTCCTCTTCCCCTTTTTCTTCTTCCCCTCCTTTTTCTTTTTCTACTCTTCTTCTTCTTCTTCTCCTCCTCCCCCTCCTTTTCCCCTTTTCCTTTTCTTCTTTTTCTTCTCCTTTTTCTTCTTCTTCCTTCTTCTTCTTCTTTCTTCTTCTCTTTTTTCTCTCCTCCTCCCCCTTCTTCTATCCATCCTTCTCCTCCTTCTTTTTCTTCTTCTTCTCCTCTTCTCCTCCTTCCCCTCCTCCTTGTTCTTCTCATTCTCCTCCTATTGTTCTTCTCCTTTTTCCTCTCCTTTTTCTTCTCCTTTTTCCCCTCTCCCCCTTTTACCCCTTTTCTTCTTCCTTCTTCCTCTCCTTCTCTTCCCCTCCTCCTTTTCCTCTCCTTATCCCCTCCTCCTCCTCCTCCTTTTCTTCTTCTTTTTCCCTCGTCCTCCTCCTCCTTCTTCTCATCCTCCCCCTTTCCCCTCCCCTTCTTCTTCCCCTTCTTCTTTCCTTCTTCCCCTCCTTTCCTTTGTTCTTCTTCCCTCCCCCCTTGTTTTCCTTTTTCCCTTTCCCCTTTTTTCTACTTTTCTCTTCTTCTTCCCCTTTCCCTTTCTTCCCTCCTTCTCCTTTTTCCCTTTTCTTCTTCTTTTTCCCTTTTCTTCTTTTTCTTCTTCTCCTTTTTCTCCCCCTCTTCTTCGCTCCTTCTTTTTTTTCCCCTTTCCTTCTTGTCCCCCTTTCTTCTTTTTCTTTACTTCCATAATCCAAAACTTTCTGGGACCAATAAATACTTTGTTTTTAAATTCCAAGACAATAGTAAATGTCCAAAGGGCAGGGAAAATGTCCACCTGTCAATGCTTTGTGACAATGTGAGTACATTTCAGTACCTAATACAGTGTCAAACAAAGTTTGGTTATTAAATTACAAGGTATGATTAATTGAAATTAACAGAACTAAAAATTAAAAAAAATAAATGAAAAAAAAAAAAAAAGGTTTTAGCAACATTTCTGCAAGTGACAGGACTCGATGTTGCTGTCACGTGGCTCCAGTGCCAATCTCAGCCTCATATCTCTGTAAGTACTGACCCTAATTTTTTTTTATCCTATAACACTTAGAAAAATGTGCTCTTTTTTTTTCATTAAAAAAAAAAAATTTTTTGTTATTTTTCAAAATATTCTGGGCACTGGGGTAGTGAATATATATATACGTTTGGGCCATTTATGGGTTAAACTGTCCAAACGTAGATCTATGTTCACTCGCGTAGTGCTTGATGTTACATGCTTTCTTATGTAAAAAAAAAAGTAGATCTATGTTCGGAGTGCTTTGCGAGTGAACACAGATCTACGTTTGGACAGTTGACAGGTTAATTATGCAATGTTGGGTGAGGTGGATTCAATTATTATATATATCAGGCCATGGAGTGCCTGGGGAATGGGAGACATTCGGGTTTTTAAATCCAAATCCTTGGATCAAGAGCCCTTCACTTATATCAAAGAACCCTCTTCTCTTCAAGGTTCTTTTTATAAAGAAAAAGTTATTAGGATAAAAACAAAGAAGTATATATTAAGATGTATCGACTGATATTTTGCAAATAAAACAAATACAGTACTAGATATTTTTCAAACATACCATAAAGAAAATATTTGGGGTTTTATCATATACAGTGGACCCTCGCATAACGCTATTAATCCGTTCCTGAGAGCTCAATGTTAGGCGAGGGCCCACTGTACACTGGTACCTCGAATTTGTTCCCATAAGGAATAAATAAAGTAGATTAGGCCCCTTTCAGACACAAAGCATTGCAAAAATACACTTATATAATTGTTCAAGTTGGGAGCTGTTCGAAATTTGAGGTACCACTGTATATGCAACAATGGTACCACTGTATATGCAACAATGGTACCACTGTATATGCAACAATGGTACCACTGTATATGCAACAATGGTACCACTGTATATGCAACAATGGTACCACTGTATATGCAATATGGAAGAGGAAACCCTAGACATATTTAGTGTAATTAATTGTGGTGAAAACTTCAGACCATCTAAACTACTGCGGGTTTTACAATACACTTGAATTTGGGTATAAAAAATTTATTTAGAAAAATAAATACCTTTTTTTCTAGTATATTACTAGTTTTGAATAAAAATTATTTTTAACCTTCAGTCAAACACTTAACCTTTAATTTGGATATAAGAAGAAAAATAGACCTTTTTTTCACATATTTACAACTAAAATTTTTAAGATCCTCAAATAAATATATTTTCAATAGTCAGTTTAATATTCACTAAACCATCTATCAGAACTTTAACATTTAGACAATACTCACTAGACCATCTGTCAGAACTTTAACATTCAGACAATACTCACTAAACCATGTATCAGAATTTAACATTCAGACAATACTCACTAAACCATCTATCAGAACTTAACATTCAGACAATACTCACAAAAACCCTCTCAGATGACTTTTTTTTCAATGTACACCAAACTAGTTACTGTACCAGTACTAGTGTCACCTAGAGAAAGACATATCTTGGGGTTATCAAACAAGAAGTCCCTCATTCTAGGCTTGGCTTCCCTGTGGTGCTTGTGAAGAAGTTTGAATACTCCAGTACCAATATTCATGGGCTTCCCCATAATAATACAGTCACTCACACCCTGGATGACATTATTCTGCTATAATAAGCAGCATCAAACAAGTGATCAGCTGTCTTCTCAAACTGAAACGAGGACAAATTATGTTCAGCAATCTTGATATGAAATCATTTTTTCTTTTTTATGCCACAAAAACATAACAGTTTCATAAATTTAACCCCTCTTCTTCCATACATACAAATACAAATTTTCATTTCTTTATTCTTTTTCAATGCATCACAGCAGTCTCCCACAGAGTCAGGTAACCTAATAAGAAAAATGAAATGTTTTCCTTTCACATTTAGTAATTTATACCGGGGAAAATGGTTACTAGCCCCTTGCTCCCTTATTTCTTTATGTAGTAGAAAAATAATGTAGTTTGAAGTAAAAAAAACACTGCTCATCACAATCATTTCAGGCAAAATAATTATAATGCTTAACCCTTTCAGGGTCGAGAGGCCCTCTCCTAAACTCGTTCTCAGGGTCAAAAATTTTTTGGAAAAAAAAAAAATTATTTTTTCTTATGAAATCAAAAAGAGAATTTTTTCCCGATCATAAGCCCCAAAAATTTGCATTTGATGAAAACTAGGGAATTTATGCTCTGTAAAATTTGCAGTCTCGCCCAAAAGTTTACAATCGGCGTTTCCCCCTATTTTTGGCCAATTCCGTGTACAGTCGACAAAAATCTTTTTTATTTTCCAGAACCCCATTTTGTCTATCAATGTTAAAAACCCCCCCTTTTAAACCAATTTCAAAGTCCAAAAAAGTGGTTAAAAATGGGCAATTTTCCCAAATTTTTACACAATTTTCAAAGGGCCCAATTTCCAAATAGGGTCCGAATAAAAAGAAAGACTTCCCGGGCACTAAAAAAACATTTCCGGTGTTCGTTAGTCATGCCCCACCCCCCCTTTAAAATTTTTTTTGTTTTCCATTTTAAATTTTTATTCCCCAAAAAAAAATAGAAGTTTTACTTTTATGCAACTATGCATTAGTGCGAAAGGTATTAAAAAATTGCGCACTTGTGAATGAATATTAGACTCCCGTTGAGTGTATTGGCGCTCAGCTGATTGTTTACTTTTGAATTTGGTAATAAAAACATTTTTGCTACTTTTAAAATCAATTTCAAGGTACTTTTTTTTGAAAACCCGTCAAAATCATTTCGTTTGTAATATTCTTCCATTCTATAAAGTGAGGGCCCGGGAAAAATAGAAAACAACAATAAATACCTACGAAAAATACAGTGCAAAATCAATGTTTTAATACAAAAACACGGTCAAAGATTTTTTTTTTTCATTACCCTGTGGTGCGGGTTTTTTTTATATGTGCACCACCCCATAACCCCTTCTTTCATAGTAGGCCTCCAGCTTTTTCCACTAGATTTGAAGGGCAGAATTTTTGTGTTATAGTACGTCATGGAACTGGGGGGTAAACCCTATTGATGGCCCCAAACCCTGAAAGGGGTTAAAAACAGCGAAAAGTTTGTTTTTTTTCCAATGTTATGGTAACAAATCAACCCATGTCCAAAACACGTCAACTGGGGGAACAATGTTCTTTTACTATGCATGATATTTTATACTTTTTTTTAAAAATGGGTAGTCTGCCCTAACGTAAAGCTTCTATTTTTTATGGGAATAAAAAAACAAAAAGAAAGCAAAGAAAATAAAGGGGGCTGGAGATGTGATTAATGAACAGAGGAAATTTTTTTTTTGTGCAAGAATTCTGATTGTTTTTTCTGGACCCTATTTTAATTGGCATCTTTTTTTAAATGCATGAAATTTGGGCCCAAATTGCCAATTTTGCCACTTTTATTGGGGGGTTGAAATCGGTAAATGGGCAGTTTTTTTGTATCAAAAGATAGAAAAAAAGGGAAATTCTAAAAAATAGCATAGTTTGTCGACTGGAACAATGGAATTGGCCGAAAATAGGGCTCAAGTCGGGGAAACCGTGAGCGTATTATTGCCGGGCCCCCAACTTCCGGGAGCAAAATTTCCAAAAGTTTCGATAAAAATTTCATATTTTTGGTGTCATTCCATGGGAAAAAGATTCTCTATCATTTCAAAAAAATTTCTTTTTCCCCAAAAAAACTTGCGCATAAATGCAGTTTCAGAAAGGGTTTTGGACAAAGGGTTAAGAATTAGGTCCTCGACACCAAAAGGGTTGGGAACACAAATTCTTTCTTAACCCTTGACTTTTGAACCCTAACCCTGAAGTGTCTTGGGTTTTGAAAAATATTAAAAAAAATAAAATTATTTTTTTCCCTTTTGAAAATGTTTAAAATCATTTTTTTTGATCGTTTTTGCCAAAAAAAAAATTTTTTCCCCTCAACTTCCAAAATATAGAACATGAAGTGGCAGAAAATGAGCTGAGTTGGGAAACGGGGATTCCCCCACCGGGAAACTTTTTCTTCTTTTACGAATTTTTTTTTTATTTTCATATTTTATTTTTTCTAAACTTTTTGGCCTTTGGGCCAAATAGGTGTAAAGTTCATATATACATTAGTTAATGAACACAATTATAGCAAAAACATATTGTCATCAGTTTTCAAAACTTGGGTTTTCAAAACAAAAAAAAAAGTTGTTTTTATTACGATTTTTCTATAAAAATTTTAAAATGTACAATTACGGGCACTTTCCTAGAACTGCGCAGCTTGGGAATTCTTTGAAAAAATGGGGTATCCCAAAGGTTTTTGCTCCTCACACATTAAAAGTTTCCCGCGTTTTTTTGGGGGTTTTGGGTATGTGTACAGACATAAAACCTCTTCAGAGCATTTTTCTTGAAAGCAGTGCAGGGTGGTATGGGGTGGCGATACCTGCCTCAATAAGGGGGATGTGTTGAAATTTGTGGGGATGGTCTTTGCAAGTGCTGTTCCTGGGTACTTAAATATTATTTGTCTGATAACTGACAAAAAAAACTTCACCATTTTTGGGGTTTGTTGTTGGCCTTAAACTATTATTAAAAGCATTCAGCGGGAAATGTCAAAAATGGAAAAAGGGTTTTATGTACACTTTAACTCTTGCAAAAAAAATCAGAAAACCAATCTGCATGCACATTTGCCACTAACCGCATAGGGTTTTTAATCCATCACAGTGCGGGCTTTAAAGGGGTTTCTTTGGGTCTCTCTTTTCTGCTTCCCACTACTCCCATTTCATTTTGGTGAATGATGTCAAAAAGTGTGACATTGTTTGGGGCTATGGGACCCAACATGTTTTTTATAAGTAACGTACTCTGAAATAAAATTTAATTGAATTGAGGGGACTTTCTCTAAATTCGAAGGACTATCAACCTTATGCTGGGGCAGCGGGGGTCAAACCTATTTTTTAAATATAATGGGTTTATACTATAGACACAAAAAACCACAATTTAAATAAGTAGTTTATAAAGTTGTTTTTTCTTTTGAAAAAGAAAAATTAAGAGGTGGTAAAATTTTTTGTGGGAAACAAAATTTGTGTTGGCAACAGTCTTTTTGTTTTGGGGGGAGGAGTTGGGCAGGCTCTTCTCTCTCTCCCTCTCACTGCTCCCCTCTCTGTGGTGACCTTTAAACCCTGGCGGGTCTCGGGGTCCTTCTCCTATTTTTTGGGGCATCTGTGTGTCCGGGGGTGGTTTTTATAATTTAATTTTTGGGCCACCATCCCAGGGGATAAAGGTGTCAAAAAAAGGGTTACCCCAGAGTTATGTCGGAAAGTGAAGACAAGATTGTTGCAACCCCCATGTGGGCACAGGCAGGAGTGTGAGGTTTGTTTTGAAAATGGAGGCTGGATTGTATTTTCTGTACATATTTTTGGAATATTTATATTTTTATAGTAGTAGTTTACAAAACCCGTGAAGAGGGCGGGTAAAAGGGGGTATCAAGACACTAAAGATGATCACCATGATGTAAGTATTCCCCCTAGAAAAAATAAGGCCATTAAGAAAAAGTCCCCCACACTAGAACATGTAGGGGAAAAACCTTTCCCATCCAAGAAAAAAGGAAACCAACGTAACGGGGGCTGCCCGGGGAGAGTTTTTGACTGCAAATAAACCAAAACTTTTTTAACTATATGTGCGGAGGGGGAAAATAAAGTTGCAGTTTTGGTAGAAGATTTCCCAAGGTGGGGTCAGGGGAAGTGTTTTTTTCATATTTAGTTTACGGGTTTGTTTTTCTCCTAATGGGGGAAAAAGGGAGTAACACATTTTTTTTTGGGGTTAGGGTAATGCTATGTGATTTTTCATTCAATTTGTGTTATTTTATGTGCCTGGGGGAAAAACTTTGTCCACTGATACGTAAGGGGGGAAGCAAGGTTTAAGATAAAACTATTCAAAAAATTTTTTCAGTTTTTTTTGGCTTCAAAGAAGGTAATAATTCACAGAAAACATGCCTGTTAACAGGGAACAGAGGGATACCTACCCCATGATATGGAAATGGAGAGAATGAGACTGAAATTGCTGTACTAGAGTGAAATGAAATTAATGAAAGAAAGGGGAAGAACGTAAAAGGTTAGGAGGTTAAAAACAAGACCCCTGAGCATCTTAACAAACAAAACTGAAATTTTTTTCCCCTAATTTACAGAGATGACCAGATAGATTTTTTTTTTTTTGAGAAGATGCTTTGGAGAAAGGATGGCCCAAACGAAGTGGGCTACCCTAGTTCGCACAAACTGTGGGTAAAGGATTCCAAGAGTAGAGACTCTGGAGGGGCAAGTTTTTTTCTGATTATAAAAGATTAAAGAGGAAGTATTGCTTGCATCCAAATGATCCCTGAGAAATATAGCAAAAGTTCAGGAATCAAAAATTTCGGGATGGGCAGATTAATGAGTTTGGAAGGGGAAAAACTTTTCCCTTTTAAAAAAGGGTTTGTTCAAAAGGAGTTAATAAAGCTATAAAAAATTAGTAGTTGAGGGTTCATGGGAATTTAAAATACAATCCCTGTTGACCTCGAGAATTTTTGGGGAAAACCAGAAAATCTTTCAGAAGCCTGGTCTGGTCCCGATTTTTGGGCCGCAGGGTTTGTTAAGTAAAAACATATGCTGTTTCAAAAATTTCCCCCTCGTTAAAAAACCTTTTTATTCAAGTCTATGGTCATAAAGGTAAGTGGGAAAAGAATTTTCGGAACAAAGGGCTGAGGTCCCCAAAAAAATGAAGGAAAAGGTAAGTCAGCTGGAGTTAAAAGTTTACCTAGCAAAAGATAATTTTTCGGTCCTCGAGAAAACAGTCCCCGTCCTACCCCAAATGGTAAAATACCTTTAAGAGTTTTATCTTTTTTACTGTAACAAAATGGAACACCAAAAGTTTTGTGGTCAAGGCGGCGAGATCGGGAAAAGGGGGGGGAACCCCCCCAGGGACTCTAACTGCAAGATAACCCATTGCCTGCTTAGGTTTTCCCAGGAAAGGTGGGGAGGAACCTTTGGATCAGCCCCAGGAGGGTTATATTTTCTAGTAGGGTCCGCAGTTGGTTTGAAAAAAGGATGTAGGCAGAGTTGAAACATACGCCCTTGAAGATGGATGTAGCACCTCCTTTTTGCACGGCGGAGTGCGCCATGTCAAAAGGATCCCTTATGGGGTAGATAATTGTTAAAGGGTATTAGGGGTTTAACATAAGGACACCTGTACAAAATTAGGGTTTTAAAATCTGCAACCAATTTTGGGCACTCCCTGTAGATTCGAGAAATTTTCCTTTAAGGGGTCGCCCCTTTTATTAGGGAATATGTTTTGGGCCCTGTTAGACAGTGGGAACAACTATTTGGGAAACCAACCCCGAAATGTTGGGAGGAAATGGCTAGGAAAACCCCTGCCAGACCTTCCCCCTGAGGTTTCCCACCATGAGAAGTAGGGCTATGATAGCTTCCAACAGTCTTCATGATTTTTCCAGGGGGAGGAGGTGAGGCTTAATTTTTGGAAACTTCTTTCTGTGTTAAAACTGCAGTCAACTGAAAAAAAGGGGTTTTCAGCCAAGCTGAGCTGTTTGGAAAGGATCAGTTAAATGTTGGAGAGGCTGCACCTGCTAGGGTGCAATTATTTTGTGCAGGGAAAATTCCTGTCTGGGGAAGAGATTTTACGTTAAATAAGTTTTTTTCATTTAGGGGGGAAACTCTTATAAAGAATTCACCTCTGTTTGCATATCGTGGAAGGGAACAAGGGCTTTTTTACCCCGGTGGTGATGTCCCAAAGGGTTTCAGGCTTTCTTTGGTTCATTGGGAGACTGTCAAGAGCATATTGAGACCTATATGCCTTTCAAATTATGGGGAAACCCAGTCGAAGTATTTTTAAAATGTTCCCCTTCAGCCATTTCGCACCCGGGAAAACCCTTTAGAAGCTGGTTGTGGAGTCGTTGGCCCCTCCCCGGACCAGAAGGGAAAAATTATTTTTCTAACAATAATTTGCTCCACTACCCGGTACCTGGAACATTCCCCCTATAAGATTCGCTCATTTGTCTTTAAGGGGTTTTTATGAAGTTTTTTGTCATGTTGGTTTTCTTCAAGCAGCACAAACAGTCAAGGATCTAAATTTTCTTAAGTCTTTTAGAAATGTTTTTTAAGGGACTAAAAAGTGAGCCTCAGTGGGGGGGTTTAACTGGTATCCCTCCCTCAAAGGGGAAAAAGAAAATTACTCAAAAACCCCGACAAGATGCAACCTATGGGATAGCAATCTAACAACTGGGATGAATGATCCCCTTTTTTTGTTTTGCTGAGGGGAAGCACTCTGGAATCTCTGAGCTATTGGTTGGGGAGGGGGTGTCTCCCCCCCCGGAGCTTTTTTTTCTTTCAGATACTGTTTGGCTCGTATGAGTGGTGGTACCAGTGAAAGTGCCCCTCAACCCGACCAAAATGATGTGGGGGCATTAAACCCTGATCTCTGGAGGCTGGGGAGGGAAATGCTGATACTGGACCATTCATGTGAAAAATTTTATAGCAAGTTGCTGTGAGCTGAACATGTTTTGGGGGAATTTTCCCCGGGGTTAGATATAAAACCCACACCCCCCAAACAAGAAAAAATGGTTTAGTGTACCCAAAACGGTTTTTTAAAGGGGTTTTAAGTTAGTCAAAAATTTAGAGAGAACCCGTTTTAAAGGGAATGAAAGGGCTGCAAACAATAATTTAGAAATACCAAAAATGTATTTAAGAAATAAATGTGTGTAAAAGATTTTGGGGGAAAAAGCATGCTTGGTTTTAAGAGAAAAAAGTTGGAGAGTTGGTCGCCCCCTTGGAACTTTATAAAAGTTTGGGTGTCGTAATGGGGAAAAGTTTGAAAAACCCAGAAGAAATTTTTTTTGGGAAACTGAAGCCAATTCAAAAATTTTTGTGGGGAAAAATTGTATGAAAAATTTGGGGATGGGGAAGAAGTGAAATTTTTTCAACGCCCGTTTTTAGTGTTAGGGAGTCAGGGGGTTCCCTGCTTCATGGTTCCCAAAATTTGGTGGCACCCCGGGATAAACACTGACTCACAAAAATACTTTAAAACTAAGGTTTACAGGGTTTGAAAGATTGATACTTATGCACTAAAAAAGCAAAAAATTTTAATAGCTAAAAACATGGAAAATGTGATTTCCCTGGTCTGTGTTTTTAGTCCATTTAATGTGTGTAAAGCAAAAAGTGTTTATTGTGGTTTAAAATTTGTGTGTGAGATGGAAAGTGATGGTATCTGTGTAAACTTAATTATCCAACCTGGGTGCAAAGAGATTCTTGGGTGTTGTTTGCACTGCGAAGGTTGCAGAATGTTACATCAAGAGCAACCTTCTAAATTTAAAAGTCAACATTTTACCCCAGGAAAAGAATTTTTTATTTTTGGGGTGGCATTCACATTTGTACATGTCTAGGATTCTTTATCCTGTTCCCGTGTATAGTGACAAAATCAGACTCTTAGAAGGGCTTTGTTTCCCACAGCCCTTTTTAATTTTAAAGTTAAAAAAATAAAAGGGTCAGGAAGTGGTTGTATGTCTCTTAGTGTTTCATGTAGATGCATGGGGCTTTCTTTGTCTAGTGTTTTTTCTTGTGCTGACCTTGTTGTTTTTGCAGTGGTGAACTCTTAGCGGCCCGAGTATCTCACCGCCATTGACTGTGAAGGGGGGCGAGTCGAGCCCAAAATGGACGAGGGTCGGGGTAATAAATGTGAGTTGAGGCGTGGTTGACAACCCCCGTAACATGAGCCCTTCAGGAAGGGATGGATGTTGGTCTTGGGGTGCTCATATACAAAACGGCCCGCGGTTTGCCTTTGTGGTCCCCTGGACCCCCCCTGTTCTATGTCGCCCCCTCTTCATAAGTTTGGAGGATCTGTGTGGAGTGGGGCCTGGAAGTGGCTGATGCCCGCCATGTTGGGCGGGTGTTGACTGGAAAATCTCACGTTTGTTCGGCCCCCAAGTGAAGACCCTTGACATGTTTTTAAGTTTCTCCTGGGTACACCGACTGCTTGGGTTTGGTTAACTTCTCCTGTCAGGAAAATGCCACCTGGGTACCTTCTTGCTGGATTAGTTTTCAGAGGACACCTGTTGGTGTGGGCTTTCACAGTGGGATTGTGGCAATTTTTTATTTGCAAGTTTTGTTTTTTAAAATCATTAAAAATTTTAAAGTTACACCCTTGATATATGGGTATGGTTAAAATGCTTTTAAAAAAATTCTGCAAATTTTTTGTAAAACAGTAAAGTGAAGGTATTATGGTGCTAGGAAAATGTAGTTTTTATTCTTGTTTACCCGCCTTCAATTTAAACAAATAATTTTTTCTAAGCCTACCTGAGGGGCAGGTAGCTTTGTGAGTTTTGTCTGGAGGGGGGGGTGGGTTTTTGGGGGTATAGGGCCCAAAAATGATTTATAAGTAACAGTTACTCTGAAATACCCAATTTTTTGAAATTTAGGGACTTTGCTCTAAAGTCAGAAGGACTGATCAACCTTATGAGAAGGCAGCTGGGTCAAACCTATTTTTTCAAATAATAGGGTTTTTCTATAGACACACAAAAACCACAATTTAAAATAAGTATTTTAAAATTGTATTTCTTTTTGTAAAAGTAAAATTAAGAGGGGGGTGAATTGGGTAACTGGGGAATTGTGCTTGGCAAAAGTCTTTTTTTTTGGTGGGAGGGGCTTAGCGGTCTCTCTCTCTCTCCCCCTCACTGATCCCTCTCTCTGTGGCTGACCCTTTAACCCGGGGGGCTCTGGGTCCTTCTCCTTTTTTTGGGGGATCATGTGTGTCCAGGGGTGAGTTTTTTTTAATTTAAGTTTGGCCCATACCCAGGTGACTAAAGGTTCAAAAACACGGTTGCCCAGTTTGTGGAAAAGTGAAGGAAAAGGTTGTTGCAAACACCAGTGGAGCACAGGGATGGAGTGTGTAGATTTTGTTTTGAAAATGGAGGCTGTGATTGTATTTTCTGTAATACTATTGAAATACATTATATTTTTATAGTAGAGTTTACTAACCTGTAAGAGGGGTGGGGAAAGGGTATCAGGGGACACTCAAATGATCAGCCATGATGTAATTTTAAACCCCTGACAAATAAGGCCATTAAGAAAAAAGCTCCCCCACACTAGAACATGTAGTGGGGAACCTTACCACCCAAGAAATAAGGGAAAACCAAACGTAAAAGACATCACATTTTCATCCCCCCCCAAAAGGGCCATGATGTCATTTGGCAGCAAAACCCTGAACATCACCTTCGAGGGGCCAGTGTCAAACCCGGGGGCATATGTTTAACTTTTCCCACCCGTGCCACACACATCTGCCCCATGTTCACTCACAAGAAATAAATGAGAAAGGGGCTTGTTTTCCCCGTTGTCAGTTTTAAAAATATGCCCCTTTCCCAATTCTTTGCTAGCCAATACGTAAAAAAAATTTACAAAAAATACCCAACCTAGATGAGGCCAAAAACTTACTAAAAAACCATTGAAAAAAACCAACTTCTTTCATTTTGGTAAAGAGCTAAGATTTTTCCCCAAAAACATAATGAAAAAAGGGCCCACCTTTCACAAAACCCACGGGGGAAAATTTCTTAGGAACCCACCCTGATAAAGACTCAAATTTCAAACACTTTTAAAAAACCCAAAACCCCCCCCAAAAAATTTCCAAGCCGTGGGCATACTATCGAAGATAGGGTTCTATTTTCCCACAGTAAAGCCCCCCGGGCCCTATACCCTTCACTTAAAACCCCTACTAAACCTATGGAATTTGTGCGGGGGCCAAAAACAAAAAACCACTAAACCCAATAATCACCCAAAAAAAGGGGTGCAGTCAGAATGATAAAAAATTTCCCCACTACAGAAAAGCACACTTTTCCAATTTTTCAAAACTCAAAACCCCTACTCAAAATTTACAAAACACCCAAAACTATTACGCAAACTACTTTACTAGAACCATTAACTCTACATAAACCCTCCCCCCCAAAATCCCCTTTACCACCTTTAAACAAAAAACACATGACCAAAACACAAAAACCGGGATCACTCTTTGATTTTCCCCTCATGTCCATTCACACTATCCCAAAAACTCAATGCACAAAAAAGGCCCTAAAACGGAAATTTCATTACCTGTGAATAAAAAAGAAACACTGTCTTTTTATAAATTCAAGCTTTCTAAAAAAAATCACTTACTCCCCACAACTAAATAAAAAACCGTTTTATTGCTTCTCATAAATTGTATCTCATAAAAATGTATTTCTTAAATTTTTACCATAAATGTAAACCCCTGTCCCCGGATAAAAATTTTTTTACTATTTAACTTCATTACCTAACAAAATACTATTCTACTGATTTACCAGCAAAAACAGAAAAATGCCCATATGACCTGTCCTTGAAATTACTCTTTTGGGAACTAAATTTTTATTTTTTTAACAATAATTTTGTATCACTGAATATATATTGTTATTTTTAATTTTAAAGTTAATTTTAACCCCTCCCCAAAAGCCTCCCATAAAAGGGGCTTTGGCATCTGCAAAAAAAAAATTTAAAATTTTCCTTGTATTTCTCTGCACCCTTTAAAATTAATAAATAAATAAATTTTTTAAAAAAATATGGTTCCACCCATTGTTCAAACCCACCCACCAGAGATCCCCCGGGTTAATTTTCTGGTACCCTTGCAATGTTTTAAACTGCCAATGCACAAAATTTATATTCAAAACGAACCACTTTTGCAATACACAGTAAAAATAACTTTATACCCAAAGTGTTTTCCTCTTCCCTTGGGTATTTTAACTGCTTTTTTTGAGATCTTGCTTTGAACAAAAAAAAAAGACTCATAAATAAAAAATTTTCCCTAAAGGGGAAAAAAAGACATACAGCATTTTTTTTTCTGGTACATAAACACATTTCTGATTTATAAAACCTGTATTCTGCCCAGGCCTGGTTTTGTCTGAAAAGTTAGAAATCATAACAGTAGCCCCAAATCTATTCACTACGGGGAAAAGGGTTTAAAGGCCCTTGATTGTTTTCCCCTTAAAACGCAAGCGAGATACATGATAATTACATTTGGGAAAGGGTTTCCTGGAAGGATTGGTCCCAAAACCCTTCCACACAAAATCATCCACATGAAAGCAAAAGACTGGGCGGGGAGATAAATTTTCCCCTGATAAAAAAGAGGGGCCCCAACGATACACGAAGACAACACAATAATCCCCAAGGGACTGTTAAAATTGCCCCCCAACATACATAAGGGGGATTCCCAATTTAAATTTCCCGGGGCTGCTTAAAGGGAAGGAACGGGGACAGGCACCTAAAGCAGTACCTGACCTTGGGCTGGGTTTTCCGTTTTGTCAGCTTGCTTTGGGGCCGAAGTAACAGCCGGGTTTGACCCAACTCTGATCCACCATGGGCCGGCTCGGGACTGGGCCAGGGGGGTTTTTGACCCCTGAAACCTCCCCATGTAAACTCCAGGTATTATGTCACTGAAAGCGGGGGAAAAAATTTCAGGCAGTCTGTCAACCATTTATTTGAAAATGGGGTTTATACACATTGGCATAAGCATTATTGTGGCAAAAAACCCAAAATAATCCTCCCCACAGTTGTGTCCCTTCCAGGGGTGTAGGGTGATCTTGGTGAAAAAATTGTGTTTCCCAGGGTGAACTCAAAGAAAAGTATTGTTTTCCCCGGGACAAAAAATTTTCCATCGGGGGTTCTTCGAAGAATAACAAAAAAGAAATTCCATTTCAGAACTTTTTTCCCCAAGTGAACATGATGGCCTTTTCCACTTTGTGTTTCTAAAAAGCCCGTGGGACTGGGAAAAAAATTGTCCCCTTGCTGCCAATCCCAGATGCGGTCTGCGGTGGGTTCGGGAAAAATTAAAAGGTGGTTGGGGGTTGTGCGGTTGGGGTTGTGGATGTTGGGGAGTGTGGGGTTGGGTTGAGGCGGTTTATGGTTGGGGCGGGAGTTGCAGCGCAGTATTCAGGGCCTTTTTGCTGGTGCCAAAACCCATCCCCACCACCACTATCACCCCACCACCTGTTGCCTCACTCACATCATTAAAAACCCTTTGGGAAAACAACTCGTCATCTTAAATATCATTTCATGGTGTAGGGCCAGGGAAAAGGTACTTGAGATTTTACCCTTTTCCCCTTGGAAAAACCCATTGACACACTCCAAAAGCATCCCTTAACGTCGATATACTGCTGTTCACTGGAGAATATTCACCCTCACTGTTGAACTAGAACGGCTTTCAAAAGCTTAAAAAATCACTATCACTATCCCCTTTTCACATCTGATCTTGTACCGGGCAAAAATTTTTCCTCTTTCTTCCTGGAAACGGGATGAACATGAATGAAAAGGCCCAGCACCAGATGTGGAAGTTTGGGGTCGTCGGGATTTTCGCCCACTTGTTATCCTGGCGCTCCCTTTCGTCAAAACCCCATCCAAAACCTTTAAAATTCATTTTCTTTGGGGCATTCCATCCTGTTAGGGGGCATCACTTTGGAAAAAAGGCCCCCAATCCCCCAAAGGGAGTGGGGGAAATATCTTACTGGAGGCATGGTGAAAATGGAAACCAAGATGGTTTTTTTTTTCCCCCAAAAATTTTGGGCCCCTGTAAAAACTCCAATACTAAAACTATGTATAGTCCCAAAAAAAAGCATTAACATTGCAAAATCAAAAAACTATTTATTTGTCACTTGGGCCATAAAAAACCAACTTACCTCAAAAATTTTGTAATATTTTAAACTTAAGATTTAATTTAAGTCCCCCCAAAATGCCTAGCCATGAAGGTGTTATAGTGGAACACTCTGTAATTAAAAATTTTACTACATGCAAACCACACAAAAACCCAAAATTTTCTTTTAAACCCCGCATTGAAACCCTTTAATAGAGAAAAAAAATTTTGAATTTAAATTTGAATGACCCCCCAAAATTTTTTTTCAAGGGTGCAAACCCACCATAAACCCCAAAATTTTTCCTTGTAGGCCTCCCAGTTTTCTCCCGCTTAAATTTTGAAGCCCCCTAAAATTTTATGGTATAAAACTTTCAAACCGGTGGTTTCTTTAGCCGTATATATACAACCGAAAAAAGTAAAAGGGGTTAAAAAATATTAGAAAAACAGAAGGTTTACGGGTGTTGTTAAAAAATTAAAAATAGTTGAAAATTATCCAAGAAATAGTAACCCAATGGCATTTCCCCAAATTCAAAAAGAGCGGGACAAGTAGCGTTTAAAAAAAATAATTTTATATTAACTCAAATACAGGAAATTTTTTAAAATTATGACAAAAACTCGTTATAGGGCCCCTCCCACCTGACTTTTTAATATGGTCACCATGCCCCCCCCCCGGTTTTTTTTTTATATTCTCCGTAAGCAACCAAAGTCTCTCCCCTATTCTGGAAAAATTTCCCCCCCCCAAAATTTTTAAATGTTTTAAAGTTATTTTAGTCATATAAAATATATTTTTTTAAAAAAATCAGCCGTAAACACTGTCTTTTCGAGGCCTGACACAGAACAGCTTTGAACCCCTCCCCCAAAACTGCCCTTTTCCTAAACCTTCCCCCTTTTAAAATGAAAAGGGATTGCTTCCCATTTTTCAGGAACCCAAATCCCGCTAAATGGTTTTCCCCGAATCCCTTTTACAAAATATTACCCGCTCCCCACTCCCAAAAGTTTCAAGTCCCCAAAACCCTTGGCTTCATTTTTACTCCAACCCCCCCCTTTCCCCGCAGATTTTTATGCCTCCAAGCCCCTTTTTTACTTTGTTCCATTCTCTTGGAAAAAAACCAAACCACCTTAACAGCCCCCCTTCAGCCCTGACAAAAACTTTTTTTAAAAATCCCCCACCTACTCCCAATTTCCACACTATGAAAATTTTCTGGGTTTAAAATTTTTAAAACCCCCAAAATTGCCCTTTGACAAAATTCCCACGCCCCCCGCTGCCGCCATGCTGCAGGGATTACAAAACCCCGTTCACACCCCAAAATTTTAAAAAAGTTTGGTTTCCCCTATAATCTGGGAATTTTCCCCTTTTTTGCCTCCATGGATAAAAGGGTTTTTTTGTCTCCACAGAAAACCCCAAAGCACCACTCTACCTTTTTTCCTTCATCAATTTTATGGTTTTCTCATCAATCATAAACCTTTGCTGACAAGTCAACTCCCAAATATCTGAAAACATTTACTTCTACCCTACTCCCCCAATCGTTTTATACCCCTCCTCACCTTACTTTATCTATGTTTACTTTTGACTTTTTAATTTTACCCCCTCTCCCAAAATGACACAAACCCCCCCAAATTTACCTTTGCAACTTTTCTTTTGAATCCCCCCAAAAACACAGTATCCTAGCAAAAGCAAATGGTCAACTCCCATTTTTTTATTGGTCCCCATAATTTAATCCTGCCCCCCTGGGCCCCAACCCCTACATTTTCTTCTTTTTCAATCCCAAACTAAATATGTTAAACAACCAAGGAAAATAAACACATATGCAGTTTAAGTGATCCTTTATTGACAACGTTTCGTCCTTACTAGGGCTTTTTTAAGTACACACAGATCAAACCGGGGTGGGAAGGACGGGAGTATTTATTCTGTTCAGAATGTGAAGTTTAAAAGGGCACCCAAATTTTGGGGAAAACGTTGTCAATTAAAAGGGTCACTTTTAAAATGCATATGTGTTTATGTTTTCCCTTTGTGTCGGTATTTTTTTTCCTTTTTTTTTAAACAACCATGGGGGCATAGACAAATTTCCCGCCCAAGGGCCCACTTTTTAACCCGGAAAAAACTCCCTCTCTCCTACCCATTTCCCAACATGAGCCTCACTATCCCTTTTAAAAAAAAAAAACCCTTTAAAAATTTAGAACTTAACCCCATTCCCGTATTTTTTTTTCATCTTCCCCCATTTTCCCCCATCTACTTTTTATATCCTTTTCTAAATCCATAAAAGCAAAAAGAAAACTTCCCCCACTTTTTTTAAATACTGTTTACCCAAAATTGCTTCAGGTATACACTTGATCTACACATCCCCACCCACTTTTAAAAAACCCCCTTGCTCAATTTTGCCCAAACCCACTCTCGTTTACCCTTTTAATTCTTTTAATTAAAAACCCACCGTACACATTTCCTGGTATATCAGTAAACTTATTCCCCTATAAATTTTTTAAAAATCCTTTTTTTCCCCCTTCCCTTTATAAGAAAAATATACAAAGCTCTCTGCCAAACCCCATACCTTCCCCTTTTTTCCCTATATTTTTTTTAAAAAAAAAATACCAACCCCTGTCTTTCCTTTCTTCATTGACATTTAAAAGTTCCCCAAAATATTCCCGCCCTCTACTTATACCTCCAGCTCCCCTTACTAAATCCCCTCTCTGTTTTTAAAAGACAAAAACCATTCATTCCATAAGCTTTTTTAAAATTGTTTAAATTTAAAAACCAAAAATTTTTTTTTATTCCAGCAAAATTTTCCGACGTGCCTCTCCCTCTATCATTTTCTTCCTTTTGCCTCTTTTATACTCTCTTTACCTTTTTTTTCTCTCCATATACTTTTGCCCCCCCCTTTTACACTTCCCGCTTTTTAAAAACCCCCTTTATAAATAAAACCCTTTTTTTCTTTTATCACACCCTTTTCCTCATTTATTCCAACAACATTCTCTTTCCTC
Organism: Cherax quadricarinatus; assembly: GCF_026875155.1. Lineage (NCBI taxonomy): Eukaryota > Metazoa > Arthropoda > Malacostraca > Decapoda > Parastacidae > Cherax > Cherax quadricarinatus. Next base: position 58,820,616 of record NC_069421.1, read on the forward strand.
ATGACCCCCAAACCCCCTATAACCCCAAACTTCTTCCCAAAATTCTAAACCCGCTTTTAAAACTAACCCAAACCCTCTTCAAAAAACTCCCCCCCCCTACCCACTTTCACTAAACCCCCCCTTTCTTTCCCAAAAGTTGCTTATATTTTCACCCTTCTGCATTTCCTCCCCCATTTAAAACTTTCACCACTTCTTAATACTATTTTCCATTTTCCCTTTTTTCCCATCTGTCTCTTAAACTAAGTAAATTTCAATTTTGATAAAGATCTATCGATATATCCCCTTGCCCCCCTTTAAACATGACCCTCCCGAAGCTTAAACCCCCCCAAACCCTTTTTTCCAGCAATTTCATAATCTAAAATACTTTTATTTTGTTAACATTTTCTTTTTAAATAATTTTTCTTTTTTTTTCCCTAAAAAATGTTTTTTACTTTTTACCAAAACCCTTTTTTCCCGGGCATATTCCCCCTTTAAAGGTCCGATTTTCCCCTTTTACCCCCCTTTGGGACCCAAGGGGCCCGGGTTACCCCCATAGGCAAACAAAGGGATTTGCCTTGGGGCCGCCTTTGGGGGCCCCCCGGTCCCCAAGGGGGGATTCCAAGCTGTGCCATGGTGCAAGTGCAAAAGGGGGCCCTACTAAAAAATTCAAGTGTTTGGAGAATTAAAAAAAAATTTTTAAAAAATAATCAAAAAAAAAATAAATAATGGAAATAAAATAAAAAAAAAATAAGTAAAACCCAACCATTAAAATGGGAACCCCTCAACCCTCCCCTTTTTTTACAAACAGAACAGGGTTTTGGGTTTTTCCCCTAAAAGGGGTGAGTATGGAGAATTTCCCCTCCAATTTTCTGTAGTAATTACAGGTTTTTAGACTTGTCTGTGACAAATTTTTCGAAAAAATAAAGACAGCTACATACTTCGTCATTTTTTTTCACTGATTACAGAAAAAGGGGAAAAGAAAAGAAATCTACCAGAATTCAATGACAAGTTTGGATTTCTGTTCAAAATTACTACAATTTCCCGATGCAGAATTTAGAAAAAGCTGCATTAAAGTTTTCAACAAAAAACCCTTTTAAGGCAGTGTTCAAGGGCACAATTTTTTTGAAAAAATAGTTCATTTTTTTGGGTAATGAAAACAGATTAAACTCCCCCTGAAAAAAAGTGCGCCCTCACTGCTTTGGGAAAAAATTTTAAAAAATTTCAGGTATTTTTCCCCAAAAACCCTTCCCCAATGTTACATAGTGTTTGCTTTTTTCCAAACACTTCCAGCTACGGTGAAGGAGAAGTTCCCTTTTCTTTTTTAAAAAATTTAAAAACCCCTCCGTTCAACAAAGAGCCAAGACAAATTGTGTTTAAACCCAGCCCGTTGACCATTGAGTCTGATCTAACAAGAAAAATTTATTTTCAGGAAAAAAATTGATGAAATTTTTTCCCAAAAATGAAATCCAGAAAAAAAGTTTTTTTAAGGCCGGAATTTTTAAAAAATTCTTTTTTTCTTGAGTTTTTATGTTTTTATAGTCTTATTCATGATGCAATTTATAACAATAATGGTCAGTGATTTAAAAAGGGAAAAAAAAGTGCTGTAGTGGTTATGCTGAATATAATAGGTTACATGATGTCACTACTTTAATAGCCTAATCTAGTAATACTATGCTGTCTTGAGTTTATTCTGTTTAAAATGCATGATTTAACAAGATAGTTATAATGGCTGTTGGTAAATGGTTTTGGTTGTCTTGATGTACTTTCCCTATTAAATTTAATCTAAATAGCCAGAATGTATTTAATCAGACCTTAAACAGGCTCACACCGACCCCCCCCACCCCCAAGCTGGAAGGGGTCGCTTCGCTTACCCGTAACTCAAAGGGGCCCCGCCAATCTGAATAGCCTAGGGCCCGGAGACTTCTTAATCCGGCCCTGCTGGCACCCCAAATTTACCTACTCCTCCCTCTACAACAATTTTATCCACTTTAGTATTGAGATCCCCGACCACAAGTACTCTCTCACTTGGTTCAAAACCCCCCATGCACTCAATATTTCTCAAAAATCTCTCTCTCTCCTCTACACTTCTCTCTTCTCCAGGTGCATAAACACTTACTATAACCCACTTTTCACATCTAACCCTTATTTTACTCCACATAATCCTTGAACTTATACATTTATTTTCCTTCCTTTCCTGCCATAACATTCTTCAACTTACTACTACTCCTTCCTTAGCTCTAACTCTATTAGAAACCCCTGACCTAATCCCATTTATTTCTCCCCACTGAAACTCTCCTACCCCCCCTTTAGCTTCGTTTCACTTAAAGCCCACAATCATCTCTTTCTTATCATTTATACTACAACCACACACATTCAAACATCCCACTTTGATGGTTTTCTTCTTTTTCTGATAAATATACTTATGTGTACCTGTACCTAAATAAACTGTGCTGGCATGCAGGTACACATTAAAATCACTAAAAGTATCTTATTAATCTTGAGGATGCCATACTAACAATAATAATAATAATAATAATAATAATACATAATAATCAGTCTGAGACAAATTAAATGTCGTATATTACGTTAATATAAACGTTTTCATTAATCCATCTATATTTTTTCAAAATTTTATAATAAACATGGTACGTAACATATAAAATGATAAATACACCTCACAGTAGAATAAATTAACATAAATATGAGATATTAGGTGTAGATAAATGTGAATCAGTGAAAACCAGAAGCGTTCATCTCTTTGTCTTCATCTCCACGTCTCTCTACTCTCTTATTTACTCATTCTCTCTCTCTCATTTATTTGTTTTACCTCATTTACTTACCTCTCACCATATATTAAGACTACAAAAATTTTAAGGTAAGTAATGAGTGTACTGTATGTTCATTTTATTGCTTTAAATGCCGTAGTATATTATGTGTGGGTGGGGTGGCCTGGCTGGCTATCATACCTCCCATACCTGACTTCATAAAATAAATACTACTCACCTCTCGCCCTAAATTAAGGTAAGTAATGAGTGCATGTACCATGTGTGTATTTTACTTTTTATTGTTTTTAATGCCTAGTTTTATTACTAACTTAATATATGTTAGTGTAAACTTGTTATCTGGCATTTACAGTGGACCCCCGCATAACGATATTAATCCGTTCCTGAGAGCTCACTGTTATGCGAAATTATCGTTATACGAATGAATTTTCCCCATAAGAAATAATGGAAATCAAATTAATTCGTGCAAGACACCCCAAAGTATGAAAAAAAAAAATTTTACCACATGAAATATTAATTTTAATACACACAAACTGAAAAAGGCATGCACAATTACATGACACTTACCTTTATTGAAGATCTGGTGATGATTGATGGGATGGGAGGAGGAGGAGAGTCTTAGTGTTTAGAAGGGGAATCCCCTTCCATTAAGACTTGAGGTGTCAAGTCCTTTTCTGGGGTTACTTCCCTTCTTTTTTTAATGCCACTAGGACCAGCTTCAGAGTCACTGGACAGCTGTCACACAACATATCTGTCCATAGTGGCCTGTACCTCTCGTTCCTTTATGACTTCCCTAAAGTGCTTCACAACATTGTCAGTGTAATAGTCACCAGCACGGCTTGCAATAGCTGTGTGAGGGTGATTTTCATCCATAAAGGTTTGCACTTTCAGCCACATTGCACAGATTTCCTTAATCTTTGTAGTAGGCAACTTCTTCAATTTCTCTCTCCCCTCCTCCGAACAGTTTCCTCAGGTCTGGCCTCTTGCTGTTGAAGTTGATCTAGCAGCTCCATCAGTGGTTAGTTCTTCATTGTCCTCTTCCACCAACTCTTCCACATCATCCCCACTAACCTCCAACCCCAAGGACTTCCCCAATGCCACAATTGATTCCTCAACTGAATAGGATTCCTAGGGTTAGCCTCAAACCCTTCAAAATCCCTTTGTCTACACATTCTGGCCACAGTTTCTTCCAAGCAGAGTTCAAGGTCCTCTTAGTCACTCCCTCCCAAGCCTTACCTATAAGGTTTACACAATTGAGGATATTAAAGTGCTCTCTCCAAAACTCTCTTAGAGTCAGTTGAGTTTCTGAGGTCACTACAAAGCACCTTTCAAACAGAGCTTTTGTGTACAGTTTTTTGAAGTTTGCAATAACCTGCTGGTCCATGGGCTGCAGGGAGAGTGGTATTAGGAGGCAAAAACTTCACCTTAATGAAGCTCATGTCCCCATAAAGTCGCTCTGCCACGTCTGTAGGATGACCAGGGGCACTGTCTAACACCAGGAGGCACTTAAGGTCCAATTTATTTTCAGTTAGGTAATCTTTCACATTGGGGGCAAATGCATGGTGTAACCAGTCATAGAAAAAGTCCCTAGTGACCCATGCCTTACTGTTTGCCCTCCACAGCACACACAAATTAGCCTTGAGGATGTTCTTTTGCCTGAACGCTCTGGGAGTTTCTGAGTGATACACTAATAAAGGCTTCACTTAGAATCACCACTAGCATTGGCACACATCAACAGAGTAAGCCTGTCTTTCATAGGCTTATGTCCTGGGAGTGCCTTTTCCTCCTGAGTAATGTAGGTCCTGCTTGGCATTTTCTTCCAAAACAGGCATGTTTCATCACAATTAAACACTTGTTCAGGTTTCAGTCCTTCACTGTCTATGTACCCTTGAATTCCTGCACATATTTTTTTAGCTGCTTTGTGGTCCGAACTGGCAGCCTCACCATGCCTTATCACACTATGTATGCCACACACACTTCTTAAATCTCTCAAACCAACCTTTGCTGGCCTTAAATTCACTCACATCATCACTAGTTGCAGGCATTTTTTTAATTAAATCCTCATGCAACTTCCTAGCCTTTTCACTTATGATCACTTGAGAGATGCTGTCTCCTGCTATCTGTTTTTCATTTATCCATACCAATAAGAGTCTCTCAACATCTTCCATCACTTGCGATCTCTGTTTCGAAAACACAGTTGAACCTTTGGCAAGAACAGCTTCCTTGATTGCCATTTTGTTGAGCACAATAGTAGCGATGGTTGATTGGGGTTTATTATACAACCTGGCCAGCTTGGAGACACGCACTCCACTTTCATACTTATCAATGATCTCTTTCTTCATCTCTATAGTAATTCTCACCCTTATTGCTGTAGGGATGGCACTAGAAGCTTTCTTGGGGCCCATGGTCACTTATTTTGCAGATAAAATCACCAAAAACACTGTAATAAAACGAAATGTTCCGATTGTATGCTTGGATGTTACCGTGGAGGCTGGCTGGTAAACAATGCCACCGGCGGAACATGTGAGGCTGGCTCAGGCCGCACACATTAGATGTGTCTCGGACGAACAGCATTGAGCGGGTTTTTTAGCGGTATGCGAGGCGAAATCTTAGCGATAAAATGTATCTGTATGCGGATTTAACGTTATGTATGGCCAACGGTATGCGGGGGTCCACTGTATATGCATTTATAAGTGGAAAAAGTGGCGTTCTGCTTTCCACCGGTAGCCTGGAACCTAACCTGCCATATAATGGGGTCCTACTGTACTTTAAATTACAGGTCTCCCTCAACATTCGCAAGGGTTAGGGGATCAAGAGCCTCGCGAATGATGAAAAATTGTGAATGTTTGGTGCCCCAATATATTGTAGGGAAATATAATACAATACTGCTTCCTTAACTTGATGAACCATGAACAATCATAAAATACATGAAAATGTCGTAAATTGTACAAATATATACATGTTATGCTTTAATAACATGTATGTTATTAAATACCACAGACTCCACCACTGCCTCCACCACTTCCTCAACCACGGGCGATTCCATACTACCCTCCCCTCCGATCCCCGCAACTGGCAGCCAGCCCTCCCACCACTCAGTGGGGTTTGAGTGTTTTGTTTGCTCATTATTTGCTTTTAAACTACAGTAAAAATTTAATGAAAACCCATTCATGACTGCATATTGGAATGGCTATTCGGACAGGTTTTTGGACGGTGACATCATGTGTTTACTCTTGAACACAGCAAAGAATAAAATTTCTGCTACTGCTAATAATAACAATAGTAATAATAATAATAATAATAATAATAATAATAATAATAATAATAATAAAAATAATAATACGATAAAATTTGAAGAAGAAATTGTACAAAAATACGAGAGAGTGGTTGACACATCATCAGTGTGGCTTTGTTTATGCTGGAGTGACCATTAGTCTCCGTGCTCTTCCAAACATTTCACAATAATTCATTGTGTTTGGTGCTTGTAGATTGAGTGTGACTGGAGTGGTGAGGCAGTGGTAGAGGCAGTGGTTGAGGAAGCTGTTTGAGGCAGCAGTTGAGGCAGTGGGCGAGGCAGTGGGTGAGGCAGTGGGCGAGGCAGTGGGTGAGGCAGTGGGTGAGGCAGTGGTTGAGGCAGTGGATGAGGCAGTGGGTGAAGAAGTGGTTGAGGAAGCGGTTGAGGCAGTGGTTGAGGCAGTGGGTGAGGCAGTGGGTGAGGCAGTGGGTGAGGCAATGGTTGAGGCAGTGGTTGAGGCAGTGGTTGAGGCAGTGGTTGAGGCAGCGGCTGAGGCAGCGTTGAGGCAGCAGTTGAGGCAATGGTAAGGCAGCATTTGAGGCAGTGGTATTTAATAACATATATGTTATAATAATAATAGTACAGTGGACCCCCGCATAACGATTACCTCCGAATGCGACCAATTATGTAAGTGTATTTATGTAAGTGCGTTTGTACGTGTATGTTTGGGGGTCTGAAATGGACTAATCTACTTCACAATATTTCTTATGGGAACAAATTCGGTCAGTACTGGCACCTGAACATACTTCTGGAGTGAAAAAATCGTTAACCCCGGGGGGCCCCCTGTAAAATTGTTATTATTAATACATGTATTTTTATTATTATTATTATTATTATTATTAACATGTATGTTATTAAATACCACTGCCTCAACCACTGCCTCAACCACTGCCTCAACCACTGCATCAACCGCTGCCTCAACCGCTGCCTCAACCGCTGCCTCACCAACTGCCTCAATCGCTGCCTCAACCACTGCCTCACCCACTGCTTCAACCGCTTCCTCTACCACTCGAGTCGCCATCAATCTACAAGCACCAAACACAATGAATTATTTTGAAATGTTTGGAAGAGCACGGAGACTAATGTTCACTCCAGCATAAACAAAGCCACACTGACGATGTATCAACCACTCCCTCGTATTTTTGTACAATTTCCTTCTTCAATTATATCGTATTTATTATCATTATTATTATTATTACATTGTTATTTTTAGCAGTAGCAGAAATCTTTTATTCTTTGCTGTGTTCAAGAGTAAACACATGATATCACCATCCAATACCTGTCCGAATAGCCATTCCAATATCCAGTCATGAATGGGTTTACATTATTTATACTGTATTTAATAGCAAATAATGAACAAACAAAACACCACCCCACTGAGTGGTGGGAGGGCTGGCTGCCAGTTGCGGGGCTCGGGGAGGGTAGTCGGGACTCGCAGGTGGCGGGAAAAATTAAATATGATTTGGCAGCTGGGAATTTGGTGGTTGGAATTCGCTAATATGTGAAGCCCGCGAAAGTTGAAAACGCGAATGTAGGGGGACCTGTAATTAATGAAAAAATGCAAATTTGATCTAGACTAAATATGCAACATAAATAAGGTATATTTTCAGGTTTTCTACAATTCAGAATTACTTTTTGTAACACTGTCCATTTGGCACCAAGGAAAGGTGGACCATAAGAGAAAAACTTCATTCACTTTTTCTCCCCTTTTATTATGAGCAGAGTGCTAATAAATAAATAAATAATTTAAAGATAAATTATTTACTTTATAACACATCAGCCATTTCCCACCAAAGGCAGGGTGGCTGGAAAAAGAAAAACTTTCATCATCATTCACTCCATCACTGACTTGCCAGAGGCATGCTTACACTACGTTAAAAAACGCAAAAATTAACAGTCCTCCTTCAGAGTGCCGGGACTGTACGTCCCATCTTCAGGACTCAAGTCTGGCCCGCCACTTTCCCTGAATCCCTTTATCAATAATACCTTGCTTACACTCCATTGGCCCGTCAAATGATAAAAACCATTTGTCTCTATTTTCTCCTATCTAACATGCTCACACCCCGCTTGCTATTATTATAATTGTTACTACATTCACAGGTGAGTGCAAAACCCATAAGGGTCAACATAGCCTGGACAATGGAAGGTACTCAGGGATGATCAAAGGAAGAGAAGGGTGGTTCCAATTCTTTGGATCAAGAGTTATTCATCAGTTTCTAAGACCACCCTATTCAGTACAAGACCACCTCATGTTAAGAGAAACATGAAAAAATCAATAACTTATTATTTGGAGGAAGAAAAAAGTTGCCATAGACAGAAAAAAAAAACATTAATTTTTTAAATT
>NC_069421.1:58829516-58896357 GCF_026875155.1 Cherax quadricarinatus
GAGTGTTAGAGTGTTCAGCAGAAGTTTGTGGTTACAGGAAAGTGGGTGCGGGAGGGAAGAGGAGCGATTGGTTGAATGATGATGTAAAGAGTGTAGTAAGGGAGAAAAAGTTAGCATATGAGAAGTTTTTACAAAGTAGAAGTGATGCAAGGTGGTAAGAGTATATGGAGAAAAAGAGAGAGGTTAAGAGAGTGGTGAAGCAATGTAAAAAGGGAGCAAATGAGAGAGCGGGTGAGATGTTATCAACAAATTTTGTAAAGTAAAAGGACACAAGTGCAACTAATGTGACATTTTATTGTGGTAACGTTTCGCTCTCCAGGAGCTTTGTCAAGCCGATACAAACAGCAGGGGTTTACACTATACCATGTGGAGGCTGTGACAAGATTTATGTAGGTGAAACAGCAAGAAACCTCGACACCCACCTCAATGAACACATTTATGCATGTAGGAACGATAACTTGAACAACGCCTGTGTACAACACCGAAATTCCACCAATCATCTCATGAAATTCAGGGACGCCCAATTAGTGATCAAAGAAACTAATTTCCACAGATGCCTTGAATCAGCACTGATCGCTGTTTCGAATGCAATTAAACAAAACAACGGCAGCTTCACCATCTCTGAAGTCTTAGCAAGAATCCTCCTGAAAACAGTAAACTCTGCCATCACATAGTCTCTCCTGTTATACTACACAAAGCACATTACGGAGAGTGAACACTGAAACAGGCCTTCTCTATCCAGTCTATATTTGTCCAACCTATTTTTATGTTACCCAAGTAATAGCTTTTATATCCTTTCACTCATGTATGAATTAATTGCTCTACCATATTGTATTACTACTACTACTACAACTTTTGTCACTACTGCTACTACCACTAGTGAACATCGAAATGGTACCTCACTAGTATTGCACCTCACTCTGAGCCTTTATATACCCTCTGTGTCCACATTCTGTTTGTATCGCTTGACAAAGCTCCTGGAGAGCGAAACGTTGCCACAATAAAATGTCACATTAGTTGCACTTGTGTCCTTTTACTTTGCATATTGTCGGTAATTCTACCAACATTATTTCAACAAATTTTGTTGAAAATAAGAAAAAGTTTTGGAGTGAGATTAACAAATTAAGAAAGCCTAGAGAACAAATGGATTTGTCAGTTAAAAATAGGAGAGGAGAGTTATTAAATGGAGAGAGGTATTGGGAAGATGGAAGGAATATTTTGAGGAATTGTTAAATGTTGATGAAGATAGGGAAGCTGTGATTTCGTGTATAGGGAAAGGAGTATTAACATCTTGTAGAAGTGAGGAAGAGCCAGTTGTGAGTGTGGGGGAAGTATGTGAGGCAGTAGGTAAAATGAAAGGGGGTAAGGCAGCTGGGATTGATCGGATGAAGATAGAAATGTTAAAAGCAGGTGGGGATATAGTTTTGGAGTGGTTGGTGCTATTATTTAATAAATGTATCGAAGAAGGTAAGGTACCTAGGGATTGGCAGAGAGCATGCATAGTTTCTTTGTATAAAGGCGAAGGGGACAAAAGAGAGTGCAAAAATTATAGGGGGATAAGTCTGCCGAGTATACCTGGTAAAGTGTATGGTAGAGTTATTATTGAAAGAATTAAGAGTAAGACGGAGAATAGGATAGCAGATGAACAAGGAGGCTTTAGGAAAGGTAGGGGGTGTGTGGACCAGGTGTTTACAGTGAAACACATAAGTGAACAGTATTTAGATAAGGCTAAAGAGGTTTTTGTGGCATTTATGGATTTGGAAAAGGCGTATGACAGGGTGGATAGGGGGCAGTGTGGCAGATGTTGCAGGTGTATAGTGTAGGAGGTAGGTTACTGAAAGCAGTGAAGAATTTTTACGAGGATAGTGAGGCTCAAGTTAGAGTATGTAGGAAAGAGAGAGATTATTTCCCAGTAAAAGTAGGCCTTAGACAAGGATGTGTGATGTCACCATGGTTGTTTAATATATATTTATAGATGGGGTTGTAAGAGAAGTAAATGTGAGGGTCTTGGCAAGAGGCGTGGAGTTAAAAGATAAAGAATCACACATAAAGTGGGAGTTGTCACAGTTGCTCTTTGCTGATGACACTGTGCTCTTGGGAGATTCTGAAGAGAAGTTGCAGAGGTTGGTGGATGAATTTGGTAGGGTATGCAAAAGAAGAAAATTAAAAGTGAATTCAGGAAAAAGTAAGGTTATGAGGATAACAAAAAGATTAGGTGATGAAAGATTGGATATCAATTGGAGGGAGAGAGGAGGTGAATGTATTCAGATATTTGGGAGTGGACGTGTCAGCGGATGGGTCTATGAAAGATGAGGTGAATCATAGAACTGATGAGGGGAAAAGGGTGAGTAGTGCACTGAGGAGTCTGTGGAGAAAAAGAACTTTGTCCTTTGAGGCAAAGAGGGGAATGTATGAGAGTATAGTTTAACCAATGCTCTTACATGGGTGTGAAGCAGGGTGATGAATGTTGCAGAGAGGAGAAGGCTGGAGGCAGTGGAGATGTCATGTCTGAGGGCAATGTGTGGTGTGAATTATAATGCAGAGAATTTGTATTTGGAAGTTAGGATGAGGTGCGGGATTGCCAAAACTGTTGTCCAGAGGGCTGAGGAAGGGTTGTTGAGGTGGCTCAGACATGTTGAGAAAATGGAGCAAAAGAGAATGACTTCAAGAGTGTATCAGTCTGTAGTGGAAGGAAGGCGGGGTAGGGGTTGGCCTAGGAAAGGTTGGAGGGAGGGGGTAAAGGAGGTTTTGTGTGCGAGGGGCTTGGACTTCCAGTGGGCATGCGTGAGCGTGTTTGATAGGAGTGAATGGAGACAGATGTTTTTTAATACTTGACGTGCTGTTGGAGTGTGAGCAAAGTAACATTTATGAAGGGATTCAGGGAAACCAGCAGGCCGGGCTTGAGTCCTGGAGATGGGAAGTATAGTGCCTGCACTCTGAAGGAGGGGTGTTAATGTTGCAGTTTAAAAACTGTAGTGTAAAGCACCCTTCTGGCAAGACAGTGGTGGAGTGAATGATGGTGAAAGTTTTTCTTTTTCAGGCCACCCTGCCTTGGTGGGAATCAGCCAGTGTGTTAATAAAAAAAATAAAATAATTACAGACAGCAATACAGACCACTACCCTACCTTCCTCTTAACAAACCTTAGTAAACCACCACTGGAATACAACAAAGTTTCATTTAGACTCCATGACAAGGCCTCAATAAGGAAGTTCACAGCAGACCTAGAGACTGTTGACTGGCCTGCAGAATTCTCCAAGGCCAATGGTATTGACAGTTGGACAGACATTTTTCTTACCCAATTTCTTAGACTATACAACAAACATTGTCCTATAAAAACGAAACAGATCATGAATAAACGGCTCGGTTGCCCATGGCTAACCAGCAGCATTCTGAACTCCATTGATAAGAAACACCAATATGAAAAGCAATATAGACAGGGCTTAATACACAAAGATATTCTTAAACACTATTCATCATTCTCACCAAAGTAATAAAGAAAGCCAAAACTGTACTACTCCAGCAGTTTCACTGACACAAGAGGGGATATAAAAAAGACCTGGAAAACACACTCTCAGATTCTGGGCACCAACAAACTGAAAAAAACAAAGAATATTGTCCTAACTGAACCTAATGAAACACCACTGCATCCCACTGAAACAGGTAACAAGATAAACGACTTCTTCTCAACCATAGGATCTAATCTTGCCAGCAAAATCCCATGTACCAACGCCCATGCCGGGGACTATCTAGATAGGAATTTCCCAAATTCCTTCTATCTTGTACCAACTGAGCGCACCGAAGTCACTGAGATTATAAAGTCACTTAAAAATAACTCAGGGAACCTGTCTCATGTCCCACCATTATTGTACAAGCAAGCGGCCCATGTCCTTTCACATGCTATCTCATTACTTTTTAACAAGTCACTAGAAACTAGCACCTTCCCGAAACTACTCAAGACAGCAAGGGTTACACCAATACATAAAGGTGGTTATCGTACAGATCTTAACAACTATAGGCCAATATCAAACTTACCATTGCTATCCAAAATCTTCGAGAAACTCATGCACAGGAGATTGTATTCATTTATAACGGCACAAAACATACTCAACCCCTGCCAATTTGGATTCAGGAAAAATAAAAGCACTAACGATGCAATCATAAAATGTAGATCTGCTTTACTTTAGCTTTGGAAAAATAAGGAATATCTACTAGGAATTTTTATTGACCTAAGAAAAGCTTTTGACACAGTAGACCACGGCATCCTACTCCACAAACTTGACCATTATGGTGTAAGAGGCCATGCACTTGCATATTTCAAATCGTACCTTACTAATAGGTATCAGTATGTCACCATTAAAGACACAGCATCATCAACACGGCCACTTGTTACTGGAGTTCTGCAGGGAAGTGTCCTTAGTCCCCTGCTCTTCCTCATTTACATCAGTTATCTTCGAAACGTATCCGAACACCTGAAACCCATTCTCTTTGCTGACGACATGACTTACGTCATCTCTCACCCTAATCTTGCCACCCTCAACACCATTGTTAATGAGGAGCTGCTCAAAATATCAACTTGGATGACAGCCAATAAACTTACACTTAACACAGACAAAACCTACTGTATTATGTTTGGTAGCAGAGCAGGTGCTGCACAACTAAACATTAAGATCGACAGCACTCTAGTTGCCAGACATAATGAGGGCAAATTCTAGGCCTATACCTCAACAACCTGAATTTCAACACCCATATCCGGCACATATCAAAAAAAAGTCCCCAAAACATTTTGGGAATCCTCTCAAATATATGATACTAGTGCCGCAAAATGCCCTTCTAAACACTATATCATTCACTCATTTATCCATACCTCACCTATTCTTTTTGTGCTTGGGGATCAACTGCAGCAATGCACCTAAAGCCAATAATAACTCAACAAAAAGCCGCAGTAAGAATAATCACTAAATCCCATCCCTGGCAACCCCCCCCCCCCCTGCCACTCTTCATAGATCTAACTTACTTCCTGTTCAGAACATCCACACTTATTACTGTGCAGTCTACATATACAGGACCTTAAAATCCAATATTAACCTTGACCAAAAATTGCTTTCTTGATAGTTGTGACAGGACCCACAAGCATAATGCCTGACACAAACATCTCTATGACATTCCCCGTTTTCCGACAAAACCTTTCGAAAATTCAACGTATGTCAAAGGCCCTAAAATCTGGAACACCCTACCTGAAAAACTCTAGAACTGCAGACACATTCATCACCTTAAAAAACTACCATTAGAAAACTCTTATCTCCTGATACACCCTAAAACTAACAACATAAAAACCACATGGTGGTTCACACTTACACTCACTCACCCATTTGACTATAAGCACAGAAATACGTATCTTAATCTTAAAATAATGATTCCTAACTTGTCACAAGTTTCCTGTGATACTCCAATGCAGAAACTATTATTGTGCCAAAACAAAAGCATTCACATTGCTAAACTCACAAACTAGTATTTAGTCATTTAGTATTTGGTCACTTAGTATTTAGTCACTTAGTATTTAGTCAACTTACTCCACAAATTTTTAATAATTTTAGGGTTAAGAATTAATCTAAGTTTGCCCGAAATGCCTAGCCATGCTAGGTGTTCTAGTGACCCCCTCTGGATTAGTATTTTATTACATGTAAACCACGCAATAACAAAAATCTCTAAACCCGCATTGTAATCCTTATAGAGAATAAATTTTGATTTGATTTGATATTGTTTCCATATGGTACCATTGTACCATATATACCCAAATTTTACTATATGTACCACTGTACCATATGGTACCATTGCACCCTATGGCACCATTGTACCATATGGTACTATATGGTACCATTGTATTCAACACAATAACCACACTAATATTTTAATCATTTTGTTTACAATAAACTTGTAAATAAGTTTTGTAAAACAAAATAATGATAAACAAATTAGTGCAGTTATTGTGTTGAATACATTGAGTGTAAACTTATACAATATACATTTATTGGTCTCACAGGCCACAAATGTTATTAGATATAGAAAAAAATTAGAAAAGAAAAAAGTATAAAAACGTTAAAAAAAAAATGCGGTTTTGGTGGAAGTCAATGATGTTGCCGCCACCCCGATCATTTTGGGTCAACTTCCCCCGCTGTTTTGTCGGTAAGTACTGATCAGAAATTTTTTTTTTTTTTTATTACCTTCACAAAAAATATTATCTTTTAATTCTGTAAGAAAAAATATTTTTTTTTTTTTTTTTCAAAGTTTCTTTGACACTGGGGCACCACTTCTGATTTTGGCCTTGGACCCTGAAAGGATTAATTTGTTCCTGAGAGCTCATCGTTAAATGAAATTTTCGTTTAGCTGAATTAATTTTCTCTAAAAATGATGGAAATCCAATTAAACCCTTCCCGACAGCCAAAAGTATTAAATTTTTTTTTTTTTGTGAAATGTACATTTCCCTACAAAAAAAACAATGAGATATACAAATTCAATTCAAATTCAAAGTTTATTCTCTATAAGGATTACAGTGCTGAGTTTACAGAATTTGGTTATTTTGTGGTTTACATGTAGTAAAATACTAATTAAGAGGGTGCCACTAGAACACCTAGCATGGCTAGGCATTTCGGGCAGGACTTAGAATAATTCTTTAATTTTAAATATTACAAATTATGAGGTAAGTTGGTTTTTATGGCTAAGTGACTAAATATTTGTTTGTGGGGTTTAGCAATGTGAATGCTTTTGTTTTGACACAATAATAACTATATAAATAAGTGTTAAAATGGGCACCTTTATTGAAAAGGGATTGATGAGTGATGAGACACTATTTTTCTTGAATGCTCTGGGATTTTCAGAGTGATGCATGAGTAAAGGCTTCACTTTGCAATCCCCACTAGCCTTTTCCTCCTGAGTAATGTAGGTCCTGTTTTTGGGATTTTTTTTCCAGAACAGGCCTGTTTTGTCACAATTGAACCGTGTTGGGATGGAAATTTTCGCTTTGCCCATGCTTTATCACACTGTGTATGCCACTATGATTCTTAAATCAGTCAAGCAACTTTGGTGGCCTTAAATTCATCAATATGAGCACTAGTTCCAGGCATGCTTTCCTGTTCACCTGGGTGTTAGTCGACTGGTGTGGGTCGCATCCTGGGGGACAAGATTAAGGGCACCAATGGAAATAAGTTAGACAGTCCTCGATGATGCACTGACTTTCTTGGGTTATCCTGGGTGGCTAACCCTCTGGGGTTAATTTTCTTGGTAATTGTTTCTCGTTAAGCCACACCAGCAAAAAGTCTTTTCTGCATCTTCGAGTGTACAGTTGATGGTGGTGCGCAAAAGGGTGATGGTGGTTGCAGCAGCAGCAGCTGAAACCCTGATACAATAGTATTTCGATAGTATTCTCACCATTTTACCCATGGGTGGCTTATTTAGCAGTTACAAGTGTTACAAAAAAATGGAATAAAACAAATGTATCGAATGGATGCATGAAAATGGACAAAGACGGCTGGGCAGCTGAGGCGTCAGGCTGGACGGACAGGTTCAGGACGAATCACCCTTGGTCGAGTTTTTTATCGTTAGCCAAGGCCAAAATTTGTACACTCAGATGCTTCGTTGGGCGGATTTAGCGTTTTATACGATGCGTTCGTTAGCCAAGGTCCACTTAATTGTATAAATAATTCACCACATTTGTGAATGTATATTAGACCCCCCAGCTGGCGTGTATTAGATGTTGAGGTCATTTTTTACTCTTGAACATCCGCAAAAATTTAACATTTCCGCTAAAATTGGAGCTCAGTTTCAAGCCATTTGCAGTAGTAAAACCAATCAAAATTATCTTGTTTTTGTAATATATCTTCCATTCTATCAAATGCAACCAAGAAATCGCAAATACAATTTAAAAACATATGAAAAAACACTGCAAAGTTGCTATTTTAATGGAAAAATTACGGTCTCAGTTTTTTTTCTCTCATTATGCACTGTGTGCTGCAGGATTTGTTTTATGTGGTGCACACAAACATACAGATGTATTTCTCATATCTAGGTCCAAATTTACCGCTTACAGCTTATCAGAGTGAGCTGAGCTCATGGGGTAGACTACGGTTTGTTTCCCTCAAACTCAAAGCCGTAGAACTACGGCACGGACCCTGAAAGGGCTAGGGTAAATAATGAGTGTTATGTATGTGTATTTTAACTCTCTGGGCTGTTTTAACCCTTAAACGGTCCAAACGTATATATACGTTCACGCGCGTAGCGCCTCAAACGTATATATACGTTTTCTTTGTCATTCATTCAACATTGCCACAATAAGCCTGAGTCACCTAGACATGAGAGAATGGGTGTGCGCACTCACTGTGTGCCATATTAAAATAATTGGGGATGCCTGGGTAGCATATGCTCTTTTTTCCTTTTAAAAGAAAATATTTTTTTTTTTCTCAAAAAATTTGGGGCGTTACGCGAGTGAACATATATATACGTTTGGACTGTTTAAGGGTTAAATATCGTACATTAACCCTTTGACTGTTTCGGTCGTATATATACAGTGGACCCCCGGTTAACGAACTTTTTTCATTCCAGTAGTATGTTCAGGTGCCAGTACTGACCGAATTTTTTCCCATAAGGAATATTGTGAAGTAGATTAGTCCATTTCAGACCCCCAAACATACACGTACAAACGCACTTACATAAATACACTTACATAATTGGTCGCATTTGGAGGTGATCGTTAAGTGGGGGTCCACTGTATTCATCTTACGAGCCACCCTATTTGACGTATATATACTCATAATTCTAGCGGCTCCAAATCAAGCAGGAGAAAGCTGGTAGGCCCATATGTGAGAGAATGGGTCTGTGTGGTCAGTGTGCACCATATAAAAAAAATCCTGCAGCACGCAGTGCATAATGAGGAAAAAAAAACTCCGACCATTATTTTTTTAATTAAAATGCTGACTTTGTGGTCTATTTTCAATTGGTATTTATGGTTGTATTCTCGTTTTCATGATCTCATTTGATAGACTGGGAAACATATTATAGAAATAGGCATGATTTTGATTGTTTTTTCTTTAAAAAGAACCTGAAAATGGAGCTGAAATTAGTGGAAATGTTCGATTTTTGCCGATGTTCAAAAGTAAACAAATGATGTTATTGCCCAATAAATGTCCAACTTTCCATTCTAATATGCAGTCATGAATGGGTTAACATTATTTATACAATTATTACAATATTGCAGTAGTCTTCATAACAGTAAATCTTCTATTTTTTGTTTGAATAATTATTCAAAATAGAAAGCAAGAGTAATATCAGAGGGGCCTGGAGACATGACTGATGAACAAAGAAAATGTTATTTTAGATCCGGGAATGTCTGCAGTGTTTATTCTGGACCCTATTTTGAAATTGTCAAATTTTTTAATTTTCGTGAAATTGGCCAAATTGCAAATTTCTGACCATGTTATTGGGTAGTTGAAATCGGTAAATGGGCAGTTTCTTGTACTCAATCGACAGAAAAATGGAGTTCTAAAGAAATAGCTGAGTTTGGTTGACTGGAACAATGGAATTAGCCAAAAATAGGGCTCAAAGTGGGCAAAATCGCCGATTCGTAAATATCGCCAAGGTGACTAACTTCGTGAGAGCATAATTCCATCAGTTTTCCATCAAATTTCATTCTTATGGTGTCATTACCATTGGGAAAAGATTCTCTATCATTTCACAAGATTTTTTTTTTTTTTTCAAAAATTTTTTGACACCAGGAGACACCTCAGGATTTGGGGTTGCGACAGTCAAGCACAGTTGCTGGCATGGCCGATGCAGCAGGTTGTGTAGCGGGCTAGCTGCGGGATTTTCAAGGATAGCTCCTGGTCAAAGAGGATGACCAGGTCCCTACTTATCAGAACTCAGTGTGAATGCTTTGAGAAGATACCAGAGCAGCTAACGGACATCCCAGTGCATCGTTTCAGCATAAATAGTTGAAGTGTTGTGCAGTTTTAGAGGGTTTGGTGTTGTTGAGTCGGGACCAGTCAGCGCCTCCCCCCCTCTCCGCTGGGGGGGAGGGGGAGGGCGTGTGTAGTAAACAGTGACCCTCTCATAACGCCTCACCCCTGCCCGTCTCCCCTGCCTCACCCCACCCAACTCCCAGCGCCACCCCATCTGTAGAGGGTACTTCTCCCCAAACCCACGATGTCAGCGATGGCACTGCGGGGAGTGCCGGGCTCACAGGAACTTCCACTACAGGGACAGCATCGTGGAGTTCGACCGCGAGGCAGCTGCCAGGTGTGCCACAGGCAGTGTGTACTCAGTTCCTCAAGCTTCAACATCCGTGCACACGAGGGTCTGGGATCTTCAATCAACTTGGCATCCACCAGGACGCTGACATGTCCCTAGGACAGCTCTCCATCGGGCTGCTAACGGAGTCACTGGCTTCTTGGACCTCTTGGGGAGGGTCGATGGTGCGCGTGCAAGCAGCAGATCCCTGGGCAACTTGCTGCTGTTTGCAATGGCTGTCTACCGAGGAGAGACAGGCACCTAGCAATATCTGTTGTTGGGGCAATGGATGAATTCCCTACTATGTTTGTTAACTGCTCATTACTCTGTAATTTGTCTATGATTGTAATCATGTCATAATGTGTTTATCATTCATTACCATTGAAACTTGTCATGATTGTGACCAGCTCTACCTGGAGCTCATTACCTTTGTAAATTCTCATGATTAATGTGTTTATGATTCATTACCTTTGCAATTATTCATGAGTGTGACCAGCTCAACCTGGAGCTCATTACCTTTGTAACTTGGTCATGATTATGACCAGATCTAGTTCATTACCTTTGTAACTTGCTCAGCTATTAAAACTTTGGAGTCCAGTCCCTGGACCAATTATGTACCTCTGTAATCTTTTGACTACCGCCCACAGGATGGGTATGGGGTGCATAATAAACATATTAAACTAACGACAGTCAAGGGGTTAAGTATGAGATGGAGAGCCAGGGCTACTTACACCTGACTTCCTACAGATAAGTACTACTCACCTGTCGCCCTACATTAAGATTACAAATACTACTTTAGGATAAGTAATGATTGTACTGTGTATGCATTTTACTTTTTATTGTGTTTTTCAATGCCTTGTTCTATTACTAACTTAATATAATTTAGTGTAAACTTGTTGTCTGGCATTTATATGCATTTATAAATAAAAAAAAGGCGTTCTGCTTTCCAGCGATGTCTGCTTTCCGGCGATAGCCTGGAACCTAACCCGCCATATAAGTAGGGCCCTACTGTATTAGGTTAAGTCTGCCCAAAATGCCTAGGCATAATAGTGGCTTTCTTTGCTCCATTCATACTATATGTGAACACACATTGTAACCTTAACAAAGAAATAAATCTTCTTTCAACAAACCGGCCGTATCCCACCAAGGCGGGGTGGCCCAAAAAGAAAAACCAAAGTTTCTCTTTTTAAATTTAGTATTTTGTACAGGAGAAGGGGTTACTAGCCCCTTGCTCCCGTCATTTTAGTCGCCTCCTACAACACGCATGGCTTACGGAGGAAGAATTCTGTTCCACTTCCCCATGGAGATAAGAGGAAATAAACAAGAATAAGAACTAGAAAGAAAATAGAAGAAAACCCAGATGGGTGTGTATATATATGCTTGTACATGTATGTGTAGTGTGACCTAAGTGTAAGTAGAAGTAGCAAGACGTACCTGAAATCTTGCATGTTCACGAGACAGAAAAAGGACACCAGCAATCCTACCATCATATAAAACAATTACAGGCTTTCGTTTTACACTCACTTGGCAGGACGGTAGTACCTCCCTGGGTGGTTGCTGTCTACCAACCTATTACCTGCAAAAGAAATAAATATTTTAATTTATTTTAATTATTTATTTAAAGAAATGCACATTGGCACTCCTCGAGATAGTGTATTGAGTCCATTGTTTAATATTTTAATCAATGCCCTAGTGAAATAAATGCCAAATACCATCAGTAATATCACAGATATGGTGGTGATATTCATGCACAGGAAGGCGGGGTAGGGGTCGGCCTAGGAAGGGTTGGAGGGAGGGGGTAAAGGAGGTTTTGTGTGCGAGGGGCTTGGACTTCCAGCAGGCATGCGTGAGCGTGTTTGATAGGAGTGAATGGAGACAAATGGTTTTTAATACTTGACGTGCTGTTGGAGTGTGAGCAAAGTAACATTTATGAAGGGATTCAGGGAAACCGGCAGGCCGGACTTGAGTCCTGGAGATGGGAAGTACAGTGCCTGCACTCTGAAGGAGGGGTGTTAATGTTGCAGTTTAAAAACTGTAGTGTAAAGCACCCTTCTGGCAAGACAGTGATGGAGTGAATGATGGTGAAAGTTTTTCTTTTTCGGGCCACCCTGCCTTGGTGGGAATCGGCCGGTGTGATAATAATAAAAAATAAATAATTCATGCACAACTATGCTAATGATATTTGTGCATAACTATGCTGATGTTATTCATGCACAACTATGCTGATGATATTTATGCATAACTATGCTGATGATATTCATGAATAACTTTTTTTTCAACAAAGCAGCCATATCCCACCAAGTCAGGGTAGACCAAAAGAAAAAAACGAAAGTTTCTCTTTTTAAATTTAGTAATATATACAGGAGAAGGGGTTACTATCTATCTCTGCCTGTCTCTGTCTATCTGTCTCTACCTCACAGATACACATAAATAGTTATTATACATAGTGTAAATTACCTAGGATAACCCCAAAAATCCAGGCAAAGTGCTGTACTGTGCTTGTAAATATAAGGCATAATAAGCATGACTGGCAAGTAATATGCATTTTCACTTGTTCAGGAATCAGACGTGACGACTCTGCATCGTGTGTAATACCTGTTGGTTCATGAGTGGCTCTCTCTCTGAAACAGACAGAGAGACAAGCAAACAGAGAGACAGGAAGACAGACACACAGGCAGACAGATAAGCAGAGACAGAGATAAAAAGACAGAGCTAGACAGATAGACAGACAGGCAGACAGACAGATAGACAAACAGATAGACATGTAATATGTAACAGTGAAAACAAACAAACAGCCACGTCAGTGCACAATCATCAAGTGTCACTCACTGCTGCACTGTCAGCAATGGAATGACACTCCTTACAGAGTGCTGGTTCAAGGAGTTTCATAAACATGTATAAACATGTATACTCCAGCATGTCTAAAACATTGCTGGGACCTATAAATACTATGTATATAATTCTAGACAATAGTAAATGACCAAGGCAGGTGAAAGTGTTCACTTCTAAGTGTGTTTGTGACTCGTTGAGTACTATTTCAGTACCTAATATTAATAATAATAATATTAGTGTCAGAACAAACATTGGCTATGAAATCACAAGAACTACTACAAATTGTATTTATCAGGGCATAAAAATTATATAAATTAAAAAGAAAAGAGGAAAAAAGGTATATCAGCAAGACTTTGCAAGCGGCAGGATGCCATGTTGCCGTCAGGTGAGCAACAAGCGACCTTATATCTCCGCAAGTACTGACTCTAAAAATGTTTTTTTTTTTTACATTACTTTATGTAAAAGAATCTCTTCTTTATTTAAAAAAAAAAATTTTTTTTTGTTTTTTGTTTTTCAAAATATTTGGAGCACTAGGCGAGAATACATAGATCTACATTTGGACAGTAAAGGGTTAAGTTTAATGATTATAAAATTTGTAAAAATGGAACATAGGTTAAGGACAAGTAATTTTTGTACAGGAAGGCCCCACTTATACGGCGGGTTAGGTTCCAGGCTAGCGCCGTAAAGCGGAAATCGCCGTAAAGTGGAACACCCTTTTTTTCCACTTATAAATGCATACAAACACTAGATAACAAGTTTACACTAACATATATTAAGTTAGCAATAGAACCAGGCATCAAAAAACAATAAAAAGGTACAATACACACATAGTGCACTCATTACTTACCTTAAAATATTTATAGTCTTAATCTAGGGTGAGACAAGTAGTATTTATTGTAAGAAATCAAGTGTGGTATGTATTGTAATAGGCAGGCTATTTCACCAGGCCACCCCACCCACACATACTATTCTATGATATTTAAGCATCCAGAGCGATAAAATGTATATACAGTTCACTCATTACTTACCTTAAAATATTTGTAGTCTTAATGTAGGGTCAGGAGTAAGTAAATGAGATAAAACGAATAAATGAGAGAGAGAAAGAATGAATACATGAGAGGTGACAGGCCAGGCACAGAGTAAACAAACCAGGCTCCCACATCTTATATTTATGTTTATTTATTCTATTGTGGGGTGTATTTATCATCTTTTTATGTTATGTATCGTGTTTATTATATAATTTTGAAAAAAATATCATGGCTGGATTAATGAAAATGTGTATATTAACGTAATATACGACATTTAATGAGACTCAGTATTGTTATTATCACCACTTGTGGAAGTCGTCTGCTACACAGCTCACATTTGTTTATTTATTCTACTGTGGGGTGTATTTATCTTATTTATATGTTATGCATCGTGTTTATTATATAATTTTGAAAAAAATATCATGGATGGATTAATGAAAATGTGTATATTACCGTAATATACGACATTTAATGAGACTCCGTGACTATTGTTATTATGGCGTCACTTGTGGAAGTCGTCTGCTACCAGAGATCACATTTATGTTTATTTATTCTACTGTGGGGTGTATTTATCTTATTTATATGTTATGTATAGTGTTTATTATATAATTTTGAAAAAAATTCATGGCTGGATTAATGAAAATGTGTATATTACCGTAATATACGACATTTAATGAGACTCAGTATTGTTATTATCACCACTTGTGGAAGTCGTCTGCTACACAGCTCACATTTATGTTTATTTATTCTACTGTGGGGTGTATTTATCTTATTTATATGTTATTGCATCGTGTTTATTATATAATTTTGAAAAAAATATCATGGATGGATTAATGAAAATGTGTATATTAACGTAATATACGACATTTAAATGACTTGATGTATGTAAGTTTATTTAGGTACAGGTATACATAAGTATAATTATCAGAGTATATATAAAATATGAAATAACTTTTAAAAACATTTGAAATTTTGGAGTTTCCAGACAAAATGGAGAGACTTAGTGCTTACTGAGCTCATGGAGAATGTAAACAAACAGGGTGGGGCACGGTGACCGTATTAGAAAGTCAGGTGGGGGGAGCCGTATAGTGAGTTTTGGTCATAATTTGAAATGTCCGTATTAGCGGAACGCCGTAAAGCGGAACGCCGTAAAGCGGGGCCCTCCTGTATAGGGAAGCACTGAACAAATGAGTCATGAAGTGCCTAAAGAATGGGACATAATATTATTTGATCCAAGGAAGGGGAGTTTAGCTTAATTTCCTTAGATCAAGAGCCCTTTACTAGCATGAAGTCTTCTAGGAGGAGTTAAGGACAATTAGTCTGCTCAAAATGCCTAGGCTTGCTAGTGGCTTTCTTTGTACTTCATATTTTGTAATATATAAACCATACATTATAAACTTTACAAAGAAATAAAAATCCTGAATTTCTTGAATTTGAATAAAAAATTGTTGTCTTGCTTCTTTTTTATTTTTAATCATACTGCAACTTTCTTATTTATTGTTTTATCATACTGCAACTTTCTTATTTATTGTTTTATCTTACTGCAACTTTCTTATTTATTGGTTTATCATACTGCAACTTTCTTATTTATTGTTTTATCATACTGCAACTTTCTTATTTATTGTTTTATCATACTGCAACTTTCTTATTGGTTTATCATACTGCAACTTTCTTATTTATTGGTTTATCATACTGCAATTTTCTTTTTTTCTTGGTCTGGTGTGAAAGTTGTGGTCATGTTATGGGTAAACTGCTTGAATGTGCTCTTTGAGCAATGATGATTTTTAATGTCAATTAAATGTGTATTTGTACTGGAAACAACAAAAATATTAGGTGATGAAAGATTGGATATCAGATTGGAGGGAGAGAGTATGGAGGAGGTGAATATATTCAGATATTTGGGAGTGGACGTGTCAGCGGATGGGTCTATGAAAGATGAGGTGAATCATAGAATTGATGAGGGGAAAAGAGTGAGTGGTGCACTTAGGAGTCTGTGGAGACAAAGAACTTTGTCCTTGGAGGCAAAGAGGGGAATGTATGAGAGTATAGTTTTACCAACGCTCTTATATGGGTGTGAAGCATGGGTGATGAATGTTGCAGCGAGGAGAAGGCTGGAGGCAGTGGAGATGTCATGTCTGAGGGCAATGTGTGGTGTGAATATAATGCAGAGAATTCGTAGTTTGGAAGTTAGGAGGAGGTGCGGGATTACCAAAACTGTTGTCCAGAGGGCTAAGGAAGGGTTGTTGAGGTGGTTCGGACATGTAGAGAGAATGGAGCGAAACAGAACGACTTCAAGAGTGTATCAGTCTGTAATGGAAGGAAGGCGGGGTAGGGGTCAGCCTAGGAAAGGTTGGAGGGTGGGGGTAAAGGAGGTTTTGTGTGCGAGAGGCTTGGACTTCCAGCAGGCATGCGTGAGCGTGTTTGATAGGTGTGAATGGAGACAAATGGTTTTTAATACTTGATGTGCTGTTGGAGTGTGAGCAAAGTAACATTTATGAAGGGATTCAGGGAAACCGGCAGGCCGGACTTGAGTCCTGGAGATGGGAAGTACAGTGCCTGCACTCTGAAGGACGGGTGTTAATGTTGCAGTTTAAAAACTGTAGTGTAAAGCACCCTTCTGGCAAGACAGTGATGGAGTGAATGATGGTGAAAGTTTTTCTTTTTTCGGGCCACCCTGCCTTGGTGGGAA
Source organism: Cherax quadricarinatus (assembly GCF_026875155.1). Lineage (NCBI taxonomy): Eukaryota > Metazoa > Arthropoda > Malacostraca > Decapoda > Parastacidae > Cherax > Cherax quadricarinatus. Next base: position 58,846,342 of record NC_069421.1, read on the forward strand.
TCGGCCGGTGTGTTAATAAAAAAAAATTGTACTGGAAAGTGAGAAAACACTTCAAGTGAAGAATATAACAACAGGTGGTAAGAGATCTATGTTTTAGCCTCACTCATAGTCTGAAATATATAGATCTCAGCATTCTGAGGCCTGAAATATACAGGTCCCTTTTTTCTTTACCTGTTATTGCATCCAAATGATTTCTCACCTTTCAGTTATCAGTGTTGAAGATAATTTTGTCATCTAGACATTTGCAGTATCTCCATTTTTTTTAATAGGTATTCTTTTACAGCATACTGGAAATCATCAATGCATCGCGTACCATCTCGACACCCATTATCACTGCTAAACTGCAGAACGACAGAGATCTGGAGAATGCCAGGCAGGTTAAAGGTCGCATCGAGAAGACCTTACTGGGTGATGTGTGCGAGTACGTGGAGGAAGTCTTCCTCCCGCATGACTGCTTCCTGCTGGTCAGGCTAGCAGTGGATCGCATAGCACTCTTGAAGTTGGAAGTTGATGCTCGCACTATCAAATACTCCATCTGCACAACATTAAAGGTCAGTTAATATGCATTTATTATTTCTATTCTGTTACGAACACAGGTGTAGTCTTGTGGCTTGTACACCTGCTTGTAGCATGATAACCAAGATTGAATTGAGGAACAAGCAAAAGTCAATAAATACTTTTATTTCCTTCACCAAAACAGCATGCAAGTATATGTACAATGAATATGCACTAAATACAGATTAACAAGTTTGTAAGCAAGAGACATAGTGAAAAGTGTGAGCAACCAGACTTGAGGTAAGTCTGCCAAATTTGATCCGCGAGTCCCAGATATCGCTTCACAACTTTAGCCAGCCTCCTTGTGATTGGGTGGGTTAAATTTGAATGCTAGCATGACAGGGAAGCCCTGCCTGCTCTACTCTTAGCACCTGGTTCACTGGTCGGGAGGACATGCCTATATGGCTGTGTGGCACATGCCAAATAAAATATAATGTACTCTAAGCATGCCACATTTTCATCCTTTCCCAATTTTGTTTTTAATATCTCTTAAGTTTGGAATTTCTGCCTTGTAAGGAGAGCACCATTGTTAATACTGTTCTTGCTGCTGAAGAGCGGTTTTGTGCCAAAGGGGTAGCGTAGGTTGCAGAGATACGGCCTTAGACTAGTTTGGCTTTAATTGAAGAGGAGTGAATACACAACGGGCAAACTGAGAGGATGACCAATAGCTAGTCCGTGGAGGGGAGGTTGTTGAACCCATGAGGGTAGGTCATGTAGTGAGACTGGGTAGGCTCCGCATCTCACTGACCTGGACAGGCCTAGAGAGGGCACCGCCGTAGTGCCACAGGATATGATTCTAGCAGACAGTACATGCTGTCTACATTGGTCTGCCATGCACCTTGTGTCATCTCGACATAACAATACTGGTGACCACGAAAGTGTGAAAGAATTACTTAAAACAGTTAACCCAGGGGGGATTGGCTTTCACTCACCCAAAAATTAAAATGGATATAAAATGCACCAGGCATAAGAAAAAAACTCACATCCTGAGGGAAGAGAAAATTGGTATGCCCACGCAATTTGATTGAGGACGGAGCCACGAGACGTCAGCACTGGAACTAAAATTTTCTATATACAGGTTGTCCGCAGGACTGAAACATCAAGCTTGGCTACAGTAGATCGTCATTTAGCACAAGTTTATTTGGCACGATTTGGGTATTGCATGATTGAAGAATTGCGGCACAATTTTATGTAACACATATAATTAATTTAACACGGTTCAGTTTGTGGGATGGAAAAAAAATCCTCTTTTGCTCGAGTGGTCGCCTTGCTGTGGAGCAGCCGGGAAGCCTTCCCGCCATCCCCTGCCACTCCCTGACACCATCCCAGCACTTGTAATTCATACATGTCCAGTCTTTCTTTGCTACAAGGCAGCTGTGTTTGTGAATTGTGTTATAATATTTTAATTACTCTATCTTGTATCTGCCAAGCAATCATGACACCCAGTAGCCATACCAGTGTTGCTGAAAGTGGCACAAAGAAGTATAAGCACTTAAGTCTTAGAATTAACAAAGAAACAAAGATATTAGACAAGAGATAGCCTGTAGCTGTGAAGAAGTGTTACTTTGTACACAGAAAAAGAGGTAAACATTAGTTTGTGTGGCTGACTGACTGAAAGACTGACTTACTGAGTGACACTGAACTGACCGACTGACTCACTGAGTGACTTGACTGATTTACAAATGACTTGACTGCATGAATGAATGACTTACTGAGTGACTTGACTGACTTACTGAGTGACTTGACTGACTTACTGAATGACTTGACTGACTTACTGAATGACTTGACTTACTGAATGACTTGACTGGCTTACTGAGTGACTTGACTGACTTACTGAGTGACTTGGCTGACTGACTGAATGACTTGACTGACTTACTGAATGACTTGACTTACTTACTGAATGACTTGACTGGCTTACTGAGTGACCTGGCTGACTTACTGAGTGACTTGACTGACTAAATGGCTTAGTGACTTGACTGACTTATTGAGTGACTTGACTGAATGACTTATTGACTGACTTACCGAGTGACTTGACTGACTTACTGAGTGATTTGATTGACTTACTGAGTGACTTGATTGACTGATGTACTGAATGACTTGACTGACTGATGTACTGAATGACTTGACCGACTGAATGACTTAAAGTTAGACACTCCAGTACAACCACTGACTTCAGTACCAGAGCCTCTACCATCCACCTCAGCCCAGTAGGACCACAACATAACTCTCCACTCTCTTCACAATCATCCACAAACACCAGCACCCACAATTTAAGGTGAGAAATACTATTATTTATGTTACACTGGTAATCTTAAGCAGTAAAAACAACATAATGCATCACAACAGTGAACTACAACTACATACTCACTTTTATTTTTGTAAGATGTGGAGGCCTGAAAAAAAGTTGTTTGGCTTTTTGGGGGCTCCCAGGAATGTAAGCCTATTTTTTCCATAAGTTCTTCAATTCATCTAACACGATTTTCCCTAACACAGCATTTTCAGGAACGTAACCCGTGCTAAATGACAGTCTACTGTACTTGTCTACAAACGCTGTTCCATCCTCACATCTGCAAACAATGACTGACAGCAGAATTTCCTAAGGTGTGACATATGACTCAAAGGCAGCACTGCCCTGACCTTAACCCTCAAACTGTCCAAACGTAGATCTACGTCCATGTGCGGGGGGGCTCCGAACATAGATCTACATTTTTTTTACATGCTTTCAAATGGGGAAAATCAAGGTCAGAGCGCTGCACACGTGAACGTAGATCTACGTTTGGACAGTATAAGGGTTAATACTGGCTTTAAAATACACACTTGGTGCACATTCTTACAATAATACTATTTCTTTGGAATTCGTTATACTACGGGTACCCTTCTAAAATAATCTACATATTTACATGATGTCCACCCTGACTCCATCATTAACTAACTATACAACGTATGTGCATTAATAATCATTTCTGCAAGCAAACAATTAGCGTAGCAAACGTAGGAGTCAAACAAGTCAGTAGGTACGTCAGTGTCACAGAAATGTACTGCTGTTCTTGGTCTCAGACCATAAGTATGGCGCCTTACAGGACTGTCATCAGTCACAGGAGTAGCGGATGAAGAAGTAGATGGGATGTCACTAGTATGAGTCTGATTGTGGCTTTGCGACGCACGCAACTCCAACTCTGCTTCGGCTTGCACATGGTCAAGATACTTCATGTGGTCAAGGTGAGCTTCTTTGATAGTTCCGGTAGCGATCTCCCTCACCTCGAACTCATATTCATGGAGCTGTTGGAGGACCAACGAATTTTGGAACAAGTCTATGCATACCTGGGGTCTGCGATGGGTTGAGCAACATAACTTTGCAATCTGGTTCCACTTTGCTTTCCTTGGTATGGGCATTGCGATCAGACGTTAACCTATCTGTACCTTTCATAAGGTTCTCTCGTACTTGCTGAAAAAAAGCTGCATGGTCTGCATCTTAACTACATTGGTGTTATCGGTGTCATAAGTAGGTTGAGGCAGAGCAAACAGAATTTCGTGCTGTCCTGGAGGACAGTGCTGAGGGTGCTAGTGTTGTCCTGGAGGAAAGTGCTCCAGGGGGTCCTAATGATGTCTTAGAAGACAGTGCTCGTGAGGGTACTAGTGTTGTCCTGGAGGACAGTGCTGAGGGTTCTAGTGTTATCCTGGAGGACACTGAAAACAATGTTATTCAATCCAAAGAGGTTCAAAATACAGATACTGCTGGAAATGGAACAAAATGGGATGATGGTAGTGTTGACACACTACCAGCAAAACCTGGTGGAAGTACTGATGTCCATACGGGGGTGAAAGATAGGGAGGAAACAGGAAAAATAAATGCATCAGCAGCGAATGCAGCTACAATAAATCCTAGCAAACAGAATTACAATCTATGTAAATACTATGCCTTGGGTATCTTCAGGCACAGTATATCTGGTAAAACAGGTGGGACATGCACCTTTGACCATCCCAAAAGATGCTGCACCCACATGACAACAGGAGAGTGCAACTTCCCCTCCTGTAACTTATTTCACCCAGAAATGTGTCACTCATCAATCATGAAAGAAAATGCTACAATGTATACTGCCAGGCACATCATCTAAAGGGGACTAGAAGCACAGACCAGCCAGACTATGGGAAACAAAAGAGAGGAGCCACAACCTCTCCAGGGAAAAAAGTTTTTTAGGGCCAGGAGGAAAAAAAAGACTGGCAAGAAAGGACAATAATCCTACACCACCTGAAAACACTTCTGGAGCAGAGGCATGGACATTGGCCTTTACTCCAGAACAACAGATATTAGAGCCAGCAAATAAAAAAAAACTTAAATTCCACCAATACAATGACATTTATCTTTGCAAACATAGAGGGTCTAAAGCTGTCAAAGAACAACAAAATTCCTTACATCAAGGGACTGCTCATGGAGTCAAATGCAATGTTTGCAGCATTCACAGAGACCCACATAAAGGATCACTATGACAACGAAATATGGATCCCAGGTGATAACCTATTCTGTTGTGACAGACTAAACAGGCAACAAGGGGGGATGGGGTTGGCCTGTATGTCACAGAGTCGCTCATTTGCACAGAACTACTAAGTACCTCAAACGATATAGTTGAAGTTTTGGCAGTAAAGATTGAAAACCATAACCTTGTTATTGTGGTAGTATGCAAGCCTCCAGATGCAACTTCCCAGCAATTCCAGGAGCAGCTTGAGAAAATTGACCACTGTCTGGAAAATCTCCCAACTGCTGCGCCAAACATCTTACTACTAGGAGATTTCAACTTCAGACACCTAAAATGGAGGAGTATAGCAAACATTGCTTTAGCAGAGATCACCCCAAGAGGCGGCTCAGATGAAAATTCACACACACACGAACTATTAAATCTCTGCACCAAATTCACCTTAAGCCAGGAAATAGTAGAGCCTACAAGACTAGAAAATACACTGGACCTCATCTTCACTAACAATGATGATCTGATACATAATATAACTGTATCAAAGACATTACACTCAGATCACAACATAATAGAGGTACAGACATGTATGCACAGGGCTCCAGACCAGCAAAATGTGATCAGTCATGAAGGTCTCTTCACGAAATTCAATTTCAATAACAAAAACATACATTGGGATCAAGTAAATCATGTCCTAAATGAAACAAGCTGGGAAAATATCCTAAACAACACGGATCCGAACATTTGCCTTGAAAAAATGAATTCTGTAGTACTTGATATCTGCTCAAGACACATTCCATTAAGAAAAAGAAAGAGAAAATGTAAACTAGAAAGAGACGTTCCCTAAACAGACAAAGACGAAGAGTAACGGAGCTGCTGAGTGGGGCCAATATATCTGAAATCCGAAGGGGGGCCACTAGTCAGTAAAATTTGGGCAAATTTTAAAAATTTTAACTAAAGGGAATTTTGGGAAAGACATGAACCCACGGGAAAAGAACTAAAACCCTTTAAGGAGTTAAAAAAAAAAAAACCCAAAAACCCTTTTACTTATGCCAAATCAAAGGGGAAAAAAAAAAAATCCAGTATTGGGCCCCTGTTAGGGGGATGGGCCCAAAACACAGATGACAGCCAAAAAATTTGGTGAGATAAAAAAGGGCCCCAGCGGGGGCAGGGCAGCGGGCGAAGGGGGCACCCTCCCAGCCTTTTTCCCAAAAAAAACCCTCGTCTTTAAAAACTTGTGTTTGGCCTAAGTAAAGGGTTCAATACTTTAAACCCCACGTAACCAAAAAAATCCCCAAGGAAAAACTAAAAGGGAACCCCAAACCCTTAAACAAAATTTAGAAGATCAAGGAAGAAGCCCTGCTAACCCAAAACTGCCCCCGCTGCCAGAAAACCCCACTTAACCCAAGCCCCAAGAAAACACCCTTCTCCATTGCTACACAGAAATCTACTTCAGTGTACTATAAAAAGGATATCGCAGAAAAACAAACATCAGTAATAAAAAAAAATAACACAAGGACCCTAGAACTCAATTTTTTTGTCTACCCGCAGGACCCCGGGGTTGGTATCATAAACCCCCCCTTTAAACCGCCGCCCCCCCCAGGGAACAACAACAGCAACAAACAGGCTGACTCCCCCAATCCATCCCTTAAAAGGGATTCCCCCATTTTACTGGGTTTTGATTATTCCTGACAATTAAAGGGACTACATCGTTGCTCTAGAAAAAAAAATCAAAGAATAAAAGAAAACACTCAGCAACGAGAACCCAAAGGGAAAAACCAACCTCGAAAAACAAGATCCAAAACCTTGAAAAGAAGATTAACTGGGGAAGTTTTGGACACAAAAAATACTCTGAAAGAGCTTTACCCAGTCACATGGAAAAAAAAAACCAATAAAGGGGTTTGGGAAAAGAAATTCAAGGACTGGAATCAAACATGCACACTCGACTAAAAAAACCCTTGTTTCCCAAGATAAAAAAAACGGAACAAGAAAATTTGTTCTGATGCGTTAAAATAAACACCCCCACTTTCCTAGGACATAACCCAAGAACAGTGAAAAAGAAACTGCTTTTCAGGATAATACAGGAATGGAAAAAGTATCGTGAAAACAATGAAATAAAAGAACCCCGTTTGTAAAAAACCAGGAAGAAAAACACAGTAAAAATGATCCGTTTTATTCATACGAAAAAAAGAAAGGACCTAATTAAATCAAAATTACAATAAAAAATTGGAGTGTACTTAAAGAGTTTTCCTAAAAAGAAAAAACTAAAAACCTTCTGTTCAGGCTGAAAAATTTAAAACAGGAAAACAAAATACATCAGTGTTTAAACGTGAGTTTGGAAAAATATTTAAGGAAAAACCATCAACAGGACAAAAATTTATACTATCTAAAAACGAACATGTTTTTCTCTCCCTTTCTTAAAAAATAAAACTTTTTTTGTAACAGATTACATAATTGCCCTTAATAAAAAATTTGGGGTTTTGGGCATATAGTGTACATTACTTTTATATTGTGCATTTTTTTTTTAAAATTTTTTTTTTCTTTCACTAGAAATGCTAACTATCAAAAATACTTTATACTTCTTTTTTAAATGTTTTAATTTGTCATAATTTTGTGTTACAAGTCAAATTTTTCTCCAAATTAATATTATTCTTTTGTTCTTCCCCCCGGTCCTTTTAAATTTTGTTCCCACAAATTTTTTTTTTAGCCCATTTTTTATTGTTTGTGCAATTAGTGTATTTTTCCCAAAAAAAATTTAATTTTTTTGAAAGTACCAAAACTATTTTTGGGCCTATAGTCCCAAACTCCCTTTTTTTTTTTTAAACTTTTTATTGGCAAAAAACTCCCCCAAATTTATTTAATTTTACAAATCAATCTTATTTCCTAAACCAATATTATTTTTATTTTAATCTGTCCATTTAATTTTTTCCCTTATTTTAATTTTAGCCCTTTTTTTTTTTTTTCCTTTATTATAGTTTATATTACTCCTTAGTTCTTATATTCAAATTTTTAAAAAAAAATAAAGGGGGGGGTTTATTTCAGGTGAAATTTTAATAAGTTCCAAATTTTCCCTTATTTTCCAAAGTAAATTTTTTTTGATTACCATTTTTTTCACCTCAACTAATTGCCCCCTTTTATTTTTATAATATTATTTTATAATTCAAAATTTAAAAAGAATTCCCTTTAAAAAGTATCCCTACTATATATTCCCCAAGGGCCCCCATTTTTTTGATCATCATTTTATTTTTTTTCCAAACAAATTATTTTATTTCCCTTTTATATTGTTCCTTTATTTAGTTTTAAAAAAACTCCCTTACTCATTATTTTTCATTTATTAAAAAATTTTCAATCTTTTTTTTTGCTTTGAATATTTACTTGTTTTATATTTAAAACAAAACTTTTGATTCATACAAATCTTATGTTAAAGCATTGATTGAAAAAAAACCTTTCTTTTTTAATGCTTAATGAATCAAACATTCTGTAATTACTACAAAAGCAAAACAATCAAAGGCTTTTTCCAGAGCCAACAAAAACTTTTAACTGCCCTTTAAATTCAATTTTCAGATCTTTAAGCAAGCATTCCCATGCCCCTCTTTGCATTAAAAATTCCCTTGCATCCCAATATGCCTTTCATTACACAAACTGAAACGGGCAAAGCCTGATACACAGATATCTATGCCATTCCTGGTTACACGGGCCATAAAAACGTGGGGCCAGCCCAAAACAAGGGGGGGGCCCCAGAGTTTATATATACAAAACAAGACCAACTAGAATGTATCACTAATTTTGGGCAAAAGGGATGAACATGGGGAATAAAAAATAGAAAATTTTCAAACCCAATTTTACCTAAAAAAACCTCCCCTTTTTTGATAAAATCTACAGATTTTCCACAGTAAAAACATTACCCAAATTTTTAGTAAAAAACCTAGGAAGTATTTTAAACTGATTTAACGCATGAACAAAAGATCACTACTACTCTCAGGTGATTCAATAAAAATCCCCCTGAAAGGGCCGGACCCAAACATTACTGAATTCACAAAACAAAAGGGATAACGGCATTTTTGCACCAAAGTAAAAAAAACCCTAAAAGATTTAGGGGAGACTAGTTTTTCCCCTATTGCCCACATCGGCCAACACCATACCCCTTTAAAAATCAGGCATAATTCCCGAAAACCACAGCCCCTTCCCCTTCTTTCTCAAACAACTTTTGGGTTTAAATTCCCCCAAGACACTACTAAAGTCCCCCTTCAACTTCACAATGAGGGCCATTGAAACTTCACAACACATAACAAACATTAACTGGCACATGAGCTAGAAATCTATCGATATTGCAAATTTTTTTAAATAATTTTTCAAAAAAATGACCCAATACCTTATAACAAGCCTGCCCAAAAAAAAACAAAACAGTGACGCAAAGAGATAAAACATCCCTGGTAACCCCCACCCTTTCCCAATCCAAAAATTTACAAAAAAAACCGAAAGGGAAAAAACAGTACAGAAGGGGGTCACAAAACCAGAGACCAAACAAAATGTTACTCGTCAATCCAACCCACCCTGATAAAAAGGGGAAAAAAAAGTTTTTTTTATGAGAAAGATTTTTTCCCAAACTTACGGGTGAAAAAAAAAACCCGGAAAACCCTTCAAAAATTTCCCTTGTAAACCAAAAAGATTTCATAAAATAGCAAAATTTAAAATTAGCAAAATCAGAAAAACCCCAACCCCCAACCCCCCAGAAACAGCAAGCAGCCCTCAATGATTTCTTCTCCAATAGGAAAAAACCCTTTTCCCAATAAAACCCCAAGCTCAGAAAACCCCCCAAATGACTACCTCACGAACTACCCGAACCCCACTTTTCCCTAGCTCTGACAAACCCCATACAAGCCCCCTTATTATCAAAAATTCCCTAAAAAAAAAAGGGCAGGAGTTTTTAAAATACCTTACCTCCCTTTTTTACAAAAAAGGTATAAACCAATCTTTGCAACACTCTTTAACAAATCCTTTTAAATCCCCCACCCCCCCTCCTTTTCCCCCCAAAGCAAGGGTCCCCCCGACCCAAAAAAGAAGGAGCCAAACAGAGTTGAATAAATGGGCCCTTTTATCCTTTTTAAACCCCCCCCCCCCTCAAAAATTTTTCAAAAATTTAAATTTCTTTAAACAAATCTATCCTTCATCTCCCAAAACATACCCCAAAACCCCCTCCCAAATTTTGGATTCAGGCCAAAAAAATTAATGATGTTTATTATACACAGTTTAGAACTATAAAACACTGCAATAGAGAAAAAAGAAGTCCCATGGGGATCTTCATTTACTTACTAAAACTTTTTAACAGGGTTTACCCATGACTTGCTCCACGTAAATTTGTACACTTGGTATAAGAGGGGGATCCCCCAACTACCCCAAGGGCCCAAAACCCCAGCAACAGAAGCCAATTTGTGTACCCCAAAAGGGGGGAAGTCTTCCGGCACAACCAATTACAGTTGGTGTCCCACAGGGGAAGTGTCCTTGGCCCCCTTTCTTTCCCTATACATTAAAAGACCCAACCCAAAAGCTTCGCAATTTTCAAAAACCCCCACTATTTGCGATGACACTTATCGTCTTCTCTCACTGAGCCCAGTCACGCCCAATAGGGAATACTGAATTCAGAAAAAACTACCTGGATGAGGGGGCCCAACAAACTTACACTAAACATTGGGCAAAAACCCACTTTTATTCAGTTTTTGGGAACAGAGCACAGGGTGGCCCTCTTTAAAATAAAGATAAAAGGATCACCCATCACAAAATAAAAGAGGGAAAATTCTTAGGGGGAAACCACCTTTATTAAAAGCTCCCAAATTTTTTTAACATAAAACAAAAATTTCTAAGGGAAAAAAACCAAGACTGTAGGCTTTCTAACGAAATTTCTAACTATGCTTCCAAGGGCACCCCCCTGGCCCCCATTTACTCTTTATTTACCCCCACTCCCCCTATGGAATTTGTGCATGGGGGGCCCACAAAATTAACCAAACAGACCACTAAATTTCCCCAAAAAAAGGCTGCAGTTGGAAAAGATAAAAAATTCTCACTACAGGCAGCCCCTCCACCCCAATTTTCAAAAAACTCAACCCATCACCTTAAAAAAACTTTCCCTATTAGTATTGCACCCATTAAAAGCATAGAAAACTTAAAATCTGATATTAACCCCCCCCTCAAAAATCTCCTTGCCCCCAAACCCCAACAGAAAAACATGACCCTAAAAAAAAAGGCACAGATCACTCTTGATGTTCCTCTGTCCCTCTCACTCTATGCAAAAACCAATGCACCTAAAAAGGCCCCCAAAATCTGATATTCATTACCTGTAAATATAAAAGAAACACTACCCGTTTAAAATTCAAGGCTCTTCTCAAAAAATCCTTACTCCCCCAAAACCAAATTTAAAAACTGAATAACTGGGAAAACCCCTTTTAAATTGTATATCTTAAAAAGTTTCTCACAAATTTTTCACATAAAAGCTAAACCCCCAAAACCCCAAACTAACCCGAATTTCGAAATCCATTTGACTGGAAAAGTACAGCAAGCATTTCAAATTTTGACCTTTTTCTTTGTAAACTCATTTGTGCTTTTTTAGTTATCTGTTTACAATAATGTCTTTTTCAAAGGGGTTTTCCCTTGGGTTGTTAATCTTAAATTAATTTTTAAACCGGCCCCTAATGTATGCAATAAGTTTGGGTTTTGGGATGCTGCCTTACCTGTATTTTTTTTTTCCTCTGTAGGGATGCTCAAATTTTCTAAAAAAATTAATAAATAAATACGTGGAACCCCCCCGGGTTAAAAGATTTTTAACCGTTTTCAAGAGGGCTCTCGTTTTGCGAAATTAAACTTAAGGAATTAATTTTTTCCCCTAAGAAATAATGGAAAAAAAATTAATCCTGCAAGGCCCCAAAAAAAGAAAAAAAAATTTTTTTTAAACCCCAAAAAAATGTTAATTTTTAAAACCCCAAAAAAACTGAAAAAAGGGCATGCACAATTTCCTGACACTTACTTTTATTTAAGATTGGTGATGAAATTTTATGGGATGGGAGGAGGGGGGAGAGCATTATCTTCTTTTGTTTAGAAGGGGAATCCCCCTTTCCCTTGGGCTTTGGGGAGCAAGTCCTTTTTTGGGGGTTTCTTCCCTTTTTTTTAAGCCAATAGGCCACCTTAGAAATCAGGGGCCTCTGTCGCCAAAAAAATCTGTCCATAAGCTTGTCCTCCCCTTTTCCCTTTAAAACTTTCCAAAAATGGGCCCCTAACATTTGTCATTTTAAATAGTCACCCGCAAAAGGCTTGCAACGCTGTGTCAGGTATTTTCATCTATAAAGGTTTGCAGTTCAAACCCCTCCCGCAAAACAAATTTTCCCTTTAAACTTTGAAGTAGGCACAATGGATTCCCCAACGGGATAGGCTTCTCAGGGTTAGCCCCAAAAACCCCTTTAAAATCTTTCTTAATTTCCATACTAATTCTCACCCCTTTTTTTTCCCAGGGTTGCATAGAAAACTTTCCCCTTTGGGGGGCCCCTGGTCACTTATTTTTTGAAAACCCACCGAAAAACTGTAAAAATAGAAATTTCCGATTTTTATGGGTTGGATGTTACCCCCGGAGGCTGGCTGGTAAACAATGGGGCGGCCGGCAATGGGGGGGCACATTGGACGCGTCTCGGGCGAAAAAACGGGATGCGGGTTTTTAAAACGGTTTTGCGGGGCAAAAAAATTTTTCGATTAAAAAAGGAATGTTAAAGCGGAAAAATCGCTATGGGGATCCACGTTTTGCGGGGGTTTCCCCTGTAAATAAATATGACTCAGGTTTAGCGAAACCCCTACCCAAGGGTAAGGGTCCCCCTCCCCCCAAAAGGGTTTTTTTTTGAACAAAAACCAAAAAATTTGGGCATCCCCAAAAAAATTGGATATTATTTTAACTCCACGAGACTTTGAAGAGGGAAGTAATGACTTGGCCCCTTTCACTCTGCCCCGGGCCCGGGCTCATGGAACCTGTGTTTTATCAAGAATTTAAGAAACCCCTATTGCTCCCTTTTAGCATTTTTTGAAGAGGGGGCATGGACACAGGGGTCCAACCCCCCCAAAAAAAAAACAAACAAACATGCCCTCCAAAAAAGGTGGCAGTAAAGCAATTGCAAAGAATACAGACTGAAGCACTAAAAAATCCCTTTTCATAAAAATGTCGAGAGGGGGGTTTTTAAGAAGCAAAATAGCCAACCCCTATAGATAAACCCTCAGTTTACAAACCCGGGGAAAACGGGTTTTGAAAGGTCACTCCCGCCTGCCCCAGCTACTGGGGCCCCTTTTTGACAAAAGGGCCGGTGCGTAGGGGGATAAAAAATAAGATGTAGTGGGAACCAGCTTTGCAAAGCTTTTGATAAGTGTGACCATGGTGAATACCCCCCAAAAAATTTTGAAAAGGGAAAAACAGGAAAAGTTGATAGATTGGGTCTAAAAACTTCCTGACAAACAGAAACAAAGGAAAAGAAAAAAGAGATAGTCCCGGCAGCTTTCTGTGAAAACCCCTGTTCCACAAGGTACAGTACTACTCCCCTTACTCCCCATCCCCCAATTTCAAAAATAGAAGAGATGTAAGCCAAAAGCTTTCCCTGTCTTTCCCTTTTTGGATGCCCCCCGGATTGCCTGGCAGTGATCTCTATCGAAACACCCCGAGCCCAAGCGGACAAACAAACCCAAAACTTCGAATGGGACACTCAAAAAAAAATATGAAGTTCAAAGAGGCGAAAAATCAACTACTAGATTTTGGGAAACTTGAAAAAAAAATTTGGGGGGCCCAAATATACAACAAATTCTTTAACCATACAATAGAGTGGAGAAGTAATGTGAAGGACCTGGAAGTGATGTCAGAGGATCTCACCTTCAAAGACCACAACAATATATCAACCTCATTCTCTAGGAAAATGATGGATAATGAGAACCTTCAAAACTAGGGACGACAAGCCCCGTGATGATTCTCTTCAAATCGTGTGTGCTTTCTAGGCTGCAATACAGTGGACCCTCGATATTCGATAAATCCGGTATTCGATGCATTTTAACGCAAAAATTTTGCCTCGGTATTCGATCGAAAACCCAGTATTCGATACGATTCGTACGAGACGTGTCCACGTGTGGCCTGAACTCCCCCATGTGTGCCAGTGTTTACAAGCCAGCCAGTGTGCGTGCATCTAAGGATACATTCGGTACATTCCATATTATCATTGTTTTTGGTGCTTGTTTCTGCAAAATAAGTCACCATGGGCCCCAAGAAAGCTTCTAGTGCCAACCCTGCAGTAAAAAGGGTGAGAATTAGTATGGAAATTAAGAAAGATTTTGAAGGATTTGGGGCTAACCCTGAGAAGCCTATGCCAGTTGTGGAATCCATTGTGCCTACTTCAAAAATTAAGGAAATGTGTGCACAGTGGGTTGAACTGCAAACCTTTATGGATGAATGTTACGTTGGTTTGTCCCTTATTACTTTGATAGTAAGGTTCTCACTACATGTTCTAGTGTGGGGTAGCTTTTTACTTAATGGCCTTATCTGTCTAGGGGTAATACTTACATCATGGCTGATCATCTTGAGTGTCTGATATCCTCTCACCAGCCCTCTTCACAGGTTATGTAAACTACTACTATAAAAATATAACTGTATTCTCAATAGATATGTACAGAATATACAATTACAGCCTCACACTTTAAAAACAAAGATCTACACACTCCATAGCTGTTCTCCACATGGTGTATCTTATTAACTTTTGTCCTTCTCTCTTCTTGACATAACTCTGGGCTAACCAGTGTTTTGACACACTTTAGTCACCCTGGGTATGGTGGCCACAACTTACATTATAAAAACTCACCCCTGGAGCACACATAATGCCCCAAACGATAGAAGAAGGACCCAGAGATCCTGCCAGGTTGAAGGTCAGCCACAGAGAGAGAGAGTCAGAGAGAGGGAGAGAGAGAAGCCTAGCTAAGCTCCTCCCACCAAAACAAAAGACTGGTGCCAAGCACAATTCTCCAGTTACCACAATTCTACCACACCTTAATTTTACTTTTACAAAAAGAAATACAACTTTATAAACTACTTATTTAAATTGTGTGTGTGTCTATAGGATAACCTATTATATTGAGAAAAAGGCTTGACCCAGCTGCCTCTCAGTCATAAGGTTGATCAGCCCTTATGACAATTAGAACTGAGTCCCCATCAATTCAATATAATTAGGTATTCCAGAATAACTGTTACTTATAAATACATGTTGGGTCCTATAGCCCCAAAACAATGAAAATCACCCTAACACAGCTATTGCAAGCCGTGCTGGTGACTATTACAAGATATTGGGCCACCAAAAAAAAAACTTAAATTCCCCCAATACAATGACATTTATTTGCAAAATGAGGGTCTAAAGTTTTCCAAAGAACAAAAAAATTCCTTACATAAAGGGGATGCCATGGAGTCAAATGCAAGTTTGCAGCATTCACAGAGACCCCATAAAGGATCACTATACAACGAAATATGGACCAGGTGATAACCTATTTGTTGTGAAAGACTAACAGCAACAGGGGGGGAGGGGTTCCTTAGCAAGAGTCGCTCTTTGCACAGAACTACTAAGTACCTAAAACGTTTAAGTTGAAGTTTTGGCAGTAAAGTTTGAAAACCATAACCTTTTTTATTGGGTAGTATGAAGCCCCCAATGCAATTTCCCCAAATTTCCCAAGCAGTTTGAAAAAATTGACCCCCTTGTCGGGAAAACCCCCAATGCTGCCCAAACATTTATTAGGAATTTAAACTTCAACACCAAAATGGAGGAGTATAAAAACATTGCTTTAGCAAGATCCCCCCAAGAGGCGTCAGATGAAAATTCACACAACAAAACTTTTAAATCTCTGACCCAAATTTCCCTTAACCAGGAAATGTAGGTACAAGACTAAAAAATAATGGCCTCCTTTCACAACTGAGATTGTACAAAATTAAGTATCAAAAAATTCACTAAATCAAACATAATAGAGGTAAACATGTATGCACAGGGCCCAACCAGAAAAATGTGATCAGTCATGAAGGTTCTTCCGAAATCAATTTTCAAAAACAAAACAACATTGGGATAAAGAAAATCATGTCCAAAATGAAACAAGCGGGGAAAATACAAAAACACGGATCCGAACATTTGCTTAAAAAATGAATTCTGTATATTTAAATTCTGCTCAAGACACATTCTTTAAAAAAAAGAAAGAAAAAAAGAAAACTAAAAGAACTTCCTAAACAGACAAGGAAGAGTAACGGAGCTCTAGTGGGGCCAAATATCTGAAATCGAAGGGGGGCACTAGTCATGAAATTGCAAATATCAAATTTAACTAAAGGGAATTTTGGGAAACTGAATCCCGGGAAAAGAACTAAAAGCCTAAGGAGTTAAAAAAAAAAAACCCAAACCCCTTTTACTTATGAAAATCAAAGGGGAAAAAAAAAAATCCAGTTTTGGGCCCCTGTTGGGTGGGATGGGACTACACAGATGACAGCCAAGAAATGTGAATATAAAGCCCCAGCGGGGGCAGGGCAGGGGCGGCGAAGGGGGCACCCTCCCAGCCTTTTTCCCTCAAAAAACTCGTCATAAAAACTTTGATGGCCTAAGTAAAGTTCAAACATAAACCCCACGAACCAAAAAAATCCCCAAGAATACTAAAATGAACCCCAAATCTTAAAAAATTTAGAAGATCAAGGAAGAAAGCCCTCTAACCCAAAACTGCCCCCGCTGCCAGAAAACCCCATTTAACCCAACCCCAAAAAACACCTTCTCCATTGCTACACAGAAATCTACTTCAGTGTACAGAAAGGATATGCAGAAAAACAACTCAGTAAAAAAGAATAACCAAGGACCCTAGAACTCAACTTTCTACCCGCAGGACGCCGGTGTACATCAACCCCCCTCACCGCCCCCACCCAGGGAACAACAACAGCAACAAACAGGCTGACTCCCCCCCAACCCATCCCTTAAAGGGGATTCCCCCATTTTACTGGGTTGATTATTCCTGACAATTAAAGGGACTCATGGGTTGCTCTAGAAAAAAAAATCAAAGAATAAAAAGCAACACTCAGCACGAGAACCCAAAATAACCAACCTCGAGAACAAGACCCAAAAACCCTTTAAAAAGAAGATTAAAATGGGAAAAGTTTTGACACAGAAATACCTGAAAGAGCTTTACCCATCACAGGGAAAAAATAACCAAAAAATTGGGTTGAAAAGAAATAAGGACTGGAATCAAACATGCACACTCGCTAAAAAAACCCCTTTTTCCCAAAACAAAACGAACAAGATAATTTTCTGATGCGTTAAAATAAACACCACACTTTCCAAGGACATAACCCAAGAACAGTGAAAAAGAAACTGCGTCAGGATAATACAGGAAGGCAATATCGTGAAAACAATAAATCAAAAAACCCCGTTTGTAAAAAACCAGGAAGTAAACACAGTAAAATGATCCGCTTATTCATACGATAAAAAAAAGGACCTAATTAAATCAAATTACAATAAAAAATGGAGTTACTAAAGAGTGTCTAACAAAAAAAAACTAAAAACCTTCTGTTCGGGCTGAAAAATTTAAACAGGAAAACAAAATCATCAGTGTTTCACGTGAGATGGAAAAATATTAAGGAAAAACATCAACAGGAAAACAAATACTATCTAAAAAACGAACATGATTTCTCTACCTTTCTTAAAAATGAACATTTTGTAACAGATTACATAATGCCCTTAAATACAAAGTGTTTGCATATAGTGTACATTACTTTTATATTGGCATTATTTTTTAAAATTTTTTTTTCATCACTAGAAATGCTAACTACTAAAATACTTTATACTTCTTTCTTATGTATAATTTCATAATTTTGTGTTACAAGTAAAATCTTCCCCAAAATTTAATATTATTCATTTTTCTTACCGTCCTTTTTAAAATTTTGTTCCCACAAATTTTTTTTTTAGTCATTTTTTATTGTTTGCAATTAGTGTATATTCCAAAATTTTTTTTTTTGAAAGTACCAAAACTATCTTTGCTATAGTCCCAACTACCTCTTTTTTTTATTTTTTATTGGCAAAAAAACTGCCAAACTTTTTAATTTTACAAATCAATCTTACTCCAAACCAATATTATTTATATGAATCTGTCCATTTAATTTTTTCCCTTACTTAATTTTAGCCCCTTATATTTTTTCTTTATTTAGTTTATATTACTCCTTAGTTCTATATTCAAATTGTTAAAAAAAATAAAGGGGGTATTTCGGGTAAATGTAAAAGTTCCTATTTTCCTTATTTTCCAAAGTCATTATTTGATTACCTTTTTTTCACCTCAACTAATTGCCCCCTTTAATTTTTAAATATTATTTATAATTCTAATTTAAAAAGAATTACTTTAAAGTATCCCTACTATATACCCCAACTCCATTATTTGATCATCACTTATTTGTTCCAAAAATTATTTTAGTCCCTTTTATATTGTTCCTTTTATTTAGTTTTAAAAAAACTACTTCTCATTTTTTTAAAAAAAACAATTTTTTTTTTAAAATTTTTTTTTAATTAAAAAAATTTGCTAAAATTTTTTAAAAGCTTTAAAAAAAGAAATGAAAAAACTTTGTTTTAAAAAAAACCCCCCCTTTTAATTTTTTAACTATAGTTTTTAAAAACTTACAAATCTTAAAAATTTTGCATTACAAACATTAAAATCCCTGATACCAAACCCTTCCTTAAAAATTTAAAAAAGGGGGGGAGACTTAAATAAAAAATTTTTCAAACCCAAAGGGTAACGGGGGTAAAAAATTTTAAACTTTACCAAAAAACCCCAGAAAAATCAAAGGAAAACTTTCCTTTTAAAAAAAGGGGGGCAACCAAAAAAACATCATTTGGTTTTTAATTTTAAACCAAAAATTCAAAAAAAAAGATCCTTTTTAAAAGAAAAAAAAAAGGGGGCTTTTTTTAGAAATTGGAAACCCTTCAAATGGGCATTTACAAAAAAATTCCTTTTTTTGGGCCATGCCAAATTAAAGGGGCCTTTTTAAAATTTTAAAAAACTTAACGGGAAACTTTTGGTTTTTTAAAAAAAAGCCCTTTTGTTTAAAAAACAAAACAGTATTAAAAAAATTGGAAAATTCCCCTTTTGGGGTTTAAAACGGGCCAAAAAAATTTCCCCAACCAACCCCTTAAAAGGGGCCAAAAAAAAAAAAACCAAACAAAAAAAAGGGGGTGGCAAAAAGCAAAAAAAATTAAAAAAAAACCCCTAAAACCAAAACAGAAGAACTAATTTTTTTCCCCAAAGGAAAAATTTTAATAAAATCCCAACTCAATACCCACAAAACTCCTCACGAAACCCAACAATTTTCCCCAGTCAAACATACATTTATTACAAAAACCTAAAAAAAAGGCAGGAAAAAATCCTTACCTCCCTTTATTCAAAAAATTTAAAACCAACCAAAACACTTTTAACAAACCATGATCCTCATTTTCCCCCCTTTCCAAAAGAAGGGTCCCCGACCAAAAAGGGACCAAACAATTAAAAATACAAATATCCAAAACCCCCCCCCCCTCAAAAACTTAAAAAATTTAAACAAAACAAATCATTTTCACTCCCAAAAATACTCCAAACCCCTCCTTTTTATTGGCCAAAAAAATTATTTTTTATTATACCAGCAAAACAAAACATGCAAAAGAAAAAAAATCCCATATCTTCATGCTTCAAAGTTTTAACAGTTTTCCCATGACTTCTCCCGTAAATTTTCCCACTGGAAAAGGGGCCCTCCCTAACCCCTCAAGTAACCTCAAAACAAACCCAAATTTGTTCCCCAAACCAAGTCTTCCCAAACCAATTACATTGGGGCCCCGGGGGAATGCCTTGCCCCCTTTTTTCCTTTCCCTTCAAATGCCCCTCCCGCTTCCTTATAAACCCCAACATTTGGTCACTTTCGTCTTCTCTCTCCCCCAGTCCGCCCAAAGTAAACGTTCAGAAAAACATGGATGGGGCCCTCAAACTTCCTAAACTAAAAACCTACTTTCATTCAGTTTTTAACAAAAATGCCCTTTTTTCAAAACAAAAAGGCCCTATAAAAAAACAGAGGGAAAATTTTTGGGAACCACCTGTAAAACCAAAATTTCAAACCAAAATACAAAAATTTTTAAAAAATTTCCAAGATGGGCACAAACGATAAACAAATGTTCGTCACCCTCCCCCCTTTATATCTTTTTTTATACCCCTATTTTTTTCAGGGGTAAAAAAACCTAACCACAAACCCCAACAAAAGGTCAGTTGGAATATACAAACCCATACACCAAAACTCCACCAATTTAAACACCAAACCTACCCCCCAAAAACAAAACTTCCATATTAGTATTCCCCCAAAATGAAAAAACCAAAATTTGAAAAACCCCCCCTCAACTCCCCCCCAACCCCAACAAATCAAAAAAAAAAGGAAAGAATTTATTTCCTTTCCTCCCTTATCAAAAAAATGCACAAAAGGCCCCTAAAATCATTTCAACCTTAAAAAAAAAAACACCCCCTGTTTAAAATTTAAAGGGGTCCCAAAAAATTTCCAAAAAAACCAAAAATTAATAACTAACCTTATAAATTTAATTTTAAAAATTTTCCCAAAATTATTCAAAAAAACAAAACCCCTACCCAATCTAACAGAATACCTCCTTTTGATGGAAAATTACAGCAACATGCAAAATAACCTGCTTTAAAAAATCTTTTTGGTTTTTATATTTACTTTTAAATAATGCTTTCACATTTTAACCATGTTGAATCAAATTAATTTAACCCCGCCGAAGTATGAAAATGGGGCAGCTGCCACCTTATTTTTTTGTCCTTGTTTTCAAAAATTCTAAAAAAATTTAATAAAAAATCTTAACCCCCCAACATTTAAGTGAAACTCTCGTTTTTGAAAATTTATCAGGAATTATTTTCCCATGAAAAAATGAAAAAAAAATCCTGCAAGGGGCCCAAAAATTTAGAAAAAAAATTTTTTTTCCCCACTAAATGTTTTTTAAACAAAACGAAAAAGGGGATCACAATACAAATTTACAAAATTGGGATATTGATGGGATAAAAACATTATCTTCTAGTTTAGAAGGGGAATCCCTTCCCATTGGCTTGGTACAAGCCTTTTCGGGGGTTTTCCTTTTTTTTAAACCCCTACCATTTAAAAATTTGGCCTTGTCCCAAAAAATTTCCATAAGCCCTTTCCCCGTTTTCTTAAGACTTTCCAAAAGGGCCATCATTTTCAAAATATCACCGAAAACCTTCAACCTTTGGGGTTTTTTCCTATAAAGGTTTGATTAAACCCCCCCCTCAAACATTTCCTTAACTTTAATAGGCACAATGGATTCCCCAACCATAGGCCTGGGGGCCCCAAAAACCCTTAAAATCTTTCTTAATTTCCATACTAATTCCACCCTTTTTATCCCCATTCATAGAACTTTTTGGGGCCAGGGTCACTTTTTTTCAAAAACCCACCAAAAACTGAAAAATAGAAATTTCCCGAATTTTGGATTTTACGCACGGGCGGGAAACAAGGGGACGGCCGGAATTTGGGGGGGCAATTGGACCGTTACAAAATCTTATGGGGGGTTTTTAAATGGTTTGGGGGCCAAAAATTTTTCAAAAAAGGAATTTAAAGCAAAAAATCGCTTCGATCCCGTTTATGCTCCACTTAAATAAATATGACTCATTTTCAGCGACCCACTACCCAGATAAGGGTCCTCCAAATGAATTCTTTTTAACAAAAACCAAATTGGGCACCCCCAAAAATCTTGGATATTATTTAACTCCACGAGACTTTGAGGGGAAAGTAATGACGGGCCCATGCACTCTCCCCCGGTCAGACTCAGGGAACCTGTGTTCATCAAAAATTTGAAAAAGCCCCTATTGCTCCTTCAGCTTTTTATAAGGGGGAGCATGGACACGGGGGTCCCCCCCCAACAAAAAAACAACAAACATGCCCTCCACAAAGGTGGCAGAAAGCAATTGCAAAGAATACAGACTGAAGCACTAACACCCAAATCATAAAAATTCGGGGGGGGTTCAAAGAAGCAAATAGCCAACCATATAGATACCCTCAGTTCACAACCCGGGAAATAGGGGTTTAGAAAGGTCCCCCTCCTGCCCCAGCTACTGGCCCACATGAAAGGTCCGGTGCTAGGGGATAAAAAAAAAGATGTATGAAACCCCAGCTTTGAAAAAGCTTCGATAAGTGTGACCATGGTGAATACCCCAAAAATTGTGAAAAGGAATAACGGGAAAATTATAGATGATCACAATTTCCTGACAAACAGAAACAAAGGAAAAAAAAAACGGATACCCCAGCTACTGTAAAAACTCTGTTCCACAAGGTACAGTACTACTCCCCTTACCCCTCACCCCCAATTTTAAAAATAGAAGAGATGTAACCACAGCTCCGTGTCTTCCTTTGTGGATCCCCCGGATCCCTGGCAGTGATCTCTATCGAAACCCCCACGAGCCCAAGCGGACATAAAACCAAATTTTCGAATGGGACACTCAAAACAAATATGAATTAAACGACAAAATCAACTACTAATATGGGAAATTTGAAAAAAAAAGGGGGTTCAATATAAACAAATTCTAACCAACAATGGGTGGAGAAGTAATTAAAGGGACCGGGAAGTGATGTCAAGGATCTCACCTTCAAAGCCCCACAACAATATATCAACCTATTCTCTAGGAAAATGATGGATAATGAAAACCTTAAAAATAGGACGACAAGCCCGTGATGATTTCCAAATCGTGTGTGTTCTAGGCTGAAAACAGTGGAACCCCGATATTGATAAACCCGGTTCGAGCATTTTAACGAAAAAATTTCCTCGGTATTCGATCAAAAACCCCTTATTCGAACGATTCGAGAGATGCCACGGGGGGCCTAAACCCCCCCCCATGTGTGCCATGTTTACAGCCACCCAGGGGTGCGTGCAAAAAGGATACATTCGGAAAATTCCCATATTATCATTTTTTTTGGGTGTTTTGTTTCTGCAAAAAAAAGTCACCCTGGGCCCCCAAGAAATTCTAGTGCAACCCGAGTAAAAAAGGGGGAAATTAGTATGGAAATTTAAAAAAGATTTTTAAGGGTTTGGGGGTAACCCTGAGAACCTATGCATTGTGGAATCCATTGTGCCTACTTCAAAAAATTTAAAGGGAAAAGGGCCCGTGGGTGAACTGAATTTTTTGGGAATTTTTTTGGGTTTTTTTCCCCATTCTTTTTTGTGGTTTCCCCTTTTTCTATGGGGTTTCTTTTTTAATCCCTTTTCTTTTAGGGGGGAAAATTCTTAGGCTGATCTCTTAGGTTTTTCCTTAACCCCCCTTTAATTTTAAAACTTATATAAAAAAAAATGTAAAATAAATTACAGTTAACATTAACCCAATTAAAAAACAAAATCCCCCCAAGTGTTCTCCCCTTTTTCCTTTTTCTTTTGTCCTTCCTTTTGAAAACTTGGGGAAAAATGTTTTTTCACCTTTTTACCCTTTTGGGGCCACAATTCAAAAAAAAACCCGGGCACAATAAGCCCCCCCCCGAAGAAGAAGGAAGAGAGAGGTTTAGTCACCACAAAAAAAGGGGGCAAGGGAAAAAAAGTACAATCCCCCACCAAAAAAATTCCAAAAATTTCCCCTTAAAATTTTCCCAATTAATTTTTTTTAAAAAAAAAAAATTTTTTTTAAAACCCCTTTTTAAAAAGGTTTTGGGCAAAGGAAAAACCTTTTATTTAAAAAAGGTGACCCCTCCCTTTATATAAAGGGTTTAAACCCCTTTTAAAATTTAATGTCCCCCTACAAAAAATTATACCAAAAAACGTTTTTTTAAAATTTTTGGGGCCATCCCCAAAAAAATGTCCCCCCCGCATTTAAGCCCGGGGGACATTCAAGACAATTTTTGTGGCCCAATTTAGAAAAAACCAAAAGGGGGGGTAAAGTTTTGGGAAGAGGGGACCCCCTCTTAAGGGTTTCTTAAAAAAAAAAACCAAAACTTCCCCTCAATCCCAAAAAAGGGGTTTCCCCCTTTTAAATAAACCCCTCCCATTTTTTATATAATTTATTAAAAATTTCATTGGAAATAATTTTTTTTTTTTTGGGGTTTTGTAAATTTTTTATTTTTAAATTTTATTTTATTGGTAAAATTTTTTTTATTTTTGGGTTTGGGTTTTTAATTTGGTTTTTCCTTTTTTTAAAAAAAATTTTTTTTTTTTTATTTATTTAAAAAAAAAAGAAATTTTTTAAAAACCTATAGGGAAAAAAAGCCAGCAATTAGAACCCCTTTCCTGATACAATCTAAAAAAAAGAAAAATTTTTTAAAAGGGGGTTTCAAAAATCTAAGGGGATAAAAAAAAAGAAGCTGGGGATTTAAGAAAAGAATTGGATTCCCGGGGCCCCCCCAAGGAAACAAACGAGGGGGTAAACATGGGGGAAAAAAAGGAAAAAAGAGCAGAGAGTTGGCAAGGGGGGTGCAAAGAAAGACAGTTTTGGGGGGGGGGAATTAAGGGAAATTAAAAATTTGGGAAAGTAAAAGGGGATGGAGGGGGTAAAAACTTATGCACAAAAAGGGGCAAGGGGGGGGGGAATTTTAGAGTTAAGAATTAAGGAAAATTTGAACCTGAGGGAATTTTGGGGGGTTGAATGTAAAATGGGCTTTAAGAGGGGTTTAATAAGGGGGGGGCGGTTAAAA
The DNA here is from genome assembly GCF_026875155.1 of Cherax quadricarinatus. Taxonomy (NCBI): domain Eukaryota; kingdom Metazoa; phylum Arthropoda; class Malacostraca; order Decapoda; family Parastacidae; genus Cherax; species Cherax quadricarinatus. The sequence goes on from NC_069421.1 coordinate 58,871,074, forward strand.
AAAGCCCCCTTTAACTTTAAAAATTATTTTAAGGGGACAATTTTAAAAAAAGGGAAAAAAATTTTTTGATTATGACGAAAGACAGGTTTTTTTGGTTTGTTGGGAAAAAACTTATTTTTCAGGATTAAGTTTTCCCCAAATATATAAATATTTTTTTTTACACCGGGGAATAAAAGGAGTGGGCAAGGGGGAAAAAAAAATTAAAAAAAAGGGGGAAGGGGTTTAAACCAAAAAAGGGTTATAAATAAAAACCTTTGGGGGAAGAGGGCTTAAAAAAAAGGCAATGGGGCGGGTTGGGGGGGTTTTAAAAAAGTTTTGAGGGTTTTACAAAATTTTAAAAAAATGGGTTTTGGGGAAAAAGGTTGGGGTGTATTAAAAAATAAAAAAAATTACTTAAATTTTTCAAAAAAAAACAAAAATTTTGGGAAAAAAAAAATTAAAATGGGGGCAATTTGAAGCAAAAAATTAAAATTTTCCAAAATTTTTGAAAAAAGAAAAGGGGTTTTGGGGGGGTTCCCCAATTAAAAAATAGAAACTGGATTTTTTTAAAAATTTAAAAAAGATTTGGGGGTTTTGGGTTTTAAATGGAAATTTTAAATTTTAAAGTTGGAAAATAAATTTTTGGTTAAGGGGGAAAAGGGTAAATCTTTTAAAAGGGGGGGGGCCCTTTATTTTCTACTAGGGAAATGAAATAAACCGGGTGATGGGTAAAATAAAATGTAAAAACGGTATATATTTTTGTTTGGTCAATTTTTAAAAAAAATTTTTTTTACCTTTTTGGGAAAATATTTCTTTTTTAAAAAAAAAAAAAAATTTTCAAAAATTTAAAAGGGGGAAATTTTTGGGGGGAAAAGTTTATTTTTTGGGTTTTTTTTAAATTAAAATTGGTGAGGAAAATGGATCTAAAAAATTTAAAAATATTGGGGACCTTTTTGGAAAAAAAAGTAAAATTTTAAAAAGAAAAACTTTTCTTTATATTTTAAAAACCCCAAAAAGGGGGGGGGGCATTCAAGGGTTCAATTTGGGTTTATATTACTGAAAAATGGGTTTTTCAATGTACCTTAAATTAAAAGGGGAAATTTTTTCCCTAAAAATACCTAGACCGGATTTTATTTACCTGGTGTTTAATTAATTTTTAAATGGTTTTTTTTTTGGGAAAAATAAATAAATCCTTCAAGAGGGGTTTTTAAAAAAAAAGGAACCAAAATAGTTTACACCCTTTTTGTATACCTGTGTTTTAATTTTAAAAATTAAATTGTAAAATTTTAGGGTAAAAAAAAAATTAAAAAAAACAAAAAGGGGAAGGTTTGAGGAAAAAAAAATTAGGGGATGAAAAATTTAATAAGATTTGGGGGGAGATTGGAAGGGGAATATTCCAAATTTTTTGGGGGGGGGTAGGGAGGGCCCCCGGAAAGTATAAAAAAAGGGGGAAAAAAGTAGTTGCATTAGGGTTGTGGGGTTTTCTTAAAAAGGGGGGGGATAAGAAAATTTTACCCCAAATTTATAGGGGAAAGGGGGGGGAAAATTTCAAAAAGGTCTTTGGGGGTTCCTGTCTAATTTTTGAAAAATGAAAATTTTTTTGGGAAAAGGGGAAGGGCGGGCCCCAAAATTTTTTCCGAGGGGGGAGGAATTTTGGTGGTTTACAAGAGAAAAAAAAAAAGGGTTCAAGTGGTATAGTCGTTGGGAAGGAAGGGGGGGGGGAAAGGGGGGGGGGGTAAAGGGGGGTGGGAGGGGTTTATGGGGGGAAAGGAACGAGTTTTAAGGGGTGAAAAAAAGGTTTTAAAAATTGATGCTTTGGGGAGAAAGAAATTTAAAGGGGGGTTTTTGGAAAGGACCGGTTGATCCGGAATGGGTAATTGGGTTTTGGGGGGTGAATTTTCAGAAAAAAATGGGGTGTAAAAAATTTGGCCAAAAGGAGAAGAGGGGTTTTTTTTGGGCCCCTCCGGGGGGAAAAAAGGGGGGATTAAAAAAAAAATTTTCGGGAAAATACCCTTTTTTTAATTTTTGGGTTTTAAGGGTTTTTAGGGAAGGGTTTAAAATAAAGGGGATTATTTTAAAGTTAAGGGGGGAATGAAAGGGTGGAAAAAAATAAATAAAAGGGTTGAAAGAATCAATTAGAAATCCCCCCCCTTTTTTAAGAAAAAAAACCAAGGGAAATAATCACTTCTTCCACAAGATAAAGATTAAAAGAAAAGAAGGGGGAAAAGGGGGGGAGGGGTTAGTTTTAAAAAAAAAGGGGTTTTGGGGGGAAAAAAGCTGGAGGATTGGGAAAAGGGAAAATGGTAAAGGGGGGAAATAAAAAGTTTTAAGGAGTTAATAAAGGAAATGAGGAGGAAGAGGGATTGGAGAGAAAGAGGTGGGGGGGAATGCTGAGGGGGAAGAAGGTCCCAAAAAAAAGTTTGGGGGGGATTTAAAAGGGGGAATGTAAAAGGAGCCCAAAGGGTTGAAAATTTGGGGAAAAAAAGTTTGGATGGAAAACTTTAAAAATTAAGGACAAAAGGGTTTGTTCATTAATTAGAAAAGGAAAAATGGAGGGTTGGGAAGATATTTTGTGTTTTTTTTTGTTATGGTGCCCTATTCGGTTTGGGCCCCAAAAATTTTTTAGGATAAAAAGCTTTAAAAATTTTAAAAACCTTAAAAGTATTGATTTTTTTAAAGGGATGAAAAGTTTTTTGTTTAGAGCCCCGACCCGTTTTATTGGTTTCAAATAAAATTTTGGAAAAGTTAAATTTTAAAATTAAATTTTTTTTTTTACCAAAGGGAAAAAAAGGGGGCCCCCAAAAAGAAAAAATTTAAATATTATTTATTGTTTAAAGGGGGTTTTCAATAAATTTTAAAGAAAAATTTCCCGGGCCCCTGTACTTTCCGGGAATGGCCCCGGGTTTGGGCCCCAAATTTTAAAATTTTCCCTTTCCCCAAAAAATTTAAAAAATTTTTTTTAAATTTAAAAAAAGCCCCCTTTCGGAAGTAACCCCCAAAAATTTTAAAAAATTTCCCTGGCCCCCAAATTTTCCCCTTTTTAAATTTGAAGTTTTTTTACCCTTTTCAAACCCCAAAAATTTTCCCCAAAAACATTTTTGGGGGGGCACCTCCCCCTTTAAACACGAATTTTTGATTTAAACCCCCAAATTTAGAATGGGTTTCAAAGTTTTTAACAAAAAAGTTAAACCCAAAAAGGTGGTAAAATTAAAATTTATATTTTTGGGGAAAAACAAAATTTTTGTTCCCGACCCCAATGCAAAATTTTCCCCCCCCCTAAAAATATTCCCTTTTAAAACCCCGCAAAATAACCTTAAAAGTTAAATTTTTATTTCCCCCTATTTTTTACCCTTTTTCCCCCAATTTTTTTTTCCTTCATAACTTCTTTCCCGTTTATTTTTAATTTTTTTTTTTGAATAAATTTTAATTCAAACTTTCAACCCCAAAAAGGAAAGGGTTTGCAAAGAGAATGGACAACCCACTTTTGGTGTTCATCTTTTAAACCCCCCCCGGGGGGCCCCCAATTTTTTTTAAAATCAAAATTTTTCAAAAGGTGAATCACACATCCTTTTTAAAAACCCTTTTAAAGGGGAAAAAACCCTTTTTTTAAAACTTAATTGGGTTAAATGAAAAACTTTATGTTTGAACCCCCTACAAAACCCCAATGACATTGCCCCCAATTTATATGTTTTTAAAAAAAAATGAGAAATTTTAAAGAAATTTTTATGTTTAAAATTTTCTTTTTCCCCCCCGGGGAAACCGGAAAATTTAAAAATAAATTTTATTCCATTTTATAATCGTAATGTTTTGGGGGTAACTTATTATTAAATTTTAACATTATTATGTTAATAACCATTTTTTAATCCATTTTAAATTTTTTCAAAATTAATTTAAAAAACAAAAAAATTTTTTGTTAAATAACCCGTGGTTAAAATAAAAAGGGGGGGCCCTTTTTAAAAAATTTCCCCTATTTATTGTTAAACCCGGTCTCATTAAAATATTTTGAATAAAAATTTTATAATTGAGTGGTTTTTTTTTAAAATTTTAAATAAAACTAAAACTATGTGAAAAAACCCCCCCCTAGTTAAAAAAAAATAATGTGGGAGCCCGACAACTTATGTAACTTGTACACAAATCAGACGTGTACAGTTTGTTTGTTAACATAACCCACGTTCGCCTGGTTTGTTTACATAACTCCACGAGTGTCCTCTCTCATGTACTCATTCTCTCTCTCATTTATTTGTTTTATCTCGTTTACTCACCTCTGACCCTATATTAAGACTACAAATATTTTAAGGTAAGTAATGAGTGAACTGTATATGCATTTTATTGCTCTGGAATGCTTAAATGTTATAGAATATTATGTGTGGATGGGGTGGCCTGGTATGGTAGCCCGGCTGGCTACCATACATACCACACTTGATTTCTTACAATAAATACTACTTGTCTCACCCTAGATTAAGACTACATATATTTTAAGGTAAGTAATGATTGTACTATATGTGTATTTTACTTTTTTATTGTTTTATTTAAAAACAAACGATTTTTTTTTCTCAAAAAATTTGGGGCAGTACGGTAGGTAATGTATATATATGTTTGGAACCGTTTACGGGTTAAAGGAATAAGCCTTGAGCATATATTAAGTGCCACAGAGTTAATCTGTTCTAGGCATAAGTTGGGCTCTGTGTTGCTTAGTCTATCTTCCCAGCTTATATCATTTAGGACTTGGTTTACTTGGTCCCACTTTATGTTCTTGTTATTGAAGTTGAATTTGGTGAAGGCTCCCTCGTGACTGATCTCATTTTGTCGGTCTGGGGCTCCGCGCATACATGTCTGAACCTCGATTATGTTGTGATCTGAGTATATTGTTTTTGATATGGTGACATTTCGTATCAGATCATCATTGTTAGTGAAGATGAGGTTCAGTGTATTCTCTAGTCTAGTAGGCTGGTTTAAGTTGAATTTTGTGCTGAGATTTAAAAGCTCGTGTGTGTGTGAGTTCTCGTCTGACCTGCCTCCTGGTGTTATCACTGCAACAACATTATTTGCTATATTCCTCCATTTTAGGTGCCTCAAGTTGAGATCCCCCAGGAGCAAGATGTTGGGGGCAGGAGCTGGCAGATTTTCCAGACAGTGGTCAATTTTCAACAGCTGTTCCTGGAATTGTTGGGACATTGCATCCAGAGGGTTTTAGACTACCACAATGACTAAGTTTTGGTTCTCGATCTTTACTGCTAAAACTTCCACTATATCATTTGAAGCATTAAGCAGTTCTGTGCAAATAAGTGACTCTGCAATATACAGGCCAACCCCCCCCCCCCTCCTTCTTTTGCCTGTTCACTCTGTCGCATCTGTATAGGTTGTATCCTGAGATCCATATTTCGTTGTCCAAATGATCCTTTATGTGGGTCTCTGTGAAAGCCGCGAACATTGCATTTGCCTCTGCAAGCAGTCCACGGATGAAGGGTATTTTGTTGTTTGTTGCTGGCTTTAGACCCTGTATATTTGCAAAGAAGAATATCATCGGATTGGTGGTATGTGGTACTGGGGGGGACTAGTGATAAAGCATGTCAAGAAATTAGAGAAAGTGCAAAGGTTTGCAACAAGGCTAGTTCCAGAGCTAAGGGGAATGTCATATAAAGAAAGGTTAAGGGAACTCAGCCTAACTACACTGGAGGACAGGAGGGCTATGGGAGACATAATAACAACATACAAAATACTGAGAGGAATAGGTAAAATAGACAGAGACAGGATGTTCCAGAGATGGGACATAGAAACAAGGGGTCACAATTGGATGTGGAAGACTCAGATGATTCAGAGATGTTAGGAAGTATTTTTTTAGTCATAGAGTTGTCAGGAAGTGGAAAAGTCTGGCAAGTGATGTAGTGGAGGCAGGAACCATACATAGTTTTAAGACAAGGTATGATAAAGTTCATGGAGCAGGGAGAGAGAGGACCCAGTAGCGATCAGTGTAAAGTGAAACCCTGGTTTTCATCCTTAATCTATTCCAGAAGGTCGGCCGAAAACTGATTTGTACATAAACTGAAGTAATATTTCCCATAGGAAATAATGTAAATCCAATTGCAGTGGTCCCACAATAATCGTCCGGCCTGAAAGTCGTCCATTTCAGGAATAGTCCCATTATTTCGTCTAAACATTGGCTCGTAAATGGTCCGTTAACTCGCTAATCGTCCTTCGTCCGGGACAGGTACTCACGCTCTGAGCCCCCTGGGCCTGCCTTCCCAGCCAGTGTGCCATTGTTTACCAGTGAGCGACGGTCCCCTCACATGCTCCTACGAAATATTTCATAATATTCCATTGATTTTAGTGCTTGCAATTGCTAAATAAGCTACCATGGCTCCAAAGAAAGCTTCTAGTGCCAGCCCTTTGGTAAAGAATGTGAGAAACACATAATTTATGAAAAAGTTTGTAGAAAAATACAAAGGTGGTGGTGGTGGTGGTAGAGTGGAAGCAGTTGTGATAGTGGTTGATGGTGGTAGAAGGTAGTAGTGATGGTGGCAACAGTTGTAATAGTGGTAGAAGGTCGTAGTGATGGTGGTAGAGGGTTCCTTCTTTAGTGATTCAGCGATTCTACCAACTTCTCCAATGTTGTTGGAGTTATATAGGGCTACAGAAAACACCGCCGCCTCAGCTGCTTCTTCACCACCATTATGGACGCCTTACACTCAGTGGCCCTTATATACCCAACAACAACACAACTCAACATCTCTCGTGACATATGTAATGACTTATTTTATTCATTTTAGAGTATATTCCATGTTTCTATGTTATTAATATTGTTTATTAATTTATATTAGTTGAATTGTGATAGATAAATAAGCCATAGAGTTGATATTAGTGTCATATTCTCTAACAATAAACTTGCCATCCCTCCCTCATACAAACAAATCTCCAGTAAGAACATAAGAAAGGAGGAACACTGCAATAGGCCTGCAGGTCCTTTACAATCCTTCCCACTAAGAACATAACAATGGAAGAACACTGCAGGTCTATTGGCCCATACAAGGCAGGTCCTTATCAGAATGACCTCTACCCAAAGCTACCCAAGAATTTACTCCCGTACCCAATGACACAAATCAAACTCAGCTCCTCCAACTCATATTTGTCCAATCTCTTCTTAAAGCTACCCAAGGTCCTAGCCTCGATCACCCTACTGGTAAGTGTGATGTTAAATAAGAACTTAAGAAAGTAGGAACACTGCAACAGGCTTGCTGGCCCATATTAGGCTGGTCCTTCACAAATCCAACCCACTAGCAGAACAAATGCTACCCAAGCAATAAGCTCAGGTGCAAGTCCGACTCAAATCCAACCCCTCTCACTCGTGTATTTATCCAACCTAAATTTGAAACTACCCAAGCCATAGCTTTTAGAACATAAGAAAGTGGGAACACTGCAACAGGCCTGCTGGCCCATACTAGGCTGGTCCTTCACAAATCCAACCCACTAACAGAACAAATGCTACCCAAGCAATAAGCTCAGGTGCAAGTCCGACTCAAATCCAACCCCTCTCACTCATGTATTTATCCAACCTAAATTTGAAACTACCCAATGTTTTAGCTTCGATCATCCTACTAGGCAGACCATTCCACTTATCAACTACTCCTCTTACCAATGTTCATTTATACATTTTATTAGTGCTTTCCATTTATTTGGCATTTTTTCTGCATGTAAATCTATATTTATGCTAGGGAAGTGACCCCTGAAGTGACCTAGAGTCCTTATGGAGGGGGATTGCCCTTCCAAACAATAACCTCTCTTCCCTCTCTCCTCCTCCCTGTTTTCCATTCATCAACAACAGCCTTCAATAAAGGTAAGTGTCATGTTGAATGTTCATTCTTTTGTGCATGTAAATCCATCTTTTAGGTAAAAAAAAAATTTTTTGTTGATACTTCTGGGTGTCTGGAACGAATTAATTGGATTTACATTATTTCTTTTGGGGAAAATTGATTCGAAAATCGTCTATTTCGATAACAGTCCCATTTCCAGGAACGGATTAAGGAGGATAATTGAGGAACCACTGTAATCTGTTTCAGACACCCAAAATTATTAACAAAAAATACATTTTATAGAGAATAACTATAGTTTTACATACAGAAAACAATGAAAAATAAATATAATACAGTGGACCCTCGGTTATTGGCTGTTCCAGATATCAGCCAAGTCAGTTTTTGCCTGCTTTTTGGGCCGAAATTCTATCAGCCATTATTTCGGAGATTGGCCATATTGGACGTGTAATAAATCACTCTTGAGCATAGGTTAATATAGACATTTTCATTAATCCATCTATGATATTTTCTTCAAAATTATATAAGAAACACGTTACATAGCATATAACATATAAGCATGCAATGTTTATATGTTATCAAGTGGAGAGTCAGGTGGAGAGTAAATATTATGTTTGCTCTGATTCAGCATTAAAGGAAACTGTGAATCTGGCGTCTCTCCCTGTAACCGCCTTTCATATGCATTTGTTTACAATTCTTGGCATGAATTATTCATTACTTCTTCCTTTGTTTAATGATGGCATCTAAAGGTAGTTGTTAGAAATTATTAAACTCAGTGAACATGGTAATAATATGGCTATGTAGTGTAATAATTTGGCTGTGTAGTGTAGCCCCCCTGGGCTACACTACACAGAGGGGAGAGGGAGATGGGTATTCCCAACTCCCTCCCCTCCTGCTTTCTTCAATATGCCAACAAGAGTCTACAATAAGGTGTGTAATGTTCATTTATCGTTAAAATTTGTACTTTATACGTATTTATTTCTCATTGTTTTCTGTATGTAAAGCTATAGTTAATCTTTAAAAAATGTATTTTTTGATAATATTTTTCGGGTGTCTGAAATGAATTAATTGGATTTACATTAATTCTTATGGGAAATATTATTTCGGTTTTCTGCCTTTTCGGATTTAGGCCAACCTTCTGGAATGGATTATGGCTGATAACTGAGGGTCCACTGTAAATGACTAATGAAGTGAATAAATGAACATTTAACATCACTTTTACCTTTATTGAAGACTCTTGTTGGCATATGAAAGATGGAGAGGAGGGGAGAAGGAGGAGAGGTTATTGTTTGAAAGGGGAATCATCCTCCATAAGGACCTCAGGTATCAAAGCCTTCTTTGCGGTTACTTCCCTTCTTTGTCTTGTACTGGCACTAGGACAGCTTGAAAGTCACTGGACCTCTGTCACACAAAAAATCTGTCCAGAGATGCCTGTTTCTGGCATCTTTTGAAGATTTGCCTAAAATGGGACACGGCATTGTCATTGAACATATTGCTGACGTGGCTTGCAACAGCTTTGTTAGGGTGATAATTCTCCACAAAACTTTGCACTTCATTCCTCATGTCCTTAATCGTTGAAAAAAGCACATTCTTCCCTTTCTCTTCCTCCTCCTCTGAAGCAGTTTCCTCAGCTAAGGTCTGTTGCTGTTCCAGATGAAGGTCTTGCAGCTCTTCAGTGGTTAGCTCTTCCCTGTGGTCATCTACCAACTCTTTCACATCCTGGCCACTCACCTCCAACCCCATGGACTTCCCCAAAGACACAGTAGATTCCACAACAGGCATAGAATCGTCAGGGTCAGCCTTAAACCCTTCAAAATCCTTCTGGAGGACACATTCTAGCCACAGTTTTCTTTACGAGATCCGCATGCAACTGCCTTGCCTTTTCACAAATTATCGCCTCCACAATACTATCTCCCGCTAACTGTTTTTGGTTGATCCACACCAACAACAACTTCTCTGTCTCGTTAGCACATTTACCCCTTTTGCAGCATCAGCTTCCTTGAGTTTTTTTTCATTTCCAGGATGGAACTGATCATTGATTTGGACTTCCAATACATCCTGGTGAGCTTGGCCACATGTACGTCACTTTCGTATTTTTCTATGAGTTCTTGAATTCTATTGTGTTTCTCACCTTCTCTGTGGAAGGGCTGGCACTCAGAACTTTCTTTGGCCCCATGTTGGCTTATTTAGCAGTCGCAAACACAAAAAACAATGGATTTTTATGAAATGTTTCAGATGACCTACCACTGGTAGGTCAGGGCACAACTCTGGGTTTGGGAACCACTGGTAGGTCAGGATACAACTGTGGGTTAGTGAATGACTGGCAGGTCAGGGTACAACTCTGGGTTTGGGAACCTCTGGTAGGTCAGGACACAACTCTGGGTTAGGGAACCACTGGTAGGTCAGGGCACAACTCTGGATTAGGGAACCACTGGTAGGTCAGGACACAACTCTTGGGGAGGGAACCACTGGTAGGGTAAAACATGAGAGTAAAATATGAACATTACACAAATAACCCACACATAAAAGAGAGAAGCTTATGACGACGTTTCGCTCCGACTTGGACCATTGACAAAGTCACACTTTGTCAATAGTCCAAGTCGGACCGAAACGTCGTCGTAAGCTTCTCTCTTTTATGTGCGGGTTATTTGTGTATCGTTCCAGTCATGGTATTGTGCCTTTTTTTGTTATAAAATATGTACATCCTTGTTGTACATTGGTGTCTATTATGGTTATTTTATATAATGTTTGTGTCTTAATGACTGTGCTTATGAGTGGTAAGTTGTTTATGGTATATATTTGTGCTTAGCTGAAGGAAATGGATGTTTGTGTAGAGTCCAAGACCATCATTACGGTGAGACCATCCAAGACCAAGACTTCTTCAATGTACTACCAACTGCAGTATCTGAAGCAATCTATTACTAAAGTTGTCATTAAGGGCTTCCCTTCAGTGAACCGTGCTGTTATTAATCAAGTATGTGTATCATGCTGTTCTTAATCAAGTATGTGTATCGTGCTGTTAATAATCAGTATGTGTATCATGCTGTTACTAATCAAGTATGTGTAACATTCTGTTATTAATCAAGTATGTTTATCATGCTGCTATTAATCAAGTATGTGTATCATGCTGTTATTAATCAAGTATATGTATCATGCTGTTATTAATCAAGTATGTGTATCATGCTGTTATTAATCAAGTATGTGTATCATGCTGTTATTAATCAAGTATGTGTATCATGCTGTTATTAATCAAGTATGTGTATCATGCTGTTATTTAATCAAGTATGTGTATCATGCTGTTATTAATCAAGTATGTGTATCATGCTGTTATTAATCAAGTATGTTTATCATGCTGTTATTAATCAAGTATGTGTATCATGCTGTTATTAATCAAGTATGTGTATCATGCTGTTATTAATCAAGTATATGTATCATGCTGTTATTAATCAAGTATGTGTATCATGCTGTTATTAATCAAGTATGTTTATCATGCTGTTATTAATCAAGTATGTGTATCATGCTGTTATTAATCAAGTATGTGTATCATGCTGTTATTAATCAAGTATATGTATCATGCTGCTATTAATCAAGTATGTGTATCATGCTGTTATTAATCAAGTATGTGTATCATGCTGTTATTAATCAAGTATATGTATCATGCTGCTATTAATCAAGTACAGTGGTGCCCCGAGTTTCATACAGCTCCTGACTCGAACAATTATGTAAGTATATTATTGTATGGGTTTTTGTAAGTGTATTTTTGGGGGTCTGAATCGGACTAATCTAATTTACATTATTCCTTATGGGAACAAATTCGTTTGGTAACAGCTGTTATTAATCAATTATGTGTATCCTGCTGTTATTAACCAAGTACAGTGGACCCCCGCATAACGATGGCATCACATAGCGATTTTTCCGCATACCGATTACTTTTATCGCAAAATTTTTGCCGCGCATACCGATTAAAAACCCGCTTACCGATTTTCGTCCGAGACGCGTCCAATGTGCCCTCAGCCAGCCTCACATGTGCCGGCCGTCCCATTGTTTACCAGCCAGCCTCCGCGGTAACATCCAAGCATACACTCGGAATATTTCGTATTATTACAGTGTTTTCGGTGCTGTTTCTGGAAAATAAGTGACCATGGGCCCCAAGAAAGCTTCTAGTGCCAACCCTGTGGTAAAAAGGGTGAGAATTAGTATGGAAATTAAGAAAGATTTTGAAGGGTTTGGGGCTAACCCTGAGAAGCCTATGCCAGTTGTGGAATCCATTGTGCCTACTTCAAAGATTAAGGAAATGTGTGCACAGTGGGTTGAACTGCAAACCTTTATAGATGAAAATCACCCTGACACAGCTGTTGCAAGCCGTGCTGGTGACTATTTCAATGACAATGTTGTGGCCCATTTTAGACAAATCGTAAAGGAACGGGAGGTACAGAGCTCTATGGACAGATTTGTTGTGCGACAGAGGTCCAGTGACTCTCAAGCTGGTCCTAGTGGCATTAAAAGAAGAAGGGAAGTAACCCCGGAAAAGGACTTGCTACCTCAAGTCGTAATGGAAGGGGATTCCCCTTCTAAACAGTAAGAAGATAATGCTCTCCCTCCTCCCATCCCATCAATCATCACCAGATCTTCAATAAAAGTAAGTGTCATGTAATTGTGCATGCCTTTTTCAGTTTGTGTGTATTAAAATTAACATTTCATGTGGTAAAAAAAAATTTTTTTCATACTTTTGGGCGTCTTGCACGGATTAATTTTATTTCCATTATTTCTTATGGGGAAAATTCATTCGCATAACGATTATTTCGCATAACGATGAGCCCTCTTGCACGGATTAAAATCGTTAACCGGGGGTCCACTGTATGTGTATCATGCTTTTATTAATCAAGTATGTGTATCATTCTGTTATTAACTCTTTCACTGTCGAGACTCCTGCTCACAAACTTGTTCTGAGTATTGAAGAATTTAAAAAAAACAAAAATTATTGTTTCTTATTAAATTATAGAGAATCCTTTGCCGATGGTAATGACACCAAAAGTACGAAATTTGATGGAAACTTATGGAATTATGCTCTTGTGAAGTTAGCGGTCTTGGTGATATTTAAGCATCAGCGATTTCACCCACTTTGAGCCCCATTTTTGGCCAATTTCATTATTCCAGTCGACCAAACTCGTAGCTATTTTGCTAGAACTCTATTTGTTCTATCAAATGAGTACAAGAAACTGCCTATTAACCGATTTCAACTACCCAATAAAGTGATCAAAAATTGGCAGTTGGCCATTTTCATACACAATTCAAGTAAGGCCAATTTCAAAATAGGGTCCAGAATTAAATATACAAACATTCCTAGCACTAAAATAACATTCCCTCTGTTCATTAGTCACGTCTCCAGGCTCCTCTTGTATTACGCTTGATTTCCAGTTTGAATTTTTATTCATACAAAAAATAGAACATTTACTGTTATGCAGACTACTGCATTATTGTAAATGTGGTATAAATAATATCAGCAAATTTGTGAAAGCATATTAGACCCACCAGTTGACATGTATTGGACTCATGGCTTTATTTGTTTAATCCTGAACATTGGCAAAAAATCGAACATTTCCCCAGCTTTGAGCTCGATTTCAAGGTGCTTTTAATCTAAACCATTCAAAATCATCTCTATTTCTGTAATATATCTTCCATTCTATCAATTGAGACCAAGAAAACGAGAATACAGCCATAAATGCCATACAAAAATACATTGCAAAGTTGGTGTTTTAACCCTTTCAGGGTTGGTGCCGTACTAGTATGGCTTGCGCTCCAGGGTTAGTGCCATACTAGGGAGGCCAAGCCCATGATGACACTCTTCAGGTCACTTGTTCTATCTAGGCTGGAATATTGCTGCACTCTAACAGCACCTTTCAAGGCAGGTGAAATTGCCGACCTAGAAAATGTACAGAGAACTTTCACGGCGCGCATAACGGAGATAAAACACCTGAATTACTGGGAGCGCTTGAGGTTTCTAAACCTGTATTCCCTGGAATGCAGGAGGGAGAGATACATGATTATATACACCTGGAAAATCCTAGAGGGACTAGTACCGAACTTGCACACGAAAATCACTCACTACGAAAGCAAAAGACTTGGCAGACGATGCACCATCCCCCCAATGAAAAGCAGGGGTGTCACTAGCACGTTAAGAGACCATACAATAAGTGTCAGGGGCCCGAGACTGTTCAACTGCCTCCCAGCACACATAAGGGGGATTACCAACAGACCCCTGGCAGTCTTCAAGCTGGCACTGGACAAGCACCTAAAGTCAGTTCCTGATCAGCCGGGCTGTGGCTCGTACGTTGGTTTGCGTGCAGCCAGCAGCAACAGCCTGGTTGATCAGGCGCTGATCCACCAGGAGGCCTGGTCACAGACCGGGCCGCGGGGGCATTGACCCCCGAAACTCTCTCCAGGTAAACTCCAGGTAAATACTAGTATGGCTTGCGCGCCAGGGTTGGTGCCATACTAGTATGCGTAAATTCTAGCGGCCTCAAATTAAGCAGGAAACAGCTGGTACACCTAGATATGAGAGAATGGGTCTCCACGGTCAGTGTGAATGGTACAAAAAAAAATCGGGGACCCAGTGGTGAATTGTGGGAAAACCATTTTATGACACCTTGTTCACCATGTCGAGCGCTGAGAAACTCCTCACTCCTCGGCTAATTGGGCCTCTTTTGTTCCCAAGTGACAGTTCATACACAGATGGAAGTGTCAGTGAAGATGAATTTCATGGTTTTGAGGAATTTGTGACCGAAAGCAATGCCCAGGAAACTTGAAGGAAGGAAGAAGGAAGGAAGGAAGGGAAGAAGGAAGGAAGAAGGGAAGAGATGAGAGGAAGGAAGGAAGTAGGGAAGGAAGGAAGGAGGGAGGGAAGGAAGGAAGGAGGGAAGGCATACAATGGGGCTTTTGGCATGTACACCCAATCACTATATTTCTTTGTACAACTGTGTATCATGTCCAAATAAAAAAATAAATAAAAATACAATAAAAGGAAGTAAGGAGACCATCAACCTAGGATAACCAAAAAATTCAAACATTGACTTATTTCCATGTGGGTTGGTGGGGTGGGGGGGGAGGAAGTTGACAGGCAGTGAAGGTGGTGAGTGATGGTGTTATTTGTCATTGTGACAATAATTATGCCTGTGACTCAGCATATTTACAAGTCCAATTACATCTATCCTGGCAAAGAAAGAACAAATCAAAGACGCTAATGTTGCAAAAGGAGTAGCTTTTCTAACTAAACAAAGGACACTGATAATGGAAGAGATGGAAAAGTTATTATTATTGTGGATTAAGGAAAAAGAATTAGTGGGAAACAGTGTAGTGGAGTCTACTATTTGTGAGAAGGCAAAGCAGTTGCATGAGGATCTTGCAAAGAAAATGCCTGGAACAAGTGCTGCAGTTCGTGAATTTAGGGCCAGCAAAGGATGGTTTGACAGATTTAAGAAGCGTAGTGGCCTACACAGTGTTGTAAGGCATGGTGAGGTTGCAAGTTCTGACAAACGTGCAGCTGAACAGTATGTTCAGGAATTCCAGGACTATGTAAAGACTGAAGGATTCGAACCCCAACAAGTTTTCAATTGTGACAAAACAGGCCTGTTTTGGAAGAAAATGCCGAAGAGGACCTACATTACCCAGGAGGAAAAGGCACTGCCAGGACACAAGCCTATGAAAGACAGGCTTACTCTTTTGTTGTGTGGTAATGCTAGTGGGGATTTCAAAGTGAAGCCTTTACTTGTGTATCACTCAGAAAATCCCAGAGTGTTTAAGAAAAACAATGTCATGAAGAATAGATTGTGTGTGATGTGGAAAGCTAATCATAAGGCATAGGTCACAAGGCAAATTTTCAAAGAGTGGGTTAATGATGTGTTTGGCCCAAGTGTGAAAAAATACCTCCTGGAAAAGAAATTGCCACTCAAGTGCCTCCTGTTAATGGACAATGCTCCTGCTGATCCTCCAAACTTATTAGACCTCTTGTCTAAGGACTTCAGTTTTATAAAAGTGAAGTTCTTGCCTCCTAACACCACTCCTTTTCTCCAGCCCATGGACCAGCAGGTCATTTCTAACTTCAAAAAACTCTACACAAAAGCAGTGTTTCAAAAGTGCTTTGAAGTGACCTCGGACACTCAGTTGACCCTAAGAGAGTTCTGGAGGAATCACTTCACTCTCCTCCATTGCATAAGCCTTATAGGGAAGGCTTGGGAGGGAGTGACTTCCAGGACTTTGAACTCTGCTTGGAGAAAACTGTGGCCAGATTATGTCCACGAGAGGGATTTTGAAGGGTGCGAGACTCACCGTGACCCTGACCCTGCCGACCCTGAGGACTCTGTTGTGTCTTTGGGGAAGTCCCTGGGGTTGGAGGTAAGTGGTGAGGATGTGGAAGAGTTGGTGGAGGACCACAGGGAAGAGCTTACCACTGAAGAGCTGCAAGAGCTTCAACTTGAACAGCAATAGACTGCAGCTGAGGAACTTGCTTCAGAGGAGGAGGAAGAGGGAGTGAAGGAGGTGCCTTCTTCAGAGATTAAAGAGGTGTGTGCAGTGTTGACCAGGGTGCAAGCTTTTGTAGAGAAACACCACTCAGACAAAGCTGAAACAAGCCATATCTGCAACATGTTTAGTGACAAAACCCTATCCCACTTCAAGGAAATCATAAAGAGATGCCAGAAACAGAGCACTCTGGACAGTTATTTTGTGAGACAGAGGTCCAGTGATTCTCAAGCTGGCTCTAGTGGCATAAGGGAGGAAGGGAAGTAACCCCAGACAAGGCATTACTACCTAAAGTCTTCATGGAGGGGGATTCCCCTTCCAAACACTAACTCATCCCTCTTTCCTCCTCCCTATCTTCCAGAAGCCAGCATTAGCCTTCAATAAAGGTATGTAATACTTACATAATTGTAAAAAAAAATTATTTTTCTTTGTGAATATTTTTGTTGGGAACGAATTAATTTTATTTCCATTAATTCTTATTGGAAATATTAATTCGGTTATCGGCCATTTCGGTTATCAGCCGACCTTCAGGAATGGATTATGGCCGATAACCGGGGGTCCACTGTACATTCAATATACAGTGGTCCCTCGATAATCGTCCAGCCTGAAAGTCGTGCATTTCGGAAATACAGTGGACCCCCGGTTCACGATATTAATCAGTTCCTGAGAGTTCATCGTAAACCAAAATTATTGGAAAGCGAATCAATTTTCCCCATAAGAAGTAATGGAAATCAAATTAATCCGTGCAAGACACCCAAAAGTATGAAAAAAAACTTTTACCACATGATATATTAAGTTTAATACAATATAATACATTACAATAACAATAATAACAATAGAATAATCACAATAGAATAATTGACACTTACCTTTAATGAAGATCTAGTGATGATTGATGGGATGGGAGGAGGGGAGAGTGTCGAAGCTTTTAATGTTTAGAAAGGGAATCCCCCTCCATTAGGACTTGAGGTAGCAAGTCCTTTTCCGGGGTTACTTCCTTTCTTCTTTTAATGCCACTAGGACCAGCTTGAGAGTCACTGGACTTTTGTCGCACAACATACCTGTCCATAGAGGCCTGTACCTCTCATTCCTTTATGACTTTCTTAAAGTGGTTCACAACATTGTCAGTGTACATGTTGCCAACACGGCTTGCAGTAGCTGTGTCAGGGTAATTTTCATCAAAAAAGGTTTGCATTTCAAGCCACTTTGCACACATTTCCTTAATTTCAATAGTCATTAGCACCCTTGGTCTCGATGGGTTGGCACTAGAAGCTTTCTTGGGGCCCATGGTGACTTATTTTGCAGAAACAAGCACCAAAAACAGTGATAATATGGATAATATGGAATGTACCGAAGGTATCCTTAGATGCGCGCACACTTGCTGGCTTGTAAACACTGGACATGTCTCGTACGAATCGTATCGCATACAGGGTTTTGTAACGGGAACCGAGGCAAATTTTTTGCTATATAATGCTTTGGATACCGGATTTATCAGATACCGATGGCTTCGCGAACCGGGGGTCCACTGTAGTCCCGTTATTTCGTCTAAACATTGGCTCACAAATGGTCCGTTAACTCGCTAATCGTCCTTCGTCCAGGACGCATACTCACGCTCTGAGCCGCCTGGGCCTGCCTTCCCAGCCAGTGTGCCATTGTTTACCAGCGAGCGACAGTCCCTTCACATGCTCCTACGAAATATTTCATAATATTCCATTGATTTTAGTGCTTGCAAGTACTAAATAAGCTACCATGGCTCCAAAGAAAGCTTCTAGTGCCAGCCCTTTGGTAAAGAATGTGAGAAAAACATATAATTTATGAAAAAGTTTGTAGAAAAATACAAAAGTGGTGGTGGTAGAGTGGAAGCAGTTGTGATAGTGGTTGATGGTGGTAGTGATGGTGGTAGAAAGTAGTAGTGATGGTGGTAACAGTTGTAATAGTGGTAGAAGGTTGTAGTGATGGTGGTACAGGGTTCCTTCTTTAGTGATTCAGCAATTCTACCAACTCCTCCAATGTTGTTGGAGTTATATAGGGCTACAGAAAACACCACCGCCTCAGCTGCTGCTTCACCACCATTATGGACGGCTTACTCTCAGTGGCCCTTATATACCCAACAACAACACAACACAACACCTCTCGTGACATACGTAATGACTTATTTTATTCATTCTAGAGTATATTCCATGTTTCTATGTTATTAATATTGTTTATTATGTCATATTAGTTGAATTGTGATAGATAAATAAGCCGTAGAGTTGATATTAGTTGATTATTTTCATATCTTAGTGACTATATTGTGTGTGCAATTAGTATATATTTCAATTATATCATTGTTCAAGGCCCTTAACTATCTTTTGCTAACTAGTACCAACTACCTCATATTATTTTTTTTACTTTTTATAGTACAATATATTGCTCAACTTATTATATATAACAAATCAGATCTTACTCCCAAATCAATATTATATCATAGTGACTATCTGTCATTTTAACTTTGTTTACCATTACTTAATTTAGTCCCTCATATTTTTTTCTCTTTTATTTTAGCTTTATATAACAACCTTAGTTCATATATTTACAATTGATAAAATAATCAAGGTGCTATTCTCAGGTGCTAAAGTGTAATAAGCTCATTATTTTGCCATTACAGTGGACCCCCAGTTTACGATATTATTTCATTCCAGAAGTATGTTCAGGTGCCAGTACTGACCGAATTTGTTCCCATAAGGAATATTGTGAATTAGATTAGTCCATTTCAGACCCCCAAACATACACATACAAATGCACTTACATAAATACACTTACATAATTGGTCGCATTGGGAGCTGATCGTAAACCGGGGGTCTACTGTATATTCGTTTATTTGATTACCACTTTTTTGTTCACCACAAATTATTTGTCCCTTTTATATTGCCTCATTTATTTTAGCTTTAAAGAGCTACCGTAGCTCATATTTTTTTTACATTTGTTAAAATAATTCAGGTGCTCTTTTATAGCTTTAGAATATTTACTTTGTCTTATACTTAATTCTAACTATAGATTCACTGTAAATCTTATGATAACTAGCATTGATCCTGATACCAACCTTATATCTAATGACTTAAATGAATCAAACAGTAACTGTAATTACTACACAGTAGAACAATCAAAGGCACTTCTCAGAGCCAACAAAAACATAACTGTCTTTAACCCTTAAATGGTCCAAACGTATATATACGTTTTTTCAGCATCTGAAAGTATGTAAAAAAAATGTAGATCTTCTTTTTTGTTTTACATTTGAAAACTTGTAAAAAAACTTTTATCTACATTTTTTTTGTTATATTTGAAAATCTGTAAAAAAAAGTAGATCTACTTTTGTAGCATTACGAATTTGAACATCGATCTGTTTGGACTGTTTAAGGGTTAACTACAATATCAGATCTTTAAGCAAACATTACGATGACCTCATAGCATTACTAAATTCCCTGCATGCCAGTATGTCCATCATTACTCTCATCGAAACCTGGCTAAAGCCTGATACTACAGATGTCTATGCCATTCCTGGTTACACAGCCATACACAACTGTAGGCCAGATCAAAAAGGGGGTGGCACAGCTATATACTACTCAGACCAACTAGAATGTATCACTAATACTTGCACAAGGGATGAACATGGGGAATATATAATAGCTAAATTCAAATCCAAATACCTACAAAAACCTCTCACAGTGATAAACATCTACAGAGTTCCACAGTCAAACATTAGCCAATTTAGTCAAAACCTAGGAAGTATGATAACTGATGCATGCATGAACAAAGATCACTTACTACTCTCAGGTGACTTCAATATAAATCTCCTACAAGACCAAGACCCACATGTTACTGAACTCACAAACACTATGAGTAACTGCATGTTGCTACCAACAGTAACAAAACCTACAAGAGTTACAGAGACTAGTGTTTCCCTACTAGACCACATCTGGACCAACACCATATCCCCTTTAAGATCAGACATAATCACAGATAATACCACAGACCATTACCCTACCTTCCTCATAACAAACCTTGGCAAATTACCCCTAGACACTACTAAAGTCACTTTCAGACTTCACAATGAGGCAGCTATCAATAACTTTACAGCAGCAGTGACAATCATTGACTGGCACACTGAGCTAGAAATCTATACAGATATTGATGAATGTATTAATAATTTTCTAAAAAAGACCCAATACCTCTATAACAAGCACTGCCCTAAAAAACTAAACAGATGACTGCGAAGAGACTGAACAGTCCCTGGCTAATGCCCAGTATCCTCAAATCCATAAATACAAAGCACCAATACGAAAAACAGTACAGAATGGGCCACATAACCAGAGACCAAACAAAACGTTACTCGTCAATCCTAACCAGCCTAATAAGAAGAGCTAAAAAATTGTATTATGAGAACAGATTATCCAACTTATGAGGTGACATAAAAAAGACCTGGAAAACCCTATCAGAAATACTAAGAACAAAAAAGATAACACGAAATAGTGAAATTGAATTAACAAAACCAGATGAACCCCAATTTCCACCTACTGAAACAGCAAACAGACTCAATGATTTCTTCTCCACTATAGGAAAAAATCTTGCCAATAAAATCCCAAGCTCAGATACCCCACCCAATGACTACCTCACTGGCAACTACCCGAACACACTGTTCCTAGCTCCGACTAACCCAACTGAAGTCTCCCTTATTATCAACAAACTAAAAAACAAGACAGGAGATTTAAATACCTTACCACCCATTGTATACAAAAAAGTGTCACAGGTGCTATCACCAATCATTGCAACACTCTTTAACAAATCCACTGAATCCTCTACCTTTCCTACAGTTCTCAAAATAGCAAGGGTCACCCCGATCCTTAAAGGAGGAGACCACGCAGACTTGAATAACTATAGGCCAATATCCAACTTACACCCTCTCTCTAAAATCTTTGAAAAATTATTCCATAAGTGTATCTATTCCTACCTCATCTCCCATAACATACTCAACCCCTGTCAATTTGGGTTCAAGCCTAATAAAAATACTAATGATGCTATTATCCACATGCTAGAACATATTTATACAGCAATAGAGAAAAAAGAAGTCCCACTGGGGATGTTCATTGACTTACGTAAAGCTTTCGATACAGTTGACCACGACTTGCTCCACATAAAATTGTCGCACTATGGTATAAGAGGGCACTCCCTCAACTACCTAAAGTCATACCTCAGCAACAGAAGCCAATATGTGTACACAAATGAAGCAAACTCTTCCGCACAGCCAATTACAGTTGGTGTCCCACAGGAAAGTGTCCTAGGCCCTCTTCTCTTTCTCATATACATAAATGACCTACCAAATGCATCGCAACTACTCAAACCCACACTATTTGCAGATGACACTACATAGGTCTACTCTCACCCAAGCCCAGTCATGCTAGCCAATACTGTAAATACCGAATTACAGAAAATATCAACCTGGATGAGGGCCATCAAACTTACTCTAAACATTGACAAAACCTACTACATTCATTTTGGTAACAGAGCTACAGATGTTTCTCTAAACATAATGATAAATGGATCACCTATCACAAAACTCACAGAGGGAAAATTCTTAGGAATCCACCTTGATAATAGACTCAAATTTCAAACACATATACAACAAATTTCCAAAAAAATTTCCAAGACCGTAGGCATACTATCGAAGATATGGTACTATGTTCCACAGTCAGCCCTCTTGGCCCTATATCACTCACTTATTTACCCCTATCTCACCTATGGAATTTGTGCATGGGGCTCAGCAACAATAAACCATCTCAGACCACTAATCACCCAACAAAAGGCTGCAGTCAGAATGATAACAAATTCCCACTACAGACAACACACTCCACCAATATTCAAAACTCTAAACCTACTCACAATACAAAACATCCATACTTATTACTGCACCTACTACATACATAGAACACTTAACTCTGACATAAACCCTCCCCTCAAACATCTCCTTACCAACCTTAACAGAACACATGACCATAACACAAGGCACAGATCACTCTTTGATGTTCCTCGTGTCCATCTCACGCTATGCAAAAACTCAATGCACATAAAAGGCCCTAAAATCTGGAATTCATTACCTGTAAATATAAAAGAAACACTGTCTGTTTATAAATTCAAGTCTCTTCTCAAAAATCACTTACTCACCCACAACTAAATTAATACTGAACAATTGTATCTCATAAATTGTATCTATGTATCTCATTATTGTATCTCATAATTGTCAACCTGTGACCCAATCAAACTTTGTTACTATTTAACTTCATTACCTAACAGAATACTCCATTCTACTGATTACACAGCAACACAGTAAATGACCATATGACCTGTCTTTGTAATACTCATTTGTTCTAAATTGTTACCTGTTTTTCAACAATTTTTGTACCACTGAATATATCATTGCATAGTTAATCTTCAGTTAATTTTAAGCCTGCCCATAATGCTCTGCATACAAGGGGCTTTGGCATGCTGCACTTTAAAAATTGTGTTCCTTGTACTTCTCTGTATCATGTTCAAATTAAAAAATAAATAAAATAAAAATAAAATAAAATATTCTCCAACAATAAACTTGCAATCCCTCCCTCACACAGACAAGTCTCCAATAAGAACATAAAGAGGAACACTGCAATAGGGCTGTTGGCCCATCCTAGGCAGGTCCTTTACAATCCTTCCCACTAAGAACATAACAATGGAAGAACACTGCAGGTCTACTGGCCCATACAAGGCAGGTCCTTATCAAAATGACCTCTACCCAAAGCTACCCAAGAATTTACTCCCGTACCCAATGACACAAATCAAACTCAGCTCCTCCCACTCATATATTTGTCCAATCTCTTAAAGCTACCCAAGGTCCTAGCCTCGATCACTCTACTGGTAAGTGTGATGTTAAATAAGAACATAAGAAGAATTGAGACACTTATGCAACACATGGGAATCTTTATTGAAGAAACGTTTCACCACATAGTGGCTTCATCAGTCCAATACAAAGTAGAAATGGGTAAGGAGAGGAGAAGTTTGAGGTAATCGGTCCCTCAACCTGGAATCGATGTGTTCAGTCCATCACTCTTGTAGGAAGTGCAGCATAGGAATGAATGAACGAACGATAGTTCAGGTAAGATCCCAAATGGGATGAGCGGGGAAGACGGGACAGATGAAGGATAGTGCTGGAGAGGAGTGTTCTTAGTCGTAGAAATAGAGCCAGAGCTTAACCCTTTCAGGGTCTGTCCCGTAGATCTACAGCTTTACGGTGAGCGTCCAAACCGTAGATCTACGCCATGAGCTCAGCTCACTCTGATAAACTGTGAGTGGTACATTTGGGCCTAGATATGAGAGAATGCATCTATGTGGTATGTGTGCACCACATAAAACAGATCCTGCAGCACACTGTGTATAATGAGAGAAAAAAACTGAAATCATGATTTTTCGATTAAAACAGCAACTTTGCAGTGTTTTTTTGTATGTTTTTTATAGTTGTATTTGCGATTTCTTGGTCTCATTTGATAGAATGGAAGACACATTACAGAAATAGAGATGATTTTGATTGGTTTTAGCACTGGAAAATGGCTTGAAACTGAGCTCAAAATAGCGGAAATGTTAAATTTTTGCCGATATTCAAGAGTAAACAAAACGACCTCACACATCTAATACACGTCAGCTGGTGGGTCTAATATACATTCACAAATATGGTGATGATATTTATACAATTATTACAGTATTGCATAACAGTAAATCTTCTATTTTTTTGGTGTGGAATAAAAATTCATTATGTGAATAAAAAATCAAAATGGAATTTATTTGTAAAGCCTCAAAACATAACTAATGAACAGAGGAAATGTTAGTTTAGTGCCAGGAATGCCTACATTGTTTATTCTGGACCCTATTTAGAAATTGGAATATTTTGAACTTTGTGTTAAATTGGCCAAAATTAACAATTTCCGATCACTTTATTTTGTAGTTGAAAAGTTGACTTGGCGATTTCTTGTGCTCAATCGATAGAATAGAAGTAATACTAGTGAAATAGCTAAGAATTTGGTTGATTGGAATAATGTAATTGGCCTAAAATGGGAGTCAAAGTCGGCAAAATCGCCGACTCGTAAATATCGCTGACACATCAAAATTCGCGAGAGCATAATTTCGTCAATTTTCCACCAAATTTCGTACTTTTTGTTTTATTACCTTCACAAAAAGATTCTCTACGATTTCATAAGAAAAAATAACAAATTTTTTTTTTGAAAATTCTTGGACACTGGTGCGTGACTCCAGATTTGGGCCTTGGACCCTGAAAGGGTTAACCCAGCAGCGAAGGCGATCGTGGGACAGATATTGAGAAGAGAAATTCAGGCTCTTCTGTTGGGACTCCGGTGGGGTGAGCGGGGAGGAGAGGAGAGGCAAAGGTTAACGCTAGAGAGGAGTGTAGAATTGAGCCATGTCTTAACCCTGAAGCTAAGGCAATGTGGATCAGAGAATGGTATCTGTCAGAGATGGTACCTGTCAGAGAATTCAAGGTTATTTGTAAATAGGGCTAGGAGCAGGATCATACAAGGAATAGAAAAGGTTGTGTTGATTTGTGGGTCTGCGAATGTCTTCGTCAAGGAGAGAGGTCCAGTAGTCATGTCATGTCTCAAGTTTGTCTATCTGTCTGTCACTGAGCGTCTTCCAGTACAGATTCAGCGCAGGGATGTCTAATTGGGCATGGAGAGACTCGCTTGTGGCGAAGTCTTCCCATCTGACTTCAAGCACCCAGTGCAGCACCTTATTCTGGACACACTACAGTTTAACCCTTTGACTGTCGCGGTCGTATATGTACGTCATAGGAGATATCGTGTTTGACGTATCTATACGCATAAATTCTAGCGGCTTCAAATCAAGCAGGAGAAAGCTGGTAGGCCCACATGTGGAGAGAATGGGTCTCCATGGTCAGTGTGCACCATAT
>NC_069421.1:58896857-58954367 GCF_026875155.1 Cherax quadricarinatus
TCTCCATGCCCAATTTGACATCCCTGCGCTGAACTGTACTGGAAGCCCCTCAGTGACAGACAGTTAGACAAATTTGAGACTAAAATGACTACGGGACCTCTCTCCTTGAGAAGACTTTGAGACCCACAAATCAACACAACCTTTCACTCTTGTTGACCCTCCCTAGCCCTATTTACAAATAACCTTAAATTCTCTGACAGGTACCACTCTGACAGGTACCATTCTCTGACCCACATTGCCTTAGCTTCGGGTTTTAAGCATGGCTAAATTTTCTATACTCCTCTCTAGCAAAAACCTTTGCCTTCCCTCCCCCCGCCCCCCCCCACCGGAGCCCCAACAGAAACCGAATTTTTCCTTTAAATATCTGTCCCACGATCGCCTTCGTGCGGGGTTAACCCTTGGCTCTATTTCTAACTAAGAACACTCCTCTCCAGCACACCTTCATCTGTCCCGTTTTCCCCCCGCTCATCCCATTTGGGGGTCTTCCCCTGAACTATCGTTCGTTCGTTCATTCCATCTGCACTTCCTACAAAGTGAGGACGAACACATCGATTCCAGGTTTGAGGGACTGATTACCTCAAACTTCTCCTCTCCTTACCCATTTCTACTTTGTATTAGACTGATGAAGCCACTATGCGGTGAAACGTTTCTTCAATAAAGATTCCCATGTGTTGCGTAAGTGTCTCAATTCTTCTTATGTTCTTATTTAACATCACACTTACCAGTAGAGTGATCGAGGCTAGGACCTTGGGTAGCTTTAAGAGATTGGACAAATATATGAGTGGGAGGAGCTGAGTTTGATTTGTGTCATTGGGTATGGGAGTAAATTCTTGGGTAGCTTTGGGTAGAGGTCATTTTGATAAGGGGACCTGCCTTGCATGGGCCAGAAAGACCTGCAGTGTTCTTCCATTGTCATTTTTCTTAGTGGGAAGGATTGTAAAGGACCTGCCTAGGATGGCCAACAGCCCTATTGCAGTGTTCCTCTTTAATTCTTTTGGAGACTTGTCTGTGTGAGGGAGGATTGCAAGTTTATTGTTGGAGAATATTTTATTTTATTTTTAATTTATTTATTTTTTAATTTAACATGATACAGAGAAGTACAAGGAATACAATTTTAAAGTGCAGCATCCCCAAAAAGCCCCTTGTAGGGCAGAGCATTATGGCAGGCTTAAAATTAACTGAAGATTAACTAAGCAATGAAATATTCAGTGGTACAAAAATTATTGAAAACGGGTAACAATTTAGTACAAATGAGTATTATAAAGACAGGTCATATGGTCATTTACTCTGTTGCTGTGTAATCAGTAAATGGAGTATTCTGTTAGGAAAATGAAGTTAAAATAGTAACAAAGTTTGATTTGGGGCACAGGTTGACAATTATGAGATACAATAATGAATACATATATGAGATACAATTTATGAGATACAATTGTTCAGTATTAATTTAGTTGTGGGTGAGTAAGTGATTTTTGAGAAGAGACTTGAATTTATAAACAGACAGTGTTTCTTTTATATTTACAGGTAATGAATTCCAGATTTTAGGGCCTTTTTTGTGCATTGAGTTTTTGCATAGCGTGAGATGGACACGAGGAACATCAAAGAGTGATCTGTGCCTTGTGTTATGGTCATGTGTTCTGTTAAGGTTGGTAAGGAGATGTTTGAGGGGAGGGTTTATGTCAGAGTTAAGTGTTCATGTATGTAGTATGCAGTAATAAGTATGGATGTTTTGTAATTTTGATAGGTTTAGGAGTTTTGAATATTTGGGGGAGTGTGTTGTCTGTAGTGGGAATTTGTTATCATTCTGACTGCAGCCTTTTGTTGGGTGATTATTGGTCTGAGATGGTTTATTGTTGCTGGGGCCCCATGCACAAATTCCATAGGTGAGATAGGGGTAAATAAGTGATGATATAGGCCAAGAGGGCTGACTTTTGGAACATAGTACCATATCTTCGATAGTATCATACGGTCTTGGAAAATTTTTTTGGAAATTTGTTGATATATGTGTTTGAAATTTGAGTCTATTATCAAGGTGGATTTTCCCAAGAATTTTCCCTCTGTGAGTTTTTGTGATAGGTTTATCCATTTATCATTATGTTTAGAGAAACATCTGTAGCTCTGTTACCAAAATGAATGTAATTTGGTTTTGTCAATGTTTAGAGTAAGTTTGTTGGCCCTCATCCAGTTTGATATTTTCTGTAATTCGGTACTTACCTACTGGCTACATGATGGGCTTGGTGAGAGTAGACTATGTATTTTCATCTGCAAATAGTGTGGGTTTGAGTAGTTGCGATGCATTGGTAGGCATTTATGTATATAGAAAAGATAGAGGGCCTAGGACCACTTCCCTGTGGGACACCAACTGTAATTGGCTGTGCGGAAGAGGTTTGCTCCATTTGGTGTACACATACTGGCTTTCTGTTGCTGAGGTATGACTTTAGGTAGTTGAGGGGGTGGCCTCTTAACCATAGTGCGACAATTTTATGGGGAGCAAAGTCGGGGTCAACTGTATCAAAGCTTACGTAAGTCAAATGAAGATCCCCAGTGGGACTTCTTTTTATCTCTATTGCTGTATAAAATGTTCTAGCATGGGGATAATTTGGCATCATTAGTATTTTTATTAGGCCTGAACCCAAAATGACGAGGGTTGGAGTATGTATGGGAAGATGAGGTAGGAATAGATACCTTAGGGAATAATTTTTCAAAAGATTTTAGAGAGAGGGTGTTAAGTTGGATATTGGCCTATAGTTATTCAAGTCTGGGGTTCCTCCTTTAAAGGATCAGGGGGCCCTTGCTATTTTGAGAACTGTAGGAAAGGGTAGAGGATTCAGTGGATTTGTTAAAGAGTGTTGCAATGTTTGGGGTGATAGCACCTGTGACCTTTTTTGTATACAATGGGTGGTAAGGTATTTAAATCTCCTGTCTTGTTTTTCAGTTTGTTGATAATAAGGGAGACTTCAGTTGGGTTAGTCGGAAACTAGGAACAGTGTTTTTCGGGTAGTTTGCCAGTGAGGTAGTCATTGGGTGGGTATCTGAGCTTGGGATTTTATTGGCAAGGATTTTTTCCTATGTGAGAAGAAAAACATTGATCTGTTTGCTGTTTCAGTAGGTGGAAAATTTGGGGGTTTATCTGGTTTTGTTAATTCAATTTCACTATTTCGTGTTATCTTTTTTGTTCTTAGTATTTCTGATAGAGTTTTCCAGGTCTTTTTTATGTCACCTCATAAGTTGATAATCTGTTCTCATAATACAAATTTTTAGCCCTTCTTATTAGGCTGGTTAGGATTTGACGAGTAACGTTTTTGTTTGGGCTTGGTTAGTGGCCCATTCTTACTGTTTTTCGTATTGGTGCTTTGTATTTTATGGATTTTTAGGATACTGGCGTTAGCCTGGACTGTTCAGTCTCTTCGCAGTCATCTGTTTAGTTTTTTTAAGGCAGTGCTTGTTATAGAGGTATTGGGTCTCTTTTAGAAAATAATTAATACATTCATCAATATCTGTAAAAGATTTCTAGCCAGTGTGCCAGTCAATGATTGTCACTGCTGCTGAAAAAGTTTTGATACTGCCTCATTGTGAAGTCTAGTGTGTCTAGGGGTAATTTGCCAGGTTTGTTATGAGGAAGGTGGGGTAATGGTCTGTGTATTATCGTGATTATGTCTGATCTTAAAGGGATATGGTGTTGGTCCAGATGTGGTCTAGTAGGGAACACTAGTCTCTGTAACTCTTGTAGGTTTTGTTACTGTTGGTAGAAACCCATGCAGTTTATCATAGTGTTTGTGAATTCAGTAACATGTGGGTCTTGGTCTTGTAGGAGATTTATATTGAAGTCACCTGAGAGTAGTAAGTGATCTTTTTTTCATGCTGCATCAGTTATCATACTTCCTAGGTTTTCACTAAAACGGCTAATGTTTGACTGTAGAAACTCTGTAGATGTTTATCACTGTGAGAGGTTTTTGTAGGTATTTGGATTTGAATTTAGCTATTATATATTCCCCATGTTCTTTCCCTTGTGCAAGTATTAGTGATACATTCTAGTTGGTCTGAGTAGTATATAGCTGTGCCACCCCTTGTTGGTCTGTCCTACAGTTGGAAAGGCTGTGTAACCAGGAATGGCATAGACATCTGTAGTATCAGGCTTTAGCCAGGTTTCAAAGAGAGTAATGATGGACATACGGGCATGCAGGGAATTTAGTAATGCTTTTGAGGTCATCGTAATGTTTGCTTAAAGATCTGATATTGTAGTTAACCCTTAAACGGTCCAAACAGATCGACGTTCAAATTCGTAGTGCTACAAAAGTAGATCAACTTTTTTTTTACAGATTTTCAAATATAACAAAAAAATTAGATAAAAGTTTTTTTTACCACTTTTTTCAAATGTAAAACAAAAAAGAAGATCTACATTTTTTTTTACATACTTTCAGATGCTGAAAAAACGTATATATACGTTTGGACCATTTAAGGGTTAAAGACAGTTATGCTTTTGTTGGCTCTGAGAAGTGCCTTTGTTGTTTACTGTTTTAGTAATTACAGTTACTGTTTGTTTTCATTTAAGTATTAGATATAAGGTTGGTATCAGGATCAATGCTAGTTATCATAAGATTTACAGTGAATCTATAGTTAGAATTAAGTATAAGACAAAGTAAATATTCTAAAGCTATAAAATAGCACCTGAATTATTTTAACAAATGTAAAAAAAATATGAGCTACAGTAGCTCTTTAAAGCTAAAATAAATGAGGCAATATAAAAGGGACAAATAATTTGTGGTGAACAAAAAAGTGGTAATCAAATAAATGAATATACAGTAGACCCCCGGTTTACGATCAGCTCCCAATGCGACCAATTATGT
This sequence comes from Cherax quadricarinatus, assembly GCF_026875155.1. NCBI lineage: Eukaryota > Metazoa > Arthropoda > Malacostraca > Decapoda > Parastacidae > Cherax > Cherax quadricarinatus. The sequence goes on from NC_069421.1 coordinate 58,901,702, forward strand.
AAGTGTATTTATGTAAGTGCATTTGTAATGTGTATGTTTGGGGGTCTAAAAATGGACTAATCTAATTCACAATATTCCTTATGGGAACAAATTGGGTTTCAGTACTGGCACCTGAACATACTTCTGGAATGAAATAATATCGTAAACGGGGGTCCACTGTAATGGCAAAATAATGAGCTTATTACACTTTAGCACCTGAAAAATAGCACCTTGTTTATTTTATCAATTGTAAATATATGAACTAAGGTTAGTTATATAAAGCAAAAAATAAAAGAGAAAAAATATGGGGGGACTAAATTAAGTAATGGTAAACAAAGTTAAAATGACAGATAGTCACTATGATATAATATTGATTTGGGAGTAAGATCTGATTTGTTTAATATAATAAGTTGAGCAATATATTGTACTATAAAAAGTAAAAAAAATAATATGAGGTAGTTGGTACTAAGTTAGCAAAAGATAGTTAAGGGCCTTGAACAATGATATAATTGAAATATACACTAATTGCACACACAATATAGTCACTAAGATATGAAATAATCAATAATATCAACTCTACGGCTTATTTATCTATCACAATTCAACTAATATGACAATAATAAACAATATTAATAACATAGAAACATGGAAATAACTCTAGAATGAATAAAAATATCATTACGTATGTCACGAGAGGTTTTTGTGTTGTGTTGTTGTTGGGTATATAAGGGCCCCTGAGAGTAAGCCGTCCCTAATGGTGGTGAAGCAGCAGCTGAGGCGGTGGTTTTTTTCTGGTAGCCCTATTAACTCCAAAAAACATTGGAGGAGTTGGTAGAATTGCTGAATCACTAAAGAAGGAACCCTGTACCACCATCACTACAACCTTCTACCACTATTACAACTGTTTACCACCATCACTACTACTTTCTACCACCATCACTACCACCATCAACCACTATCCCCAACTGCTTTTTCCACTCTACCACCACCACTTTTGTATTTTTTCTACAAACTTTTTCATAAAAATTTTATGTTTTTTCTCACATTCTTTACCCAAAGGGCTGGCACTAGAAGCTTTCTTTGGACCATGTTTGCTTATTTAGTACTTGCAAGCACTAAAATCAAAAGGAATATTATGAAATATTTCGTAGGAGCATGTGAAGGGGGCCGTCGCTCGCTGGTAAACAATGGCACAAATGGCTGGGAAGGGCAGGCCCAGGCGGCTCAGAGCGTGAGTACGCGTCCTGGACAAAGGACGATTAGCGAGTTAACGGACCATTTGGTGAGCCAATGTTTAGACGAAATAACGGGACTACAGTGGACCCCGGTTTGCGAAGCCATCGGTATCTGATAAAAACCGGTATCCAAGCATTATATAGCAAAAAATTGCCTTCGGTTCCCGTTACAAAACCCGGTATGCGATACGATTCGTACGAGACATGTCCAGTGTTTACAAGCCAGCAAGTGTGCGCGCATCTAAGGATACCTTCGGTACATTCCATATTATCCATATTATCAAATGTTTTTGGTGCTTGTTTCTGCAAAATAAGTCACCATGGGCCCCAAGAAAGCTTCTAGTGCCAACCCATCGAGACCAAGGGTGCTAATGAAATATTGAAATTAGGAAATGGTGTGCAAAAATGGCTTGAAATGCAAACCTTTTTTGATGAAAATTACCCTGACACAGTACTGCAAGCCGGGGTTGGCAACATGTACACTGACAATGTTGTGAACCACTTTAGGAAAGTCATAAAGGAATGAGAGGTACAGGCCTCTATGGACAGGTATGTTTGTGCGACAAAAGTCCAGTTTACTCTCAAGCTGGTCCTAGTGGCATTAAAAGAAGAAGGGGGAAATAACCCCGGAAAAGGACTTGCTCTCTCAAGTCCTAATGGAGGGGGATTCCCCTTTTTAAACATTAAAAGCTTCGACACTCTCCCCTCCTCCCATCCCATCAATCATCACTAGATCTTCATTAAAAGGGAAGTGTCAATTATTCTATTGTGATTATTCTATTGTTATTATTGTTATTGTAATGTATTATATTGTATTAAAAATTATATATCATGTGGTAAAATTTTTTTTTTTTATACTTTTGGGTGTCTTGCACGGATTAATTTGATTTCCATTACTTCTTATGGGGAAATTGATTCGCTTTTCCAATAATTTTTGGGTTTTTTGATGAACTCTAGGAACTGATTAATATCGTGAACTGGGGGTCCACTGTATTTCCGAAATGCACGACTTTCAGGCTGGACGATTATCGAGGGACCACTGTATATTGAAAAGTACAGTGGACCCCCGGTTATACGGCCGTAATTCATTCCTGAAGGTCGGCTGATAACGAAATGGCCGTAACCGAAATTTAAAATTTCCAATAAGAATTAATGGAAATAAAATTAATTTTGTTCCCAACAAAAATATTCACAAAGAAAAATAATTTTTTTTTACAATTATGTAAGTATTACATACCTTTATTGAAGGCTAATGCGGCTTCTGGAAGATAGGGAGGAGGAAAGAGGGATGAGTTAGTGTTTGGAAGGGGAATCCCCTCCATGAAGACTTTAGGTAGTAATGCCTTGTCTGGGTTACTTCCCTTCCTCCTTATGCCACTAAGCCAGCTTGAGAATCACTGGACCTCTGTCTCACAAAATAACTGTCCAGAGTGCTCTGTTTCTGGCATCTCTTTATGATTTCCTTGAAGTGGGACAGGGTTTTGTCACTAAACATGTTGCAGATATGGCTTGTTTCAGCTTTGTCTGAGTGGTGTTTCTCTACAAAAGCTTGCACCCTGGTCAACACTGCACACACCTCTTTAATCTCTGAAGAAGGCACCTCCTTCACTCCCTCTTCCTCCTCCTCTGAAGCAAGTTCCTCAGCTGCAGTCTGTTGCTGTTCAAGTTGAAGCTCTTGCAGCTCTTCAGTGGTAAGCTCTTCCCTGTGGTCCTCCACCAACTCTTCCACATCCTCACCACTTACCTCCAACCCCAGGGACTTCCCCAAAGACACAATAGAGTCCTCAGGGTCGGCAGGGTCAGGGTCACGGTGAGTCTCGCACCCTTCAAAATCCCTCTCGTGGACATAATCTGGCCACAGTTTTCTCCAAGCAGAGTTCAAAGTCCTGGAAGTCACTCCCTCCCAAGCCTTCCCTATAAGGCTTATGCAATGGAGGAGAGTGAAGTGATTCCTCCAGAACTCTCTTAGGGTCAACTGAGTGTCCGAGGTCACTTCAAAGCACTTTTGAAACACTGCTTTTGTGTAGAGTTTTTTGAAGTTAGAAATGACCTGCTGGTCCATGGGCTGTAGAAGAGGAGTGATGTTAGAAGGCAAGAACTTCACTTTTATAAAACTGAAGTCCCTAAACACTTGGTCTTCCAAGTCTGGAGTATGTGCAGGAGCATTGTCCAGTAACAGGAGGCACTTGAGTGGCAATTCTCTTTCCAGGAGGTATTTTTTTCACACTTGGGCCAAACACATCATTAACCCACTCTTTGAAAAACTTGCCCTTGTGACCCATGCCTTATGATTAGCTTTCCACATCACACACAATCTATTCTTCATGACATTGTTTTTCTTAAACACTCTGGGATTTTCTGGAGTGATAAACGAGTAAAGACTTCACTTTAAAATCCCCACTAGCATTACCACACAACAAAAGAGTAAGCCTGTCTTTCATAGGCTTGTGTCCTGGCAGTGCCTTTCCTCCTGGGTAATGTAGGTCCTCTTGGGCATTTTCTTCCAAAACAGGCCTGTTTTGTCACAATTGAAAAACTTGTTGGGGTTCGAATCCTTCAGTCTTTACATAGTCCTGGAATTCCTGAACATACTGTTCAGCTGCACGTTTGTCAGAACTTGGCCTCACCATGCTCAACACTGTATAGGCCACTACGCTTCTTAAATCTGTCAAACATCCTTTGCTGGCCCTAAATACAAACTGCAGCATTGTTCCAGGCATTTTCTTTGCAAGATCTCATGCAACGCTTTGCTTTCTCACAAATATTTGACCCCTAAAATTTTTTTCCCAAACGAATTTTTTTTCCCCTTTTTCCCACAATAAAATTTAATTTTCCCAATCTCTTCCTTTACCCTGTTTTTTTGTTTATTTAGAAAACTACTCCTTTTTGAAACATTAGCGTTTTTGGGGATTTGTTTTCTTTCCTTGGATAGATGTAATTGGACTTTTTAAATATGCCTGGTCACAGGCAAAATTATTGTCACAATAACAAATAACACCATCACTCACCACCTTCAGGGCCCTTTCAATTTTCCTCCCCCCCCCCCCACCCCCCAACCACAGGGAAAATAAGTCAATTTTTTTAATTTTTTGGTTACCCTTTAGGTTGAGGGACCTTTAAAACTTCCTTTTATTTATTTTTATTTATTTTTTTATTTGGCATGATACCATTTTGTAAAAAGAAATATGGGTTGATTGGGTGTACATCCCAAAAAAACCCCCAAATTGTATGCCTTCCCTCCCCCCTTCCTTCCCTCCCCCCCTTCCTTCCTTCCCTATTCCCTTTCCTTCCTTCATCTTTTCCCTTTTTCCCCTTTCCCTTCCCCCCTTTTTCTTCCTCCCTTTCCCTTTCCCTTTCCCCTTTTTCCCTTCCTTAATTTTTCCTTTGGGCTTGTTTCCCCGGTCACAATTTCCCCCCAAAACCATAAATTTCCCTTTCTTCCACGGGCCCACTTCCATCTTGTTTGAACTGCCCCACTTGGGAAAAAAAAGGGGGCCCCCAATTTAGCCGAGGAGTTGAGGAGTTTCTCGCGCTAAAACGGGAACAAGGTGTCTTTAAAAGGGTTTTCCCCAAAATTTAAACCACGGGGGTCCCCGATTTTTTTTTGTCCCTTTCACACGCCCGTGGAGACCCATTCTTCATATTAGGTTTTACCAGCTTTTTTCCTGCTTAATTTGAGGCCGCTTTAATTTTAAAGAAAATTACCTAGTATGGCACCAAAAAACCCCTGGCGCCCAAGCCATACTATTTATGGAAAAAAAACCCGGGAAAGCGCAAGCCAAAAATATTTAAGGGGGCCCCAAAACCCTGAAAGGGTTAAAACACCAACTTTGCAATGTTTTTTTGGGTTTTGGCTTTTTATGGCGGTTTTCTCGTTTTTTTGGGGGTCTAAATTGATAGAAGGGAAAGAAATTTTTAAAAGAAATAGAGATGATTTTTGAAGGGGTTTGGGATTAAAAAGAAAACCTTGAAAATCGAGCCAAAAAGGGGGGGAAATTTTGGGTTTTTTTTCCCCAATTTGTTCGGTTTTAAACAAATAAAAGCCTGAGTCCAATACTTACAACTGGGGGGGTTCTAATATGCTTTCAAAAATTTTTTTTGGGGGATAATTATTTATACCACATTTACAAAAATTTGCAGTTGTCTGCATAACATTAAATTTTCCCAATTTTTGTATGAATAAAAATTAAAACTGGAAATCAATTAATATAAGGGGAAACCCGGGGGAAACGTGACTTTGAACAGAGGGAATGTTATTTTAAAGTTTTAGGAATGTTTGAAAATTTTTTAATTTTGGGGAAAACCCAATTTTTAAAATTGGCCTTATTTGAATTGTGTTTAAAAAAGGCCCAACCCCAAATTTTTTTAAAACCTTTTTTGGGTAGTTGAAATGGGTTAAAATGGGCAGTTTTTTTGTACTCATTTGATAGATCAAATGGGTTTCCTAGCAAATTTAGCTACGATTTTTGGTCGACGGAATAATGAAATTGGCCAAAAAGGGGGTCAAAGTGGGGGGGAAAATCGCTGTTTCCCTTAAATATCCCCAAGACCGCTAACTTCACAAGAGAAATAATTCCATAATTTTCCATTAAAAATTCGTACTTTTTGGGGTGTAAATTACCAGGGCAAAGGATTCTTTTATAATTTAATAAGAAACAATAAAATTTTTGTTTTTTTAAATTCTTCAATACTCAAACAAGTTTGTGGGGCGGGGTCTAAAACAGTGAAAAATTTAAATAAAAATGATACACATACTTTTTAAAATTAAAAGCATGAAACCCCTATTGGTTAAAAAACATTAGGATACCCCTAATTGTTTTAAAAAAAAGCTTTTTACCAAACGAATTTTTTCCCCCATAAGGAATAATGAAAAATTTAGATTACCCCAAATTCGCCCCCCAAAAATACACTTACAAAAAAACAAAAAATAATATACTTACAAAAATTTGTTCGAGTCAGGAGCTGTTGAAACGGGGGGAAACCCACTGTATTTGATTAATAACAGAAAGATACATATACTTGTTTAAAATAACGAATGAAAATATACTTGATTAATAACGCGAAACACAAATTTGATTAATAACAGAATGTTACACATATTTGATTAATAACAGCATTTAAAACATACTTTGTTTAAAAACAGCATGTTTCACATACTTTGATTATTTTAAAAACATGAACACATACTTGTTTAAATAGCAGCATATAAACAATTTGAAAAATAACAGAATTTACACATCTTGATTATAAAACCCATGTTTCCCACATACTGTTTAAAAAAAATTAACGCATGATACACTTTATGATTTTTAAAACAGCTTGATTCCCTACTTGTTTTAAGAACAGCATGATACACATACTTGAATTTAATAACAGAAAGGGTTTCACTAAGGGGGAACCCCTTAATGAAAAATTTAGAAATTTAAAATTGCTTAGATACTGCGGTTGGTAGTACATTAAGAAGGTTTTGGGCCCTTGGAGGGGCTCACCGTAATGATGGTCTTAGATTTCTAACAAAAAACCATTTCCTTCAGCAAAGCCCCAAATATATCCCCATAAAAAATTTTACCATTTCATAAGCACGGGCTTTAAAGGGACACAAAATTATATAAAAAAACCATAATAGACAAATGTACAACAAAAAATTTTGTAAAAAAATTTTTATAAAAAAAAAAAGGCCCAAAATTTACCGTGACGGGAAAATGTTTACACAAATAACCCCACAAAAAAAGAGGAAGCTTCCCCGCCCGAGGGTTTTTGGTCCGTTTGGGGCCCATTGACAAAGTGTGATTTTGGGTAAAGGGTTCCAAGCCCGGGCGAAATGTCGTCATAAAGGCTTCTCTTTTTATGTGCGGGTTATTTGTGAAATGTACATATTTTACTCTCATTTTTTTCCCCCCCCCAGGGGTTTCCCCTCCCCAAGATTTGGGTGTCCTGACCTACCGGGTGGTTCCCTAAACCCAAGATTTGTCCCCTTTGGACCTCCGGGTGGTTCCCAAACCCCCGAGTTGGTCCGACCTACCAGGGGTTTCCCCAAACCCAGAGTTTGGTACCCTGCCCTCCATTAAATTCACTAACCCACTTTTTGTATCCGGGCTACCAGGGGTTTCCCCAAAATACCCGGGTTGTCCCCTGACTTACCAGTGGTTTCCCAAAACCCAGAGTTGTCCCCTAAACCTACCAGTGGTTCCCAAAACCCGAGTTGTTGCCCTGACCTCCCGTGGTTTAAAAAAACCCAGAGTCATCCCCGACCTACCAGTGGTTCCCAAAACCCTAAATTTGGGGCCCTGACCTCCCCATTTGGTTTTCCCCCAAACCCAGATTTGTGCCCTGACCTACCAGATTTTCCCCAAAACCCCAGAGTTGAAACCCCTTGCCCTCCCAGTCATTCATTTAAACCCACATTGAAATCCTGATCTCCCCAGGTTGGTTCCCAAACCCAGATTGGGGTGCCCGGGACTTACCATTTTTCCCCTAACCCCAAGTTTTTCCCCTGCCCCTCCCAAAGTGGTTCCCTAACCCAGATTTGTTTTTGCCCTGACCTCCCAGGGGCCCCCCTAACCCAGAGTTGTGCACTGGCCCCAAATTTGGTTTTCCCAAAACCCAGAGTTTGGAAATGCCCTACCAGTGGCTCCCAAAAACCCAGAGTTGTGAAAAATGGCCCCCCAGTGGTTCCCCTAACCCAAAGTTTTGCCTTGAAATCCCTTTGGTTTCCCCTAACCCCAGAGTTGTGTCCTGACCAAACCAGGGGTTTTGCCAAATCCAGAGTTGTCCCCTTTACCTGCCAGGGGTTTTCCCAAACCCCAGATTTTTTGGTTCCCAAATCATTTGGTTTTCCCTCCCCAAAGAGTTTTTGGCCCTGCCCCTACCAGGGGTTTTCCCAAACCCAGTCATGCCCTAAATTTAACCAGGGGTTTCCCCTAACCCAAGTTGTTTCCCCTTTGATCTCCCATGGTTCCCAAAACCCAGTTTTTTGTCCCCTGACCTACCAGTGGTTCCCAAACCCCGATTTGGGTCCCCGGGCCCTCCCAGGGGTTTCCCAAAACCCGGGATTTTTTGGTCGGGACCTATAAAGTGGTTCCCTAACCCAGAGTTTTTTGCCCGGCCCCTACCAGGGGTTTTTCCCCAAAACCCATAAAGCCCTGACCTACCAGTGGTTCCCTAACCCAGAGTTGTTCCCTGATCTACCACTGGTTCCCAAACCCAGTGTTTGTCCCCTGACCTACCGTGGTTCCCAAACCCCAAAGGGGGGGGTGCCCTGACCTCCCATTTGGTTCCCTACCCCCAGAGTTGTGCCCTGATTTTACCACTTTTCCCCCAAAACCCAGTTTTTGTGCCCTTTGACCTCCCGGGTGGGTTCCCAAACCCAGTGTTTGGGGCCCGACCTACCGGGGGTTTCCCAAAAACCCAGAGTAGTGCCCGGCCCCTCCCAAATTTCCCCAAAAACCCAGATTTTGTGCCCTGACCTACCCAGTGGTTCCCAAAACCCCAAGTTGGCCCGGGCCCTCCCAGGGGTTCCCAAACCCAGAGTTGTCCCCTACCTACCATTTTTTTTCCCAAAACCCAGAGTTTTTTGCCCCTCCTAAAGTTTTTTTTAAACTGTGTCGAACACAATACAAGGGAAAACCTTGGTTTTCGTCCGGTTTGGTTATCTTTAAAATTTTAAATTTTTTCAACCACTTTTTTTTTTGGTAAAAATCCCCCCATTTTTCCAAAACATCCCTCGAAATGTTCAAAAGCAATCATCTGCCTCCCTACGGGACATGGCCGATCATATTTATTAATTCTTTTTATTTTTTTTTTGGGAAACATGATTACATTTTTTGTATGAAGAAATATAGTGATTGGGGTTTGTACGTTCTTGGCAAAGTCTGCCTTTTTTTAATTTTCAGTAAAAATTTACTCTGCACGTTCATCGAAACATTTTCAAAAAAATCCATTTTTTTTTTGGGGTGTTTGGATTGCTAAATAAGCCAACATGGGGCCAAAGAAATTTCCCGGGGTTGCCACCCCTTTCCCAACAGAAAAGGTGAGAAAACAAATAGAATTCGAGAAACTATAAAAAAATTCAAAGTGACGTACATTTGGCCAAGCTCAAAAAGGGATGAATTGGAAGCCCCAAATAAAATGATCAGTTTCCCCCCGGGAAATAAAAAAAAAACTAAAGGAAGCGGATGCTGAAAAGGGGGGGTAAATGTGCAACGAACAGAAAAGGGTTGTTGTTGGTGTGGATCAACCAAAAAACAGTTAGCGGGAGAAAATGCGGGTGGAGGGGGTAATTTGTAAAAAAGGGAAAGGCATTTGCATGGGAACTCGTAAAAAAAAAACTGGGGTTTTTAGAATGGTCCTCCAAAGGGTTTTTAAAGGGGTTTTAAAAGGGGCTGCCCCCCTGACGACTCAATGCCTGTTGGGGGAATCTACTGTGTTTTTGGGGGAAAATCCATGGGGTTTGAGGGTGAGTGGCCGGTTTGTAAAGATTTGGAAAAAGCCCACGGGGGAAGAGCTAACCAGGGAAGAGGCAAGACCATTTTAGGAACAGCAACAGACCTTAGCTGAGGAAAATGTTTCAGAGGAGGGAAAGGAAAAAAAAGGGAAGAATGTTTTTTTTTTAAAACGTTTTAAGGACATGAGGAATGAAGTGAAAAGGGTTTTTGTGGAGAATTTTTTCACCCAAACCCAAAGCTGTTGAAACCACATCACAATATGTTCAATGACAATCCCAAATGCCCCCATTTTAGGCAAATCTTCAAAAGATGCCAGAAACGGGGAAACCCCTGGCAAAATTTTTTTGTGTGACAGAGGTCCAGGATTTTCAAGTTTCCTAGTGCCATACAAAAAACAAAAAAGGGGGAATAACCGCAAAGAAGGCTTTGATACCTGAGGTCCTTATGGAGGGGGATTCCCCTTTCAAACAATAACCTCTCCTCCTTCTCCCCTCCTCTCCATCTTTCATATGCCAACAAGAGTCTTCAATAAAGGTAAAAGTGATGTTAAATGTTCATTTATTCACTTCATTAGTCATTTACAGTGGACCCTCAGTTATCAGCCATAATCCATTCCAGAAGGTTGGCTAAATCCGAAAAGGCAGAAAACCGAAATAATATTTCCCATAAGAATTAATGTAAATCCATTAATTCATTTCAGACACCCGAAAAATATTATCAAAAAAACATTTTTTAAAGATTAACTATAGCTTTACATACAGAAAACAATGAGAAATAAATACGTATAAAGTACAAATTTTAACGATAATGAACATTACACACCTTTATTGTAGGACTCTTGTTGGCATATTGAAGAAAGCAGGAGGGGAGGGAGTTGGGAATACCCATCTCCTCTCCCCTCTGTGTAGTGTAGCCCAGGGGGGCTACATTACACACCCAAATTTAATTACACTACATACCCATATTTTTTACCATGTTCACTGAGTTTAATAATTTCTAACAATTCCCCTTTGGGTTGCCACTTTTAAAAAAAGGGAAAAAGGGAAATGAAAAATTCATCCCAAAAATTGTAAAAAAATGCAATGAAAGGGGGGTTCCAGGGAGGACCCCAGATTCACATTTTCCCCTTTAATGCTAAAATCAGAGCAAAATAATTTTTTACTCTCCCCGGACTTCCCCCCCCCCGGGATAACATAAAAACCTTCCCATGCTTATATGTTTATGCATGTAATTTGTTTTTTATAAAATTTTTGGGAAGAAAAATCATAGATGGTTTTAATGAAAAATGTCTTTTATTAACCTATCCCTAAGAGTGTTTTTAAAACACCCCAAATTACGGAAATTTCCCCGAAAAAAATGGCTGATAACCGGGATAAAAATTTGGGCCCCAAAAAAAGCAGGCAAAAACGGGATTGGCTGAAAATTTTGGAAAACCCCAAAAAACCGGGGGGGCCCCACTTTTATTATATTTATTTTTCATTGTTTTCTGATGAAAAAAAATATAGTTATTCTCTAAAAAAAAAAAATTGTATTTTTTGTTAATAATTTTTGGGGCTAAAACAGATTACAGTGGCCCCTCAATTATCCCCCTCAACCCTTTCCCGGGAAAAGGGGGGACTTTATCAAAAATAGACGTTTTTCAAAAATAAATTTTCCCAAAAAAGAAATAATGTAAACCAAATTTAAATTTCTTTTCCAGACCCCCAAAAGTATCAAAAAAAAATTTTTTTTTTCCTTTAAAAGAGGGAAATTTAAACATGCAAAAAAAGAATGAAAAAATTTAAACATGACACTTCCCTTTTATTAAAAGGTGTTGTTGATGAATGGAAACAGGGAGGAGGAGGGGGAAAAGAGAGGTTATTTTTTGGAAAGGGGGAAAACCCCCCTCCATAAGGACTCTAGGTCATTCGGGGGTCACTTCCTAGATAAATAAAAGATTTACAGCAAAAAAAAATCCCCAAATAAATGTAAACCCAAAATAAAATTTAAAAATTTTAAAACATTGGTAAGAGGAGTGTTGAAAAGGGGAATTTGGTTGCCTAGTGGATGACAAAAGCAAAAAATTTTTGGGTATTTTTAAAAATTTGGGGGTTGGAAAATACATGAGTGAGGGGGGGGGGATTGAGTCGGACTTGCACCTGAGCTTATTGCTTGGGAAAGCATTTGTTCTGTTAGTGGGGGTTGGATTTGTAAAGGGCCCACCTAGTATGGGCCAGAGCCTTTTGGGCAGTGTTCCCCTTTTTTATGTTCAAAAGCTATGGCTTGGGTATTTTCCCAAATTTTGGGTTTGGGTAAAAATTTACACGAGTGAGGGGGGGTTTGGGAAATTTGAGTCGGACTTGCCCCTGAGCTTATTGCTTGGGGTAGCTTTTGTTTGCTAGTGGGTTGGATTTGTGAAGGACCCCCTATTTGGGCCAGCAAGTGTTGCAGTTTTTCCTCCCTTTCTTATTTTTCTTATTTACATCACACTTACCGTGGGTGTCAGGGGTAGGACCCCTTTGGGGAGCTTTAAGAAAAGATTGGACAAAAAATGAGTTGGGGGACTGGGGTTTGATTTGTGTCATTGGGTATGGGAGTAAATTCTTGGGTGCTTTGGGTAGGAGGTCATTCTGATAAGGACCTGCCTTGGATGGGCCAATAGACCTGCCCGGTTTTTCCTTGGTTTTTTGTTCTTAGTGGGAGGATTGTAAAGGCCTGCAGGCCTATTGGGGTGTTCCCCCTTTCTTATGTTCTTACTGGAGATTTGTTTGTAGAGGGAGGGATGGAAAGTTTATTGTTGGAGAATATGACCTAATATCAACTTATGGCTTTTTATTATCACAATTCAATAATAAAAATTTTAAACAATTTTAAATAAATAGAAAATGGAAATATCTAAAATGAATAAAATAAGTCATTACTATGTCACGGAGATGTTGTTTGTGTTGTTGTTGGGTATTAAGGGCATGGGTAAGCCGTCCATAATGGTGGTAAAGAGCAGTGAGGCGGCGGGTTTTCTGTAGCCTATTTTAACTCCAACAACATTGGAGATTTGGTAAAATACTGAACCCTAAAGAAGGAACCCCTACCACCATCACTAGCCCCTTTCCACTTTTTTAAAAACTGTTGCCACCACATACTCCTTTACCACCTAAACCCATATCAAAAATGTTCCACTTACCACCCACCACCCTTTGTATTTTTCTAAAAAATTTTTTCAAAAATTATGTGTTTCTCACTTTTTCCCAAAAGGGCTGGCCTAGAAGCTTTTTTGGAGCCTGGTAGTTTTTAGCATTGCAAGCACTAAAATAAATGGTATTATGAATTTATTTCATAGGAGCATGTGAGGGGGACATCGCTCACTGGTAAAAATGGCACACTGGCTGGGAAGGCGGGCCCCAGGGGGCTCAGAGCGTGAGTACCTGCCCCCGGAAAAGGGACGATTAGCGATTTAACGGACCATTTACGACCCAATGTTTAGAGGAAAAAATGGGACTTTTCCCGAAATGGACGACTTTCAGGCGGGGGGATTATTGTGGGACCCTGCAATTGGTTTACTTTTATTTCCTAGGGGAAAATATTTCTTCGTTTATGTACAAATCAGTTTTCGGCCGACCTTCTGGAATAGATTAAGGGATAAAAACCGGGGGTTTCACTTTACACTGATCGCTAGGGTCCTCCCCCCCTGCCCCGAATTTTTCATTTTGTCTTAAAAAATATGTATGGTTCCTGCCCCCACTACATCACTTCCCAGTTTTTCCCACTTCCGACAAATTATGACTAAAAAAATATTCCAAAACATCTCGGAATCATTGAGTCTCCACATCAAATTGTGACCCCTTGTTTCTATGTCCCACTCTGGAACATCCTGTCTTGTCTTTTTTCCTATTCCTCTCATTTTTTTTGTATGTTGTTTTTGTCTCCCATGCCCCCCGTCCTCCAGTGTAGTTGGGGCTGAGTTCCCTTTAACCTTTCTTTATATGACTTTCCCCCCTTATCGGAACTAGCCTTTTTGAAACCTTTGACTTTCTTAATTTTTGAATGTTTTATCACTAGTCCCCCCAGTACACTCCCACCAATCTGATTTTTCTTCTTTGAAAATTTACGGGGTTAAAAGCCGAAACAAAAAACAAATCCCCTTCATCCGTGGATGTTTGCAGAGGAAAATGCAATGTTCGCGGCTTTACAGAGCCCCACAAAAAAGGATCTTTGGACAACGAAATATGGATTCGGGATACAACCTATACAGTGCGACAGAGTGAAAGGAAAAAAGAAGGAGGGGGGGGGGGGGGGTTTGGGCCTGTTATTGCAGGCACTTATTTGCACAGAACTGTTAATGCTTAAAATGAATAGTGGAAGTTTTAGCAGAAAAGATAAAAAAACCAAAATTAGTCTTGTGGTAGTCTAAACCCTCTGGATGCAATGCCCCAAAAATTTCCCAGGAAAAGCTGTTGAAAATTGACACTGTTGGAAAATCCCCAGCCCCTCCCCCCACATTTTGCCCCGGGGGGATCTAAAACTTGGGCACCAAAATGGGGAATATAGCAAAAAAATGTTGTTGCAGTGATAACACCAGGAGGCAGGTAGCGAAAAACCACACACACACGAGTTTTTAAAATCCAGCACAAAATTCAATTTAAACCAGCAAAAAAATGAGCTACTAGACTAGAAAATCACTGAACCCATCTTCACTAACAATGATGATCTGATACGAATGTCACCATATCAAAAAAATATACTCAGATCACAACTAATCGAGGTTCAGACATGTAGCGCGGGGGCCCAACCGCCCAAAATGAGATCAGTCACGAGGGACCCTTCACCAAATTCAACTTCAATAACAAAAACAAAAAGTGGGCCCCCCCCAAAGAAAACCAAGTCCAAAAGTTATAAGCGGGGAAGATGAAAAGAAACACAGAGCCAAAAACTTTGCCTGAACGATTTTTGGGGGGCATTTATATTGCTCAAGGTTACTTTAACCGAAAGGTCCAACATTTAACATTACCTACCGTACCCCCCAAATTTTTTGAGAAAAAAAAAAAATCGTTTTTTTTTAAAATTAAAACAAAAAAAGTAAAATACACTATTTACAATCATTACTTACCTTAAAATTATGTAGTCTTAATTGGGGAGAAAAGTAGTTTTTTTTGAAAGAAATCAATGGGGTATGTATGGTAGCCAGCCGGGTACCATACCAGGCCACCCCATCCACACATAATTTCTATAAATTTAAGCATTCCAGGCAATAAAATGTTTTTCTTTCACTTTTACTTACCTTAAAATATTTGTAGTCTTAATTGGGTCAGAGGTGAGAAAACGAGATAAAAAAAAAAAATGAGAGAGAGAATGAGTACATGAGAGAGGACATCGTGGAGTTATGTAAACAAACCAGGCGAAGTGGGTTTGTTAAAAAACAAACTGTACAGTCTTTTGTGTACAAATTACATAGTTGTCCGGCTCCCACATTCATATTTTGTTTATTTTTCTATGTGGGGTGATTTTTTTCTTATATGTTTTGATCGTGTTTTTATTTATAATTTTGAAAAAAAAAACCATCTTTGCTGGATTAAAAAAAATGTGTATATTAAGTAATATAGCATTTAATGAGACTCGGTGATTTTTACTATTATTACTAATATGGCAACTTGTTAAGTCTTGGCTCCCACATCTCATATTTATGTTTTTTTATTCTATGTGGAGTGTATTTTTTATCTTTTTTGTTTGTTCATGTTTATTATATAATTTTGAAAAAAAAATATCACACAGGGTTAACGAAAATGTGTTATTAACATAATACATGTATACAACATTTAATGAGCTCAATGATTATTACGGTTTTTTCATTTTCAATAGGCACCCCGAGAATAAGACACTACTGATTTTTAATGTGTACCTGATGCCCGCACAGTGTTAAATTTATTTAGGTACAGGTTACAAAAGTTAATTTCAGAATATATATATTTGGCTTTTTTGGATTGGAAAAGGGATTGACGGGGGTGGGGGGGAAAGGGCGATGTTTTTGGTGTTGGTGTAGGAAGTAGGTTCTGAAAGCAGTGAAGGTTTTTCGAGGGAGTGAGGTCAAGTTGGTTGAGGGAAAAAAGGGAAATTTTTTCCCCTTAAAAGTAGGCCTTAGACAAGGATGTGTGATGTCACCTGGTTTTTTAAAATATTTATAGATGGGGTTGTAAAAGAAGTAAATGCGAGGGTCTTTGGGAAGAGGGTGGAGTTAAAAGTTTAAAAAAAACACACATAAAGGGGAGTTGTCTCAGTTTCTCTTTGTGTGACACTGGTTTGGGGGGATTTGAAGAGAAGTTGCGGAATTGGTGGATGAATTTTGGGAGGTGTGCAAAAAAAGAAAAATTAAAAGTGAATACAGGGAAAAAGGGAAGGTTATGAGGATAACAAAAAGATTAGGTGATGAAAGATTGGTATAGACTGGAGGGGGGAGTATGGATGAGGCGAAATTTTTCGTATTTAGGAGTTGAGGTCGGGAGGGTTTAGAAAAAAGAGGTGAATATAGAATTGATGAGGGGGAAAAGGGTGAGGGGCCTTAGGAGTTGGGAGACAAAGAACTTTGTCCTTGGAGGCAAAGGGGGAATGCATGGGTATAGTTTTACCAAGCCTTTTATGGGTGTGAAGCATGGGTGATGAATGTTGAGTGAGGAGAAGGCTGGAGGCAGTGGGGGTGTCATGTTGAGGGCAAAGTGTGGGTGAATTAATGCAGAGAATTCGTAGTTTGGAAGTTGGAGGAGGTGCGGGATTTCCAAAATGTTGTCCGAGGGCTGGGAAAGGGTTGTTTAGGTGGTTCGGACTTTTTAGAGAGAATGGGTGAAACGGAGGATTTAAGAGTGTATCAGTTGTAGTGGAAGGAAGGTGGGGTAGGGGTCGGCCTAGGAAAGGGTTTAGGGGGGGGAAAAGGGGGTTTTGTGTGCGGGGCTTGGACTTCCAGCAGGATGCGTGACGTGTTTGATAGGAGTGTGGAGACAAATGGTTTTTTAAAACTTTTGTCTGTTGGAGTGGGCCCAAAGAACATTTATGAAGGGGTTCAGGGAAAGGCGGGGGATTGAGTTGGAGAGGGAAAGTACAGTGCCCGCATTGAAGGAGGGGGTTTAATGTTTCGTTTAAAAAAAGTAGTGTAAAGCACCCTTCTGGAAGACATGATGGGGGGAATGTGGTGAAAGTTTTTCTTTTTCGGGCCACCCCGCCCCTTTGGGGGGAATCGGCCGTGTGATAAAAAAAAAAATAATATATTAAAATATGAAATAACTTTTAAAAAAAATTTAAATTTTGGAGTTTCCGACCAATGGGAAAACGTGGTGCTTAGGGGCTTGGAGAATGCAAAAAAACAGGGTGGGGGTGCGTGACCCTATTAGAAGTCAATGGGGGGCTGTATAGGGGTTTAGGTCATAATTTGAAAGACTGTATTGTGGAATGCCCTAAGTGAAACGCCGTAATGGGGCCCTACTGTATAGGGGCAAAACATAAAAGTATTAAAACACAGAAACATGGATTTGCTCCCAAGGGGGGCCCTCCATTGTGTCCTTAATGTCGAAAGCTAAAGGGGGAACACAAGGTCCCGGTCCTTAAAATGTTTATGTAAGGTTTTCCGTACCCCTTTCCCTCATTTGGCTCCAGTTTCAGGACCCCCGTGGGCTCCAGGTTTTCCCATTCAATCCCCTGTGGTTGAATCACCCCAAACCAGAACTTTGTTGCTTGGTGAGCTCTTTTGCACCCCAAACCGGTGCCCACCCCTGCTCTGTTGCTCTCTTCTATTCCTTTTGGCCCCCTGCGTTCCGTGGTGGATTATAATCACGTAATGATACCTTTTTTCCCCCGCTGAAGTGTACCTATGTAACCCTTCCCAATCTATCCACGCCTTCCCTTTCCTCAAAACTCCCTCGGTTTTTTATGAGAGTGAACCCCTCCTCCCCCTCTACTCCTTCTATCTTTCTAGGATCGATATCCTGATGGGAAGAATGTGTTATTATTGTCTCAGTGGTTTCTTTCTGTGACTGCATGTTTTTGGGGATTCTAATTGATTTTTTCATACCATCCTCATTTTATTCGTTTTCCATCCGTTTATGTACCAAACCCTTTAACTTTTATCTAATACAGTGGCCCCCCGGGATTCGATTTAATCCTTCCGGGGGAGTCATCGAAATACCGAAAAAAATCGAAAAATGAATCAAATTTTCCCCCTAAGAAATATTTTTTTTTTTTTTTTACACACCGGCGTTCCCACCAAGGCAGGGTGGCCCGAAAAAGAAAAACTTTCACCATCATTCACTCCATCACTGTCTTGCCAGAAGGGTGCTTTACACTACTGTTTTTAAACTGCACATTAACACCCCTCCTTCAGAGTGCAGGCACTGTACTTCCATCTCCAGGACTCAAGTCGGCCTGCGGTTTCCCTGAATCCCTTCATATAAATGTTACTTTGCTCACACTCCAACAGCACGTCAAGTATTAAAAACCATTTGTCTCCATTCACTCCTATCAAACACGCTCACGCATGCTGCTGGAAGTCCAAGCCCTCGCACACAAAACCTCCTTTACCCCCTCCTCCAACCCTTCCTAGGCGACCCTACCCGCCTTCCTTCCACTACAGACTGATACACTCTTGAAGTCATTCTGTTTCGCTCTATTCTCTCTACATGTCCGAACCACCTCAACAACCCTTCCTCAGCCCTCTGGACAACAGTTTTGGGATCCCGCACTCCTCCTAACTTCCAAACTACGAATTCTCTGCATTATATTCACACCACACATTGCCTCAGACATGACATCTCCACTGCCTCCAGCCTTCTCCTCGCTGCAACATTCATCACCCACGCTTCACACCCATATAAGAGCGTTGGTAAAACTATACTCTCATACATTCCCTCTTTGCTCCAAGGACAAGTTCTTTGTCTCCACAGACTCCTAAGTGCACCACTCACTCTTTTTCCCTCATCAATTCTATGATTCACCTCATCTTTCATAGGACCCATCGCTGACACGTCCACTCCCAAATATCTGAATACGTTCACCTCCTCCATACTCTCTCCCTCCAATCTGATATTCAATCTTTCATCACCTAATCTTTTTGTTTCCTCATAACCTTACTCTTTCCTGTATTCACCTTTAATTTTCTTCTTTTGCACACCCTACCAAATTCATCCACCAATCTCTGCAACTTCTCTTCAGAATCTCCAAGAGCACAGTGTATCAGCAAGAGCAGCTGTGACAACTCCACTTTGTGTGTGATTCTTTATCTTTTAACTCCACGCCTCTTGCCAAGACCCTCGCATTTATTCTCTTTACAACCCCATCTATAATATATTAAACAACCACGGTGACATCACACATCCTTGTCTAAGGCCCACTTTTACTGGGAAAAAATTTCCCTCTTTCCTAATACTCTAACTTGAGCCCCACTATCCTCGTAAAACTCTTCACTGCTTTCAGTAACTACCTCCTACACCATACACTTGCAACATCTGCCACATTGCCCCCTATCCACCCTGTCATACGCCTTTTCCAAATCCATAAATGCCACAAAGACCCCTTTAGCTTATCTAATACTGTTCACTTTTATGTTTCACTGTAAAACCTGGTCCACCACCCCCCCCTTTCCTAAAGCCTCCTTGTTTTTCTGGGCTGAGGTGGATGGTAAGAGGCTCTAGGTACTGTAGTTGTGGTTGTATTGGGATTCAATGAGAGATGTCTAACTTTAAGTCATTCTCAGTCGGTCAAGTCTTTCAGTACATCAGTCAGTCAAGTCATTCAGTACATCGTCAATCAAGTCACTCTGTACATGTCAATCAAATCACTAAGTAAGTCGTACTAGTCACTCGGTAAGTCAGTCATAAGTCACTTCTGTCAAGTCACCTCAATAAGTCAGTCAAGTCACTAAAGCCAATTTAGTCAGTCAAGGTCAATCAGTAAGTCAGCCAGGTCACCTCAGTATGCCAGTAAGTCATTCAGTAAGTAAGTCAAGTCATGCAGTAGAAGTCAGTCAAGTCATACAGTCTGTTCGACCAGTCACTCTGTAGTCGGCAGGTCATATCAGTAAGCCACGTCAAGTCATTCAGTAAGTCAAGTCATTCAGTAAGGTCAGTCAAGTCATCTGTAAGTCAGTTCAAGTCACTCAGTAAGTCAGTCTAAGTCTCTCTCAGTAAGTTCATTCATTCATGCAGTTCATAGTCTCATGGAGTAAATCAGTCAAGACAATCACGTGAGTTCAGATCGGGTCAGTTCAGTCGTCACTCAGTACGTCAGTCTTTCAGTTCAGTCAGGCCACACAAACTAATGTTTACTCTATTTTTGTGTCCAATGTAACATTCTTCACAGCTACAGGCTATTTCGTGTCTTATATCGTTGTTTCTTTGTTAAATCTCAGACTTTAAGATGCTTATCCTTCTTTGTGCACTTTCAGCAACACTGGTATGGCTACTGTGGTGCTCATGATTGCGTGGCAGAATACAAAAGATAGAGTAATTAAAATATTTTAAAAAACAATTCACAAAAACAGCTGCCTTGTAGCAAAAGAAAAGAATGGACATGTTATGAATTACGAGTGTGGGATGGTTGTCAGGGAGTGGCAGGCGGCCACACGGATGGCGGAGGGCTTTCCCGGCTGCTCACAGCAAGGCGACACTCGAGCAAAAGAGTATTGAATTTTTATTACATCCACAACTGATAACCGTGTTAAATTAATGATAATGTGTTACTAATTTGTGCGCAATCTTCAATCATGAATACCAAATCGTCGCCAAATTAACTTGTGCTAAATGACGATTACGGTAGCACATAGCTTGATGTTTCCGTCCTGCGGGACAACCTGTTTATAGATAATTTTAAGTTCGTGTGACGTCTCGTGGCTCCGTCCTCAATTCAAATGCGTGGGCATCACCCCCCCCCCCCATTTTCTCTTCCATCAGGTATGTATGTGTTTTTTTCTTTTGCCTGGTGCTTTTATACTCCATTTTAATTTTTGGGTGAGTGAAAGCCAATCCCCCCTGTGGTTAACTGTTTTAGGGTAATATTTCAACTTTCGTGGTCACCAGTATTGTTATGTCGATGATGACACAAGTTGCATGGAGACACAATGTAGACAGCATGTACTGTCTTGCTAGTCTCATATCCTGGTACGGCACTACGGCGGTGCCCTCTCTAGGGCCCTGCAGGTCTGTGAGATGCGGAGCCTTCCAGTCTCACTACATGACCTTCTCCCTCATGGTTCAACAACTCTCCCCTCAGGACTAGCTATTGGTCATCCTCTCAGTTTGCCCGTTGTGTTAGTCACTCCTCTTCCAATTAAGCCAAACTTGTCTAAGGGCCGTATCTCTGCTCAGACCTACGCTACCCTTTGGCACAAAACCGCTTTTTCTGCAGCAAGAACAGTATTAACAATGGTGCTTCCTTACAAGGCAGAAATTCCAAAACTTAAGAGATATTAAAAACTAAAATTGGGGAGAAGGATGAAAATGTGGGCATGCATAGAGTAATTATATTTTATTTGGCTGTGGCCACACAGCCATATAGGCATGGTCTCCCGACCAGTGAACCAGGTGCTAAGAGTAGAGCAGGCAGGCTTCCCTGTCATGCTGCATTCAAATTTAACCCACCAAATCACAAGGGAGGCTGGCTAAAGTTGTGAAGCGATATTGGGACTCGCGGCATCAAATTGTGATGACTTACCTCAAGAGTCAGTTGTCACACTTTTCAATGTTCTTGCGTACAAACTTGTTAAATCTGTAATCTAGTGCTTATTCATTGTACATAATACTTGCATGCTGTTTTGGTGAAGGAAATAAAGTATTTATTGACTTTTGCTTGTTCCCAATTCAATCTTGGTTATCATGCTTCATGCAGGTGTACTCGCCACTAAGACTAACACACTGAGTTCGTAAACGATAGAAATAATAAATGCATATTAACTGACCTTTAATGTTGTGCAGATGGAGTATTTGATTAGTGCGGAGCATCATCTTCATTCAGAGTGCTATGCGATCCACTGCTAGCCTGACAGCAGGAAGCGTCATGCGAGGAGAAATCTTCTCCACGTAGTACTGCAAGACATCACCCAGTAAGGTTTTTCTTTTCGATGCGACCTTTAACTGCCTGGCATTTCCAGATCTCTGACGTTCTGCAGTTTAGCGGTGATAATGGCGTGTCGAGAATGTCGTACGCGATGCATTGATGATGCCAGTATGACTGTAAAGAATACCTATTAAAAAAAAATGGAGATACTGCAAATCGTCTAGATGAACAAAATTTTCTTCAAACACTGATAACTGAAAGGGGAGAAATTCTTTTGGATGCATAACAGGTAAGAAAAAAGGGACTGTATATTTCAGGCCTCAGAATGTGAGATGTTCTATATATTTCAGACTATGAGTGAGGCTAAACATAGATCTCTTACCTAACTGTTGTTAAATTCTTCACTTGAAGTGTTTTCTCACTTTTTCAGTACAATTTTTTTTTATTAAAACCGGCCCCGATTCCCTCCAAGCAGGGTGGCGAAAAAAGCAATACTTTCACCTCAATTCACTCACATTACACTGTCTTGCCAGTAGGAAATATAACCAACAAAAGTTTGCTTTACACTACAGTTTTAAAACTGCACTTTTATATCACCCGTCCTTCAGGAAGTGCAGGGCACTGTACTTCCCATCTCAGGACTCAAGTCGGCCATGCCGGTTTCCCTGAATCCCGTCTAAGGTTACTTTGCTCACACATCCACAGCACATCTAGTATTAAAAAACCATTTGTTCCATTCACTACCTATCAAACACGCTCCGCATGGCCTCTGCTGATAGTCAAGCCTCTGCACACCAAAAACCTCTTTACCCCACCTCCAACTTTCCTAGGCTGACCCCTACCCACGCTTCCTTCCATTACAGACTGTTACACTCTCGAAGTCGTTTGATGTTCGTCCATTCTCTCTAATGTCGAACCTCCTCTGTCAAAACAACCTTCCTAGCCCTCTGGACAACAGTTTTGGTTATCCCGCATCCTCTCTAATGTCCAACTACGATTTCCTCTGAATTATATTCACACCACACATTGCTCAGACGTGACATCTCACTGCCTCCAGCCTTCTCCTCGCTGCTACATTGCATACCCATGCTTCAACACTCTCCATATAAGAGCGTTGGTAAAACTATACTCTCATACATTCCCTCTTTGCCTCCAAGGACAAAGTTCTTTTGTCTCCACAGACTCATAAAGTGCACCACTCACTCTTTCCCCTCATCAATTCTATGTTCCACTATCTTTCATAGACCCATCCGCTGTCAGTCCACTCCCAACTATCTGATATATTCACCTTCCTCCATACTCTCGCTCATCCAATCTGATATCCAATCTTTCATCACCTAATATTTTTGTTGTTTCAGTACAAATACACATTTAATTGCACTTTAAAAATCATCAGTGCTCAAAGAGCACTTCATGAGTTTACCCATAACTGACCACAACTTTCACCCAGACAAGAGAAAAGAAAATTGAGTTATGATAAAACCAATAAATAAGAAAGTTGCTCAGTTGATTAAACAAAGAAGACAGTATGCAGTATGATATACAATAAATAAGAAAGATTGCAGTATGATATAACAATAAAATAAGAAAGTTTGCAGTGATGATAAACCAATAAATAAGAAGTTAGCAGTTAAGATAAACAATAAATAAGAAAGTTGCAGTATGATACAACATAAATAGAAAGTTTGCAGTATGATTAACAACTAAAAAAGATGCAACGACAACAATTTTTTATTCAAATTCAAGAACTTCAGGATTTTTATTCTTGTAAAGTTTTTATACTGGTTGGTTTATATATTAAAAATATGCAAGCTACAAGAAAGTCGCCAATAGCAAGCCTAGAGCATTTTGAGCAGACAATTGTCCTTTAACTCTCCTAGAAGAGACTTCATCGCTAGTTAAAGGGCTCTTGATCTAAGGAAAATTAAGCTAAACTCCACTTCTTGGATGTCAAATAATATTAATGTCCTTCTTTTAGGACTTCATGTGACTCATTTGTTTCTGTGCTTCCCTATAAGAGGAGCCTTCCGCTTTACGCGTTCGCTTTAGGCGTTCCGCTAATCGGACATTTTTAATTAGTTGAACCAAGAACTCTCTATCTACGGCTCCCCCTCACTGACTTTCTAATTACTCGGTCACCGTGCCCCACAGTTTGTATACATCTCCGTTTGAGCTCAGTAAGCACTAAGTCTCTCCATTTTGTCTGGAAACTCCAAAAATTTCAATTGTTTTTAAAAGTTATTTCTTATTTTATATTTTTATACTTGTTAATTTAATTATGTATACTGTACCTACCAATAAAACTACTATACATCAAGTCATTTTTTTGAATGTCCGTATATCTCCGATTAATATACACATTTTCTTTAATCTCATCCATGATATTTTTTTCAAAAATTAATATAATAAACACGTGAATAACATTAATATAGAGATATATTACCCCACAGTAGAATAAATAAACATAAATGTGAGCCTGCTGTAGCACGAACGACTTTGCACAAGTGGTGATAATAATCAATATGAGTTCATTAAATGTCGTTATTACGGTAATATAACATTTTCATTAATCCAGCCATGAATTATTTTTGTTCAAAATTATATAATAATCACATACATAACTGATTGAATAAGATAAATACACCTCACAAGTAGAATAAATAAACATAAAATGTGGGATCTCTGGTAGCAGAGCTTCCACAAGAGGACGCCATATTAAACAATAGTCACGGAAGTCTCAATTAAATGTCGTATATTACGGTATATACACAAATTTCATTAATCCATCCCTGATATTTTTTTCAATAATTATCTAATAAACACGATGCCATAACATATAAATAAGATAAGACACCACACAGTAGAATAAATAAACATATGTTGTAGCTGGTGTAGCAGACGACTTCCACAAGTCGGTTGGATAATATAAACAATCCTGAGTCTCATTAAATGTCGTATAGTACGGTAATATACACATTTTCATAATCCTAGCCATGATATTTTTTCAAAATTATATAAGAAACACGATTACATAACTAAAAAGATGATATAATACACCCCACAATGTAGAATAAATAAACATAAATATAGATGTGGGAGCCTGGTTTGTCTACTCTGTGCCTGGCACTGTCACCTCTCATGTATTCATTCTTTCTCTCTCTCATTATTCGTTTTATCTCATTTACTCCTCCTAGACCCTACCATTTAAGGACTAAAATATTTTAAGGTAAGCTAATGAGTGAATTATATTACATTTTATGTCTGGGATGCTTCAAATATCATAGAATAGTATGTGTGGGTGGGGTCGGCTGTGTGAAAAAGCTGCCTATTTACATACTACCAAACTTGATTTCTTACAATAAATACTACTCTGTCTACCTAGATTAAGATCTTATAAATATTATAAGGTAAGTTAAATGAGTGAACTATGTGTGTATTGTACCCTTTTTATTGTTTTTTGATGCCTCGGTTCTATTGCTAAACTTATATATGTTTGTACTAAAAACGCTGTTATCTAGTGTTTGTAATGACATTTATAAGTGGAAAAAAAGGGCATTGTTCCACTTTAACGGCGATCTCGCTTTTCGGCTGCTAGCCTGGAACCTAACCCGCCGTTATAAGGGGGCCCTTCCTGTTACCAAAATTACTCGCGACTCCTTAACCCAGCTGCGCCCTTCCATTTGAGACATCACTATTTTGTTCAATCTCCGCCATTAAATTAACTCCTTTCTTGTCAAATGCTAGATTATGTTTCTCGCCTAGTGCTCCAAATATTTTTGAAAACATAAAAACCAAAAAAAAAATTTATTTGTTTTTTTAAATAAAGAAGAGAGATTCTTTTACTTATAGTAATGTAAAATAAAAAAACATTTTTAGAGTCAGTACTTGCGGAGATTTAAGGTCGTTGTTGGCTCACTCTGACGGGCAACATGCATCCTGCCGCTTGCAAAGTCTTGCGAATTACCTTTTTTCCTCTTTTCTTATTTAATTTATATAATTTTTATGCCCTGATAAATCAATTTTGTAGTAGTAGTCTTGTGATTTCATAGCACAATGTTTGTTCAGACACTAATATTATTATTATTAATATTTAGGTACTCGAAAATAGTACTCAAGAGTCACTAAACACACTTTCGAGTGAACACTTTCACCTGCCTTGGTCATTACTCTATTGTCTAGAATTATATTACATAGTATTTATAGTCCAGCCAATGTTTTAGATCATGCTGGAGTATACCTGTTTATACATGTTTATGAAAATCCTTGAACCAGCACTATCGTAGGAGCTAGTCTATTTCATTGTGACAGTGCAGGCCAGTGAGTGACACCTTGATGATTGTGCAACTGACGTGGCTTTTGTTTGTTTTCACTGTAATATTAAATGTCTATATCATCCCCTTTTTTTGTCTATCTGTCTGTCGCGCCTGTGTTATCTGTCTAGCTTTGTCTTTTGTATCTCTGTCTCTGTTATCTGTCTGCCTGTGTGTCTGTCCTTCTGTCTCTCTGTTTGCTGTGCTCTCTGTCTGTTTCAGAAGGAGAGAGCACTCTGAACCTAACAGGTTTTACACACGATGCAGAGTCGTCACGTTCTGCATTCCTCGGAACAAGTGAAAATGGCATATTACTTAGCCATTCATGCTTATTATGCCTTTATATTACAAGGCACAGTACAGCACTATGCCTGGATTTTTCGGTGGTTATCTAGGTAATTACACTTGTTAATAACTATCGTATGTGTATCTATGACGGTAGAGACTGATGACCAGAGACCAGCAGAGATAGATAGTATCCCTTCTCCTGTATGTATTACTAAATTTAAAAAGAGTAAACTTTCGTTTTTTTCTTTGGTCTACCATGACTTGGTGGGATATGGTGCTTTGTGATAAAAAAAATGTTATCTATGATATCTTCAGTAATTATGCATATTTATCATCAGCATAGTTGTGCAGAATAACATCAGCATAGTTATGCACTAATTATCATGTCAGCATTAGTTGTGCCATGATTATTTATTTTTTATTCATTATCACACGGCCGATTCCCACCAAGGCTGGGTGGCCCGAAATATGAAAACTTTCACCATCATTCACTCCAATCACTGTCTTGCCAGAGGGTAGCTTTACACTACAGTTTTTAAACTGGCACATTATAACACCCCTCTTCAGAGTGCAGGCACCATGTACTTACCCATCTCTCAGGACTCTAGTCCGAGCCTTGACCGGTTTCCTGAATTCCCTTCATAAATGTTACTTTGCTCACACTCAACTGCACGTCAAGTATTTAAAAACCATTTGTCTCCATTCACTCTATCAATCACGCCTCCGCATGCTGCTGGAAGTCCAAGCCCCTCGACACAAAACCTCCTTTCCCCCTCCCTCCAACCCTGTCTAGGCCGACCCTACCCCGCCCTTCCTGTGCATGAATTTCACCACCATAGATCTGTGATATTATGATGGTATTTGGCATTTATTTCATTAGGGGCATTGTTTAAAATATTAAACATGGACTCAATACACTATCTCGAGGAGTGCCATGTGCATTTCTTTTTTAAAAAATTTTATAATAATTAAAATAAATTAATATGTATTTATTTTATGCAGGTAATAGGTTGGTCGACAGCAACCACCAGGGACGGTTACTACCGTCCTCTGCAAGTGAGCGTAAACGTAAAGCCTTTGTAATTGTTTTATATGATGGTTGGATTGCTGGTGTCCTTTTTCTGTCTCGTGAACATGCAAGTTTCAGGTATAGTCTTGCTACTTTCTTAACAGTACACTTAGGTTCACATCTACACATACATGTACAAGCTATATATACTCACACCCATCTGGGTTTCTTCTATTTTCTTTATAGTTCTTATTCTTGTTTATTTCTCTTATCTCCATGGGGAAGTGGAACAGAATTCTGACCTCCGTTTATGCCTTGGCGTGTTGTAGGAGGCGACTAAACTGACGGGAGCAAGGGCTAGTAAACCCTTTCTCCTGTACAAAATACTAATTAAAAATAGAGCAAAGACTTTGGTTTTTCTTTTTGGGCACCCCGCCTTGGTGGGATCACGGCCGGTTTGTTGAAAGGAAGATTTAGTTCTTTGTTAAGGTTACAATGTTGTGTTCATCATTATAGTTATGAATGGAGCAAAGAAAAGCCACTATTATGCCTAGGCATTTTGGGCAGACTTAACCTAATACAGTTAGGGCGCTACTTTTGGCGGGTTAGGTTCCAGGGCTATCGCCGGTAAGCAGACATCGCTGGAAAGCAGAGACGCCTTTTTTTTAATTTATAAATGCATGTAAATGCCAGAACAAGTTTACACTAAATTTTATTAAAAGTTCAGTATAGAAACAAGGGCATTGTAAAACACATAAAAGTAAAAAGCATACACAGTACATTCCATTACTTACTCCTAAAGTCTGATATTTTGTAATCTTAATGTAGGGCGACAGGTGGTAGTACTTATCTGTAGGAGTCAGTGTAAGTAGCTGGCTCCCATCTCATAACTTACCCTTGACTGTCGTTTGATATAATTGTGTTTATTATGCACCCATGTACCATCCTTGTGATGGTTAGTCAAAGATCTACAGAAGGTTATAATTTGGTCCTCAGGGACTGGACTCCAAAGTTTGAATTGCTGGCATGTTACAAAGGTAACTGAACTAGATTCTGGTCATAAATCATGACCAAGTTACAAACGTAATGGCTCCGGTTGCGCTGGTCACACTAATGCATAATTGCAAAGGGAACAACACCCCCGTAATGAATCATAAACACTTAATATGAGAATTTACAAAGGTAATGAGCTCCAGTAGAGCTGTCACAATCATGAACAAGTTCTAAAAGGTAAATGAATGATAAACACATTATGACATGGATTACAATATTAGAACAAATTACAGAGTAATGAGCAGTTAACAAAACATAGTAGGGGAATTCATCATTGCCCCAACAAAAGATATTTGCTAGGTGGCCTGTCCTCTCCTCGGTAGACAGCATTGCAAACAGCAAGCATGTTTGCCCAGGGATCTGCTGCTTGCACGCGCACCCTTTGACCCGTCCCCAAGAGGTCCAAGAAGCCAGTGACTCCGTTAGCAGCCCGATGGAGAGTGTCCTAGGGACATGTTCAGCGTCCTGCGTGGATGCCAAGTTGATGAAGCTCTAGACCCGCGTGTTGCACGGATGTTGAAGCTGAGGGACTGAGTACACACTGCCTGTGGCACACTGCAGCTGCTGCGGTCGATCCACGATGCTGTCCTGTAGTGGAAAGTTCCTGTTTGAGCCGGCACTCTCCCCGCAAAGTGCTACGCTGAAATCGTGGGTTTGGGGGAGAAGTACCCTCTACAGATGGAGGTGGCGCTGGGAGTTGGGTGGGAGTTGAGGCAGGGGAGAGGGCAGGGGGAGGGTTTTGGAGAGGGCACTGTTTACTACACACGCCCTCCACTCCCCCAGCGGGAAGAGAGTGTGGGAGGCGTGAACTGTCCGAATCTCTACAACACCAACACCCTCTAAAAACTGCACAACTACTTCAACTATTATGCTGAAACTCGATGCACTGGGATGTCCGTTAGTGCTTCGGTTATTCTTCTCACAAAGCATTCACACTGAGTTTGATAAGTAGGGACTGGTCATCCTCCTTTGGACAGAGCTATCCTTGAAAATCCCGCAGTCTAGCCCGCATACACAACCTGCTGCATCGGCCATGGCCATCTGCAATCTGTGCTTGACTGTCGCAACCCCACAATCCTGAGGTGTCTCCGTGGTGTAAAAAAAAAATTTTTGAAAAAAAAACCAAAAAAATCTTGTGAAAATGATAGAGACTCTTTTCCCATGTTAATGATACTCCATAAGAATGATAATTTGATGGAAAACTGATGGAATTATGCTCTCTCGAAGTTAGTCTCCTTGGCGATATTTACGGAAAGTCGGACGATTTTGCCACTTTGAGCCTATATTTTTGGCTAATTCCATTGTTTCAGTCAACACCAAACTCAAGCGATTTTCTTTAGAAACTCCATTTTTTCTGTCGATTGAGTACAAGGAAATGCCCATTTTAACGATTTCAACTACCCCAACTAAACATGGTCAAGAAATTTGCCAATTTGGCCTAATTTCACGAAAAATTAAAAAATTTGACCAATTACAAAATAGGGTCCAGAAAGAAACACGGCAGACATTCCGGATTAAAATAACATTTTCTTTGTTCATCAGTTCATGCTCTCCAGGGCCTCTTGATATTACTCTTGCTTTTCTATTTTGATAATTATTCTCAAACCAAAAAATAGAAGATTTACCTGTTATGAAAAGACTACTCAAATTTGTAATAACTTGTAAAATAATGTTTAACCATTCATACTGTATTAGAATGAAAGTTGGACATTTTATGGGCAATAAAACATCATTTGTTTACTTTTGAACATCGCAAAAAATCGAACATTTGTCCACTAATTTTCAGGCTCCATTTTCAGGTTCTTTTATAAAGAAAAAAACTCATCAAAATCATGCCTATTTCTATAATATGTTTCCCAGTCTATCTGAATGAGATCTTGTGGAAACGAGGAACTAACAACATAATACAATTGAACATAGACCACAAAGTCAGCATTTTAATTAAAAAAATAATGGTCATTAAGTAATGTTAAACAAAGTTAAATGGACAGATAAGTCATCTATGAAAATCAATTATTGGTTTAGGAGAGATCTGATTTGTAATATTAAAATAAGTTGGGCAGTTTATTGCACATAAAAAGTAAAAAAATGAGGTAGTGGTTACTAGCTAGCAAAGTAGTTTTGGTACTTGCCAAAAAGTAATTGGAATATTCACAATTGCACACACATTAAAAAAGTGACTAAAATAAAAAACAAGTAGTGGTAAACAAAAATTGATATGGACAGGTAAGAACAATGAAAAAAAAATTTTAAAATATTAATTTGGAGTAAGGATTTGATGTGTAACACAAAAATGATGAGCAATACATAGCAGTAAGAATAGAAGTATAAAGTATTGGTGAAGTTAGCATTTAGCTTGTGACGCAAAACATATTAAAAATAATAATGCAACATTATATAGTAATGTACATATATGCAACCCCAGATATATATGTATTAAGGGACTTATGTTAATCTGTTCAGAAATGTTCACTTTTTTAAGGAAGGTAGAGGGAAAATATGTTCGTTTGAGATAGTATATTGTTGTCCTCTTGTGTGTTTTCCTTACTAGTATTTTGCCTATCTCACGTGAAACATGAATGTATTTTGTGTTCCTGTTTTAGTTTTCTCTGCCTGAACAGAGGTTTTTTGACGGTGTTCTATGTATAGACACTCATTTATGTACACTCCATTTTTTCATTGTAAGCTGTGATTTTATATTAGTCTGTACTTTTACGTATGAATGAAGTCGGATCATTATACTGTGTTTACTTCCGGGTTTTCCTAGCAAACGGGTTTTTTGATTCTAATTGTTTTGGCACGATCGACTTGCACATGTACTGTATTATCCTGACAGCAGTTTCTTGACACTGTTCTTGGGTTATGTCACTAGGCAGAATGTGTGGACTGTCTTATTATCTACTGCATCAGACTATCCTTATCTTGTTTCCAGTTTTGTTATCTTGGAAATCAAGGTATTCATAGTTTAGTCGGTTGGCATGTTCTGATCCAGTCCTTGTTTTGCTTCTTCAACCTTCATAAGTTTTTTGTAGTTATTTGTTCAGTTGTGGATGGCTATAGCTGCTTTCAGAGTATTTTCTGTGTCTACTTTTCCCGATGTAATCTCTCTTCTTAGGTTTTGGATTTGTTCGCGGGTTGGTTCATCTTGTTTCTCGTCGCTCGAGGTTGCTTTGTTATCTTTGATTTCGTTTTCTAGAGCAACGATGTAGTCGTGATTTTGTCAGGAATAATCATACTGAGTAATCATGGGTGAAATCCTCTTGACAGGGAGTGGAGTTGGAGGGAGAGTCAGCTGCGCATGTTTGTTGTGTTGTTTTCCCTGAGGGTCGGCGGCGTGTGAGGGGGGGTGATGATACACGAGCGTTCCTCGCTGGGTAGACAGTTGATTTTCTCAGGAGTCCTTTGCTGTTATTCTTTTAGTACTGATGTTGTTTCCTTCTGCGATATGCCTTAGCATAGTTATCCCTGAAAGTAGATACTGTGTAGCAATGGAGAAGGCTTGTTGTTTGGAGCTTGGGTTAAAGTGGTTGTCTGGCACGCGAGCAGAGGTTTGGGTTGCAGGGCTCATGTCTTCCTTAGATCTTCTAATTTTGTCAAGATTTGGGTTACTTTCTTAGTATTCTTGGGTCAATTTTGGTGGTCTACGTGGTTCGTTGTAGTTGAACATTTCACTAGGCAATCACAAGTTTTGATGAGCGATGTTTTTTGAGGAAGAAGAGCTGTTAGGAGCCTCTTCTGCCGCCGCTGCCACTGCACGCCTGACTGGGACTTTAGTATCTCACTCATTTCTTGGCTTCGTCATTCTGTGTATGTCCCATCCCACCTATGCTGGGGCCAATAGGGATTTTGTTTTTCCCTTAGATTTGGCTTAAGTGAGATGGATATTTGGGTTTTTTTTAAAATGCTCCTTAGGCTTTTAGTGCTTCCTGTGATTCATGTCGCCTATAGATTCCTTCAGCTTATTTAGATATTAGCAATTTCACTGACTAGTGACTCCCTTCGTATTTCAGAATATATTGGACCACTAAGCAGCTCGTTACTCTTGTCTTTGTCTGTTTTAGGGAACTCTCTTTCTAGTTTACATATATTCTTCTTCTTTTGTCGTAATGGGAAATGTGTCGTGAGCAGATTTCAAGTATACAGAATTCATTTTTTCATGCGAAATTGTTCGGATCCGTGTTGTTTGACGGATATTTTCAACTGGCTTGTTTCATGTAGGACTTGATTTACTTGATCCCATGTATGTTTGGTTATTGAAATTGAATTTCGTGAAGAGGTCCTTCAGGACTGATCACATTTTGCTGGTCTGGAGCATGTGAGACAATGTCTGTACTTATTATGTTGATGATCTGAGGTGTATGGTATCTTGGATACCCGGGTGATTTGGTTTGTCTGTTCAGCATTGTTAGTGTATTGATGAGGTCCAGGGTATATAGGTCTAGTATTGTAGGCAGCTATCTATTTCCTGGCTATATAGGTGAATTTGGTATGCAGAGATGGATATACTCGTGTGTGTTCGTGAATTTTTCATCTCCCCCCCCCCCGTGCCGCCTCTTGGGGTTGATCTCTGCTAAGCAAGTTTGCTATACTCTCCATTTTAGGTGTATGAAAGTTGAAATATCCTAGGTAAGAGTTTGGCTGCAGCAGTTGGGAGATTTTTCCTCAGACAGAGGTCAATTTTCAAGCTGCTCCTGGAATTGCTGGGAAGTTGCATTCGGAGGCTTGCATACTACCACAATAAACATGGTATGGTTTTCAATCTTTACTCTGCCAAAAATTAACTATATCGTTTGAATGTACTGAGTAGTTCTGTGCAAAACATGGCGAACTCTGTGACTCATAAGGCCCCAAACCCATCCCCCCTTGATTGCCTGTTTAGTTGCATGTCACAACAGACTAGGTATTTCACCTGGGATCCATATTTCGGTGTCATTGTGATTCACACTATTATGTGGGTCTCTGTGAATGCTGGCAAATTGCATTTAATCCATGAGCAAGTCCCTTGATGTAAGGAATTTTGTTGTTCTTTGACAGCATTTAGACCCTATATGTTTGCAAAGATAAAAATCAAAAAAAAAAAAAAAAAATAAAAAAAAAAAAAAAAAATTTGTTCCCCCAAAAAATTTTTTTGTAATTTTTTGGGGTGAGAATTTAAGTTTTTTTTTATTTGCTGGCTCTAATATCTGTTGGTCTGGAGTAAAGGCCAATGTCCATGCCTCTGTCTCAGAAGTGTGTTCAGGTGGTGTAGGATTTATTGTCCTTTTTGCCAGTCTTTTTATTCCTCTGGCCCTAAAAAACTTTTTCCTGGAGAGGTTGTGGACTGACCTCTCTTTTGTTTCCCATTGTCTGGCTGGTCTGTGCTTCTAGTCCCTTTAGATGATGTGCCTGGCTAGTATACATTGTAGCAGAGTTTTCTTTCATGGATTGATGAGTGACAATTTCTGGCGTTGTGAAATAAGTTACAGGAGGGGAAGATTGCCACTCTTTCTGTTGTCATGTGGGCTTTGCAGCATCTTTTGGGAATGGTCAAAGGTGCATGTCCCACCTGTTTTTCCAGATATACGTGCTGAAAGGTTACCAAGGCATTAGTATTTAATAGATGTAATTCTGTTTGCCTAGGATATATTGTAGCTGCATTCGCTGCTGATTGCTTTATTTTTCCTGTTTCCTCCCTATCTTTCACCACCGTAAGGACTCATCAGTTCTTCCTCCAGGTTTTGGTGGTTGTGTGCAACACACTTCATCCATTTTGTTCCATTTCCAGCAGTATCTGTTATTTGATACTCTTTGGATTGAATACATTGTTTGTTCAGTGTCATCAGGATAACACTAGAACCTCAGCACTGTCATCCAGGACAACACTAGTACCCTCCTACGGCACTGTCTTCTAAGACATCAATTAAGACCCCTGGAGCACTTTCCTCCAGGAAACACTAGCACCCTCAGCACTGTTCCTCCAGGACAGCACGAAATTGTTTTTGCTTGCCTCAACCTACTTATGACACCGATAGAACACCAATGAGTTCAGATGCAGACCCATGCAGCTTTTTTCTGCAAGTACGAGGGATACTTATGAAAGGTACAGATAGGTTAACGTTGATCGCTTTCAATGCCACATTCCTGGAAAGCTAAAGTGGAACGAGATTGCAAAGTTATGTTGTCAACCCTTGCAGACCCCAGTGAGTATGCACTAGACTTGTTTCCAAAAAATTCGTTGGTCCTCCAACAGCTCCATGAATATGAGTTCGAGGTGAGGGAGATCGCTCGGAACTATCAAAGAAGCTTCACCTTGACCATGAGTTTTTGACATGTGCAAGCCGAAGCAGAGTTGGAAGTTGCGTGTGTCGCAAAGCCACAATCAGACTCATAAGAGTGACCTATGTGACATGACCACTCCACTCTGACTATTATTTCCATTCCGCTACTCCTGTGACTGATGACAGTCCTGTAAGGCGCCATACTGTTATGTCTGAGACCAAGAACTGCATGTACATTCTGTGAACTGACGTACTACTGATCTTGTTTGTCTCCTACGTTTGCTACGCTAATTGTTTGCTTGCAGAAATGATTATTAATGCACAGATCGTTGTATAGTAGTTAAATGAATGAGTCTGGGGGACATCATGTTAATATGTAGATTATTTTAGAAGGGTTACAGTATGTATAAGAATTCAAAAGAAATAGTATGTATTGTAAAGAATGTGGCACCCACAGTGTGTATTTTTTAAAGCCAGTATTCAACCCTTATACTGTCTCAAACGTTAGATCTACGTTCACGTGTGCAGCGCTCTGACTTTGATTTTGCCCATTTGAATGCATGTAAAAAAAATGTAGATCTATGTCGGAGCCCCCGCACAATGGAGTAGATCTAACGTTTGGACAGTTTGTGGGTTAAGGTCAGGGCAGTGATGCCTTTGAGTCATTATGTCAGTCCACCTTAGGAAATTCTGCTGTCAGTTCATTGTTTGCGATGTGAGGACTAGGACAGCGTTGGAGACAAGTACAGGTAGACTGTTCATTAAGCACGGTTACGTTCCTGAAAATGCTGTGTTAGGAAAATCGTGTTAGTTGAATTGCATGTTTTATGATAAAAGTAGGCTTTACCATTTCCTGGGAAAGCCCCCAATAAAGCCAAAAAACTTTTTTTCAGGCCTCAACATCTTACAAAAATCAAAAGTGAGTTGTAGTTGTGTCACTGTTGTGATGTTTATGTTGTTTTAATGCTTAAGATTACAGGGTAACATTATATAATAGTATTCGCACCTTAAATTGTGGGTGCTGGTGTTTGTGGATGATTGTGAAGTGGAGGTGGGAGTATGTTGTGGTCCTTCCTACTGGGCTGAGGTGGATGGTAAGAGGCTCTAGGTACTGTAGTTGTGGTTGTATTGGGATTCAATGAGAGATGTCTAACTTTAAGTCATTCTCAGTCGGTCAAGTCTTTCAGTACATCAGTCAGTCAAGTCATTCAGTACATCGTCAATCAAGTCACTCTGTACATGTCAATCAAATCACTAAGTAAGTCGTACTAGTCACTCGGTAAGTCAGTCATAAGTCACTTCTGTCAAGTCACCTCAATAAGTCAGTCAAGTCACTAAAGCCAATTTAGTCAGTCAAGGTCAATCAGTAAGTCAGCCAGGTCACCTCAGTATGCCAGTAAGTCATTCAGTAAGTAAGTCAAGTCATGCAGTAGAAGTCAGTCAAGTCATACAGTCTGTTCGACCAGTCACTCTGTAGTCGGCAGGTCATATCAGTAAGCCACGTCAAGTCATTCAGTAAGTCAAGTCATTCAGTAAGGTCAGTCAAGTCATCTGTAAGTCAGTTCAAGTCACTCAGTAAGTCAGTCTAAGTCTCTCTCAGTAAGTTCATTCATTCATGCAGTTCATAGTCTCATGGAGTAAATCAGTCAAGACAATCACGTGAGTTCAGATCGGGTCAGTTCAGTCGTCACTCAGTACGTCAGTCTTTCAGTTCAGTCAGGCCACACAAACTAATGTTTACTCTATTTTTGTGTCCAATGTAACATTCTTCACAGCTACAGGCTATTTCGTGTCTTATATCGTTGTTTCTTTGTTAAATCTCAGACTTTAAGATGCTTATCCTTCTTTGTGCACTTTCAGCAACACTGGTATGGCTACTGTGGTGCTCATGATTGCGTGGCAGAATACAAAAGATAGAGTAATTAAAATATTTTAAAAAACAATTCACAAAAACAGCTGCCTTGTAGCAAAAGAAAAGAATGGACATGTTATGAATTACGAGTGTGGGATGGTTGTCAGGGAGTGGCAGGCGGCCACACGGATGGCGGAGGGCTTTCCCGGCTGCTCACAGCAAGGCGACACTCGAGCAAAAGAGTATTGAATTTTTATTACATCCACAACTGATAACCGTGTTAAATTAATGATAATGTGTTACTAATTTGTGCGCAATCTTCAATCATGAATACCAAATCGTCGCCAAATTAACTTGTGCTAAATGACGATTACGGTAGCACATAGCTTGATGTTTCCGTCCTGCGGGACAACCTGTTTATAGATAATTTTAAGTTCGTGTGACGTCTCGTGGCTCCGTCCTCAATTCAAATGCGTGGGCATCACCCCCCCCCCCCATTTTCTCTTCCATCAGGTATGTATGTGTTTTTTTCTTTTGCCTGGTGCTTTTATACTCCATTTTAATTTTTGGGTGAGTGAAAGCCAATCCCCCCTGTGGTTAACTGTTTTAGGGTAATATTTCAACTTTCGTGGTCACCAGTATTGTTATGTCGATGATGACACAAGTTGCATGGAGACACAATGTAGACAGCATGTACTGTCTTGCTAGTCTCATATCCTGGTACGGCACTACGGCGGTGCCCTCT
This sequence comes from Cherax quadricarinatus, assembly GCF_026875155.1. NCBI lineage: Eukaryota > Metazoa > Arthropoda > Malacostraca > Decapoda > Parastacidae > Cherax > Cherax quadricarinatus. Next base: position 58,938,877 of record NC_069421.1, read on the forward strand.
CTAGGGCCCTGCAGGTCTGTGAGATGCGGAGCCTTCCAGTCTCACTACATGACCTTCTCCCTCATGGTTCAACAACTCTCCCCTCAGGACTAGCTATTGGTCATCCTCTCAGTTTGCCCGTTGTGTTAGTCACTCCTCTTCCAATTAAGCCAAACTTGTCTAAGGGCCGTATCTCTGCTCAGACCTACGCTACCCTTTGGCACAAAACCGCTTTTTCTGCAGCAAGAACAGTATTAACAATGGTGCTTCCTTACAAGGCAGAAATTCCAAAACTTAAGAGATATTAAAAACTAAAATTGGGGAGAAGGATGAAAATGTGGGCATGCATAGAGTAATTATATTTTATTTGGCTGTGGCCACACAGCCATATAGGCATGGTCTCCCGACCAGTGAACCAGGTGCTAAGAGTAGAGCAGGCAGGCTTCCCTGTCATGCTGCATTCAAATTTAACCCACCAAATCACAAGGGAGGCTGGCTAAAGTTGTGAAGCGATATTGGGACTCGCGGCATCAAATTGTGATGACTTACCTCAAGAGTCAGTTGTCACACTTTTCAATGTTCTTGCGTACAAACTTGTTAAATCTGTAATCTAGTGCTTATTCATTGTACATAATACTTGCATGCTGTTTTGGTGAAGGAAATAAAGTATTTATTGACTTTTGCTTGTTCCCAATTCAATCTTGGTTATCATGCTTCATGCAGGTGTACTCGCCACTAAGACTAACACACTGAGTTCGTAAACGATAGAAATAATAAATGCATATTAACTGACCTTTAATGTTGTGCAGATGGAGTATTTGATTAGTGCGGAGCATCATCTTCATTCAGAGTGCTATGCGATCCACTGCTAGCCTGACAGCAGGAAGCGTCATGCGAGGAGAAATCTTCTCCACGTAGTACTGCAAGACATCACCCAGTAAGGTTTTTCTTTTCGATGCGACCTTTAACTGCCTGGCATTTCCAGATCTCTGACGTTCTGCAGTTTAGCGGTGATAATGGCGTGTCGAGAATGTCGTACGCGATGCATTGATGATGCCAGTATGACTGTAAAGAATACCTATTAAAAAAAAATGGAGATACTGCAAATCGTCTAGATGAACAAAATTTTCTTCAAACACTGATAACTGAAAGGGGAGAAATTCTTTTGGATGCATAACAGGTAAGAAAAAAGGGACTGTATATTTCAGGCCTCAGAATGTGAGATGTTCTATATATTTCAGACTATGAGTGAGGCTAAACATAGATCTCTTACCTAACTGTTGTTAAATTCTTCACTTGAAGTGTTTTCTCACTTTTTCAGTACAATTTTTTTTTATTAAAACCGGCCCCGATTCCCTCCAAGCAGGGTGGCGAAAAAAGCAATACTTTCACCTCAATTCACTCACATTACACTGTCTTGCCAGTAGGAAATATAACCAACAAAAGTTTGCTTTACACTACAGTTTTAAAACTGCACTTTTATATCACCCGTCCTTCAGGAAGTGCAGGGCACTGTACTTCCCATCTCAGGACTCAAGTCGGCCATGCCGGTTTCCCTGAATCCCGTCTAAGGTTACTTTGCTCACACATCCACAGCACATCTAGTATTAAAAAACCATTTGTTCCATTCACTACCTATCAAACACGCTCCGCATGGCCTCTGCTGATAGTCAAGCCTCTGCACACCAAAAACCTCTTTACCCCACCTCCAACTTTCCTAGGCTGACCCCTACCCACGCTTCCTTCCATTACAGACTGTTACACTCTCGAAGTCGTTTGATGTTCGTCCATTCTCTCTAATGTCGAACCTCCTCTGTCAAAACAACCTTCCTAGCCCTCTGGACAACAGTTTTGGTTATCCCGCATCCTCTCTAATGTCCAACTACGATTTCCTCTGAATTATATTCACACCACACATTGCTCAGACGTGACATCTCACTGCCTCCAGCCTTCTCCTCGCTGCTACATTGCATACCCATGCTTCAACACTCTCCATATAAGAGCGTTGGTAAAACTATACTCTCATACATTCCCTCTTTGCCTCCAAGGACAAAGTTCTTTTGTCTCCACAGACTCATAAAGTGCACCACTCACTCTTTCCCCTCATCAATTCTATGTTCCACTATCTTTCATAGACCCATCCGCTGTCAGTCCACTCCCAACTATCTGATATATTCACCTTCCTCCATACTCTCGCTCATCCAATCTGATATCCAATCTTTCATCACCTAATATTTTTGTTGTTTCAGTACAAATACACATTTAATTGCACTTTAAAAATCATCAGTGCTCAAAGAGCACTTCATGAGTTTACCCATAACTGACCACAACTTTCACCCAGACAAGAGAAAAGAAAATTGAGTTATGATAAAACCAATAAATAAGAAAGTTGCTCAGTTGATTAAACAAAGAAGACAGTATGCAGTATGATATACAATAAATAAGAAAGATTGCAGTATGATATAACAATAAAATAAGAAAGTTTGCAGTGATGATAAACCAATAAATAAGAAGTTAGCAGTTAAGATAAACAATAAATAAGAAAGTTGCAGTATGATACAACATAAATAGAAAGTTTGCAGTATGATTAACAACTAAAAAAGATGCAACGACAACAATTTTTTATTCAAATTCAAGAACTTCAGGATTTTTATTCTTGTAAAGTTTTTATACTGGTTGGTTTATATATTAAAAATATGCAAGCTACAAGAAAGTCGCCAATAGCAAGCCTAGAGCATTTTGAGCAGACAATTGTCCTTTAACTCTCCTAGAAGAGACTTCATCGCTAGTTAAAGGGCTCTTGATCTAAGGAAAATTAAGCTAAACTCCACTTCTTGGATGTCAAATAATATTAATGTCCTTCTTTTAGGACTTCATGTGACTCATTTGTTTCTGTGCTTCCCTATAAGAGGAGCCTTCCGCTTTACGCGTTCGCTTTAGGCGTTCCGCTAATCGGACATTTTTAATTAGTTGAACCAAGAACTCTCTATCTACGGCTCCCCCTCACTGACTTTCTAATTACTCGGTCACCGTGCCCCACAGTTTGTATACATCTCCGTTTGAGCTCAGTAAGCACTAAGTCTCTCCATTTTGTCTGGAAACTCCAAAAATTTCAATTGTTTTTAAAAGTTATTTCTTATTTTATATTTTTATACTTGTTAATTTAATTATGTATACTGTACCTACCAATAAAACTACTATACATCAAGTCATTTTTTTGAATGTCCGTATATCTCCGATTAATATACACATTTTCTTTAATCTCATCCATGATATTTTTTTCAAAAATTAATATAATAAACACGTGAATAACATTAATATAGAGATATATTACCCCACAGTAGAATAAATAAACATAAATGTGAGCCTGCTGTAGCACGAACGACTTTGCACAAGTGGTGATAATAATCAATATGAGTTCATTAAATGTCGTTATTACGGTAATATAACATTTTCATTAATCCAGCCATGAATTATTTTTGTTCAAAATTATATAATAATCACATACATAACTGATTGAATAAGATAAATACACCTCACAAGTAGAATAAATAAACATAAAATGTGGGATCTCTGGTAGCAGAGCTTCCACAAGAGGACGCCATATTAAACAATAGTCACGGAAGTCTCAATTAAATGTCGTATATTACGGTATATACACAAATTTCATTAATCCATCCCTGATATTTTTTTCAATAATTATCTAATAAACACGATGCCATAACATATAAATAAGATAAGACACCACACAGTAGAATAAATAAACATATGTTGTAGCTGGTGTAGCAGACGACTTCCACAAGTCGGTTGGATAATATAAACAATCCTGAGTCTCATTAAATGTCGTATAGTACGGTAATATACACATTTTCATAATCCTAGCCATGATATTTTTTCAAAATTATATAAGAAACACGATTACATAACTAAAAAGATGATATAATACACCCCACAATGTAGAATAAATAAACATAAATATAGATGTGGGAGCCTGGTTTGTCTACTCTGTGCCTGGCACTGTCACCTCTCATGTATTCATTCTTTCTCTCTCTCATTATTCGTTTTATCTCATTTACTCCTCCTAGACCCTACCATTTAAGGACTAAAATATTTTAAGGTAAGCTAATGAGTGAATTATATTACATTTTATGTCTGGGATGCTTCAAATATCATAGAATAGTATGTGTGGGTGGGGTCGGCTGTGTGAAAAAGCTGCCTATTTACATACTACCAAACTTGATTTCTTACAATAAATACTACTCTGTCTACCTAGATTAAGATCTTATAAATATTATAAGGTAAGTTAAATGAGTGAACTATGTGTGTATTGTACCCTTTTTATTGTTTTTTGATGCCTCGGTTCTATTGCTAAACTTATATATGTTTGTACTAAAAACGCTGTTATCTAGTGTTTGTAATGACATTTATAAGTGGAAAAAAAGGGCATTGTTCCACTTTAACGGCGATCTCGCTTTTCGGCTGCTAGCCTGGAACCTAACCCGCCGTTATAAGGGGGCCCTTCCTGTTACCAAAATTACTCGCGACTCCTTAACCCAGCTGCGCCCTTCCATTTGAGACATCACTATTTTGTTCAATCTCCGCCATTAAATTAACTCCTTTCTTGTCAAATGCTAGATTATGTTTCTCGCCTAGTGCTCCAAATATTTTTGAAAACATAAAAACCAAAAAAAAAATTTATTTGTTTTTTTAAATAAAGAAGAGAGATTCTTTTACTTATAGTAATGTAAAATAAAAAAACATTTTTAGAGTCAGTACTTGCGGAGATTTAAGGTCGTTGTTGGCTCACTCTGACGGGCAACATGCATCCTGCCGCTTGCAAAGTCTTGCGAATTACCTTTTTTCCTCTTTTCTTATTTAATTTATATAATTTTTATGCCCTGATAAATCAATTTTGTAGTAGTAGTCTTGTGATTTCATAGCACAATGTTTGTTCAGACACTAATATTATTATTATTAATATTTAGGTACTCGAAAATAGTACTCAAGAGTCACTAAACACACTTTCGAGTGAACACTTTCACCTGCCTTGGTCATTACTCTATTGTCTAGAATTATATTACATAGTATTTATAGTCCAGCCAATGTTTTAGATCATGCTGGAGTATACCTGTTTATACATGTTTATGAAAATCCTTGAACCAGCACTATCGTAGGAGCTAGTCTATTTCATTGTGACAGTGCAGGCCAGTGAGTGACACCTTGATGATTGTGCAACTGACGTGGCTTTTGTTTGTTTTCACTGTAATATTAAATGTCTATATCATCCCCTTTTTTTGTCTATCTGTCTGTCGCGCCTGTGTTATCTGTCTAGCTTTGTCTTTTGTATCTCTGTCTCTGTTATCTGTCTGCCTGTGTGTCTGTCCTTCTGTCTCTCTGTTTGCTGTGCTCTCTGTCTGTTTCAGAAGGAGAGAGCACTCTGAACCTAACAGGTTTTACACACGATGCAGAGTCGTCACGTTCTGCATTCCTCGGAACAAGTGAAAATGGCATATTACTTAGCCATTCATGCTTATTATGCCTTTATATTACAAGGCACAGTACAGCACTATGCCTGGATTTTTCGGTGGTTATCTAGGTAATTACACTTGTTAATAACTATCGTATGTGTATCTATGACGGTAGAGACTGATGACCAGAGACCAGCAGAGATAGATAGTATCCCTTCTCCTGTATGTATTACTAAATTTAAAAAGAGTAAACTTTCGTTTTTTTCTTTGGTCTACCATGACTTGGTGGGATATGGTGCTTTGTGATAAAAAAAATGTTATCTATGATATCTTCAGTAATTATGCATATTTATCATCAGCATAGTTGTGCAGAATAACATCAGCATAGTTATGCACTAATTATCATGTCAGCATTAGTTGTGCCATGATTATTTATTTTTTATTCATTATCACACGGCCGATTCCCACCAAGGCTGGGTGGCCCGAAATATGAAAACTTTCACCATCATTCACTCCAATCACTGTCTTGCCAGAGGGTAGCTTTACACTACAGTTTTTAAACTGGCACATTATAACACCCCTCTTCAGAGTGCAGGCACCATGTACTTACCCATCTCTCAGGACTCTAGTCCGAGCCTTGACCGGTTTCCTGAATTCCCTTCATAAATGTTACTTTGCTCACACTCAACTGCACGTCAAGTATTTAAAAACCATTTGTCTCCATTCACTCTATCAATCACGCCTCCGCATGCTGCTGGAAGTCCAAGCCCCTCGACACAAAACCTCCTTTCCCCCTCCCTCCAACCCTGTCTAGGCCGACCCTACCCCGCCCTTCCTGTGCATGAATTTCACCACCATAGATCTGTGATATTATGATGGTATTTGGCATTTATTTCATTAGGGGCATTGTTTAAAATATTAAACATGGACTCAATACACTATCTCGAGGAGTGCCATGTGCATTTCTTTTTTAAAAAATTTTATAATAATTAAAATAAATTAATATGTATTTATTTTATGCAGGTAATAGGTTGGTCGACAGCAACCACCAGGGACGGTTACTACCGTCCTCTGCAAGTGAGCGTAAACGTAAAGCCTTTGTAATTGTTTTATATGATGGTTGGATTGCTGGTGTCCTTTTTCTGTCTCGTGAACATGCAAGTTTCAGGTATAGTCTTGCTACTTTCTTAACAGTACACTTAGGTTCACATCTACACATACATGTACAAGCTATATATACTCACACCCATCTGGGTTTCTTCTATTTTCTTTATAGTTCTTATTCTTGTTTATTTCTCTTATCTCCATGGGGAAGTGGAACAGAATTCTGACCTCCGTTTATGCCTTGGCGTGTTGTAGGAGGCGACTAAACTGACGGGAGCAAGGGCTAGTAAACCCTTTCTCCTGTACAAAATACTAATTAAAAATAGAGCAAAGACTTTGGTTTTTCTTTTTGGGCACCCCGCCTTGGTGGGATCACGGCCGGTTTGTTGAAAGGAAGATTTAGTTCTTTGTTAAGGTTACAATGTTGTGTTCATCATTATAGTTATGAATGGAGCAAAGAAAAGCCACTATTATGCCTAGGCATTTTGGGCAGACTTAACCTAATACAGTTAGGGCGCTACTTTTGGCGGGTTAGGTTCCAGGGCTATCGCCGGTAAGCAGACATCGCTGGAAAGCAGAGACGCCTTTTTTTTAATTTATAAATGCATGTAAATGCCAGAACAAGTTTACACTAAATTTTATTAAAAGTTCAGTATAGAAACAAGGGCATTGTAAAACACATAAAAGTAAAAAGCATACACAGTACATTCCATTACTTACTCCTAAAGTCTGATATTTTGTAATCTTAATGTAGGGCGACAGGTGGTAGTACTTATCTGTAGGAGTCAGTGTAAGTAGCTGGCTCCCATCTCATAACTTACCCTTGACTGTCGTTTGATATAATTGTGTTTATTATGCACCCATGTACCATCCTTGTGATGGTTAGTCAAAGATCTACAGAAGGTTATAATTTGGTCCTCAGGGACTGGACTCCAAAGTTTGAATTGCTGGCATGTTACAAAGGTAACTGAACTAGATTCTGGTCATAAATCATGACCAAGTTACAAACGTAATGGCTCCGGTTGCGCTGGTCACACTAATGCATAATTGCAAAGGGAACAACACCCCCGTAATGAATCATAAACACTTAATATGAGAATTTACAAAGGTAATGAGCTCCAGTAGAGCTGTCACAATCATGAACAAGTTCTAAAAGGTAAATGAATGATAAACACATTATGACATGGATTACAATATTAGAACAAATTACAGAGTAATGAGCAGTTAACAAAACATAGTAGGGGAATTCATCATTGCCCCAACAAAAGATATTTGCTAGGTGGCCTGTCCTCTCCTCGGTAGACAGCATTGCAAACAGCAAGCATGTTTGCCCAGGGATCTGCTGCTTGCACGCGCACCCTTTGACCCGTCCCCAAGAGGTCCAAGAAGCCAGTGACTCCGTTAGCAGCCCGATGGAGAGTGTCCTAGGGACATGTTCAGCGTCCTGCGTGGATGCCAAGTTGATGAAGCTCTAGACCCGCGTGTTGCACGGATGTTGAAGCTGAGGGACTGAGTACACACTGCCTGTGGCACACTGCAGCTGCTGCGGTCGATCCACGATGCTGTCCTGTAGTGGAAAGTTCCTGTTTGAGCCGGCACTCTCCCCGCAAAGTGCTACGCTGAAATCGTGGGTTTGGGGGAGAAGTACCCTCTACAGATGGAGGTGGCGCTGGGAGTTGGGTGGGAGTTGAGGCAGGGGAGAGGGCAGGGGGAGGGTTTTGGAGAGGGCACTGTTTACTACACACGCCCTCCACTCCCCCAGCGGGAAGAGAGTGTGGGAGGCGTGAACTGTCCGAATCTCTACAACACCAACACCCTCTAAAAACTGCACAACTACTTCAACTATTATGCTGAAACTCGATGCACTGGGATGTCCGTTAGTGCTTCGGTTATTCTTCTCACAAAGCATTCACACTGAGTTTGATAAGTAGGGACTGGTCATCCTCCTTTGGACAGAGCTATCCTTGAAAATCCCGCAGTCTAGCCCGCATACACAACCTGCTGCATCGGCCATGGCCATCTGCAATCTGTGCTTGACTGTCGCAACCCCACAATCCTGAGGTGTCTCCGTGGTGTAAAAAAAAAATTTTTGAAAAAAAAACCAAAAAAATCTTGTGAAAATGATAGAGACTCTTTTCCCATGTTAATGATACTCCATAAGAATGATAATTTGATGGAAAACTGATGGAATTATGCTCTCACGAAGTTAGTCACCTTGGCGATATTTACGAATCGGCGATTTTGCCCACTTTGAGCCCTATTTTTGGCTAATTCCATTGTTCCAGTCAACCAAACTCAGCTATTTCTTTAGAACTCCATTTTTCTGTCGATTGAGTACAAGAAACTGCCCATTTACCGATTTCAACTACCCAATAACATGGTCAGAAATTTGCAATTTGGCCAATTTCACGAAAATTAAAAAATTTGACAATTTCAAAATAGGGTCCAGAATAAACACTGCAGACATTCCCGGATCTAAAATAACATTTTCTTTGTTCATCAGTCATGTCTCCAGGCCCCTCTGATATTACTCTTGCTTTCTATTTTGAATAATTATTCAAACAAAAAATAGAAGATTTACTGTTATGAAACTACTGCAATATTGTAATAATTGTATAAATAATGTATAACCCATTCATGACTGCATATTAGAATGGAAAGTTGGACATTTATTGGCAATAACATCATTTGTTTACTTTTGAACATCGGCAAAAATTGAACATTTCCACTAATTTCAGCTCCATTTTCAGGTTCTTTTTAAAGAAAAAACAATCAAAATCATGCCTATTTCTATATATGTTTCCCAGTCTATCAAATGAGATCATGAAAACGAGAATACAACCATAAATACCAATTGAAAATAGACCACAAAGTCAGCATTTTAATTAAAAAAATAATGGTCGGAGTTTTTTTTTCCTCATTATGCACTGCGTGCTGCAGGATTTTTTTATATGGTGCACACTGACCACACAGACCCATTCTCTCACATATGGGCTACCAGCTTTCTCCTGCTTGATTTGGAGCCGCTAGAATTATGAGTATATATACGTCAAATGGGTGGCTCGTAAGATGAATACAGTGGACCCCACTTAACGATCACCTCCAAATGCGACCAATTATGTAAGTGTATTTATGTAAGTGCGTTTGTACGTGTATGTTTGGGGGTCTGAAATGGACTAATCACTTCACAATATTCCTTATGGAAAAAATTCGGTCAGTACTGGCACCTGAACATACTACTGGAATGAAAAAAGTTTCGTTAACCGGGGTCCACTGTATATATACGACCGAAACAGTCAAAGGGTTAATGTACGATATTTAACCCTTAAACAGTCCAAACGTATATATACGTTCACTCGCATAACGCCCCAAATTTTTTGAGAAAAAAAAAAAAATTTTCTTTTAAAAGGAAAAAAGAGCATATGCTACCCAGGCATCCCCAATTATTTTAATATGGCACACAGTGAGTGCGCACACCCATTCTCTCATGTCTAGGTGACTCAGGCTTATTGTGGCAATGTTGAATGAATGACAAAGAAAACGTATATATACGTTTGAGGCGCTACGCGCGTGAACGTATATATACGTTTGGACCGTTTAAGGGTTAAAACAGCCCAGAGAGTTAAAATACACATACAGTACACTCATTATTTACCCTAGCCCTTTCAGGGTCCGTGCCGTAGTTCTACGGCTTTGAGTTGAGGGTACAAACCGTAGATCTACGCCATGAGCTCAGCTCACTCTGATAAGCTGTAAGCGGTAAATTTGGACCTAGATATGAGAGAATACATCTGTATGGTTTGTGTGCACCACATAAAACAAATCCTGCAGCACACAGTGCATAATGAGAGAAAAAAAAACTGAGACCGTAATTTTCCATTAAAATAGCAACTTTGCAGTGTTTTTTCATATGTTTTTATAATTGTATTTGCGATTTCTTGGTTGCATTTGATAGAATGGAAGATATATTACAAAAACAGAGATAATTTTGATTGGTTTTACTACTGCAAATGGCTTGAAACTGAGCTCCAATTAGCGGAAATGTTAAATTTTTGCGGATGTTCAAGAGTAAACAAATGACCTCACACATCTAATACACGCCAGCTGGTGGGTCTAATATACATTCACAAATGTGGTGATATTATTTATACAATTAGAGTGGACCTTTGGCTAACGAACGCATCGTATAACGCTAAATCCGCCCAACGAAGCATCTGAGTGTACAAATTTTGGCCTGGCTAACGATAAAAAACTCGACCAATGTGATTCGTCCTGAACCTGTCCGTCCAGCCTGAGCGCCTCAGCTGCCCTGCCGTCTTTGTCCAGTTTCATGCATACATTCGATACATTTTGTATTATTCCATTGTTTGTAACACTTGTAACTGCTAAATAAGCCACCATGGGTAAAATGGGTGAGAATACTATCGAAATACTATTGTATCATGGTCAGCTGCTGCTGCTGCACCACCATCAGCTGTTGCTGCACCACCATCAACTGTACTACTCGAAGATGCAGAGAGACTGTTGCTGGTGTGGCTTAACGAGAAACAATTACCAAGAAACAATTAACCCCAGAGGGTTAGCCACCCAGGATAACCCAAGAAAGTCAGTGCATCATCGAGGACTGTCTAACTTATTTCCATTGGTGCCCCTTAATCTTGTCCCCCAGGATGCGACCCACACCAGTCGACTAACACCCAGGTGAACAGGAAAGCATGCCTGGAACTAGTGCTCATATTGATGAATTTAAGGCCACCAAAGGTTGGCTTGACTGATTTAAGAATCATAGTGGCATACACAGTGTGATAAAGCATGGCAAAGCTGAAAATTTCCATCCCCAACACGTGTTCAATTGTGACAAAACAGGCCTGTTCTGGAAGAAAATGCCAAACAGGACCTACATTACTCAGGAGGAAAAGGCTAGTGGGGATTGCAAAGTGAAGCCTTTACTCATGCATCACTCTGAAAATCCCAGAGCATTCAAGAAAAATAGTGTCTCATCACTCATCAATACTCTTCAATAAAGGTGTCATTTTAACACTTATTTATATAGTTATTATTGTGTCAAAACAAAAGCATTCACATTGCTAAACTCACAAACTAGTATTTAGTCACTTAGCCATAATACCAACTTACCTCATAATTTGTAATATTTTAAAATTAAGAATTATTCTAAGTCTGCCCGAAATGCCTAGCCATGCTAGGTGTTCTAGTGGCACCCTCTGTAATTAGTATTTTACTACATGTAAACCACAAAATAACCAAATTCTGTAAACTCAGCACTGTAATCCTTATAGAGAATAAACTTTGAATTTGAATTTGAATTTGTATATCTCATTGTTTTCTTTGTAGGGAAATGTACATTTCACAAAAAAAAAAAAATTTTAATACTTTTGGCTGTCTGGAACGGATTAATTGGATTTCCATCATTTCTTATGGAGAAAATTAATTCAGCTAACGAAAATTTCATTTAACGATGAGCTCTCAGGAACAAATTAATCCTTTCAGGGTCCAAGGCCAAAATCAGAAGTGGTGCCCCAGTGTCAAAGAAACTTTGAAAAAAAAAAAAAAATATTTTTTTCTTACAGAATTAAAGATAATATTTTTGTGAAGGTAATAAAACAAAAAAAAAATTCTGATCAGTACTTACCGACATACAGCGGCGGGAAGTTGACCCAAAATGATCAGGTGGCGGCAACATCAGTGACTTCCACAAAACCGCATTTTTTTATTTTACGTTTTTTATACTTTTTTCTTTTCTAATTTTTTCTATATCTAATAACATTTGTGGCCTGTGAGACCAATATAATGTATATTGTATAAGTTTACACTCAATGTATTCAACACAATAACTGCACTAATTTGTTTATCATTATATTGTTTACAAAACTTATTTACAAGTTTATTGTAAACAAAATGATTAAAATATTAGTGTGGTTATTGTGTTGAATACAATGGTACCATATAGTACCATATGGTACAATGGTGCCATAGGGTGCAATGGTACCATATGGTACAGTGGTACCATATAGTACAATTGTATATATGGTACAATGGTACCATATGGTACAATATCAAATCAAATCAAAATTTATTCTCTATAAGGATTACAATGCGGGGTTTAGAGATTTTTGTTATTGCGTGGTTTACATGTAATAAAATACTAATCCAGAGGGGGTCACTAGAACACCTAGCATGGCTAGGCATTTCGGGCAAACTTAGATTAATTCTTAACCCTAAATTATTACAAATTGTGGAGTAAGTTGACTAAATACTAAGTGACTAAATACTAAGTGACCAAATACTAAATGACTAAATACTAGTTTGTGAGTTTAGCAATGTGAATGCTTTTTTTTTTGGCACAATACATAGTTTTTGCATTGGAGTATCACAGGCAACTTGTGCAAGTTGGGAAATCATTATTTTAAGATTAAGATACGTATTTCTGTGCTTATAGTCAAATGGGTGAGTGAGTGTAAGTGTGAACCCCCATGTGGTTTTTATGTTGTTAGTTGATGGGGTGTATCAGGGAGATAAGATGTTTCTAATGGTATTTTTTGAAGGTGATGAATGTGTCTGCAGTTCTAGATTTTTCAGGTAGGGTGTTCCAGATTTTAGGGCCTTTGACATACGTTGAATTTTCGTAAAGGTTTGGTGGGAAACACGGGGAATGTCATAGAGATGTTTTGTGTCGGGCATTATGCTTGTGGGTCCTGTCACAACTATCAAGAAAGCATTTTAGGTCAAGGTTAATATTGGTTTTTAAGGTCCTGTATATGTAGACTGCACAGTAATAAGTGTGGATGTTCTGAACAGGAAGTAAGTTAGATCTATGAAGAGTGGCAGGTGGGGGGGGGGGTTTGCCAGGATGGGATTTAGTGATTATTCTTACTGCGGCTTTTTGTTGAGTTATTATTGGCTTTAGGTGCATTGCGCAGTTGATCCCCAAGCACAAATAGAAAGGTGGGTATGGATAAATGAGTGAATGATATAGTGTTGAGAAGGGCATTTTGCGGCACGTAGTATCATATATTTGAGAGGATCCCAACTGTTTTGGGTACTTTTTTTGATATGTCCCGGATAGGGGTGTTGAAATTCAGGTTGTTGAGGTATAGGCCTGGGAATTTCCCCTCATTATGTTGGCAACTAGAGTGCTGTCGATCTTAATGTTTAGTTGTGCAGCCCCTGCTCTGCTACCAAACAAATACAGTAGTTTTTTTCTGTGTTAAGTGTAAGTTTATTGGCTGTCATCCAAGTTGATATTTTGAGCAGCTCCTCATTAACAATGGGTTGAGGGTGGCAAGATTAGGGTGAGAGATGACGTAAGTAAAGTCCTCAGCAAAGAGAATGGGTTTCAGGTGTTCGGATACGTTTCGAAGATAACTGATGTAAATGAGGAAGAGCAGGGGACTAAGGACACTTCCCTGCAGAACTCCAGTAACAAGTGGCCGTGTTGATGATGCTGTGTCTTTAATGGACATACTGATACCTATTATAAGGTCGATTTTTAAATATCAAGTGCATGGCCTCTTACACCATAATGGTCCCAAATTTGTGGAGTAGGATGCCGTGGTCTACTGTGTCAAAAGCTTTTCTTAGGTCAATAAAAATTCCTAGTAGATATTCCTTATTTTCCAATGCTGTGTAAAGCAGATCTAGCATTTTTATGATTGCATCGTTAGTGCTTTTATTTTTCCCGAATCCAAATTGGCAGGGGGTTTAGTATGTTTTGTGCCGTTATAAAAAAGAATACAATCTCCTGTGTCATGAGTTTCTCTCGAAATTTTGGATAGCAATGGTAATTTGATATTGGCCTATAGTTTTAAGATCTGTAACGATAACCACCTTTATGTATTGGTGTAACCCCTTTCTGTCTTGAGTAGTTTCGGGGAAGTGCTAGTTTCTAGTGACTTTTTAAAAAATAATGAGATGCATGTGAAAGACATGGGGCCCCTTGCTTGTACAATAATGGGGGGACATGAACAGGTTCCCTGAGTTATTTTTAAGTGACTTTATAATCTCAGTGACTTCGGTGCGCTCAGTTGGTACAAGATAGAAAAGGGAAATTTTGGGGAAATTCCCATCTAGATAGTCCCCGGCATGGGCGTTGGTACATGGGATTTTTGCTGGGCAAGATTTGATCCTAATGGTTGAGAAGAAGTCGTTTATCTTGTTACCCTGTTTCAGTGGGATCAGTGGGTTTCATTTTGGTTCAGTTAGGACAAAAATTCTTTGTTTTTTCAGTTTGTTGGTGCCCAGAATCTGAGAGTGTGTTTTCCAGGTCTTTTTATATCTCCTCCCTTTTGTCAGTGATCTGCTGGAGTAGTACAGTTTTTGGCTTTCTTTATTACTTTGGGGAGAACTGATGAATAGTGTTTAAGAATATCTTTGTGTATAAAGCCCTGTCTATATTGCTTTTTTATATTGGTGTTTCTTATCAATGGAGTTCAGAATGCTGCTGGTTAGCCCTGGGGAACCGAGCCGTTTATTCATGATCTGTTTCGTTTTTATAAAGGACAATGTTTGTTGTATAGTCTAAGAAATTGGGGGAAGAAAAATGTCTGTCCAAAATGTCAATACCATTGCCTTTGGGGAATTCTGCAGGGCCAGTCAACAGTCTCTAGGTCTGCTGTGAACTTCCTTATTGAGGGCCCTTTTCATGGAGTCTAAATGAAACTTTGTTGTATTTCCAGTGGGGGTTTACAAGGTTTGTTAAGAGGAAAGGGAGGGTAGTGGTCTGTATTGCTGTCTGTAATTATTTTATTTTTTTTATTAACACAAATGGCTGATTCCCACCAAGGCAGGGTGGCCTGAAAAAGAAAAACTTTCACCATCATTCACTCCACCACTGTCTTGCCAGAAGGGTGCTTTACACTAAAGTTTTAAAACTGCAACATTAAAAACCCCCCTTAAGTCAGGCACTTTTTCCCATTCCCCCCA
>NC_069421.1:58954867-59016506 GCF_026875155.1 Cherax quadricarinatus
GTTTTCGATTCAGTGCCCCCGAGTTCGAGTCCCCCGTACCCTGTTTGTTTTACAGTCTTGTTATTACGATGTTGTGAGTCAGACTAGGATTATTAGGGTAACTGCCATCTCCTCAACGCCCCAGGCACGACACCCAGCACCCCAGGTACGACCCCAATACCGCAGGCACGCCATCAACACCCCAGGCGCGACCCCAACACTCCAGGCACGACCCCCAGCACCCCAGGCACGACCCCAACACCACAGGCACGCCATCAACACCCCAGGAACGACCCCAACACCCCAGGTACGACCCCCAGCCCCCCAGGCACGACCTCCAGCACCCAGGCACGTCACCAACACCCCAAGCACGACCCCCAGCTCCCCAGGCACGACCCCCAGCACCCCAGGCACGGACCCCAGCACCCCATGCACGCTACCAACACCCAGGCATGACCCCAGCACTCCAGGAAACGACCCAACACCCCAGGGCACGCCCACAACACCCAGGCACGCCCACAACACCCCAGGCACGCCCACAACACCCCAGGCACGCCACAACACCCCGGGCACGCCCAAAACACCCCAGGCAGCCCACAACACCCCAGGCACGCCCACAACACCCCAGGCACGCCCACAACACCCCAGGCACGCCCACAACACCCCAGGCACGCCCACAACACCCCAAGCACGCCCCACAACCCCCCAGGCACGCCCACAACACCCCAGGCACGCCCACAACCCCCCCAGGCACGACCCCAACACCCCAGGCACGCCCACCAACACCCCAGGCACGCCCACAACACCCCAGGCACGCCCACAACACCCAGGCACGCCCACAACACCCCAGGCCGCCCCACAACACCCAGGCACGACCCCAACACCCAGGCCCGCCACAAACCCCCCAGGCACCCCCCACAACACCCAGGGCACGCCCCACAACACCCCAGGCACGCCCACAACACCCCAGGCACGCCCACAACACCCCAGGCACGCCCAAAAACACCCCGGGCCCCCACAAACCCCAGGCAGCCCACAACACCCCAGGCACCCCCACAACACCCCAGGCACGCCCACAAACCCAGGCACGCCACAAAACCCCAGGCACGCCCACAACACCCCAGGCACGCCCACAACCCCAGGCACGCCCACAACACCCAGGCACGCCCACAAACCCCAGGCACGCCCACAACCCCCAAGGCACGCCAAACACCCCAGGCACGCCCACAACACCCAGGCACGCCCAAAAACCCCCCAGGCACGCCCACAACCCCAGGCACGCCCACAACCCCAGGCACGCCCACAACACCCCAGGCACGCCCACAACACCCCAGGCACGCCCACAAACCCCAGGCACGCCCACAACCCCAGGCACCCCCAAAACCCAGGCCGCCAAACACCCCAGGCACGACCCCAACACCCCAGGCACTCCCACAACACCCCAGGCACGACCCCAACACCCCAGGCACTCCCACAACACCCCAGGCACGCCCACAACACCCCAGGCACGCCCACAACACCCCGGGGCACGCCCAAAACACCCCAGGCACGCCCACAACACCCCAGGCACAACTCCAATACTCCAAACACCAAAGGCAGGTGACATTCGTCAGTGGATGACATGTTCACCTGCAGTGAGCCGAGTGATTGCACCTGCATTAACTCAAGGAACACCTAACATCTGCAGTAACATAAGGAACACCTGATACCTGCACTAACATGAGGAACACCTGACACCTGCACTAACATAGGAACACCTAACACTTGCACTGACACAAGGAATACCTGACACCTACATTAACTCCAGGAAAACCTGACCCTGCACTAACACTAGGAACACCTAACACCTGTACTAACACTGGAAAAAACCTAAAAACCTGCGCTAACTCAAGAAATGCCCTAACACTTGACTAATACAAGGAACATCTAACACCTGCGTTAACACAAGGAACACGTAGCACTTGCACTAACTCAAGGAACACCTGACACCAGCGCTAACACAAGGAACACCTGACATGGAACACGTAAACCCTGCACTAACACAAGGAACACGTAACACCTGCACTAACACAAGGAACACGTAACACCTGAACTAACACAAGGAACACGTAACACCTGCACTAACACAAGGAACACGTAATACCTGCATTAACACAAGGAACACGTAACACCTGCACTAACACAAGGAATACGTAACAACCTGCACTAACACAAAACACAAGGAACAAAACTAACACCTGAAACTAACACAAGGAACACGTACACCTGAACAATACAAGGAACACGTAATACCTGCATTAAACACAAGGAACACGTAACACTGAACAACACAAGGAACACGTAACAACATGAAACTAACACAAGGACCTAACACCTGAACTAACACAAGAACACGTAACACCTGCACTAACACAAGAACTAACGTAACACCAGCATTAACACAAGGAATCACGTAACACCTGAACTAACACAAGGAAACGTAAACCTCAATTAACACAAGGAACCCTAACACCAGCACGAACACAAGGAACACGTAACGCCTGCACTAACACAATGAGCATCTAACACCTGAACTAACACAAGGAACACGTAATACCCAGCATTAAAACACAAGGAACACGTAACACTCACTAACCACAAAGAAACGTAACACCTGCACTAACACATGAGCATCTAACAACCTGAACTAACACAGAGGAACACGTAAACACTACATTAACACAAGAACACGTACACCTGCACTAACTCAAGAACACCTAACATCTGCCAACTAAACTCAAGGAACACTGACAACCTGCAACACCTGAAGGACCACCCAAACACTGTACCCGCCTCGAGGACCACCTTACACCTGAACTGCCTTAAGGGACCGCCTTACGAGCAGCCAACAAAAACACTATCTTCGTGGAGCTGAACACATCTCCAGGCTTAGGGACTGAACCACCTCAAACATTTCTTTTAGGTTGGATGAGTTCTGATGGACTGATTACATTATCTTTACCCTCGCCAGATGAATTATATTCTAGAGAAGAATAGCCAGAGTGTAGTTGCTGCCCGTCTGTGTATAGAAGCTCACTTCTCGCTGTCCTGAGGAGTGGAGCTACAAGTGGGTAGTACCTGACAATATTGTCCTTGGTACATAAACCAGAAAGACCTCCACACCTTCCGGTGGCTGAAATCTCTGCTGAATATTTCAATCTGTCCAGCTGGGTCCAGGCGAGAGTGAGTCGTCTTTCTCTGTTCTCAATTTCTGTCAAGAAGTCGTGATGAACGGAGGGGCAGGTAAGCCATAAAAGTGAGCAACTCAAGTATGAGTGCACTTGCGCCTCAGTACAGAGTCTTACCAAGAAGTTCATCACTATAATCCCTTCCTTAAATCACTTGGCAAAGGTAACTTCTGGATTAATTGTCAGTAATAATATATCTAAGGTTATATAGAAACAGTGTGGATCTAAGCGTGGGAGTCACTGGTATGCGGCCATCTGCTCTGGTCTCACCTCCCCTAGATAATAACGAGACCAACTGCTTCGAGTTAACACCTAAAATAAACGCAAGCTAAATTGTGAAGCCACCTAAGGCAACTAAATTGGAAGCCGTCCTAATGCACTAAATTGAAGCCATCCTAATGGCACTAAATTGGAAGCCATCCTAATGACACTAAACTGAAGTCATCCTAATGGCACTAATTGAAGCCATCCTAATGGCACTAAATTGAAGCATCCTAATGCACTAAATTGAAGCCATCCTAATGGCACTAAACCTGAAGTCATCCTAATGGCACTAAATTGAAGCCATCTAATGGCACTAATTGAAGTCATCCTAAATGGCACTAAATTAAAGCCATCCTAATTGGCACTAAAATTGAAGCCATCTGTAATGCCACTAAAATTAAGCCATCTTAATGGCAGTAAATTATTTATGACACTGAGCTTCATTGAGATTATTACTTGTTCTATGTCATCACTTGAAGGCTCTTGACCTCACATATGACTCTAACAACATGCTTTGTGGCCAGTTAGTACTGCAGCTGTGAGTCCGTATGTTTTGCGGTACCCGGTCCATGGGATATACAGCAGTGCACAATAAACTAGCCACTACCATCCACAGGATGGATATGGAGTACAACACAAGCCACAACCACCACAGGATGGATATGAGTACACACTAGCCACTACCATCCACAGATGGATATGGAGTACACACTAGCCCTACCATCAACAGGATGGATATGGAGACCCCATAAACTAGGTACTTAAGCTGCAAAATCTAATCTTATCTAATCTCTCTCTCTCTCACTCTTCATCTCTCCTCGCTCCTCTCTCTCGTTCTTCTCCTCTCCCTCAGCCTCTCTCTCTCTCTCTCTCTCTCTCTCCTCTCATCTCTTCCTCTCCTCTCATCTCTCTCTCTCTCTCTCTCTCAGGCAACATTCCAGAATGATAAGAATGAAGAAAATTGATTTCGCGTCTCCTCATTTTGCATATCAATCACCGTCCATCCCCCACTCCTCTCTCAACTCCCCGCATTAACATTTGGGAAACAGCTCTTGACCCAAGGGTATGGAGCCAATCCTTTTCCTTGTTTCAAATCTTTCCTTCCTCCATTTTCTAAGCATAAATGGTCTGGTCTAACACCCATTAAAGTTAGACTAATTTCTAGACTTCAGAGTCTAGACCAGACTTAGACACAGGGTCAGAACTAGCCCCCCTATATCAGGGCTAAGACCATACCCACATAGAGCGTATAGACAACCCTTTCTCCCCCGCATCCATCAATTAGTAACCTCCTCCATCCCCCTGCGTCCCATGGGGATACCTGGATACACCTTGGCAGAGATTTTTTTTTGCTCCTGGTTCCCACACCCTGAGCAAGTTCCCCAGGTACCTTGTCTCGACTTGCTCTGATTTACCTGTGTGACATAGCTGTGATTTACGTCTGATTTACCTGTGATTTGGCGTCTGATTTACCTGTGACTTACGTCTGATTTACCTGTGACTTACCACTGACTTACGTGTGAGAAGTTTCAAGGATCTAATGAACCGAGCAATTAGCCAGTAGGCCCTACTACAGTGCTCCGTGATTATTATTATGATTATTATTTTTTTGATTTGCATTTATATTATTATGTATTATTATTAATATTATTATTATTATTATTATTATAATTATTATGTTTATGTAAACAATATATGCAACACTGGGTAGCCTTATTGTCGAAACGAGGTGACTTTAATGTTTTCTCCCGCATGACAGCAACCTCTGTATCCAACTGAAGAAGTCTCCTGAGTAGGCGAAACGTTCCAGCAATAAAGATACCCAGAATGTGCATGTGTCTTTTCATGAGCACGTAAGATAACAGGTAAGTCTTACGAGCCTCTCATTACACCCAACATACACACACCTGCACTAATATCTCTTAACTTTGTAATAGTCCTGGTCTGAGGCCGGACCCCGGGGAAGATAAGTCCAAGAACCTCTTAACAGGATAAGATAGTAAAGCTAAGATAACTTTCAACTAGCAGCTTATTTCTAACTGCCCCGGATGCCATCTCCTGGTATACTCTTCTCCCATATATATATATATATATATATATATATATATAATATATATATATAAGTATATATATATAATATATATATATATATATATATACACATCAACACATAGGATCGTAGACTCTGTAAATAGGTAGTAACAACTGGGAGAGAAATAGACAATAACAGGGTGAGACCCTACCTGGAGTCTAGCTGGAGGGTGTTCCGGGTCAAGCCCCCCGCGGCCCTGACCCTTGAATCAAGTCTCTCCCCCAAGATACCTAAACCAACAGGGAGAGAAAAACAAAGAGAAAGCACCAAGAAGATAAAGGGAGAGTCAGTAGGGAGACAGCATCACCCCTCCCACATCACTCATCACAACATTGACCAAAATAAACAAATGTATATTTGTTCTCAACACCTGCTCACTTTACGCTTATTTTGTCTTCAAGTGAGGCAGGATGAAGGAGTTACTGAGAGAGAAGGGGAATTACGTGGAGAAGGAGGATGAGGGATAAGGGAAAGAGAATTAGGAAGCAAAAGGGAAGTAAGGTAAGGTATAAGAATGATTAAGACGGTAGAGAGACGATAACCAGAAAGGAAGTTTGTTACGGAGAAAAAGGCGATTAACGTAAGGATGAGAAGATGACCTAGAGAAGAGATGATTGCCAGAAGAGGAACCGATAGTTTAAAGAATAAAGGTAAAATAATCTATATTCATATATGAAATTTGATTTTGCAGACAAAATATATATGCAAAATATCTACGGTGGGAGTTGACTGATAGCTCAGCCTTTCTTGGTTGCATACAGCACATCGTCACGAGCTTGCAATGTGCAGCAAAGAGTGGGAAATCCAGGTAGACGTGTTTAAGGGAACGACTCAAGATAAAGTGAGTTCTAGCTCAGATGAGTGTTGATAGCAACACGAGAGGCCTAGAGATATCTTTAATCTGAGCATACCGTACTTACTGCTAGGTGAACAGTGACAGCAGGTGAATGGTGAATAACACCAGTACCTACTTACTGCTAGGTTGAACAGTGACAGATATGAGTAAGGTGACTAACACCATGAACTACATAAATAATAATAATATAATAATAATATAATAATAATAATAGCAATAATAATAATAATAAAATATAAATAAAAGTACGAAAATAATAGTAATAATAATAATAACTAATAATAATAGCAATAATAATAATAATAATAAAATAAATTATAATAATAATTATAATAAAATAATAAAAGTAATAATTATAATAATAATAATAATAATAACAGCAATAAATAAAAATAATAATAATAATAATAATAATAATGATAATAAAAATTACCCAGAAACGAAACTCAACAACAACAGAAACAAACTCAAACAACAACAGAAACAAACTCAACTACAACAGAAACAAAACGCAAACAAAAACAGAACAAACTCAACAAAAACAGAAACCACCACAACAAACAAAACAAACCTCAGCAAAAACAGAAACCAACTCAATAACAACAACAAGGAAACCAATACAAACCAACAGAAACAAATACAACAACACAGAAACCAAGACAACAACGGGGGAAAAAACAACACAACAAGAGTACCACACACACAGAAACAAACAAAAAACACAAGAAACAGAAGAAAAACAACGAGAACCAACTACAACAACAACAGAAACAAAACATAATCAACCACAGAAATAAACAAAAAAAACACAACAGGAACACAGAAGAAACAGCAACAAAACCAGTAACTACAGCAACAGTGCGCGGTGCCCCCAGTGCCCAGTGCCACTGCCCAAGCAGAAGTTGGCACCACAAGGCTGGTAATAAAATTTATCCCATGGCAGATGTGACCCCAGTTCATGGAGATGCACCATACCCACCCACCACCACTCAGGTAGCCCCCCCCAAGTTACCCACATACCATCACTCACACCCACCTCACCTCCACCCCTACCCACCAGTAGCCCAGTACCCACATACCATCACTCATACCTCACTCAGCGGCTCTACCCCTCTTCCCTTGCACCCACCCCGTCCCCCCTCCCCCCCCAAAAAAATCAATCACTGCTCTTTTCCCTCATACTCCAGTCTGTTTCCGAAACGTTGTCGAAGCATCTCTATCCTATATACGAGTTATTTATGTGATTGTGTCTAGTACGCGGCATTTTACAACCTTTTTGTTCAGTATACTCTCATAAATCTTACTCTTTCTTTCTCTTTTCTCTCCACTTACTCAGGAACTATTGATCTCTCTGACAGTCCTTAATACCTCCCCTTCTTCTCATAATATATTGAGTAAAACCATCAGCCACTACAAAAAGTGAGCTGCTTGGGGATTAGCGTGGACGGTTACAAAGGCATGGCTTGCTTCTACATGGGAGTGTGGGGTGTGTTGGTTTTTAAAAGCTGAGATGGAGAGTTGAAGGAGGAGGTCATTGCTTCACCCGGAGGAGATTATGAGGCTTAAGGTCCACCTCACTGGGCCTGAGAGGAGTGTGAGGTGGTTGAGATGTGGGGGAATGAGGCTTCTAGCAGTGCGGTTGCATGTCCTGTGTCTCTCACTGTGAGGAGGGCGTAGGTGGGGTGTAGCAACGCTACCCAGCATTGAGTGTGCAGCCCAGCACCTGCTACAAGTGGCTAGTTGTTTTCACAGTAATGGGAGTCGCATCAGAGTAAGGAAAGTTAAGAGTGCAGATCTGAAGGTAGGAAATCGCTTACACTGTTCTCCAGGATAATGTACTCAGTGGCCAGTGAAGGTAAGGTACTACACGCCCCTGCTAATGAAGGTAAGCGCATTCTTGTGGTTTGGTGAACTCTCAGTAAGATATGTTGATCGTGCTTTTTGTAATAGGAATAAGAAGATGAAGATAAGTGTGCTTCCCTGGAGCTGGTGTTGGGACATAGTCAACAAGACCTGGATAATATCATGTCAGGTAATGGAACAAGGCCCATTATCTGACTCAGTGCCGGTGGAAATGATAATGAGTAAGGTATGAGAGAAAGCTGCTAGATAAGTACAGGTCACTATAATTTCATTAAGTCTAAGGGAGGGATCCCAATCATATGGAGCATCTATTCCTAGAAGGAAGTAGGAAAAGAATGGTTGTCTAGGCAAATGGTGTAAATTGCTGTTCTAGACGATACTGCAATGAACTTGCACTCCCATTCATTGACAACTGTAACAACATTTATGGCAAACCCCAATGATGATGTTATGCAAGGGATGGGGTTTCATCTCTCTGGGGCAGGGTGGTACACTGCCAGACTCGCTATGAGAAGGCCATTGGTGAAAGCCTATGAATTTAAAACTGAAGGAAGGATAGAGGTATGGGTTGGTGAGGGAAACAAGCAGGTTGCAACCTAGGTTTGGAAACAGAAAATGTATAAAAGGCATTCAGCAATGAAGTTTAAATAAAGACAATAGAACAGGTCAGCAAACAAGGGGGACAGCAGAGGGCAGCAAAGTGCACAAGCTCCCTTCAGGTTTACTATACCTAATAGCAGGAGAGTTAGAAATAAATAGATAGCTAAGAATAATTGCAAGTGCAGGAAACAGATATTTATTGCTATACCAGAGACCTCTGGCTCAATCTGAAAGATAGAGAGATGCCGCTCTGAATGTCCACTCAAGGCTATAATATTCCACACACAGGGTCAACAGGAAAAGGTGGTGGAGTATCGATGTATGTCATAGACAATTTAAAATTGATGTTTTAGACAAGATATTAAATTAAAGCGCAGCCACTGAATCTGTTTGGTTAAGCTTCTCGAGGGCCAGAAAAACTAATTTTGGGTGTGATTTACAGGGCCCCAAATCTGGATAGGGAGTGCAGTAAACTTCTATGGGACGAAATTCGTAGGCATTCTACATACGAAAAGTTGTTTGTGCTACTGGGAGATTTCAATTATAGACAATTTGACTGGAGCAATTTGACAGGACATTTAGAGTCGGGTGACTTTTCATGATACGAATCCAGGATTGTTTTTAAAACAGTTTGTGACCGAGGCCAACTTGGGGAAATAACCCCTCCTTGACTGGTTCTTGCCAGTAGGGAAATACTAATTAAAAATCTTGAGGTTACTGATGACTGGGGATAGTGACACAAATCACTCCAGTTTTAACATTCATGGAATTTACCCCCAATAATGGCAAACAAGTCCTCCGTCCCTAGACTTTCGCTTGGCTGATTTCATAACTGAAAAATTACTTAGGTGGGCTGAACTGGAATGACCTGACTATGGGTCATGTAGGTTGGATGGTTGCCGATCTGATGCTTTTCCAGGGCATAGCTCTAGCCTGCTCAGTCCAAATTCTGTTTCCAAATAGGGGGAAATCAGATCAAACAAAAATGATCCCTAAATGGATGAACAATAGATTTAAAATTTCTGATTGTCAAAAGAGGGGAGGCATAATAGGCAAATCAAAAGAGGAAGGGGCAATTAACAAACGATATATTCAGTTAAAAGAGAAATAAAAAAGGGAATTAGAAAAGCAAATAGAGATTAATGATGTTAAAGTTGCAAGATAATCGAAGACAAACCCAAAAGGATTCTTTCAGGTATACAGATTATGATCAATGGACAAGAGTAGGCCCACTCAAAGTTCTTCGGGTCCAGCTCACTGACAGTGAAAGGAAAAGTGTAGAATTTTTAACTCATACTTTCCTCCACAGTTTTTACACAGAGATACCAGCGATATTCCAGTAATGATAAATTATGTAGAACAGACGATAATAAACTGTGCCACTATTAGGGTTCACAAGTGACATGGTCCCTTAGCAAATAGATAAATTAAAACCTAACAAATCCCCCCCTATGAACTGTATGCAAGGGTTCTAAAGAATGTAATAGGAGCTTTAGCACTCCTTTGGCTAATCTTTTCATCATATCACTACAAACTGGCAAATGGTGCCAGAATAAGTGGAAAATGGCAAATGTGGATACCTATTTCAAAACAGGAGACAGGTTCCTTAGCTTCGAACTATGACCAATAAGCCTAACCTCCATATGGGAAAATTATGTAATCAATAATAATTCCGAGGCAGTATCGTACCACCTTGAAAAGCATAAATTAATCAACGACCTCAGCATGTTTTACAAAGGGCGTTTCCTGCCTTACGAATTTATTAACTTTGTTTTTACTAAGGCTTTGAGGAGGAGATCATGGTAATGACTATGACATTGTGTAATGACTTCAGTAAAGGCTTTTGACAAGGGTCCCTACATCAGAGACTATTGAGGAAAATTATAGCACATGGAATAGGAGGAAAATTTTTCCTGGATAGAGGCATGGTTTGAGACAAATAGGCAGCAAGAGTTTTGGCATAAATGGGTAGAAATCAGAGAGGGAAGCGTCACGAGCGTGTTCCATCAGGGGTCAGTGTTGGCCCCAGCTGTTTCACAATCTACATAAACGACATAGATGAGGGCATAAAGAGCGACAAATCGGCAAGTTTCCCGATACACCAAAATAGGCCGTCGAATTTTCATCTGACGAGGACATATTCGAGCACTCCAGGAAGATTGAATAGACCTGATGCCATGTGGTCGGAGAAGTGCAGATGCAGTTTCATATATAGACAAATCAAAGTTCTAAATGTAGGACAGGACAAATAACCATGCCACATATAAACTAATAATGTAGATCTTAATATTACGATTGGCGAAAAAAAAAGATTAGGAGTTCTGGTTAGCAGAATCTGAGAACCAAGACATCAGAGCTTAAGTGTTCGCAATAAAGCTAATAGAATCCTTGGCTTCATATCAAGAAAGCAAATATAATAGGAGTCCCCTCAGGTTGTTCTTCAACTCTATACATCCTTGGTTAGGCCTCATTTAGGATTATGCTGCACAGTTTTTGGTCACCGTATTACAAATGGATATAAATTCTCTGAAAATGTACAAAGGAAGGATGACATAGATGATACCATTATCAGAAACCTTCCCTATTGAGATAGACTAAGGGCCCTGAAACTGCACTCTCTAGAAAACGTAGAATTGGGGGATTATTGAGTTTATAAGTGGAAGACAGGAATAAATAAAGGGGATGTAACTAGTGTGCTGAAATATCTAGCCTAGACAGGACTCGCAATCAATGGTTTGAAGTTGGAAAAATTAAGATTCAAGGAGGGATATAGGAAAGGTCACTCTGGTTTGGTACTAGAGTTTGTGATGAGTGGAACAAACTGCCCAAGTACCGTTATAGAGGCCAGAACGTGGTGTACTTCAAAATAGGTTTGTGGATAAATACATGAGTAGATTTGGGTGGTGAGTGAGTTGGACCTGATGCTTGTGCTAACAGGGTCGGTTTGCCGTGTTCCTCCCTTACGTCCAATGTAGGCTGACCTGACTAGGTTGGTGCATTGGCTAAAGCCGGTAGGGACTTGACCTGCCCTGTCGCATGGGCCAGTAGGCCATCTGCAGTGTTCCTTCGCTTATGTTCTAAACTGACTTTCATCATCCCAGTCTTAACATAGGAGTGTAAGATAGACATTAATGTATTCAAGGACCCCATATTAACTGGACTTGAGTACTGGGGTGGAGGTACACTGCCTGCACTCGAAGATGGTCAAGATGTTTACAGTCAGGAGGTCTAACTGAACTGTCCCAGTCAGCACCACACTCTGAAAAAACAGTTATTGAAACGAGTGGCAAGAAAAGTGTTTCCTCTGTTTTGGGTCACGGTGGACCCGGCATCAGTGTGGGTAATAAATATAGATATTTATATATATATAAATATATATATAAAAATATATATAATATATAATATATATAAATATATATATAATATATAAAAATATAATATAATATATATATATAAATATAACTATATTATAGAAAAGTGCTCTGCAATCGTCAGTCAATTCGTGACTCAGATGGTGGCTGACAGCATTCAGGACGAGTCAATTTGCTATTATTTAAGAGAATGGGAGGGCGGGTGGTAAGTACGTGATATACCTAGGGAGTGAAGAGATCAAGACGCTATGGTGTGGAAGAATGTGGGCAGAGTGCTCACCTTAATATCTGTTTATGCATACCAAGCCCTGGTTGGGTGGTAGTTACACCACTTACCCATGGTGTGTGTGTAGTCACACACATATCCAAGGTGTGTGGTAGTTCCCACATACCCCATGGAGTGGGTGGTAGTCACCACATAACCCATGGTGGGAGGTAGTTACCATCATACCCATGGTGTGGATGGTAATTTACCATATACCCATGGTTGTGGGTTGTATTCACCACATACCCATGGTGTTGAGGGAGTTACCACATACCCATGTGTGGATGTAGTTACCACATACCCCATGGGTGGATGGTAGTTAACACATACCCATGGTGTGGATGTAGTTTCCCAACCACCACATACCCATGGTGTGGATGGTAGACACCACATACCCATGGTGGATGTTATCACCACATACCCATGGTAGAAGGTATAACCACATACCCATGGTGTGGGTGGTAGTTTCCACATACCCATGGTGGTGATGTAGTACCACATACCCATGGTATGGATGGTAGTTACCACATACTCCATGGTTGTGTGTGGTAGTTACCCACATATCAATGTGTTTGGTGGTAGTCCCCCACATACCCATGGTGTGGGTGGTAGTTACCACATAAACCCATGTGTGGGTTGGTAGACACCACATACCCATTGGTGTGGGTGGGTAGTTACCACATCCCCATGGTGTGGATGGTAGTTACCACCAACTCATGTGTGGGGTGGTATTCACCACATACCCATGGTGTGAGTGGTAGTTACCACAAAACCCATGGTGTGGATGGGAGTTACCAACCAACCCATAGTGTATGGGTGGGGTTAGTTACCACATACCCATGGTGTGGATGGTAGTTAACACTACCCATGGTGTGAGGTGGTTACCACATACCCATGGTGTGTGATGGTAGTCAACCACATACCCATGGTGTGGATGGTAGTCACCACATACCCCATGGTGTGGAGGTAGTTCCACATACCCATGGTGTGGTTGGTATTTACCACATATCACTGGTGCGGGTGTATTCACACCACTTACCACCCATTGGTGGTAGTTTGAGTTGTAGTCAATGGATTACAGAGTGTACATAAATGGGTCCAAGGGGACTGTACCTCGAGTTGAGATAGTTGAACAAGTTACAGTGGAAAACTTGCCTCAACCTCTAAGTGCTCTCCCCTGTCTTTGTACTGACGACCAAGTGTTGGTACAACACGTCCAAGTAATGAGATTCGAGTCTAGATACCATGTAACTGGTTACAAAACAGTCCATATTTTGGAGGGCGTATGGAAGGGGCGTGGTGGAGGCGGTGTGGAGGGTGTGGCGGGCTAGAGGAGGGCGTCTGGAGGGGCGTATGATGGCGTGTAGTGAAAAAATAACAAAATTACAAGAGAGTCCAACATCGGCAGTGTTGTCCTTGCTGTACTATATATAATTATTATTCCAGTCGAATAATTACTATCACGGGGAGCGCTAACACCATGAAATTATATAGCACCTGTGTGGATGGGGGATGGAAGATATTCAGACCTCAAATCAGGAACTGGAACACAGATCCAGTTTCCCTAAGATCAAGAGCCCCTCACCAGCATCACCCCTTGTGGGTTACATATTCCATCACACATTATTACAACAAGTGATAAAATCCGTACACTCGCGCCTGGCTACCTTCCTAAACCAAATGAACTTTAAAAATTTCGTTCCATCAGATGCTAAAATTACTGCTGTGTGGACTCTCCATTAATAAGGACGAACGAGGGTAATGAAGACAGTATCATCACACAGCGAAAAAAAAAACACGAAAAACTAGCAAATGAAATCTGAAAATTTAAACTACATTACGCATGTATCAATGTATACATCCAAGAATACATACAAGGAAGAACCCAATGTAAATTTACTGTTGACCTCGTAATAATCCTGCCTGAATACCATGAAACAAACACTTTTTTTTAGACAGAGCTAATAAGAACGAGGGAGAAAATTTGTGGGGTCAGACAAGAGTAGCTGAAGAGATCACCAATCAGATATGTCAAAGTCTGTCCATAGCATGAGAAGGTGTTCCGGAGCCATCACACATGTACCTAAAGAATGAAACAACAGAAGGGTGAAGTGTTTCTGTATAGCTGACATTCATGTCCCTATAATTGTAAGTTGATCCCTCTTTTATGGGAATACTAATACCTCAATTACGATATTTCCTGGTATACCCATTTTAACTCATGAATCCGTAATGACACGATTACAAACAAAATCATATTACTGGCGGGATAGAACCCGCGTCAATCCATAAAACCCAGACCGCCGCGTAGCCACTGGGCCAGCTAACTACAATATGGGTTCTGGAGTTTTTACGACTCTCTAGCCGCGGGTTACATCCCACCAAGTGTAAGGTTTTTATATCTCTTTTTGCTATTAAACAGATTTTCACATTTAGATAAAGACACAGGTACAGAGTACACAGTACTTTAATATCCACAACGCTCAGAAGTTGTGGATAAAATACAGTGTACTACTGATGCCGAGTTTGCAGTTCGAATCCTCTGTGGACTGAGAAATAATGTTGGTAAATAATTTTTCGTACTTAAACATAACATAACATCAATACATCAGCACATATGGGAGGATGAGATGTCCATTTAATTTAACATTATATTAAACAGTGGAAATAGTTGTTTTGATTGTGGTGGTATTTTTGGGGGGTTTATTTTTATAGAGATTGTAGTGGTGTGGGGTAGAGCTAGTAGGTGGTGTGGGGGTAGAGATCGTAGTGTGGTGGATAGAGATAGTAGGTGGTGGTGGGGTATAGATAGTGGTGGTGTGGGTAGAGATAGTAGCTTTGACAAGTGCGATCATGGCGTAATAAGCGCACAAAATACTGCTAAAGGAATAACTGTCAAACTGGGGAGACGGATCTACAACTTCCTAACCAATCGAAACACACAGAGTAGTGTCAACAGAGTTAATTCGGAAGCTGGCATAGTGAAGAGCTCCTGTTTGCCACAAGGCACAGTACTCGCCCCCATCCCGATCCTCATCCTCATATCAGACATAGACAAAGATATAATCCACAGCACCGTGTCATCCTTTGCACACGATAAACTAGGATCTGCACGAGGCTGTACCATCTATGAGGACGCTGTTAACTCCCAAGAAGTTATAAATCAAGTTTTCCAGTGGGTAACGCAAACCAATATGATTTCCATGAGGACAAATTCCAACTACTCAATTATGGTAAAGTGGAGGAGATAATAACTAGAACCGAGTATACTACAAACTCTTGGCCATACAATAAGCAGAAAAATAATGTTAGGACCTGGGAGTAATGTACCTGAGATCTCACTGTCAAGTATCACAACAGAGCCACGATCACAAGTGCAAAGAAAATATAGGATGGATAAAAGAGAACCTTCAGACAAGAGATGCCAAGCCAGTGATGAAAAAAAAAATCCTTTCAAATCACTTGTTACTCTTACTGGAATATTGCTGTTCATCAACATCCTCCGTTCAAAGCAGGTGAAATCGCAGATCTAGATAGTATACAGAGAGAACCTTTAACTGCCGTATAAGTTCTATTTAAGAACCTCCAACTACTGGTAACGCTTGGACGCACTATGAACTGGTACTCGCTGGAAATGCAGGAGAGAGAGATACAATCCATAATCTGCACTTTGGAAAATCCTAGAAGGAATGGTCCCCCGAATCTGCGCACAGAAAATCACTCCCTACGAAAGTACAAGACTGGGCAGCGATGCAAAATACCCCCAATTAAAATAGGGCGCCATTGGTACACTAAGATAAAACACATAAGTGTCCAGGGCCCAAGAATGCTCAACACAGCCACCAACCAAGGCAAAGGTAATTACCGAAGGCCCCTGGTTGTCCTTCAAGAGGGAGCTGGACAGATACCTAAAGTCGGTGCCGGATCAGCCGGCGTGGATCGTACGTTTGGACTACTGCGGCTAACAGTGACAGCCTGTTGATCCTGCCCTGATCCACAGGAGGGCCTGGATCGTGGACTGGGCCGGGGGCGTTGATATACCCCGAATAACCCTCCAGGTAGACTCCAAAGGGTAGAGATAGTAGGTGATAGGTGGGGTAGAGTTCAGAGTGGTGGTGGTAATAGATATGTCTCAGTAGTAGTACCAGTTTCCTAGTAATCCAGTTACCATTAACCATGTACAGTAATACTCACTACCACCCGTCTCTTCGTGAATCACTGACTGTATTCATATTGCTGCTTACCATAGCAGAATTTCAAGCAACCCCCCCCCATAGGCACTGGGAGTCATCAAGATAGGGAGCAGAGAGAGGCAGTTCGGCTGTTTAGTGCTTCTCCTCCTCCATACTTTCCTGTTAATCTTATACGTACTACCAGCCTACATGAGTATTCTTACCCCATCCACGTTATCGAAACCCACATGGCAAATGGTGGCAGTGGTGTGGCGTGGATTTAGGGGAATATCAGACGTTTAGAAGACTGTTGTGGGTTGCGGCAGGTCAGAGGTGAACCGTGCCACCTCCACCGCAACCCTCACTCTTTCCTCCACCCTGTTACTCCAGGCCTGCAAGCCTGTTGCAAGCCGTTTTTCAAGCGTCCTGGCTTAGTTTCGTGTGCTAATTGCTTCAATCCCTCCGAGGGTTGAACCCGGATTTTTGCAATTAACCATGTCAATAAGCCCAACTGGAAGTGAACGCTAGTCCAGCCTGCCCTCAGCCTACCATCCACCTGGTCTCCTGTCATCCACCTGCCTCCTTCATGCTGTGTGCATCGTTACCCGTCTTCCAGTCCACCTTTCATCGTGGTTAAGCCAGTCATCCAGCCCACTTCCTAACCCAGCTGATAGAGAGAAGTAAGCCACCAAGTTCCTCTGAAGTGTTGTCTCATATATTCGCTTGTGCTTGGATGCTGGTAAGAGTGGATCTTCATCATCCCTGTTGGCCATTGTGATTTTAAGCCACCTTGTGCGTGGTGAGAAGTGCGTGGCAGTGAGAGCGCACAGGGCCAGCTTGTACCGCTGCCACCCACCACCTGCCACTATTCACTCTCATCTACCTGTGGTTTTTTCCACCCTTGTACCGGTCCTAGTACTGTTTTTTTGGCTCCACATCATTGGTCAAGAGATTGTAGCTGACGCCAACGATAAAGCCAGTTTATGTGAGTTTCAACCGAGAAAGCGCATTTCTACGCAACAGTGTGAGTGTAGGAGGTGACACATCACCGCAAAGGACGTCTTTCCCCTCACACACTCCCACAAACACCCCAGGCACGGACGACCCAACACCCCAGGCATCTCCCACAACACCCCAGGCACGCCCACAACACCCCAGGCACGCCCACAACAACCCCAGGCAACGCCCACAACACACCCCAGCACTCCCACAACACTCCGCAGGCTCAACTCCAATACTCCACACACCAAAGGCAGGTGACATTCGTCATGTATACATGTTCCACCTGCAGTGAGCCGCGTGATTGCACCTCATTAACTCAAGGACACCTCAACATCTGCAGAACCATAAGGAACACCTGATTACCTGCACTAACATGAGGAACAACCTGACACCTGCACTAACATAGGAACACCTAACACTTGCACGACACAAGGAATACCTGACACCTTCATTAACCCAGAACACCTGACACCTGCACAAACACTAGGTAAACACCTAACACTGTACTAACACATGAACACCCTAACACCTGCGCTAAGCTCAAGAAATGCCTAACCACATGCACTAATTACAAGGAACCTCTACCACCTGCGATAACACAATGAACACGTAGCACTTTGCACTAACTCAAGAACACTGACACCACGCTAACACAAGGAACACTGACATGGAACACGTAAACCCTGCACTAACACAGAGGAACACGTAACAACGCCTCACAACACAAGGAACACGAAACACCTGAACTAACACAAGGAACAACGTAACACCTGGCACTAACACAATAACACGTAATACCTGCATTAACACAAGGAACACGTAACACCTGCACTAACACAAGGAATACGTAACAACCTGCACTAACACAAAACACAAGGAACAAAACTAACACCTGAAACTAACACAAGGAACACGTACACCTGAACAATACAAGGAACACGTAATACCTGCATTAAACACAAGGAACACGTAACACTGAACAACACAAGGAACACGTAACAACATGAAACTAACACAAGGACCTAACACCTGAACTAACACAAGAACACGTAACACCTGCACTAACACAAGAACTAACGTAACACCAGCATTAACACAAGGAATCACGTAACACCTGAACTAACACAAGGAAACGTAAACCTCAATTAACACAAGGAACCCTAACACCAGCACGAACACAAGGAACACGTAACGCCTGCACTAACACAATGAGCATCTAACACCTGAACTAACACAAGGAACACGTAATACCCAGCATTAAAACACAAGGAACACGTAACACTCACTAACCACAAAGAAACGTAACACCTGCACTAACACATGAGCATCTAACAACCTGAACTAACACAGAGGAACACGTAAACACTACATTAACACAAGAACACGTACACCTGCACTAACTCAAGAACACCTAACATCTGCCAACTAAACTCAAGGAACACTGACAACCTGCAACACCTGAAGGACCACCCAAACACTGTACCCGCCTCGAGGACCACCTTACACCTGAACTGCCTTAAGGGACCGCCTTACGAGCAGCCAACAAAAACACTATCTTCGTGGAGCTGAACACATCTCCAGGCTTAGGGACTGAACCACCTCAAACATTTCTTTTAGGTTGGATGAGTTCTGATGGACTGATTACATTATCTTTACCCTCGCCAGATGAATTATATTCTAGAGAAGAATAGCCAGAGTGTAGTTGCTGCCCGTCTGTGTATAGAAGCTCACTTCTCGCTGTCCTGAGGAGTGGAGCTACAAGTGGGTAGTACCTGACAATATTGTCCTTGGTACATAAACCAGAAAGACCTCCACACCTTCCGGTGGCTGAAATCTCTGCTGAATATTTCAATCTGTCCAGCTGGGTCCAGGCGAGAGTGAGTCGTCTTTCTCTGTTCTCAATTTCTGTCAAGAAGTCGTGATGAACGGAGGGGCAGGTAAGCCATAAAAGTGAGCAACTCAAGTATGAGTGCACTTGCGCCTCAGTACAGAGTCTTACCAAGAAGTTCATCACTATAATCCCTTCCTTAAATCACTTGGCAAAGGTAACTTCTGGATTAATTGTCAGTAATAATATATCTAAGGTTATATAGAAACAGTGTGGATCTAAGCGTGGGAGTCACTGGTATGCGGCCATCTGCTCTGGTCTCACCTCCCCTAGATAATAACGAGACCAACTGCTTCGAGTTAACACCTAAAATAAACGCAAGCTAAATTGTGAAGCCACCTAAGGCAACTAAATTGGAAGCCGTCCTAATGCACTAAATTGAAGCCATCCTAATGGCACTAAATTGGAAGCCATCCTAATGACACTAAACTGAAGTCATCCTAATGGCACTAATTGAAGCCATCCTAATGGCACTAAATTGAAGCATCCTAATGCACTAAATTGAAGCCATCCTAATGGCACTAAACCTGAAGTCATCCTAATGGCACTAAATTGAAGCCATCTAATGGCACTAATTGAAGTCATCCTAAATGGCACTAAATTAAAGCCATCCTAATTGGCACTAAAATTGAAGCCATCTGTAATGCCACTAAAATTAAGCCATCTTAATGGCAGTAAATTATTTATGACACTGAGCTTCATTGAGATTATTACTTGTTCTATGTCATCACTTGAAGGCTCTTGACCTCACATATGACTCTAACAACATGCTTTGTGGCCAGTTAGTACTGCAGCTGTGAGTCCGTATGTTTTGCGGTACCCGGTCCATGGGATATACAGCAGTGCACAATAAACTAGCCACTACCATCCACAGGATGGATATGGAGTACAACACAAGCCACAACCACCACAGGATGGATATGAGTACACACTAGCCACTACCATCCACAGATGGATATGGAGTACACACTAGCCACTACCATCAACAGGATGGATATGGAGTACCCAATAAACTAGGTACTTAAGCTGCAAAATCTAATCTTATCTAATCTCTCTCTCTCTCACTCTTCATCTCTCCTCGCTCCTCTCTCTCGTTCTTCTCCTCTCCCTCAGCCTCTCTCTCTCTCTCTCTCTCTCTCTCCTCTCATCTCTTCCTCTCCTCTCATCTCTCTCTCTCTCTCTCTCTCAGGCAACATTCCAGAATGATAAGAATGAAGAAAATTGATTTCGCGTCTCCTCATTTTGCATATCAATCACCGTCCATCCCCCACTCCTCTCTCAACTCCCCGCATTAACATTTGGGAAACAGCTCTTGACCCAAGGGTATGGAGCCAATCCTTTTCCTTGTTTCAAATCTTTCCTTCCTCCATTTTCTAAGCATAAATGGTCTGGTCTAACACCCATTAAAGTTAGACTAATTTCTAGACTTCAGAGTCTAGACCAGACTTAGACACAGGGTCAGAACTAGCCCCCCTATATCAGGGCTAAGACCATACCCACATAGAGCGTATAGACAACCCTTTCTCCCCCGCATCCATCAATTAGTAACCTCCTCCATCCCCCTGCGTCCCATGGGGATACCTGGATACACCTTGGCAGAGATTTTTTTTTGCTCCTGGTTCCCACACCCTGAGCAAGTTCCCCAGGTACCTTGTCTCGACTTGCTCTGATTTACCTGTGTGACATAGCTGTGATTTACGTCTGATTTACCTGTGATTTGGCGTCTGATTTACCTGTGACTTACGTCTGATTTACCTGTGACTTACCACTGACTTACGTGTGAGAAGTTTCAAGGATCTAATGAACCGAGCAATTAGCCAGTAGGCCCTACTACAGTGCTCCGTGATTATTATTATGATTATTATTTTTTTGATTTGCATTTATATTATTATGTATTATTATTAATATTATTATTATTATTATTATTATAATTATTATGTTTATGTAAACAATATATGCAACACTGGGTAGCCTTATTGTCGAAACGAGTGACTTTAATGTTTTCCTCCCGCATGACAGAACCTCTGTATCCAACTGAAGAGTCTCCCTGAGTAGGCGAAAACGTTCCAGCAATAAATATACCCAGAATGTGCATGTGTCTTTTCATGAGCACGTAGATAACAGGTAAGTCTATTACCGAGCCTCTCATTACACCCAACATACACACACCTGCAACTAATATCCTCTTAACTTTGTAATAGTCCCTGGTCTGAGGCCGGACCCCGGGGAAGATAAGTCCAAGAAACCTCTTAACAGGATAAGATAGTAAAGCTAAGATAACTTTCAACTAGCAGCTTATTTCTAACTGCCCCGGATGCCATCTCCTGGTATACTCTTCTCCCATATATATATATATATATATATATATATATATAATATATATATATAAGTATATATATATAATATATATATATATATATATATACACATCAACACATAGGATCGTAGACTCTGTAAATAGGTAGTAACAACTGGAGTGAAATAGACAATAACAGGGATGAGACCTACCTGGAGTCTAGCTGGAGGGTGTTCCGGGTCAAGCCCCCCGCGGCCCTGACCCTTGAATCAAGTCTCTCCCCCAAGATACCTAAACCAACAGGGAGAGAAAAACAAAGAGAAAGCAACACCAAGAAGATAAAGGGAGAGTCCAGTAGGGAGACAGCATCACCCCTCCCACATCACTCATCACAACATTGACCAAAATAAACATATGTATATTGTTCTCAACACACCTGCTCACTTTACGCTTATTTTGTCTTCAAGTGAGGCAGGATGAAGGGGGGAGTTTCAGAGAGAGAAGGGGAATTACTGGAGAAGGAGGATGAGGGGGGATAAGGGAAAGAGAATTAGGAAGCAAAAGGGAAGTAAGGTAAGGTATAAGAATGATTAAGACGGTAGAGAGACGATAACCAGAAAGGAAGTTTGTTACGGAGAAAAAGGCGATTAACGTAAGGATGAGAAGATGACCTAGAGAAGAGATGATTGCCAGAAGAGGAACCGATAGTTTAAAGAATAAAGGTAAAATAATCTATATTCATATATGAAATTTGATTTTGCAGACAAAATATATATGCAAAATATCTACGGTGGGAGTTGACTGATAGCTCAGCCTTTCTTGGTTGCATACAGCACATCGTCACGAGCTTGCAATGTGCAGCAAAGAGTGGGAAATCCAGGTAGACGTGTTTAAGGGAACGACTCAAGATAAAGTGAGTTCTAGCTCAGATGAGTGTTGATAGCAACACGAGAGGCCTAGAGATATCTTTAATCTGAGCATACCGTACTTACTGCTAGGTGAACAGTGACAGCAGGTGAATGGTGAATAACACCAGTACCTACTTACTGCTAGGTTGAACAGTGACAGATATGAGTAAGGTGACTAACACCATGAACTACATAAATAATAATAATATAATAATAATATAATAATAATAATAGCAATAATAATAATAATAAAATATAAATAAAAGTACGAAAATAATAGTAATAATAATAATAACTAATAATAATAGCAATAATAATAATAATAATAAAATAAATTATAATAATAATTATAATAAAATAATAAAAGTAATAATTATAATAATAATAATAATAATAACAGCAATAAATAAAAATAATAATAATAATAATAATAATAATGATAATAAAAATTACCCAGAAACGAAACTCAACAACAACAGAAACAAACTCAAACAACAACAGAAACAAACTCAACTACAACAGAAACAAAACGCAAACAAAAACAGAACAAACTCAACAAAAACAGAAACCACCACAACAAACAAAACAAACCTCAGCAAAAACAGAAACCAACTCAATAACAACAACAAGGAAACCAATACAAACCAACAGAAACAAATACAACAACACAGAAACCAAGACAACAACGGGGGAAAAAACAACACAACAAGAGTACCACACACACAGAAACAAACAAAAAACACAAGAAACAGAAGAAAAACAACGAGAACCAACTACAACAACAACAGAAACAAAACATAATCAACCACAGAAATAAACAAAAAAAACACAACAGGAACACAGAAGAAACAGCAACAAAACCAGTAACTACAGCAACAGTGCGCGGTGCCCCCAGTGCCCAGTGCCACTGCCCAAGCAGAAGTTGGCACCACAAGGCTGGTAATAAAATTTATCCCATGGCAGATGTGACCCCAGTTCATGGAGATGCACCATACCCACCCACCACCACTCAGGTAGCCCCCCCCAAGTTACCCACATACCATCACTCACACCCACCTCACCTCCACCCCTACCCACCAGTAGCCCAGTACCCACATACCATCACTCATACCTCACTCAGCGGCTCTACCCCTCTTCCCTTGCACCCACCCCGTCCCCCCTCCCCCCCCAAAAAAATCAATCACTGCTCTTTTCCCTCATACTCCAGTCTGTTTCCGAAACGTTGTCGAAGCATCTCTATCCTATATACGAGTTATTTATGTGATTGTGTCTAGTACGCGGCATTTTACAACCTTTTTGTTCAGTATACTCTCATAAATCTTACTCTTTCTTTCTCTTTTCTCTCCACTTACTCAGGAACTATTGATCTCTCTGACAGTCCTTAATACCTCCCCTTCTTCTCATAATATATTGAGTAAAACCATCAGCCACTACAAAAAGTGAGCTGCTTGGGGATTAGCGTGGACGGTTACAAAGGCATGGCTTGCTTCTACATGGGAGTGTGGGGTGTGTTGGTTTTTAAAAGCTGAGATGGAGAGTTGAAGGAGGAGGTCATTGCTTCACCCGGAGGAGATTATGAGGCTTAAGGTCCACCTCACTGGGCCTGAGAGGAGTGTGAGGTGGTTGAGATGTGGGGGAATGAGGCTTCTAGCAGTGCGGTTGCATGTCCTGTGTCTCTCACTGTGAGGAGGGCGTAGGTGGGGTGTAGCAACGCTACCCAGCATTGAGTGTGCAGCCCAGCACCTGCTACAAGTGGCTAGTTGTTTTCACAGTAATGGGAGTCGCATCAGAGTAAGGAAAGTTAAGAGTGCAGATCTGAAGGTAGGAAATCGCTTACACTGTTCTCCAGGATAATGTACTCAGTGGCCAGTGAAGGTAAGGTACTACACGCCCCTGCTAATGAAGGTAAGCGCATTCTTGTGGTTTGGTGAACTCTCAGTAAGATATGTTGATCGTGCTTTTTGTAATAGGAATAAGAAGATGAAGATAAGTGTGCTTCCCTGGAGCTGGTGTTGGGACATAGTCAACAAGACCTGGATAATATCATGTCAGGTAATGGAACAAGGCCCATTATCTGACTCAGTGCCGGTGGAAATGATAATGAGTAAGGTATGAGAGAAAGCTGCTAGATAAGTACAGGTCACTATAATTTCATTAAGTCTAAGGGAGGGATCCCAATCATATGGAGCATCTATTCCTAGAAGGAAGTAGGAAAAGAATGGTTGTCTAGGCAAATGGTGTAAATTGCTGTTCTAGACGATACTGCAATGAACTTGCACTCCCATTCATTGACAACTGTAACAACATTTATGGCAAACCCCAATGATGATGTTATGCAAGGGATGGGGTTTCATCTCTCTGGGGCAGGGTGGTACACTGCCAGACTCGCTATGAGAAGGCCATTGGTGAAAGCCTATGAATTTAAAACTGAAGGAAGGATAGAGGTATGGGTTGGTGAGGGAAACAAGCAGGTTGCAACCTAGGTTTGGAAACAGAAAATGTATAAAAGGCATTCAGCAATGAAGTTTAAATAAAGACAATAGAACAGGTCAGCAAACAAGGGGGACAGCAGAGGGCAGCAAAGTGCACAAGCTCCCTTCAGGTTTACTATACCTAATAGCAGGAGAGTTAGAAATAAATAGATAGCTAAGAATAATTGCAAGTGCAGGAAACAGATATTTATTGCTATACCAGAGACCTCTGGCTCAATCTGAAAGATAGAGAGATGCCGCTCTGAATGTCCACTCAAGGCTATAATATTCCACACACAGGGTCAACAGGA
The DNA here is from genome assembly GCF_026875155.1 of Cherax quadricarinatus. Taxonomy (NCBI): domain Eukaryota; kingdom Metazoa; phylum Arthropoda; class Malacostraca; order Decapoda; family Parastacidae; genus Cherax; species Cherax quadricarinatus. Next base: position 58,980,433 of record NC_069421.1, read on the forward strand.
AAAGGTGGTGGAGTATCGATGTATGTCATAGACAATTTAAAATTGATGTTTTAGACAAGATATTAAATTAAAGCGCAGCCACTGAATCTGTTTGGTTAAGCTTCTCGAGGGCCAGAAAAACTAATTTTGGGTGTGATTTACAGGGCCCCAAATCTGGATAGGGAGTGCAGTAAACTTCTATGGGACGAAATTCGTAGGCATTCTACATACGAAAAGTTGTTTGTGCTACTGGGAGATTTCAATTATAGACAATTTGACTGGAGCAATTTGACAGGACATTTAGAGTCGGGTGACTTTTCATGATACGAATCCAGGATTGTTTTTAAAACAGTTTGTGACCGAGGCCAACTTGGGGAAATAACCCCTCCTTGACTGGTTCTTGCCAGTAGGGAAATACTAATTAAAAATCTTGAGGTTACTGATGACTGGGGATAGTGACACAAATCACTCCAGTTTTAACATTCATGGAATTTACCCCCAATAATGGCAAACAAGTCCTCCGTCCCTAGACTTTCGCTTGGCTGATTTCATAACTGAAAAATTACTTAGGTGGGCTGAACTGGAATGACCTGACTATGGGTCATGTAGGTTGGATGGTTGCCGATCTGATGCTTTTCCAGGGCATAGCTCTAGCCTGCTCAGTCCAAATTCTGTTTCCAAATAGGGGGAAATCAGATCAAACAAAAATGATCCCTAAATGGATGAACAATAGATTTAAAATTTCTGATTGTCAAAAGAGGGGAGGCATAATAGGCAAATCAAAAGAGGAAGGGGCAATTAACAAACGATATATTCAGTTAAAAGAGAAATAAAAAAGGGAATTAGAAAAGCAAATAGAGATTAATGATGTTAAAGTTGCAAGATAATCGAAGACAAACCCAAAAGGATTCTTTCAGGTATACAGATTATGATCAATGGACAAGAGTAGGCCCACTCAAAGTTCTTCGGGTCCAGCTCACTGACAGTGAAAGGAAAAGTGTAGAATTTTTAACTCATACTTTCCTCCACAGTTTTTACACAGAGATACCAGCGATATTCCAGTAATGATAAATTATGTAGAACAGACGATAATAAACTGTGCCACTATTAGGGTTCACAAGTGACATGGTCCCTTAGCAAATAGATAAATTAAAACCTAACAAATCCCCCCCTATGAACTGTATGCAAGGGTTCTAAAGAATGTAATAGGAGCTTTAGCACTCCTTTGGCTAATCTTTTCATCATATCACTACAAACTGGCAAATGGTGCCAGAATAAGTGGAAAATGGCAAATGTGGATACCTATTTCAAAACAGGAGACAGGTTCCTTAGCTTCGAACTATGACCAATAAGCCTAACCTCCATATGGGAAAATTATGTAATCAATAATAATTCCGAGGCAGTATCGTACCACCTTGAAAAGCATAAATTAATCAACGACCTCAGCATGTTTTACAAAGGGCGTTTCCTGCCTTACGAATTTATTAACTTTGTTTTTACTAAGGCTTTGAGGAGGAGATCATGGTAATGACTATGACATTGTGTAATGACTTCAGTAAAGGCTTTTGACAAGGGTCCCTACATCAGAGACTATTGAGGAAAATTATAGCACATGGAATAGGAGGAAAATTTTTCCTGGATAGAGGCATGGTTTGAGACAAATAGGCAGCAAGAGTTTTGGCATAAATGGGTAGAAATCAGAGAGGGAAGCGTCACGAGCGTGTTCCATCAGGGGTCAGTGTTGGCCCCAGCTGTTTCACAATCTACATAAACGACATAGATGAGGGCATAAAGAGCGACAAATCGGCAAGTTTCCCGATACACCAAAATAGGCCGTCGAATTTTCATCTGACGAGGACATATTCGAGCACTCCAGGAAGATTGAATAGACCTGATGCCATGTGGTCGGAGAAGTGCAGATGCAGTTTCATATATAGACAAATCAAAGTTCTAAATGTAGGACAGGACAAATAACCATGCCACATATAAACTAATAATGTAGATCTTAATATTACGATTGGCGAAAAAAAAAGATTAGGAGTTCTGGTTAGCAGAATCTGAGAACCAAGACATCAGAGCTTAAGTGTTCGCAATAAAGCTAATAGAATCCTTGGCTTCATATCAAGAAAGCAAATATAATAGGAGTCCCCTCAGGTTGTTCTTCAACTCTATACATCCTTGGTTAGGCCTCATTTAGGATTATGCTGCACAGTTTTTGGTCACCGTATTACAAATGGATATAAATTCTCTGAAAATGTACAAAGGAAGGATGACATAGATGATACCATTATCAGAAACCTTCCCTATTGAGATAGACTAAGGGCCCTGAAACTGCACTCTCTAGAAAACGTAGAATTGGGGGATTATTGAGTTTATAAGTGGAAGACAGGAATAAATAAAGGGGATGTAACTAGTGTGCTGAAATATCTAGCCTAGACAGGACTCGCAATCAATGGTTTGAAGTTGGAAAAATTAAGATTCAAGGAGGGATATAGGAAAGGTCACTCTGGTTTGGTACTAGAGTTTGTGATGAGTGGAACAAACTGCCCAAGTACCGTTATAGAGGCCAGAACGTGGTGTACTTCAAAATAGGTTTGTGGATAAATACATGAGTAGATTTGGGTGGTGAGTGAGTTGGACCTGATGCTTGTGCTAACAGGGTCGGTTTGCCGTGTTCCTCCCTTACGTCCAATGTAGGCTGACCTGACTAGGTTGGCCAGGGCCTTATTTATGAGACTGTCCACTGCTAGTGTCTATCCAGCTGGGATGCAACTCCTTAAAGGTCAACCACATTGGCCCCCCGTTGTTGCCTCAGTAGAGTGGGTGACAATATATACACTTGATCCCCTTGTAAGATTGAACCACGCTCTTTTGCAGTCATTTCCAGCTTGTTATTATCTGGTCATTATCAGAGCCGGATTTCACTCCCATGTAAATCAGGAAAACAAGTGAACGAAACACAAATAACTCGCACATAGGAAAAATGTCCTGTCCTCCTTTCGTAAAATACTGGCTACCTTCCCTTCGTGTGTTAGTGTGACTATCAGTGGTCCGAGCCGGACCGAAACATCGTCGTAAGGTTCTCTTTCCTATTGCGGTTATTTGTGTATTGTTACAGTCACGGTATTGTGCCTTGAAAGAAGATAATCTGTAAGTATGGAAATTTCTAAACATGTGGGTCGTTAAAATATTTCTCTTCATGTTTACGCCCTGAACCAGTGACATATTTAGCTGGAAAAAAGCAATGTAGATAAAGTCGCTCCAGGTAGCAAGCAGGCACAACTCAAGACAGTAAGAAAACGTTTCTCCACAACCTTCAATGTCTTGTGATGTGCATGTGTGACTTTATCTACATAGTGTCCACGCTGGCCTGGCCCCCTTTTGCCTGGTTTGGATATAACATAGTCAGATAATAAACCTGTTTTGTGATTATTTACAGATTTAAGCTTTAAACTCAGTGTGACTTTGTAAATGGTCCAAGTCGGACCGAAACGGTCCGTCGTCACTTCTCTCCATCTACGTACAGGTTATTTGCATATTACGAATTCACTTTTCGGGTTAAAACACTATGAAAATTACAGGAAAAGTTATAAGAGTAAAATTAAAAGGCCTTAGAAAAGTCCAAGCTGTAATAACATACAAATACACCGTAAGTCCGTCACTAATTCCACGAAGGAACGTAAAAGGCTTCAGGTATCTGTACTTTTATTTCCCCCTACATTCCTCATTTACAAAATACTCTTAACACATTCAATAGAAGGATAGTGATAAAATATATCCATATCTCACTAGACTACTTATAAATAATGTTATACACAGGAGCACTTGTAAACATACAAGAGGAGAGCTTCACACTACTTGACTCACCAATTAGGACAGCATCTGTGCACACACGAAGATTATATTCGTCATATTTTTCTCTCAACTAGATGCGATAGCATTCTGCTGAGTGTAAATCCTTCATGGGAGCGCCTTGATTTGCATCGGTTTCCCCCATGAACTCATGCATTCCATGACTCCTTCGAGTTGAGTTATTCTCCGTGAATGCAATAACAATGAGGTAAATGCAGTTATCGCACTCCTTTGTTGGTATAACCACAAAGGATTAATTTTATTCTCTTAGTCCGAATATCAAGATGATTCCCTGCATAAACAAGTAACAGTAACTCCAGCTCTGCTGGATCTATACCCCTGAAGCCCAGTTGCAGGTGAATCTTAGTAAATGATATACTTGACGATATTCTCACTGCCCTACTGAAGTCTCCCAGCTCAGGTTGACACATTTCAAGAATCGAATTATGAAAGACACGTGAACGTAGTTTTATCTGCCTGCGACTGATAAAAACTGACTTGATGAACAGCAGTAGTGACAGCAGAACAAGTGATATAGCAGTTACATCTATAAATTCGAAAACAAGGGAAGAGTCTAAACGTTGAAACCCATCCTGTGTAACGGAACATGACAAGGAAACACAGCTAACTTTTGTTCCCACTGGGTTGCTTTCACGTAGAATAGAACAGCAGCAGACTGCTGATGAATTCGATGCTGCTATGAAAATGAAATTGTGTCACCCACCACCGCATCCATCCCTGAAGCATTCATCCACGAACAATATTAACCAGTCAGACCATTGAAGATAACACTGCAGCAGAATTCTAGTGAGAGGCTACTTGATGGTGATGGTCTGGGAGGTCATCGTCCTTGAAGCCTGGTCTTAGACCACACATCCTGATTGACGGCCTGGTCAAATAGGTTGATGATGCTCACAGCATGCAGTCCCACGCAGGCACCAGCAGCCCGGCTAACTAGGGACTAGCTTCGCGTATGCCGCAGACACCCTTCTCTATCACTCCCAACCCAACAAAATACACATTGTCGCTACTTCACTGATGGTTTAGATTTTGCCACCGAAGTGGTCAGTTTATCGTGCACAGCATATCCATCCTGTGGATGGTAGCGCAAGAGTATATGGATGTACAAAAGGCCTAGGAACTAGGCTCCAGAAGGGATTAACAGGAGTACATTTGGATTTATATCTGCAGGTCACTTATCTGTTACCTGGAGTATACCTAGAGGGTGTTTTGGAGGTCAACGCCCTCGCGGCCAAGTCCTTAGGCCTCCCGTTGGATCAGGGTCTGTTCAACCAGGGTGTTACTGCTGACCCCAAAAAGAGTTACATAAGCAAACTTTGGAAATTTGCTTAATATATCCGGTATATTATTTTCATAAGTATTTTTACATATCACATAGGTGTATCTCTGTTCACTGATAAGACTCACAATGTCCGATCAGCCAGACCACAAGAAACCTTGTTGTTCTGTGAGGCCTGGTCAAGGACCCTAATGGAAATATGTCACTTTGTTTGACTTTTCTGGGTTATCCCAGGTTCTCTACACATATGCTGCTATGTATGATAATTTATGTAACTGTATTTGTGTATACCTGAATAAACTTACTAAGGACTGGGCCGCGGGAGCGTTGACCCCACGAAACACACCCCCCAGGTATATTTTAAAATAGGTAGGAGCCATGAATGGGTTTCCCGGGCACGTTACCCCCATACCCATTAGGTTTAAACTCCACAGACGGGGAGAGAGGAACGAACTGATAAAAATTCTCTTGGAAAGGGATCCGGTCCCTACAACCCACCCCCCGTCTGTGTACAATACCAAAGACTTGTTCTCTGTAAAAAATGGCGTAAATTTTTCGTGTCTTTAGTATCGCCGTCGTGGACGCAAAAAAAGGGGAAAATTGTACTTCATCCGAGGTCCTAGACCGTTCTTCCTTTTTTCTAGAAAATTTCAGGTTTCAGTGGGCACAGTGAAAGGGGGCATGTGGCCCCCCCCCCCTTTTAAACCCTTTCCCGAAATATCAAAAAAAAAGGGGTGGGACAAAGATCTTTTACCAAGGGGACCGATCAAATCTTTATGGGAAACTTTTGGGTTTAGTGGCCCTCCAGCCCGCAACACCCGGGGGTTTACCCGGGAAGTACCCCGAGCCTAGGGCCCCGGCCGGGCTCCGGGGGTAGAAAAATCTCGAAACTCCCTGGAAAAAGGATGGAAATTTCCCCCAAAGGGGATCATTTTAAAAATAAACAAAAATTTTTTTTTCGTATCCTGAAAATTATTTATGAAAACCTGGAAATATTTTTATCCTCAATTTATTTATTTTGAATATTTTATTTTTCCCCGAACTGCTAATGAACTTAATTTTTGTATCTTGAAAACTGAAAGTATCCTGAACTTTTTTTTGTATCCCCTTTTTTGGACTCCTGAAGTAATCAAGGACTTTACCTCCCTTTGGGGTAAACCCACTTAAGGGGAAAAAGGGTTCTTTAAATTTGGGACACCAGTTGTACAAACCCTCAGTGTTCAACCCCGCAGTGAAAAAACCTGCAGTGTACCAAAAAAACCCCCAGTGCAAAACCCGCATGTAAAAGCCTTTCAGTGTTCAACCTGCAGTGGGACAACCCCGCCCGTGTTTCAAAACCCGCAGTGTACAAAACCCCTTTTACAACCTGCAGTGGTTTCAGCCCCAGTGTACAACCTGAGTGTACAACCCCGCATGTACAAAAATTGGGGTGTAAAAAACCTGCGTGTACAACCCGCAGTGTACCCAAACCCGCATGTACAACCTGCAGGTACAACCTGCAGTGTACGCCCCGTAGTGTACAACCGCAGTGTACAAACCCCGCATGTACAAAATGCGGGGTTTCCCAATCAGTGTACAACCCGCAGTGTCCGCCTGCAGTGTACAACCTGCAGTGTACAACCGCAGTGTACAACCCTGCAGTGGGACAGCCGGGAGTGTACAAAACCTTTCAGGGTACAAAACCCGCGGGGTACAACCTGCAGTGTACAGCCTGCAGTTAAAAACCTGCAGTGTACAAAACCCGCAGTGTACAACCTGATTTAAAAACCTGCCGGGGAAACCTGCAGTGCACAACCCGCATTTTACAAAACCTCAGTGTACAACCTGCAGTGCACAAACCTGCATTTTTCAAAACCCGCCCTGTACAAACCCTCAGTGTAAAAAACCCCAGTTTTACAACCCGCGTGTTCAACCTGCGTGTTTCAACCTGCAGGTTTTCAAAAAACCGCCTAAGGGACAAACCTGCAGTGTACAGGGCCGCATTGACAACCTGCAGTGCACCCTGCGTTTTTTTCAACCTGCAGGTACAACCCCGCAGTGCAAAAACCGCCCGTGTCAACCTGCGGGGTACAACCTGCAGTGGGAAAAACCTGCAGTGAACAACCCCCCGTAACAAAAGCAGTTTTACACCTCAGTGTACAACCTGCGTGCACAACCTGCAATTTTAACCAAAACCCGCAGTTACAACCGGGAGTGTACAACCTGCAGTGGGACAACCTGCAGTGTACAACCCGCAGGTACAAACTGAAATGCAACCCAAATGCAGTGTACAACCTCATTTAAAAACCTGCAGTGGGACAACCTGCGTGTAAAACCTGCAGTGTTCAACCGCAGTGTACAACCCCGCAAATTGGGCTGCTGGGCTTTTCAGGGAAACTTTACAAACATTTGCGATAACTAAATAAGATCGTACCAGATTTAAAAAAGGTAAATAGTTCATAATCTTTTAACAATTCAGTTATCGAAAAATTTTTGGGCCGGTCACTTTGGGTCATTATGTACCCCCTGACCCCCTTTATTTCCACCCAAAGGAAGGGTAAAAAGGGGGGAAACCCCCCCCCCACAGTATGGGATGGGGTGACAACCACCCACCGGATGGGGGATGGGGGGAAAACCACCCACAGGGGGGGTATGGGCGACAACCCCCCCACAGGATTTGGGGATGGGGTACCAAACCCCCCAAAAAGGTGGGTTTGGACGACCCAAACCCCCCACAGGATGGGTTTTGGGCCCGACAACCCCCCCAGGATGGGTAAGGGGCGACACCCCCCACAGGATGGGTATTGGGGTGACAAAACCCCCACCGGGGGGTATTGGGTGCCAAACCAAACCCCCAGGATGGGTATGGGCTTTACAACCACCCCAAAGGGTGGGTATGGGGGTGACCCCCACCCCCAGGAAGGGGAATGCTGACAACCACCCCCCCAGGGTGGGTTTTGGGCTTACAACCACCCACAGGATGGGTATGGGCTGAAAAACCACCCACAAAGGGTGGGTATGGGCTGACAAAACCCCCCAAAAGGATGGGTATGGGGTGACAACCACCCACAGGGTGGGTATGGGCTGACAACCACCCACAGGATGGGTATGGGCTGACAACCACCCACAGGATGGGTATGGGCATGACAACCACCCACAGGATGGGTATGGGCTGACAACCACCCACAGGATGGGTATGGGCTGACAACCACCCACAGGATGGTATGGGCTGACAACCACCCACAGGATGGGTATGGGCTGACAACCACCCACAGGATGGGTATGGGCTGACAACCACCCACAGGATGGGTATGGGCTGACAACCACCCACAGGATGGGTATGGGCTGACAACCACCCACAGGATGGGTATGGGCTGACAACCACCCACAGGATGGGTATGGGCTGACAACCACCCACAGGATGGGTATGGGCTGACAACCATCCACAGGATGGGTATGGGCTGACAACCACCCACAGGATGGGTATGGGCTGACAACCACCCACAGGATGGGTATGGGCTGACAACCACCCACAGGATGGGTATGGGCTGACAACCACCCACAGGATGGGTATGGGCTGACAACCACCCACAGGATGGGTATGGGCTGACAACCACTCACAGGATGGGTATGGGCTGACAACCACTCACAGGATGGGTATGGTTTGACAACCACCCACAGGATGGGTATGGGGTAACAACCACCCACAGGATGGGTATGGGGTAACAACCACCCACAGGATGGGTATGGGGTAACAACCACCCACAGGATGGGTATGGGGTAACAACCACCCACAGGATGGGTATGGGGTAACAACCACCTACAGGATGGGTATGGGGTAACAACCACCCACAGGATGGGTATGGTGCGACAACCACCCACAGGATGGGTATAGGGTAACAACCACCCACAGGATGGGTATGGGGTAACAACCACCCACAGGATGGGTATGGGGGTAATAAACAAATCCACCAAAGGGACTGGTATGGGGCACACAACCACCCACGGATGGGGGTATGGGGTAACAGCCACCCACAGGATGGGTATGGGGGTAAAACCACCCCACAGGATGGGATGGGGTAACAAACCCACCCACAGGATGGGTATGGGGTGGTTAACTACAACCACAGGATGGGTTTGGGGGGGTGACAACCACTCACAGGATGGGTATGGGGTGGATAATAAAGATGTTAAACTAAAAATTAACGAGTATAATAAATCAGTCTTGAAGTGTAATGGAAAGTTCATTTATATTCTGCCCCACAGAGCGTCTTTATGAATACACAGTCGTAAGAGCGTAGAACGTAGTGAGTAGGGTAGTAGTAGAGTGTAGGAAACGTAGTGTAGGAAGGAACCTTGAGATTGTAGGAAGTACGAGTGTAGGAAGTAGTTGTAGGAACGTTAGAGTGTAGGAAACGTAGTGTAGGAAACCTAGAGTGTAGGAAACGTAGTGTGTTGGAACGTAGTGTAGGAACTTAGGAGTGTAGGAAAACGTAGTGTAGGGAAAGTACAGTCCGTCCACGAATCGTGTGTTAAAAAATTTGAATGTAGGAATGTAGTGTAGGAACGTAGAGTATAGGACGTAGGATGGTAGGAAGTTGAATGTAGGAAACGTAGGGTTTAGGAGAAGTCGGTTTAGGTTCGGAGAGATTTTGGTACATAATGTGAAGGATCGGTGGAGGTTTGGGGACTCTGTCCCGAACCCTAGAGAGAGTACAGTCATCTCACTCTGCTCTGAACACCTGCGGGAATAACCCCCTAATCTCTCACTCTGTGACTAACCTCCTCCTCGCCGTCGAGGACAGGACCTGACCGTGAGGCACAATACCACCACCTTATCCTCTTACCCTCTTCGTTGACCATTTTATAACCTTCAACGGAAAGCTGGTCACCAGGCCCAGTGTGGGATGAGCAGGGAGACCCGGGGGATAATTCTTCTCATGAGAACTCTTTCGTGTCTCAGAAAAAAGGAATAGATCGGCCTTGGGTTGAAGGATTTCTACAAGTCAAGAAGGGAAAAAAAACCAAGAACTCTTCATGTCCCACGAAAAACTCTTGCCAGCTAAAGCGGTGGAGATTTCTTCATGCCGTGAAGGCAAGGAAGTTACTCGTCCATTGTGATGGGAATATGGGCAGGATGAGAACATAGCACAGCTTTTGTTAACACCGTGTGATACTGTCATGTAGAAACGCTGGGGAAACATCACATGATTCAAGACAATTAGTATAGGTTCTGGCTACATATTATTTAAGATAGATAGGATTCTGGTTTGTAAGTTAGTACAGTTATACTGGTATAAGTTGAGTTACAATTACTGTACAGGGTTAATTTAGTACGATGTTCTAATTCACAATTATTGTACAGATTGGGGATATGCTTTCGGGGGGGTGTGGCCGCCCCTGCAGATAGCTTATCCGATCCCAAATTGTGTGTGAGCTCCCCGATGGATATCAAATAGGCCCTGATGACCTGGCTGTTATTGCTGCCTGGTGCACGCTGTCCAGCGTATATACCACAGCCCGCCGCCTGGTTCAGGGGAACTGTCTCTGACGTACTTGTCAGGTCCCTCTTGAAGACAGTCATAGAGTGGTTTTGTTGGTAATCCCTTAATCTCTCGGAAGTAAGTGAGGACGTTGAAAGTCGGGGGCCTCTGACCACTCATTGAACTCGTGCGTCCTGCTAGTTGGGTTTTTAGGTTAGGTGTTTGTATGCAGGTGTCTATGATGTACAGAGGAGAGTTGGCTCGCAGTTGGAGTTTATGGTCGTCTGTAGCTATCGAGATTGCCTCTTACAATGAGTGCTGGCTGTTTGCTCCTACGCTTTGTACCATTGAGAAGGTACTTTACACCGTGCTGCGCATACAGAGTTTTTTGTTTCGAAAACGAAGATGTGTTAGTTGTGTGTACACAAGTTACTACTTCAATGCCCATCACATGAGTCCTACTCAGCATCTCAATAACCATTCCCATTAAGGATGCGTGTTAGTATGGAGAGGGGAGGGTGGGACGTTCTTCAGGGGCAGTCAGCGGTGAAATTTTCCCAGTCGGTACTCGTTGACTGGTGTCATCTAAGGTAGTTGGCAGCGACTCGGCCAGATATCTCCAACTCTCCGAACATTCGACGGTTATCTAATTGAGATTGGAGTATTGTGTAAGTGGGCTCGGCTGAGTGATCTCAGTGCTAATTATATTTTCCATTTTGGATAGCTATCTGTGTTTCTCAGTAATTATCCCCAGTGGAGACATGTCCCAGTTAATATAAGGAAACTTGAAACGATAAACCAGTAGATGGTTTGAGCTGCATCTACTAGTGCACTTGGTGATCTACGATCTAGGATTTATAGCAGTCAGAGTGGTCTACAGTTAGGTTGTTGTTCACCACTTTATGTTAAAGTCACTCAGCTCTTACGAAAGCAAAGGACTTGGCAGACGAGTGTCGAACATTCCCTCCATGTGGAAATAGTAGCTTAGCGATTTGCTAGTTCATCGTGACTCATGACTTAGCACGTTAAGAGACCATTACAAAAAATGTGTCATAGTGGGCCACGCGAAGGAAGCATGTTTCAACAGTCCTTCTTCAATTGCGTTAGTAAAGGGTGATTAGATTACGCAATTCAGCTATATCCTCCTATGGCGACGGTCGTAATCTAAAAGTTCTTCGGCACTGGACTGAATGCAACCTGTACAAATGAGATCGGTATTTCACTGATCCAGCTGGGGCTGTGTAGCTCGTCGTGACCGCGTTTGGGTAATGAAGAGCTGTGCAAGACGCGTCTAGTCATTCATTACGTGTACTACTTGCTCGACGTTTGCTTTTTGACTTCACGTGTCTTACACGCGAGTGCGCGCTCCAGGGTAACTTTACTGTGCCTGGCTCCACAGACCGAGGTACCGTCCGCTACGTGTGTCGGCGTTTGTAACCCTCGGAATTCTTCTTCCAAGTTAAACATATCCATGGCGATATACATTGACTTCCGCGGTTCAGTTTTCATTTAACAGCTCGCTCTCACGTGTACGTCTCAATAATGCCTTTAAGTTATTTTTACTTGTATCAACGATGTTAACCTCTCCATTACAATAAGTCATGCGTTGTTCGAAATTTATGCATCTGTTAGGCATCTATGAGTAGCGAGCTTACTGGAGAGCCTTTACTGCTACATGTGTGTGTTAGTTCCTATTGCAACAGCATCTTACACATGACTGGGTACTGAGCGTACCATTGGTGCTGTACGAGGCAGATATCTTTTATTTCTTTACAACTTTACTTGGAGAAAGAAGTTTCCGTAGGTATGTACTTACTCGTATGCTGTCAAATCTGTGCTACTAAACAGTTTCTAGATTCAATCGCGCAAACCTCCTACGTTTACGAATACTAGTATGTCTTGGGTACTTTGCGCAGTGCGTGAGTGCCGCTAAAAATACACACCTGAATTGCTAATGAAAGTCAGGGTTGCTATCAATTCACTTCTCGTGACCACATTTACAACTTAAGTGAATAAGTCACGCTCTCTAAATTATTCCCGCAGGGTCTCCCATAGAATGGATCTATCTATACAGCTCTACATTCTCTCCTTACTTGCACTGTCATGGAGTATTTTAATCCTCCAATTAGGACCCCTGGTGCCTTTCAATTGTAGGTTAGTAGGCTGCGCGACCTAGTATGACACTTTAAGAGTTTGTCTCGGTGCTTGATCAGCCCGTCGCGTGATGGCGTATTCGTACGCTGAGCATTAGTCGTCATGTTACCCATGCTACAGGTTATAGATAATCCCTTGTAGCTTTGAAGACTTCAGGTCCCGCTCTTTGACTTCCCCGGGAGAAGACTGATCCTTCCAGACTGTAGTGACTCCAGCGTTATGCGCACACTCGTGTAAACTCTTGATGTGATTGAGGATTACTATATGAGAACCTCCTTTTCAAACATGTATAATAACATCTGTGATTATATAACCTCTAGTAACACTCCTTTTCAAAATGCTTATGATACGTTTGGTATTGAAAAGATGATGTCGATTCCAAAAAGTGCTTGTCCTTGGAATCTCTCTCTAGAACGTTCAATAGAGTCATGACTTACATTCCTTACTTTGTGTGTACTGTAAGGAATATACTATCGATAGTGTAAGTTCTAAAACTTGATTTATGTACGTTAGACTATGGCTAGACAACTTTTATCAAAAAATTGATGTGTACTCGTATAACTAGCTAATACCTTTCACAATATTGACATTGTTACCTGTTGATAACCTATGTAACGAGCGCATATTAATGACTTTAGTCATTCTCTTGTGCGATGTAATCTTGTAGACTCGTTCTCATAAAATGTTTCTGTACTCATGTTTTACCTTTTCGGAATAACGTGTAGAACGCGTTTCAAATGATCGCTGTGTGTCTTGGAAATCTAGCAGTACGTTGCGCTAAAAATATGCATGATCTGGAAATCATAGCTATCGTTCTAAAATGTGCTTGTTACATTGTGCATTTGAAACCGATGAACGTTCAAACCGCAAAATGAATCAGTTTCCTGGATTAGACACTGATGATATGTCGCAAATATACAATGTTTTAGGGATAACTACGAATTAGTTTACACAAAATGTATTGTCTGGATACTACTTGATAACGTAATTCCAAAATGTTTAATGCCTTCTTCTGGTTATACATACTGTAGTAACACGTTCAATAATTGTCTTGTTCGGGATATGTTAGTATAACCTAACATTACAAAGCATATGTTTTCTCGCAAGTTTCTATGTGAGCTAGTTGTACAAGTTTTGTCTTCGTGTTACACGTCTCTTATGTGCATCTGAGAAGTATCGCAACTGTTTGAGTCATTGTAATGCGCTTATTTGTAATTGAGTTATACTTTAGCGTAGGTATTACTTGCTTATATACTGTTATAATGGCTTAGTACTAATTGACTCGCTTATTACATGGTTACTTGCTTTAGCGCTTTAACGTTTAAGTACTCTTGATCTATGTATTTGTGTTTAATCTATCTGTGTTGGTATATAGTTTAACTCTGTACTTTTGTCTACTTTAGCGTTTTTATAGAGCTACTTACTTTGGTATGCTTATATTATCCGCGATTTCTATTTATGTGTTACGCTCTTTTAACTGTTACGTATGTTAAACGTTTTACTTGTGTGAACTGCGCATTTCTGTACTTAGGCTAGTTATACTTTGACTTTACTGTTTTACTTATACTGTGTTATAACTGCATGTTACTTTATTAAACACTGTTTCTAGTATCGCTGTTGAGAACTCTATCTGGGAAGTATACTGTTATTGTGTACATGCGGTTTGATACTGTAGGCTGTAGATCAAGTACATTTGACTCATATGGTTTAATTACTGAGTGTTAGTATCGTGAGACTATATCTGGTTTAGTGCACTCTCAGTAGTTATAGCCACTTGGATGTTATATATTCTGTACTTTATTGATGTTGTATATCAAATTGGTTTACAGTGTGTGTGTTGTAGTACTATCTGGTGTTATACTCTTAGGTACGTGTTATACTGGTTATACCTTTAGCGTGTTATATATTACTGCTTTACGCTTTTAGCTCCTGCAGGCGCATGTATGACCTGTTATACTTGGTTTACGCTTATATACCTATGTTCTAGTATTAACTCTGTTATTACTAGGCGCGACACTTTTAACCGTTTAAGGTTTGTATACATTTCTGCGCTTTACTGGCTTATTGATCTTTACTTATGGTCAGTATACTGTTATTCTGGGGATAGGCTATAGCTGTGTATTGTCTGGTTCTAATGACTCAGTAGTAGATGGTTTTACCCTGTCGTTATACTGGTAGGTATACCGGTATGCTGGTTATAACTGGGGGTAGTATATATTATACTAGTTGTGAACTAGTTTGAAGTATAACTGTTATACCCTCGGCTTCTAAAATACTTCCTCTCGCGTCGTATATTTGTTGATTACTGTTAGTATATGTTATACTGGGGTTTATACTTAGGTTTGTATGTACTGCTCCTATTAGTGGTATAAGCTATTTACTGTTTATTACTCTTAGGTTGTTAAGTCTCGTGTGAGTAGCTTCATATTCTTATGTCTTATACTTGGAATTATGGTCCTGAGATTAGGGGATTACACGAGTTATATGTGTCTCACTGTTTAGGGCGGTTTTGTTATTTACTGGCGGAGTGGTAGCTATAAGTTATACTGGTTATATCGTATGCGCATTAGAGTGTTGTGTACTGTTTTATCTCGTGGTTTATGCTATGTATGGGGTAATGTATATTACTGATATACCTGGTGTACGATGATTGTCTGGGGTAGTAACTGTTACTGTTACTAGTACCTGCGTTATATGTCTCTCTCCCGGTTTGATATACTGTTATACTGGTTACAGATGGTGAGAATAATATACTCGCAGTTTACCATTAACTGGTGTATATTGGCGCTGTAAGGATTATACCTTGTTAACTGATCTGTGTGTTTTTTTCACATTGTTAGACTTGGTAGATTTCCGTGTATAACTGGTTGCTTACTAAAATATGGATAGTTAGATATACTGGTATATGATGTTCTTAATCTAGCTTTTTATTGGTATCGCATATGTGACTTTGTTGATACCATGGATATGGGTATACTGTTTATACGAGAGAGTACTAAGAGGATATAAAAGGTGAGTATACTGTATGTATATGGGTGCGCTAACTAAAATTTTTTGGACATTGCTAGAACTGTGTTTTTTACTGTCAGTTTATACTTTCGGGTATTAGAAGAAAGAAGAACGCAGTAGATATAAGAATGGTTATATTGGAGTATACTAGATGAGTGATATACTGTACGTTAGATACTGTTACCGTTTTTTTTATACTTGGTTTTTACTAATTTAATTCTTTCATGGTAGTTATGACTGTTTTACTGGTTTTTGAGAACTAGGAATAGAGTATTAGCTTTTATACTGGTTAGAACTGTTATATGGTCCTATAACTGGTAGTTTATACTGTTAATACTATTAGATAGTCAGGTATACGTTTGTTATGAGAATTGCCGAGTAGTTATTTACAGGTAGTGAGTTACTGTTTTGACTTGGGGCAGTTGTGAAACTGATATTATTACGTAAAGACTGTCTCGTTTTACTGTTATAACTTGGTAGTATACTGATTATACTGGTTTTTATACTGGTTGTTTATGTTATACTAGAGTTTGCGATACTGCGTTAGGTATACTGTTTATAATGACGAGCTTATATCTCATCCCCTAGATGGGTGATAATAATCTGACGCATATGACTGGTTATACTGGTGTAGTATTACTGAATTCATTATACTTGGGTTTTAGTTAGACCGCGGCTAGTATATCCATTAGCTGTTGATAGACTAAGTAGTTTGTGTATGTCAGTTCACTGTGTAGCGTTCATCTCTTGTTGAATACTGGATGTTGATAACCTGGTACTGATCGCATTTGATACTTTGTTCTGATATTACTGTGATTGTAGATATTGTATTCCTAGATAGTTTAGAATCGTATGTCACAAGATTGAGAGTGAGTATAGCGCCGGTTATACTGGTACTGGTTATTCCGGCCTTGATTATTACTAATGTGTGATGTATTTTTTATATTGGGGTTTATACTGGTTAGTATTAATCGACGTACTTATACGTTAGTAATGTATTGCATAGTTATCTAAGACTATTGAGATTTAGTATATTTAACGTTGATACTGGTAGGTATACGCTGTATACTGGTAAGTCTAGAGTATAGACTGGTAGTATACCGTTATTACTGGTAGTATACTGTTATACTGGTAGTATACCGTTATACTGGTAGTATACCTTTATACTGGTAGTATACCGTTATACTGGTAGTATACTGTTATACTATAGGTATAACAGTCCCTTTCAAGGCAGGAGAAATTTTCAGAACTTAGCGTGTACAAATAACCTTCACTAACAGTGTAAATTCAGTCAATCATCTGAAGTACTGGGGACGCTTAAAGTCTCCTGAACTATACTCCTTGGAACACAGGCGAGAAAGATACATCATATTGTACACCTGGATAATTTCACAATGAAATCACTCCATATGAAAACAAGAGACTTGGCAGACAGTTCAAAATATCTCAAAAGAAAAGCAGGGGAGCGATGAGTACATGAGAGAGAACTCAAGCGTCAGGGGACCAAGACTCTACAAAACGCGCTCCCGCATTACCTAACAGGAACTACCAACATGCTCCCGATTGTTTTTAAATGTGGACTTCATGAGTTCCTGATCATCCGGGCTGTGATGCACACGTTGAGGTGCGCACGGTGGGCATTCCGGGGATCAACGCCCCCGCGGCCCGGTCCATGACCAGGTCTCCTGGTGGATCAGGGCCTGATCAACGAGGCTATTACTGTAATAAAGTTGGTAGAATTACCGACAATATGTAAAGTAAAAGGACACAAGTGCAACTAATGTGACATTTATTGTGGCAACGTTTCGCTCTCCAGGAGCTTTATCAAGCCATTACAAACAATACATACCCTGTATTGTTTGTAATGGCTACATACCCTGTGGAGGCTGTGACAAGATTTACGTAGGTGAAACAGCAAGAAACCTCGACACCCGCCTCAATGAACACATTTACGCATGTAGGAACGATAACTTGAACAACGCCTGTGTACAACACCGAAATTCCACCAATCATCTCATGAAATTCAGAGACGCCCAATTAGTGATCAAAGAAACTAATTTCCGCAGACGCAAGTGCCTCGAATCAGCACTGATCGCTGTTTCGAATACAATTAAACAAAACAACGGCAGCTTCACCATCTCCGAAGTCTTAGCAAGAATCCTCCTGAAAACAGTAAACCCTGCCATCACATAGTCTCTCCTGTTATACTACACAAAGCACATTAGAGTCAACACTGAAACAAGCTGCCTCTTTCCAGTCTATATTTGTCCAACCTATTTTTATGTTACCCAAGTAATAGCTTTTATATCCTTTTACTCTTGTACGAATCAATTGCTCTATCATATTGTATTACTTTTGTCACTACCACTACTATACTACATACTACTACCACTAGTGAACATCGAAATGTTACCTCACTAGTATTGCGCCTCACTCTGAGCCTTTATATACCCTCTGTGTCCATGTATTGTTTGTAATGGCTTGATAAAGCTCCTGGAGAGCGAAACGTTGCCACAATAAATGTCACATTAGTTGCACTTGAGGCTATTACTGCTTGCCGCACGTAGTCCAACGTACTGACTTTAGGTATCTGTCCAGCTCCCTCTTGAAGACAACCAGGGGCCTATTGGTAATTCCCCTTATGGCCTGGTGGGAGGCTGTTGAACAGTCTTGGGCCCTGGACACTTATTGTGTTTTCTCTTAGTGTACCAGTGACGCCCCTAGTTTTCACTGGGGGTATGTTGCATCTCCTGCCAAGTCTTTTGCTTTCTTAGGGAGTAATTTCTGTGTGCAGATTAGGTATCAGTCCTTTCAGGATCTTCCAGGTGTAGATTATGATGTATCTCTCTCGCCTGAGCTCCAGTGAGTACAAGTCAAGTGATACAAGAGTTCCCAGTAGTTAAAGTGTTTGATGGTTCTCTATACACTGGTCTGGGACCGGGCATCAGGGGGCAGCAACCCCTGAAACTGACTTCATAAATGCATCTTCTTGCGACTTTAATCTATAGTGTAGATTAGCTCTTTAATTTATGGGGAAGCGCTAAACCCGCAGGTGTCATATATCTCCTGGATTTTATTATTTATAATCAAGGGGGAAAGCGCTAAACCCAGAGGATTATACAGCGCCTGGGGGGGGGGATGTGGAAGGCATTCAGGCTTAATTTGGGAAACTGGAGCACAGATCCAATTCCCTAAATCAAGAGCCCCTCACCAACATCAAGGAACCTTCCTTGAGGGGATATATCTCCTGGAGAATGGGTGGTAATGAGATTCAATTCAAGGAGGGTAATGAGTGTTCTGAATCCTTGGATCAAGAGCCCATCGTTGGCATAAAACCTTGAAGGATTTAAAATGACCCCATCGCTGACATGAGTATGTAAGATGACACAAACTGAGATAACTCACTAGTGAAACAACTTACCTTGTCTTGAGAAAGTTATCTTAGAGGTCCTCCTTGAAGTAGTTACCTCAGAGAACCTCCTTGAAGTAGTTATCTTAGAGGTCCTCCTTGAAGTAGTTATCTTAGAGGTCCTCCTTGAAGTAGTTATCTTAGAGGTCCTCCTTGAAGTAGTTATCTTAGAGGTCCTCCTTGAAGTAGTTATCCTGGCTCAAGTTCACACGTACTAATACAAAAGTTATCCTCAGTAACTAATCACGCTTTCTCCATTTTCAGTTGTTTTTCCGTACACTGTACCTCTCAAGAATATAACTTAAATTATCTGATCATCACTGACAACAACAACAGAACTGAAACGAAAAGTGTACAATTTTATTTAAGGAAGGATGAATGAGAGGGGTCGAGTTTAGGGCGGGGCAGCACACACACTCACACCTCTTAGCACGGTGGCTTCACCAAGACTGAGCCTTGAGCCCTGAGCCCTGGCTGCCTGCCCCACACACCTCAACACTCACCCTCCGTTGCCAAGTGTCTTCGTTACGTGTCTAAAAAGTGCCTTTTCTGGTGTCTCTTTGAGTGTTCATGAAGGCTAATACGCTGTACACTTTTGTCCCACTTGATTATTGTCTTCCTCAAGTGGCTAAGTGGTCAGTACATACCAGGGAATTTTTTTAATTCTTGGTAACGCACCACAAACTGAGTTTCTGTTGCCCTTTTGGTATATACACTGAAATTTATATACATACTGTTGCTCTAAGCTCTTTGTAATGTTTATATATATATATATATATTATATATATATATATATATATATATATATATATATTATATATATATATATATATATATATACATACACCAAGTCTACTCTCTCAGTTATGTTTATACTGGAAGTTTATTCTCTTAGTAACTCTAACATAGACACGCGAGGTATATTTTCTCAGCAATGTTTACATATATACTAGAGGTCTACTCTCTCAGTAATCGAGGCTCCTCGCTTGCCACTCCACACGCCTTCCACGTCCTATCCAGTTACATTATGGGTCCTGACTTATGGGAAGCCAGTGTGTACACAGTGACATCCTATTTCAATGACTCTTATGGTTCCAGATTTATGGGACACCAGTGTTTATAAAGTGATGTCCTATTCAATGACTTCTATGAATCCAGACATATGGAACACCCCAGTTTTTATAGACTGACGTCCTGTCCAGTGACCATATGGTCCCTGCCTTTTATGGGGACACCAGTGTTACCAAGGTGGCTGTGGCGAAGGGTTATCCGTCAGGAGGCTGAACAAGTGTCCCAACACGGGTCTTTTTGAAATGACCCGTAACTGGTTAAGAACCCGCTGGCTTAACCCAGTTAGAGTTTACATCTCACAGTAAAGAATGATCGCTATATAGTACCAGTACCTGTGGGTTACCTGTTGTCGCTTCTGGAAGTCACCGTCCCCGAAGGCCGGTCCCAGACCAGGACTCCTGGTTGCTGGCCTGATACACCAGGCTGTTGTAGGAGAAGGCATCTACAGAGACGAAGCCGGGAATAAGATTCATACAAGGAAAGTTGTGTATTAGGGAGGATTCAACCTCTCCTCCCTATACAGATGCTCCTGGTGTCTACTCTATTTCTTGTTCCTCCTGTCCTCTTCAATACTTTGGAGAAACTGGTCGATCTCTTTCTGACAGACTTAGGGAGCACAAAAATAGTGTTAGGCTTGCCGACACTAACAATGCTCTTTTCTGTCATGTCAGAGATCACAGTCATCCTATTGACTGGTCTGCTAAAACTGTCTTCCCTACTTCCAACTTTAACAGTCGCCGTCTGGTTGAATCCTCCCTAATACACTACTTTCCATGTATGAATCTTACCACCAGGTTATGTCCACCAAAATTAGTGTAGTAATACGAAAAAGCTACGGGTTGCCTGTGTTAAGTCACAAGGTTATGAGCCTCTTCTTTCGTTTGTATAACATAAAAAGAATGACAAGAATGTGGATGGGAGGGACTTGGGTAAAAGGATTGCGGTAGGAAAGAGCAACGAAAAAAAAAGTTATGGGCAGACAGGAAGAGAGCAGTAAGAAAGGTTAAGTGGTATGGCCATTTTGGATGAGTTTCAACAGAGAGGAATTTGTCAAATAGTGACGAATGGTGTTTCTTGTTGGGTACCTGCTACACACAGCTATGTAAGAACAAAGAAAAGTTTTTTTTTTATCTCAATGCGGCACAAAATAGTGTACCTTGCACGGAATAAAACATTGTTAGGTATAAAAGAAAGCCACTAGTATGCAGTACTATAGGGGGTTTCTGGAGAAGGACAAGATGAAGAACAGAAAGAGTATGGACTCATAAGGTGATCTTTATTTCTGTTATTGTGTGTGGCAGGAGAGCTAGCGGCAGGCCTCTGTCACATGACCCAAAGCTCCACTCAGCGGGTCATCATGTGACTAATACCCAAGACAAGAGATAATCTCATATTTCTCCTTATAGATAAAACACCACCACCACCACCACTCATCTCACCACCACTCATCTCATCACCACTCATCTCACCACCACTCATCTCATCACCACTCATCTCACCACCACTCATCTCACACCACTCATCTCACCACCACTCATCTCACCACCACTCATCTCGCCACCACTCATCTCACCACCACTCATCTCACCACCACTCATCTCATCACCACTCATCTCACCACCACTCATCTCATCACCACTCATCTCACCACCACTCATCTCACCACCACTCATCTCACCACCACTCATCTCACCACCACTCATCTCGCCACCACTCATCTCACCACCACTCATCTCATCACCACTCATCTCACCACCACTCATCTCACACCACTCATCTCACCACCACTCATCTCACCACCACTCAATCTCACCACCACTCATCTCATCACCACTCATCTCATCATCACTCATCTCACCACCACTCATCTCATCACCACTCATCTCACCACCACTCATCTCACCACCACTCATCTCACCACCACTCATCTCACCACCACTCATCTCACCACCACTCATCTCACCACCACTCATCTCACCACCACTCATCTCATCACCACTCATCTCACCACCACTCATCTCACCACCACTCATCTTACCACCACTCATCTCACCACCACTCATCTCACACCACTCATCTCACCACCACTCATCTCACCACCACTCATCTCACCACCCATTCATCTCACCACCACTAAATCTCATCGCCACTCATCTCACCACCACTCATCTCACCCCCACTCATTTCATCCCACTTTCCCACCACTCATCTCACCACCACTCTCTCACCACCACTCATCTCACCACCACTCATCTCGCCACCACTCATCTCACCACCACTCATCTCACCACCACTATCTCATCCCCATTATTCACCCCACCACTCATCTCACCACCACTCATCTCACCACCACTCATCTCCCCACCACTCATCTCACCACCACTCATCTCACCACCACTCATCTTGTTATGTGGGTTTTCATACGTGGGGGGAAAAAAAATATCCTAGGTTTGGGTAGTCGTAAAAAAATTTTAAAACGGGAAGTAGGGAAAGCGCCAACAGCCGCCCTGTCTCTCTTGCTCCCCTACAGACTGACCACAATGTTACAGGGTGAGGGTTTTGAAATTGCTATGGTCAGCACAAAACGAATAATCTCAGTGATTCACGCAGAGGTTGGTGTGATCATCAAAGGACACTTTACGGGAAATGTTTACTAAAACGGGTAACACTGAGACTCGGCGTGCTAATATTTTGTCCCGACAACAACAAATACAAACAGAGACAGCAGGGTACGGCTTGGGCTGATTCTATAAATGTCAATACAAACAATGAACATTAAACATACAAAGTAGAATTTTGGGAATTAAAAGTTACATAATTGAAATGTAATAAAAGTAACGCAATACAAGGTATAATAAGCACAACTCCTCAAATGAAACCAACTTTGGGGATTACACAATAGAAGTGAAAAAAAAAAAAATTTGATCGACGATCTTATTCATTGATCTAGGGGTTCTGAGGAAGGAATATATACAAAGAAAAAAGTTTTTAACAAAAAGGGGAAATTCGGTGCACCAATCTAGACTGTTAACTTCAAATTTCCGAAGAACGTGAAACACACAAAAAATTCTTGAATCTGAAAATTTATACTGTAATTTTTATCTAACAGGTTTTTTACTTTTCCCCCCAACTCTGCTAGGGGAATTGATTATGCGAATGGGTGTCATCTCGGGGAGGATAAAAATCTGTTGAAAAGGCTAATCAGCTGTATTTGAGGCAAATTAATTTGGTAGTTACAAATGAACTTGAGGATTTCTCAATACCTTTTTGTGTAGTAGGGAAAACGACATTCAGGTTTTGACGTCTGACTGAGATCGAGGTAGAGAGTCAGGATCAGGAGGATTGCCCAGAGTCTGTCACATTAGTCGGGTTGGAGCTCTTTATCATCACATACAAACTTCTATGTCAAAAAAGGATTTTTATACTGACCAGTATAATTTCTCTCCCTTTATACTTATTCCAGTGTTTTTTTTTCAACTACCGAAAAGGACCAACAAACTTTTGATAAACTTAGGCATTGAGCATTTTTTTTAAAATTTAGTCACAAACTTCAAACCCTATTTTGATTTTGGATGGCTTTGCTCGGTTTTTTGCGCTTTTTGTAAATTCGCTGTTGATTTAAAAGTTTTCACCGGATTTTCAAAAAAACCTTTGAGCAAGTGTACGAGTTGTATAAAAATCATCAGGGTTGTAATTTGGTTTGGGGTTAAATTTATAGCAACTCTAAGCAAACGTTTTCTACCCAACAATGCATAATGTGGAGTGTCACCTATAAAAACTTGTAAGCAAAATTTAAGCACACTGCACATCAGATAATTTCACCCAAATTTTCCCACTTTTGGGGATTGTAGTGGCCTCAAGACATCAAGTACTTTTTTATTGGTAGTTCCCAAACCCATTGCGGCAGGAGAGAGAACAATGGGGGTTTTAGGTCTTGTACAAGGTACACAAATTTTCAAGAACTATTACAGAATTCACCCCCTTTATCGTTACTAGGGACTTAGGGGTGGTATCCCTGCAGATAATAGTTTTTTAAACCTTTAGCACGTCTCGGCAGCTTATCTGCAATGGGAAATTTAACTCACAATATCTGGTGAAAGGTCCCATAACACACAGATGTTTGTTCCTTGGAGGGAACTTTTAAAATTAGTAAAAAAATCTAGGCAATCTTTCCCAGGGTTCATAGGGGTTGGATACACTTGGTTTGGATTAGGACCATTAGCATTACCTTTATGTTGCATGCGACACTCATTTTTTAACATACTCAGAAATTCAGTTGCCATACGGGGCCAAAATTTTAAAACTGGCTTTTTTTACTGAAGATCCATCCGGGTGCGCAACACCTGGTACATCGTGAATACTGTAAGGCTACTTTCACTAGTGACTCTGGAATTACTAACTGGTAACCTTCTGCAGGAGTACCCAACTGGTTTTTCGATACATAAATTTTGGTTCAGACAAAGTCACTGATGGGTGCTGGGGGTTTCAAGTCAAATAAGATTTTGGAGCAGGAATCGAAAAAACCAGACCACTGGGATTGTTCGTTGAGATCTTTACATTTCCACTAAATGGGGGGTCTGCAGTTACTTACTAACAGTCGCGAAAAGGGCATCGCGACTACATTTGACTTGTCAGGAAAAATGTTCAAAGGTGGGATTAAAACCTTTTTGGGTATCAAGGTTTTTCTGGAAAATTCCCAGGGGTTTTTTTGGAATAAAGGTTATAGTGGGCGGGTCTTAAGACATGAACAATACTGATAAAAAGTCTCAAGGCTTAAAAGACCTTATTGCAAGCTTTTTGCTATTACGTATAAACTCACCTTGTAGGAGGTTTTAGAAAATGAACTGCTTTTGTATTTTCTAGTTGAGCTTTTCACCTATGAATAGACAACATCTTTCAGATAGAAGGGCAGGAAAAATCGAAATTTAAAATTGGAGCAGGTTTGTATTTTTTTAAATTTTGGAAGCTTTTTCTTTGGAAGCCCAAAAAAAAACCTCTTTTTTAAGAACTAGTTAGGGGGGGCTATGGAAAAAAAATTGGCAAATGAAGATCAAAAAAAAACCTCAAGCCCACAAAATCTTCAGATCAGCTTTTTGGGATTGGAAAATTAGTACTCATTCTTTACTTGTCAGTTACCCCAGAGTGTACGGAAAGAAAATTAACGACTAAAAAATTGACATTTAGAATTTTGATCTTAAATTGGCTTCTTCAAGTTTCCAAACTAACAAGTCTTTTAAAAGTTTATCCCGTTTTAGACCCGACGATACGTCATCTAATACACCCAAGTAAATTAATGAGACCTCAAAAGAATTAGTCATGAGCCTTGAAATGAAGGGGGGATCAAATCCAAACCCATACAGAGGAAGAAATAGTGCCCTGTGAGTGGGAATGCATTTGCTCTTGGGCTGTCCTCATGAAGAGGGACTTCCCAAAACCCTTTTTTTTTTTTTTTAAAAAAATTAAAAAAATTTTTTTTTTTTTTTTTTTTTTTTTTTTTTTTTTTTTTTTTTTTTTTTTTTTTTTTTTTTTTTGGGGGTGTTGTAAAAATTTCGGGGTTGGGAAAAACTTTACTCTGATTTTACGAAAAAAGATCACCCAGTCAGGAAGTGGGAAGAAATAGGGGATAGTTTTGCATTTAACTTCCTAAAGTCAATCAGGGGAAACCAAAGTACCACCCTTTCTTAGGTACTGGGACAAGGGGCTTTCCCCAAGGTAATTGCTAGGTGCAATAACCCCATCATCAAGCTTTATTGATCAATTCTTTGCGACAGCAACTTGTGAATGAGGCTTTCGACGCAGGTTATTGATGGTCTAGTACCATCAAGGGGAATTGATGGACAAAATTCGTTATCCCCATCTTCTCCCCGGGTAAGGCAATGGCTTTACGCGTTTGTTCAACAGAGTCAACAAAAGCTTACTTCACTGGGAAGTCAGGGGGGCTATGTCTTTCTCCTCAATGGGGGAACGATTGACCCGTGAAGTGGATGGGGGTCTCCCGGTAAAATAGAAAACCAACCCACTGGTCAGGTGAAACTCACCCTCACCTGAACGGGGAAAGGATAGTGAAAAAAGTAAACAAGATTGGTATTTGCTCAGGGGCCTGTGACCAAATGTTAGTGGGAAGAAATGGATTTACTATCTCAAAAAAACATGAAGGATGGTTCAACAAATAGACCTTTTATTTGCGGGAACACTGTCAATAGGACGTTATCACCACGGGAACACTGGAACAACAACGACCTCTAGGGGAGGCACACTGCGACAGAAACTCTTTCTGCAGACGCAGTGACTCACAAGAGATCATTACTAGTTGCAAGAAAATTTTTTTTCCGACAAGGCGTCCCCGTGGAAAAACTACTACTTGAACTAGCAACATTGCGGGGTGGGCTCAGCACTAAAGGGGGTAGAGCGTCCTGGGACCTTGAGGAAACTGGACACTATCTTGCAAGTCTGAAGTTCAGGAAACAGACGGATAAACGGATCACGTGCTACCCTTGGGAGCACTGGAAAATGCACGGGCCCCTGAAAGGACTTAATACGAATGTCGTACTCGGGCAGTATGGCAGTTGGGCTGTAAGGGGTTCCATCGTCCATTTGGAGGATTAGTCATAACACACACGGAAGAGGGGGGCTTAATTTTTGATTGCTCAAAAGCGCTTTTAGCAAACCCCTGTGGAGGGTTTACCTCTCGGGGACAAAGCGAGGACGGACAGCATTGAAAATGATATAAAATTTTGTCAAATCTAACAGAAAAATGCACTCACGATTCATTATCATGAGTGTAGCTTCACTATTCCCAAAGAACGACATATGGTCAGCTTTTTTTTACTGGTACGGGGAAAAAGAACGAATCAGTTCCTCATTTTGTGACCACTTAGTAAATTCCTGAAGCTCGCATAAAAGGGAGATAAACAACGTGAACGCGCGGGGGACGATGGGCTTCTTTCGAAAGTTGAAAAGACTTTCCTTTTGAAGGGGACTGCAATAAGCATTAACACGAGAACGAATGGCAAAAACCCATGTTTCAAGACTTGTACATGGCCTTTGAAAAGGGTAAGTAAAGGGAACCGAGAAAACCCAAGTGTCTCAGTGTCTGGGTGGGTCTGTCGTCCATAAGGAACGTGAGGACTGGCCAGGACAGCAGTACCCCTGGAGGTCTGAGTGCGACATTCACTAAAGTAAATTTTGACGGTATGTAAACATAATGGCAAAATTTTGCACGAAAACAAATAAGGCAAAAATAATGAACAAAAAATTATATAAAAGCAAAATTTTGAAATAAAAGGATGTAACAATTCGCAGAATAAAAAAAAAAATGTCTAAGATACACTGCAAGGGAAGAACAACCCCCTGTAAAGGCGCTGGAAAGTAAAAAAAATACATTGAAATTTACAAGTAAAAATATTACTGGAGATGAATTAAAAGCAAATGAGCGTCTGTACTTTGAATAAAGTAAATAAACTTAAAAAAAAACTGTAAAACAATGTAAAAAGTTAAAAAAAATCACTAAATTGATGCAACGAGAGATAACTGGGAAATTTAAATATTTTTTTAAGAATGCAAAACAAAAATTTAAAATATAATACAAAGACAACATAGGAAAAATAAAAAAATGAAAAAACAAGACTCAAAAAATAAGAATGAGAATAATAAGTCAATAAAAGAAAATAAATTCCTGCAGAACAAGTGCAAAAAAATAAGGTGCAGAAATAATCACTGCATAAAAAGTTACACTGGAAAATGTAGAAAATAATAAAATAAAAATGAAAAAAACTGATTGAAAACTTTAACTCTTAATGTAAATTTTGACTAAACAATTTACTCAGGAAAAAAAACACTTTACGTTAAAATAGTAATTGAAAAATTTCACTAAAAGTGAATTTGTCAAAGAAAAATAAAAATATGAAAAAAAAAAACAAAAACAAAAAAGGAAGTGTAACACTTAAATGGCGGGGGACACAACACTTACAAATGGGGGGGGGCACACAACCTTTCAAGTGGCGGGGCACACAACACTTACAAGTGGCGGGGCAACAAAACTTACAATGGCAGGCACACAACACTTACAATGGGGGCAACCAAAAAATTACAATGGGGGGGCACACAACACTTACAAATGGGGGGCACACAACACTTACAAGTGGGGGGCACCAACACTTACAAGTGGCGGGGGACACAACACTTACAATGGCGGGCACACAAAACTTACAAGTGGCGGGCACAAACATTACAAATGGCGGGGCACACAAAAACTTTCAATGGCGAGGCACACAACACTTCAAGTGGCGGGGCCCAAAAAAAACTTACAAGTGGCGGCACACAACACTTTCAAGTGGGGGCACCAACACTTTCAAGTGGGGGGGCACACAACACTTACAAGTGGGGGGGCACACAAAAACTTACAATGGCGGGGGGACACAAACCCCCCCCAACCCCCCTTTCAAGTGGGGGGGCACAAAAACACTTCAAGTGGGGGGATACAACACACAAGGGGGGGGCACACAACATTAAAGTGGGGGCACACAACACTTACAAATGGCGGGCACACAACACTTCAAGTGGGGGGCAAAACAAAACTTACAGTGGGGGCCCAAAATTCAATGGGGGGACACCACTTACAAGTGGCGGGGCACACAAACTTACAAATGGCGGGGGAACAACACTACCCAAATGGCGGGGCACACAACATTACAAGTGGCGGGGGACACAACACTTCAATGGCGGGCAACAACATTACAAATGGGGGGCACACAACATTACAAGTGGCGGGGGACACAACATTAAAGTGGCGGGCACACAACACTTACAAGTGGGGGGCACAAACATTACAAGTGGGAGGGCACACAACATTTCAAGTGGGGGGCCAAAAAAACTTCAGTGGCGGGCACACAACACTTTCAAGTGGCGGGCACAAACATTACAAGTGGGGGGCACACAACACTTTCAATGGCGGGGCACACAACACTTACAAGTGGCGGGGCACACACACTTACAATGCGGGGCAACAAAATTCAAACAACAAAATTACAAGTGGCGGGGCACACAAACTTACAAGTGGGGGGACACAACACTTACAAGTGGCGGGGGACAACATTACAAGGGGGGCACCAACACTTCAAATGGGGGGGGCACACAACACTTACAAGTGGGGGCACCAAACTTACAAGTGGCGGGGGAAAACACTTACAAGGCGGGGCACACAAAAAACTTACAAGTGGGGGGCACCAACACTTTAAAATGGCGGGGGACACAAAATTTTCAATGGGGGGGGACACAACACTTACAGTGGCGGGGCACACAACACTTACAAGGGGGGGGCCCAAACTTACAAGTGGGGGGCACCAACCTTACAAGGGGGGGGCACACAACACTTAAAGTGGCGGGGGGACACAAAATACAAGGGGGGGGGCACACAACACTTACAAGTGGGGGGCACACAACACTTTCAAGTGGCGGGGACACAACACTTTCAAGTGGCGGGGCACACAACATTTCAAGTGGCGGGGAACCCCAAAACCCTTACAAATGGGGGGGCACACAACCTTACAAGTGGGGGGCACAAACACTTCAATGGCGGGGGCCCCAACACTTTCAAGTGGGGGGCACACAAAACTTACAAGGGCGGGGCAACCCCACTTACAAGTGGGGGCACACAACCTTTCAAGTGGCGGGCACACAACACTTTAAAAATGGGGGGGCACACAAAAAACTTTCAATTGGGGGGGACCAAACTTCAAGGGCGGGGGACAAACACTTCAAGTGGGGGGCACACAACACTTACAATGGGGGGCCACAAACTTACAAGTGGGGGGCACACAACATTACAATTGGGGGCAACAACCTTACAAGTGGGGGGCACACAACACTTTTAAGGGCGGGACAAAACACTTACAAGTGGCGGGGCACACAACACTTACAAGTGGGGGGGCCACAACACTTACAAATGGGGGGGCACACAACACTTACAAGTGGCGGGAAAAAACATTACAAGGGCGGGGGACCAAAACTTACAAGTGGCGGGCACACAAAACTTTCAAATGGGGGGGCACCAACACTTAAAAATGGGGGGCACACAAAAATTACAATGGCGGGGAAAACCCAAAACCTTTCAAGTGGGGGGGCACACAACACTTACAATGGCGGGGGGACACCCCAAAACTTAAAGTGGGGGCACCAAAACTTACAAGTGGCGGGCACCAACCTACAAGTGGGGGGGCAAAACATTACAAGTGGGGGGGGCACACAACATTACAAGGGCGGGCAAAACAAAAACTTACATTGGGGGGGCCACAAAAAACTTACAAGTGGCGGGCCACAACACACAAGTGGCGGGGACAAAACTTTTTAAGTGCGGGCACACAACACTAAAAAGTGGGGGGGGCCAAAAAAACACTTTCAAGTGGCGGGCACACAACACTTACAAGTGCGGGGCCAAAACAACTTACAATGGCGGGGGACACAACACTTACAATGGCGGGCACACAACATTACAAGGGTGGGGACACAACACTTACAATGGGGGGGCACACAACATTTCAAGGGGGGCACAAACCTTACAAGGGGGGGCACAAACACTTCAAGTGGGGCACACAAAACCCTTTCAAGGGCGGGGGGACAAACACTTACAAGGGGGAAAAAAAAATTTGGGGGGACAAACACTTACAAATGGGGGCAACAACACTTACAAGTCGGGGAACAAAACCCTTTCAAGTGGGGGCACACAACACTTACAAGTGGCGGGGCACACAACACTTACAAGGGTGGGGCACACAACACTACAAGTGGCGGGGCACAAACACTTACAAGTGGCGGGGGACACAAAAATTACAATGGGGGCACACAAAACTTACAATGGGGGGCACACAACCTTTCAATGGGGGGCACACAACCTTTCAATGGCGGGCCACAACACTTTTCAAAATGGCGGGGGGCAAAACATTACAATGGGGGGGCACACAACCTTTCAAGTGGGGGGCACACAAACTTACAAGTGGCGGGGGGAACAAAAACTTCAAGTGGGGGCACACAACACTTACAAGTGCGGGCCACAACACTTAAAGTGGGGGGACACAAAAATTTCAAATGGGGGGCACACAAAACTTACAATGGGGGGGCACACAACACTTCAATGGGGGCACACAACATCAAGTGGCCGGGGGCACAACACTTACAAGTTGGGCACACAACACTTACAAGGGGGGGGGCACCAAAATTACAAGGGGGGCACACAACACTTACAAAGGGGGGGGGCACAAAACACTTTTTCAATGGCGGGGCACACAAACTTACAAGGGGGGCACACAACACTTACAAGTGGGGGGGCACACAACACTTACAATTGGGGGGGACACAACACTTTCAATGGCGGGGGACACAACATTACAAGTGGGGCACACAACACTTACAATGGGGGGCACAAAAAAACTTAAAGTGGCGGACACACAACACTTACAAGTGTGGGGCACAAAACACCCTTACAAGTGGGGGGCCACAACACTTACAATGGGGGGCACAACACTTTCAATGGGGGCCACAACACTTAAAGTGGCGGGGCACACAACACTTACAAGGGTGGGGGACACAACACTTACAATGGGGGGCCACAACCTTTAAAATGGGGGGGAAAACAAACCCCTTTCAAGTGGGGGAAAACACTTACAAAGGGGGGGCACACAACACTTACAATGGCGGGGGAACAACACTTACAATTTGGGGCACACAACACTTACAAGTGCGGGCACACCACTTACAATGGGGGCACACAACACTTACAAGTGGCGGGCACACAACACTACAAATGGGGGGCACACAACATTACAATGGGGGCCCCACAACACTTTCAATGGGGGCACACAACATTTCAAATGGGGGCACACAACACTTACAAGTGGGGGCACACAACACTTAAAGTGTGGGGCACACAACATTTACAAGGGGAGGGACACCCCCTTCAAGTGGCACACAAAAACACTTACAAGTGATGGGGCACAAAACATTTAAAGGGCGGCCACACACTTACAAGGGGTGGGGCACACAACACTTACAAGGGGCGGGGCACAAAACCTTACAAGGGGTGGGCAACAACACTACAAGTGGCGGCACACAACACTTACAATGGGGGGGGGCACACACAACATATTTACCATTCATTTTTTTGTATATTTTTACAAACAAATCTTGCTGTGACTGATACGACAAAAAATTGCTGGCAAAAAATGTAGACAAGTCGCAAAAAATCAGGGAATGAACACTGCGGGGTTACGAAAAAAAGACACATAAAAAATAAAGGATAATTTGGCCTGGGTGAATATCACTGATAACTACAATACAAATACGGAGATACAAATGCTAAAGAACACAAAAAAAAAAAATTGAATGAATTACTTCACAGGGATGACTGTGGTACACTACACAATAATACTTACTACAGACAGAGAGTCGATAAAAAAAAAAAAAGTAAAAATTTATGAGATGGGCGATAACTGAAAAATTTTGCAAAAAAAATTTTCCCACCCTCATCTCACACCCTCTTCCCACCCTCTCTCAACCACTAACCCCACCACCACCATTCCCCACCACTCATCTCACCCCCACTCATCTCACCCCCATTTTAAAAATTTTCACCACCACTCATCTCACCCCCACCCCATCTCCCCAAATCACTCATCTCACCACCACTCACCACCACCACTCATCTCACACCACTCTCCCCCCACCACCATCTCACCACCACTCATCTCACCACCCTCTCCCCATATCATCTCACCACCACTCACTCCCCATCACTCACTCACCATCCCCTCTCACACCACTCATCCACCACCACTCTCCATCACCATTTTACTCCCCACCATCTCACCACCTCATCTCACCACCACTCTTTCCACCACCACCATCTCACCACCATCACTCACACCACTCATCTCACCCCACTCATCTCACCAACCACTCCCAAATCACCACCACCACTCATCTCACCACACTCATCTCATCACCACTCATCTCACCACCACTCATCTCACCACCCTCATCTCACCACCACTCATCTCACCACACTCATCCACCACCACTCATCTCCCACACTCATCTCATCACCATCATCTCACCACCACTCATCTACCACCACTCATCTCACCACCACTCATCTAAACCATACTCTCTCACCACCACTCATCTCACCATCACTCACTCCCACATCATCTCACACCACACCCCCCAACCACCATACTCACCACCACTATCTCACACCCTCTTTCCCATCCCACCACCAAAGGGCATTTACGAGAAATGCTCCAAAATGACCGAAACGTCCTCGTAAGTTTCTGTCTTCTATTGCGGGTTATCTGTGTTTTGTTCCAGTTTGGGTGTTGTGCCCCTTTTCTTTCTTTATTGATAAAAACCTACAACAACCCCTCCTCCGATGCCCCCAAGGTCACAATCCTCTTTAATACAGGGGGACAACTCGCCCCCCTTACCCACCAACACCCTCTACGTCCCAAAAATTTTTCCACCTTCTTAAAATATTCCGAGGGTAAGGCGATAAGAGAGTAGACAGTAGATTCTGTCGCCTAGAGCATCTTTTGTGCCGCAATACCTCCTGTAAGGGTAGGGGGCTAGTTGATAGGTATCAAAATCCATTTGTGGGGGGTATGGCTATTTTTTTGTGCACTCCACACCCATCCGTGGAGGGTAGGGGGGTTTTACGTGCACCCTATCCATTTGTGGAGGTATTTGGGTGTCTTTTTTCCACCCCATATCCTCCTGTGGGGGGGTAGCACAAGAGCAAATGTTTTTCACAAAGGCCAGGAACTGGCCCCCAAAAAGGTTAACAAAATAAATTGGATTATATCTCAAATTTAAAATATCTTTTGTAAGTAAATTAAATATTTTTTTTAAAATTTTTGACCGGGACGTTTCACATAAGATAATAACTTTATGTGATAGGGAAAGTTAAAACTCATATTCCTCAATAAGGGGAAAATATAACAGGCTAAAATTTAGGATACGACAGGCACCACCCACTTCCTTAAACTCTTAAAATTTTAAATCGAAAAGTTTAAAACCCTCTGCTTTAATGGTTTTGGGAACAGTCAGGTTATTGAGGGCAAAGCTTATTTAAGGGTTGGAAACCCCCCCCCACGAGGGGGGGTGACTCTTGCTTGGAGGGCAAGAAGCCTCACAGCCCCAAAGACTCTTGCATTTTCTTTACTTTTATAACTTATATTTTCAGTCATTTAGTAAGATTAGACTGGTTTACCAGCTCACCGCCGTCCTTTTTTCTTTAGTGCTGCACTAACCCCAGTCTGTCTTGCCATAGCTGCACTAACCCAGTCTGTCTTGCCTAGCTGATCCAGCCGCAGTTCTCTTGCCAGTAGCAAAACCAGCCCCAGTTTCTCTTGCCAGTAGCTGTCCAGCCGCTCTCTCTTTCCAGTACGATTCACCGCTCCTCTTGCCATAGCTGATTCACCGCAGTCTCTCTTGCCGTAGCTGATCCAGCCCCGTCTCTCTTGCCATACTGATCCACCGCAGTCTCTTTGCCAGTACTATCCAGCCCCATCTCTCTTGCTATAGCTGATCCACCGCAGTCTCTCTTCCAGTAGCTGATCCAGCCGCGTCTTTCTCTTGCAGTAGTGATCCAGCCCCAGCCTTTCCCCCGTATTCCCGCCTGCAACATGCAATCTGCAAAACAAAAGTTCACAAAAAACTGGCGGTGCATATACTTCAGCAGTCATTTAGACATTGTAAATTTTTTATTTTTTTGTTCCTCTTCTACCCGTCCTGGTACTTGTTCCTTGTATTTTCCACTTTTCTACCCAAATTAATCTTGGTAGATACCTCTTTAATTTATCCATACACCTTCTACTTTAATTGTACCACCTTTACTTTTATTGTACCCCTGTTTACTTTTTCATTGTACCCCCTGTCTGCTTCTTTAATTGGCCCCCGCTACTTTCATTTACCACCTTTTACTTCTTTCATTTACCACCGTTATTCTTTATTTTACCACCTGTCACTTCTTTCATTGTCCCCCCTGTCTACTTCTTTCATTGTACCACCTGTCTACTTCTTTCATTTATCACCTGTCTATTTTTTTCATTGTCCCCCCTGTCTACTCTTTATTTTACATGTTTGCTTCTTTAATTTACCCCCTTCTACCTCCATCATTTTTTTTTATTTCTGAAAATATCTGCTCTTTCCTCCTTTTATATTCATTTACCCCACCACCTGTGCCCAAACTGTGGCATTGCTTCTTCCACCCCAAACCCTTAGACCATCTGTGGCATTGCTTTTTCACCCCTCTTGGCATTGCTTTTCCCCCCTCATCGGCACCATCGTGGCGTTATTTTCCACCTTCACCACCTGTGACCCATTGTCTACTCAAGAAATGTGCCTAGAAAACCCATCTTTGTTACTATTTCTGCAATTCCCTTTACCAAACCCAAAACTAAAAACCACCCCCTCCCCCACTTCCACTCCTACCCAAACCCCCTCCACTATCACCCCCACCATTTCCCCACCACCAACACCACTAACACACCACCACCACCACACCCCCACCCAACCCCTCACCCCTACCACCTGTCAATATTACTTTAATCACTGAAGTAGGGAATTAAAGTAATGTCTAATATTACACTTAGAACTACACCTCATGATAATCCGCATCTCACCTGCTCCACTGGACTCTTTCCCCCCTCACTTCAGACTAAACAAATACTTTATAACATGTCCAAAAATCTTGGTAGCTTTTTTTAGACATTTTGCCATCCAGGGCTTTATCATAAAAATTAAAAAAAAATAACGAGAAGACGTTGATCTATATCAAAAGCGAGGGGAA
>NC_069421.1:59017006-59045930 GCF_026875155.1 Cherax quadricarinatus
GGTAGTATATGTTATATGGTTATACGGTAGTTTATTTTTATACGGGTTTACTGGTTATAGGGTTTAGTTTTGGTAGTATACTTTTATACTGGTTATATGGTAGTATACGTTTACTGGTAGTATACTGTTATACTGGTAGTATACCTTTTATACTGGTAGTATACCTTTTATATGGTAGTATACCGTTATACTGGTAGTATACCGTTATACTGGTAGTATACTGTTATACTGGTAGTATACCGTTATACTGGTAGTATACCTTTATACTGGTAGTATACCGTTATACTGGTAGTATACTGTTATACTATAGGTATAACAGTCCCTTTCAAGGCAGGAGAAATTTTCAGAACTTTAGCGTGTACAAATAACCTTCACTAACAGTGTAAATTCAGTCAATCATCTGAAGTACTGGGGACGCTTAAAGTCTCCTGAACTATACTCCTTGGAACACAGGCGAGAAAGATACATCATATTGTACACCTGGATAATTTCACAATGAAATCACTCCATATGAAAACAAGAGACTTGGCAGACAGTTCAAAATATCTCAAAAGAAAAGCAGGGGAGCGATGAGTACACTGAGAGAGAACTCAAGTGTCAGGGGACCAAGACTCTACAAAACGCGCTCCCGCATTACCTAACAGGAACTACCAACATGCTCCCGATTGTTTTTAAATGTGGACTTCATGAGTTCCTGATCATCCGGGCTGTGATGCACACGTTGAGGTGCGCACGGTGGGCATTCCGGGGATCAACGCCCCCGCGGCCCGGTCCATGACCAGGTCTCCTGGTGGATCAGGGCCTGATCAACGAGGCTATTACTGTAATAAAGTTGGTAGAATTACCGACAATATGTAAAGTAAAAGGACACAAGTGCAACTAATGTGACATTTATTGTGGCAACGTTTCGCTCTCCAGGAGCTTTATCAAGCCATTACAAACAATACATACCCTGTATTGTTTGTAATGGCTACATACCCTGTGGAGGCTGTGACAAGATTTACGTAGGTGAAACAGCAAGAAACCTCGACACCCGCCTCAATGAACACATTTACGCATGTAGGAACGATAACTTGAACAACGCCTGTGTACAACACCGAAATTCCACCAATCATCTCATGAAATTCAGAGGGCGCCCAATTAGTGATCAAAGAAACTAATTTCCGCAGACGCAAGTGCCTCGAATCAGCACTGATCGCTGTTTCGAATACAATTAAACAAAACAACGGCAGCTTCACCATCTCCGAAGTCTTAGCAAGAATCCTCCTGAAAAACAGTAAACCCTGCCATCACATAGTCTCTCCTGTTATACTACACAAAGCACATTAGAGTCAACACTGAAACAAGCTGCCTCTTTCCAGTCTATATTTGTCCAACCTATTTTTATGTTACCCAAGTAATAGCTTTTATATCCTTTTACTCTTGTACGAATCAATTGCTCTATCATATTGTATTACTTTTGTCACTACCACTACTACTACTACTACTACTACCACTAGTGAACATCGAAATGTTACCTCACTAGTATTGCGCCTCACTCTGAGCCTTTATATACCCTCTGTGTCCATGTATTGTTTGTAATGGCTTGATAAAGCTCCTGGAGAGCGAAACGTTGCCACAATAAATGTCACATTAGTTGCACTTGAGGCTATTACTGCTTGCCGCACGTAGTCCAACGTACTGACTTTAGGTATCTGTCCAGCTCCCTCTTGAAGACAACCAGGGGCCTATTGGTAATTCCCCTTATGGCCTGGTGGGAGGCTGTTGAACAGTCTTGGGCCCTGGACACTTATTGTGTTTTCTCTTAGTGTACCAGTGACGCCCCTAGTTTTCACTGGGGGTATGTTGCATCTCCTGCCAAGTCTTTTGCTTTCTTAGGGAGTAATTTCTGTGTGCAGATTAGGTATCAGTCCTTTCAGGATCTTCCAGGTGTAGATTATGATGTATCTCTCTCGCCTGAGCTCCAGTGAGTACAAGTCAAGTGATACAAGAGTTCCCAGTAGTTAAAGTGTTTGATGGTTCTCTATACACTGGTCTGGGACCGGGCATCAGGGGGCAGCAACCCCTGAAACTGACTTCATAAATGCATCTTCTTGCGACTTTAATCTATAGTGTAGATTAGCTCTTTAATTTATGGGGAAGCGCTAAACCCGCAGGTGTCATATATCTCCTGGATTATTATTATTATAATCAAGGGGGAAGCGCTAAACCCAGAGGATTATACAGCGCCTGGGGGGGGGGATGTGGAAGGCATTCAGGCTTAATTTGGGAAACTGGAGCACAGATCCAATTCCCTAAATCAAGAGCCCCTCACCAACATCAAGGAACCTTCCTTGAGGGGATATATCTCCTGGAGAATGGGTGGTAATGAGATTCAATTCAAGGAGGGTAATGAGTGTTCTGAATCCTTGGATCAAGAGCCCATCGTTGGCATAAAACCTTGAAGGATTTAAAATGACCCCATCGCTGACATGAGTATGTAAGATGACACAAACTGAGATAACTCACTAGTGAAACAACTTACCTTGTCTTGAGAAAGTTATCTTAGAGGTCCTCCTTGAAGTAGTTACCTCAGAGAACCTCCTTGAAGTAGTTATCTTAGAGGTCCTCCTTGAAGTAGTTATCTTAGAGGTCCTCCTTGAAGTAGTTATCTTAGAGGTCCTCCTTGAAGTAGTTATCTTAGAGGTCCTCCTTGAAGTAGTTATCCTGGCTCAAGTTCACACGTACTAATACAAAAGTTATCCTCAGTAACTAATCACGCTTCTCCATTTCTCAGTTGTTTTTCCGTACACTGTACCTCTCAAGAATATAACTTAAATTATCTGATCATCACTGACAACAACAACAGAACTGAAACGAAAAGTGTACAATTTTATTTAAGGAAGGATGAATGAGAGGGGTCGAGTTTAGGGCGGGGCAGCACACACACTCACACCTCTTAGCACGGTGGCTTCACCAAGACTGAGCCTTGAGCCCTGAGCCCTGGCTGCCCTGCCCCACACACCTCAACACTCACCCTCCGTTGCCAAGTGTCTTCGTTACGTGTCTAAAAAGTGCCTTTTCTGGTGTCTCTTTGAGTGTTCATGAAGGCTAATACGCTGTACACTTTTGTCCCACTTGATTATTGTCTTCCTCAAGTGGCTAAGTGGTCAGTACATACCAGGGGAATTTTTTAATTCTTGGTAACGCACCACAAACTGAGTTTCTGTTGCCCTTTTGGTATATACACTGAAATTTATATACATACTGTTGCTCTAAGCTCTTTGTAATGTTTATATATATATATATATTATATATATATATATATATATATATATATATATTATATATATATATATATATATATATACATACACCAAGTCTACTCTCTCAGTTATGTTTATACTGGAAGTTTATTCTCTTAGTAACTCTAACATAGACACGCGAGGTATTATTTTCTCAGCAATGTTTACATATATACTAGAGGTCTACTCTCTCAGTAATCGAGGCTCCTCGCTTGCCACTCCACACGCCTTCCACGTCCTATCCAGTTACATTATGGGTCCTGACTTATGGGAAGCCAGTGTGTACACAGTGACATCCTATTCAATGACTCTTATGGTTCCAGATTTATGGGACACCAGTGTTTATAAAGTGATGTCCTATTCAATGACTTCTATGAATCCAGACATATGGAACACCCCAGTTTTTATAGACTGACGTCCTGTCCAGTGACCATATGGTCCCTGCCTTTTATGGGGACACCAGTGTTACCAAGGTGGCTGTGGCGAAGGGTTATCCGTCAGGAGGCTGAACAAGTGTCCCAACACGGGTCTTTTTGAAATGACCCGTAACTGGTTAAAACCCGCTGGCTTAACCCAGTTAGAGTTTACATCTCACAGTAAAGAATGATCGCTATATAGTTACCAGTACCTGTGGGTTACCTGTTGTCGCTTCTGGAAGTCACCGTCCCGAAGGCCGGTCCCAGACCAGGACTCCTGGTTGCTGGCCTGATACACCAGGCTGTTGTAGGAGAAGGCATTACAGAGACGAAGCCGGGAATAAGATTCATACAAGGAAAGGTTGTGTATTAGGGGATTCAACCTCTCCTCCCTGTACAGATGCTCCTGGTGTCTACTCTATTTCTTGTTCCTCCTGTCCTCTTCAATACTTTGGAGAAACTGGTCGATCTCTTTCTGACAGACTTAGGGAGCACAAAAATAGTGTTAGGCTTGCCGACACTAACAATGCTCTTTTCTGTCATGTCAGAGATCACAGTCATCCTATTGACTGGTCTGCTAAAACTGTCTTCCCTACTTCCAACTTTAACAGTCGCCGTCTGGTTGAATCCTCCCTAATACACTACTTTCCATGTATGAATCTTACCACCAGGTTATGTCCACCAAAATTAGTGTAGTAATACGAAAAAGCTACGGGTTGCCTGTGTTAAGTCACAAGGTTATGAGCCTCTTCTTTCGTTTGTATAACATAAAATGAATGACAAGAATGTGGATGGGAGGGACTTGGGTAAAAGGATTGCGGTAGGAAAGAGCAACGAAAAAAAAAGTTATGGGCAGACAGGAAGAGAGCAGTAAGAAAGGTTAAGTGGTATGGCCATTTTGGATGAGTTTCAACAGAGAGGAATTTGTCAAATAGTGACGAATGGTGTTTCTTGTTGGGTACCTGCTACACACAGCTATGTAAGAACAAAGAAAAGTTTTTTTTTATCTCAATGCGGCACAAAATAGTGTACCTTGCACGGAATAAAACATTGTTAGGTATAAAAGAAAGCCACTAGTATGCAGTACTATAGGGGGTTTTGGAGAAGGACAAGATGAAGAACAGAAGAGTATGGACTCATAAGGTGATCTTTATTTCTGTTATTGTGTGTGGCAGGAGAGCTAGCGGCAGGCCTCTGTCACATGACCCAAAGCTCCACTCAGCGGGTCATCATGTGACTAATACCAAGACAAGAGATAATCTCATATTTCTCCTTATAGAAAAAACACCACCACCACCACCACTCATCTCACACACACTCATCTCATCACCACTCATCTCACCACCACTCATCTCATCACCACTCATCTCAACACCACTCATCTCACACCACTCATCTCACCACCACTCATCTCACCACCACTCATCTCGCCACCACTCATCTCACCACCACTCATCTCACCACCACTCATCTCATCACCACTCATCTCACCACCACTCATCTCATCACCACTCATCTCACCACCACTCATCTCACCACCACTCATCTCACCACCACTCATCTCACCACCACTCATCTCGCCACCACTCATCTCACCACCACTCATCTCATCACCACTCATCTCACCACCACTCATCTCATCACCACTCATCTCACCACCACTCATCCACCACCACTCATCTCACCACCACTCATCTCATCACCACTCATCTCATCATCACTCATCTCACCACCACTCATCTCATCACCACTCATCTCACCACCACTCATCTCACCACCACTCATCTCACCACCACTCATCTCACCACCACTCATCTCACCACCACTCATCTCACCACCACTCATCTCACCACCACTCATCTCATCACCACTCATCTCACCACCACTCATCTCACCACACTCATTCTTACCACCACTCATCTCACCACCACTCATCTCACCACCACTCATCTCACCACCACTCATCTCACCACCACTCATCTCACCACCATTCATCTCACCACCACTCATCTCATCGCCACTCATCTCACCACCACTCATCTCACACCACTCATCTCATCACCACTCATCTCACCACCACTCATCTCACCACCACTCATCTCACCACCACTCATCTCACCACCACTCATCTCACCACCACTCATCTCATCACCATTCATCTCACCACCACTCATCTCACCACCACTCATCTCACCACCACTCATCTCACCACCACTCATCTCACCACCACTCATCTCACCACCACTCATCTTGTCATGTGGGTTTTCGATACGTGGATGGGAAAAAATACTCACGTAGGCTGGTAGTACGTATAATAATATATAACGGGAAGTATGGAAAGCGCCAACAGCCGACCTGTCTCTCTCTGCTGCCTACTACGACTGACTCACAATGTCTACAGGGTGAGGGTGTTTGAAATCCTGCTATGGTCAGCAGCAATACGAATAATCAGTCAGTGATTCACGCAGACGGTTGGTAGTGAGTCATCTACTGGTACACTGGTTACTGGTAACTGGTTACTAGGAACTGGTACTACTACTGAGAGCTCGGCGATGCTAACGTATGTTGTCCCGACATACAACTAATACAAACTAGAGACAGCAGGTGTACGGCT
The DNA here is from genome assembly GCF_026875155.1 of Cherax quadricarinatus. Lineage (NCBI taxonomy): Eukaryota > Metazoa > Arthropoda > Malacostraca > Decapoda > Parastacidae > Cherax > Cherax quadricarinatus. The sequence continues at coordinate 59,023,321 of NC_069421.1, forward strand.
TGGGCTGATTCTATACAATGTCAAAGTACACAACAATTGAACTTTAAATAAAATACATAAGTAGAATATTGGAATGAAGCTTACATAATTGAAACTGTAATAAAACTGTAACGCAATACAAGGTATAATAAAAGCACAACTCCCCCAAAGAAACTCAACGTTGGGATTACACAATAGAAGTGATAAAAAAAAATTTGATCGATCGATCTGTATTCATGTGATCTACGGATTCTGAGGAAGGAATATATACAAAGAAAGAAGTGTTTAACAGAAAGGCAGATTCGGTGCACTCAAATCTAGACTGTTAACTCTCAGAATTCGGAAGAACGTAACACACCCCAAAAAAATTCTTGAATACTGATAAGTTGATACTGTAATTATTCATCTATACAGGTTATTTACATTTAACCCCAACTCTGCTAGGGTGAGATTGATATATGCAGAATGGGTGTCATCTCGGGGAGGATAAAAACTCTGTTGCACGGGCTAACTCTTTGCTGTATTTGAGGCAAATCTGATTGGTATTACAAATGATACTTGAGGATTTCTCAATACCTGTTGTGTACGTAGGGAATAACGACATTCAGGTTGACGTCTGACTGAGTATCAGAGGTAGAGAGTACGGGATCAGGAGGATTTTTCAGAGTCTGTCACATTATCGGGGTTGGAGCATCATTATCATCACATACTAACTTCAATAAATCTAAACGCATTCTTTATACTGACCATACTAATTTCTCTAACCTTATACTTATTACCATGATATTTAAAACTACTCGATAAGGACCAACAAACTTTTGATCAAGCTAGGCATTGCAGACATTTTGTTAAAGTTAGTCAGCAATAACTCTCGAACCTACTTTGTTTTTGGGATGGCTTGCTCGAGTGTTTGCGACTCTTGTAATTCTGCTGTTGATTTATGAAGTGTTTCACGGATTTTTCTAAAAACACTTTGAGCTAAGCTGGTACGAGTTGTATGAAATCATCGGGGTTGTAATTTGGTTTCGGGTTAGAATATAGCAACTCATAAGAAAACGTTTATCTACACCATACAATGCATAATGGGAGTGTCACCTATAAAACATGTAAGCAGAATTTATAGCACCTGCACTCAGGTATAACTTCATCCCAAGTTTCACTTTTGGGGATTGATAGTGGCTCTCAAGACATCAAGTACTTTCTTATTGGTACTTCCGTAACCCATTGCTGGCGGGATGATGAAAAAACAATGGTGGATTTAGAGATCTTGTACAAGGTACACAAATTTTCAAGAATCTCATTACAGAATTCACCTCCATTATCTGTTACTAGGGACTTAGGGGTGGTATGCCTGCAGATAATACGTTCTTTAAAGCTTTAGCTATGTCTCGGCAGTCTTATCTGCAATAGGAATTAACTCACAATATCTGGTGAAATGGTCTACCAAAAACACACAGATGTTTGTTTGCCTTGGAGGGAACATTGGAAATTAGTAAACAAATCATTGCAAACTCTTTCCCACGGTTCACTAGTGTTGGATACACTTGGATTGGATTAGGACCATTAGCATTACCTTTATGTTGCATGCAGACACACATTTTTAACATACCAAAATATCAGTTGCCATACGAGGCCAAAAGTATTTCAATCTGGCTTGTTTAACTGAACGATCCTTTACCAGGGTGCGCAACACCTGGTACATCGTGAACTAGCAGTAAGGCAACATTCACTAGTGACTCTGGAATTACAAAACTGGTAAACTCTTCTGCTAGGGTACCCCAACTCGGCTGTTCGATACAGTAATTCTTGGTTCATGACAAAGTCACTGATGGGTGCTGGTGGCTTCACAGTCAGAATAAGATCTTCCTGGAGCAGGAATCGAATCACACCAGACCACATGGGATCTGTTCGTTGAGCATTCTTACATCTCACACTAAATGGAGGGTCTGCAGTTACTATACTAACATGTCGCGATAAGGCATCTGCGAACTTTTGACTTGTCAGGTAAATTTCAAAGGGGGGGATTAAACTCTTGGATAGTCAAGGTCCATCTGGCAAAACCTTCCAGTAGGTTGTTTGTTCTGGAATAAAGGTATCAGTGGAGCGTGGTCTGTGAAGACATGAACAAGTACTGATAAATAATGTCTCGGAAGTGATTTAAAGACCATACTTTTGCTAAAGCTTCTTGCTCAGTTACTGTATAAACATTCAGCCTTCGAAAGGGACTCGGCTAGCAAATGCAACTGCGTTTTACTTGCCATCAGTCTTCTGAGCTAGTACAGCACCTATGCCAATAGAACTAACTTTCAGTTTCAGATAGAAGGGCTTAGAAAAATCTGGAAATTTCAAAATTGGAGCAGATGTTAGCTTTTCTTTTAAAAGTTTGGAATGGCTCTTCTTGATGGAAGGTCCAGAAAAAAGGGAAAGCATCTTTCTTAAGAAAACTCAGTTAGAGGAGCAGTTTATGGAAGAAAAATTGGCAATGAAAGATCTATAAAAACCTGCTAAGCCCACAAAGGATCTTACAGCATCAGCAGTTTTGGGAGTTGGAAAATTTAGTACTGCAGTTACTTTACTTTGTCGTCGTAACCCCTCTAGGAGTGACTACGTGACCAAGAAACTTAATTTCTGATCTAAAAAATTGACATTTGGGACATTTGATCTTTAAATTGGCTTCTTCAAGCTTACCAAGTACTACATCAGTCTTTTCAAGTGTGTATCCACGTCTTTAGACATGACGATTACGTCATCTAAGTACACCACAAGTGCATTACCTATGAGACCTCTAAAGATATTAGTCATGAGCCTTGAGAACGTGATAGGGGAGGATCATAATCCAAACGCCATACAGAGGAAGTAATAGTGACCTGTAGGAGTGGAGAATGCAGTTAGCTCTTGGCTGTCCTCATGAAGAGGGACTTGCCAAAACCCTTGTAACAAGTCCAGGGTTGAAAAGACTTTATCTCCGATGTTACGTAAAAGATCACCCAGTACAGGAAGTGGGAAGCAATATGGGATAGTTTTCGCATTTAACTTCCTAAAGTCAATCACTGGGAACCAAGTACCATTACCTATGAGACCTCTAAAGATATTAGTCATGAGCCTTGAGAACGTGATAGGGGAGGATCATAATCCAAACGCCATACAGAGGAAGTAATAGTGACCTGTAGGAGTGGAGAATGCAGTTAGCTCTTGGCTGTCCTCATGAAGAGGGACTTGCCAAAACCCTTGTAACAAGTTCAGGGTTGAAAAGACTTTATCTCTGATGTTACGTAAAAGATCACCCAGTACAGGAAGTGGGAAGCAATATGGGATAGTTTTCGCATTTAACTTCCTAAAGTCAATCACTGGGAACCAAGTACCATCCTTCTTAGGTACTAGGATCAAGGGTGCATTCCAAGGTGAATTGCTAGGTGCATAATCCATCATCAAGCATTTGTTTGATCAATTCTTCTGCGACAGCAACTTGTAATGAGGTTTCTGTACGGCAGGTATATTGATAGGTCTAGTACCAGGTTCAAGTGGAATATGATGGGACAATAAGTTCGTTATACCCATTTTCCCTCACCTGGTAAGGCAATGGCTTTACGACGTTTGTTAAACAGAGTCAACAAAAGCTTGACTTCATCTGGGAAGTCAGGGGGAGCTATGTCTTTCTCCTCAACTGGTGGAACAGATTGATCCAGTGAAGTGGATGAGGTCTCCCTGGTAGAAATAGCACCAACCCACTGGTCAGGTGACAACTCATCCTCTACCTGAACAGGGAAAGGATAGTGAACAAGTCAACAAGATTGGTATTTGCTCTGAGACGAGCACTGTGACCAAAAAGTGTTAGCTAGGAAGAAATGGATCTTACTATCTCTTACAAACATTAAGGATGGTTCAACAAATAGACCTTTACTTGCAGGAATCACTGTCAACTAGACGTTATCACCATCTGGAACACTAGGAACAACAACAACACTCTAGTGGAAGCACTAGCTGGGGACAGAAACGTCTTTCTGCGGGACGCATGTGACATCAACAAGAGATGGCATTACTAGTTGCAAGTAATTGTTTTCCGACAAGGCGTCCCCTGTGGAGAAACTACTACTTGAACTAGCAGACATTGCAGGGATAGGCTCAGCACTCAAGGTGGTCAGAGCGTCCTCGGACACTTGAGGTAACTGGACACTATCTTGCAAGTCTGAAGTTGCAGGAACACAGACAGGAGTGACAGGATCATCAGTGCTGACCGCTTGGGTATGCTACTGGAAAATGCACTGGCCTGTAAGGACTTAATACGAATGTCGTACTCTGCGGCAGTATGGCAGTTAGGGCTGTAAGGGGTTCCATCGTCACAGTTGGAGGATTAGCCTCATAAGCACACACGGAAGCAGGCGGCATTAATTCTTTGATTGCTCCAAAAGCTGCTATTTTAGCAAACGACGCTGTGGATGGTTTATCCTCGTCAGGGACAAAAGCTGAGGACTGGACAGCATTGATAAATGATGATAAAAGTTTGTCTAATCTAACAGCAAATGCACTCAACGATTCATTAGTCATGAGTGTAGCATTCACTAGTTCCCTAAGAACGACATATGGATCAGCTGTTTTTACTGGTACGAGGAAAGAACGAATCAGTTTCCTCATATTGTGACCACTTAGTAAGATTCCTGAAGTCTCGCATATCAAGGAGATAAAACAACGTGAACAGCAGCAGGGACCGATGAAGAGCTTCTTTCGCAAGTCTGAAAGACTTTCCTCTGAAGGAGGACTGTCAACTAGAGCATTAAAAACGAGAACGAATGGAGTAAAAACCCTGCTTCAAGACTATGTACATGGCCATTGAATAAAGGTAACGCATCAAGGGAATCACGAGTAAAACCATAGTGTCTCAGTGTCTGGGTCGGTCTGTCAGTCCATAAGGAACTGTGAGGGCTGATGACAGGAGCAGCAGTAGCCTGAGAGGTCTGAGTGTCGACATTCACTAAAGTATAACTTGACGGTATGTGAGACATAATGGCGAAGAAGTTGCACGAGAACAAATAAGGCAAAAATAATGAACAATAAAAATTATATAAAATGCTAAAATTGAAATAAAAGAGATGTAACTAATTCTGCAGAAGTAAAAAAAAATAATGTCTAAGATACACTGCAAGAGGAAGAACAACTCAATGTAAAGGACTGCTGGACAAGATAAAAAAAATACATTGAAATTTACAAGTAAAAATATTACTGGAGACTGAATTAAATGCAAAATGAGCTGTCTGTACTCTTGCTAATAAAGTAAATAACTAATAAAACTGTAAATCAATGTAAAAAGTATAAAATAAAATCACTAAATTGGATGCAACGAGAGATAAAATGGAAAATTTAATATTTCAAGAATGCATAAACAAAATTAAAATATAATACAAAGACAACATGAGGAAAAATAATAAAATGAAAAACAAGACTCAAACAATAATGAACTGAGAATAATAATGTCAATAAAAGAAAATAATTCACTGCAGAACAAGTGCAACAAAATAAGGTGCAGAAATAATCACTGCAGTAAAAAAGTTACACTGGGAAAGTGTAGGATAAATAATAAAATAAAAATATGAAGAAAAACTGATTGAACACTTTAACTCTTAATTGTAAATTAGACTAAACAATTTACTCAGAGTAAAGAAAACACTTTACGTTAAAATAGTAATTGAAATTACACTAAGAGTGAATTTGTTCAAAGAAATATGAAAAATATGAATAAAAAGAAAACAAGAAACAAAACTGGAAGTGTAAAAATACAGTGGCGGGGCCAAACACTTACAAGTGGCGGGGCACACAACACTTACAAGTGGCGGGGCACACAACACTTAAAAAGTGGCGGGGGACACAACACTTTCAAGTGGCGGGGGCACACAACACTTACAAGTGCGAGGCACACAACACTTAAATGGGGCACACAACACTTACAAGTGGCGGGGCACACAACACTTACAAGTGGCAGGACACACAACACTTACAAGTGGTGGGGCACACAACACTTACAAGTGGCAGGGGCACACAACACTTACAAGTGGCGGGGCACACAACACTTACAAGTGGCGGGGCACACAACACTTACAAGTGGGGGGCACACAACACTTACAAGTGCGAGGCACACAAACACTTAAAAAGTGGCGAGGCACACAACACTTACAATGGCGGGGCACACAACACTTACAAGTGGGAGGCACACAACACTTACAAGTGGCGGGGCACACAACACTTACAAGTGGCGAGGCACACAACACTTACAATGGGGGGCACACAACACTTACAAGTGGCGAGGCACACAACATTACAAGTGGCGGGGGACACAACACTTTCAAGTGGCGGGCACACAACACTTACAAGTGGGGGGGCACTACAACACTTACAAGTGCCGAGGCACACAACACTTACAAGTGGCGAGGCACACAACACTTACAAGTGGCGAGGCACACAACACTTACAAGTGGCAGGGCCACAACACTTACAAGTGGCGGGGCACACAAAAACTTACAAGGGAAGGCACCAAACACTTACAAGTGGCGGGGCACACAACACTTACAAGTGGCGGGGCACACACAAAACTTACAAGTGGCGGGGGGACACAACACTTACAAGTGGCGGGGCACCCCAACACTTACAAGTGGCGGGGGACACAACACTTACAAGTGGCGGGGCACACAACACTTACAAGGGGGCGGGGCCCCACAACACTTACAAGTGGCGAGGCACACAACACTTACAAGTGGTGGGGCAACACAACACTTACAAGTGGCGGGCACACAACACTTACAAGTGGCGGGGCACACAACACTTACAAGTGGCGGGGCACACAACACTTACAAGTGGCAGGGCCCACAACACTTACAAGTGGCGGGGCACACAACACTTACAAATGGCGGGGCACACAACACTTACAAGTGGCGGGGCACACAACAAATTTCAAGTGGCGGGCACACAACATTTTCAAGTGGCGGGCACACAACACTTACAAGTGGGGGCACACAACACTTACAAGTGGCGAGGCACACAACACTTCAAGTGGCGGGGGACACAACACTTACAAGTGGCAGGGCAGCACCAACACTTACAAGTGGGGGGCACACAACACTTACAAGTGGCGGGGCACACAACACTTACAAGTGGCGGGGCACACAACACTTACAAGTGGCGGGGCACACAACACTTACAAGTGGCAGGGCACACAACACTTTCAAGTGGCGGGGCACACAACACTTACAAGTGGCGGGGCACACAACACTTACAAGTGGCGAGGCACACAACACTTACAAGTGGCGGGGCACACAACACTTACAAGTGGCAGGGCACACAACACTTACAATGGCGGGGCACCACAAAACTTACAAGTGCGGGGCACACAACACTTACAAGTGGGGGGGCACAAACACTTTACAAGTGGCGGGGGACACAACACTTACAAGTGGCAGGGCACACAACACTTACAAGTGGCGGGGCACACAACACTTACAAGTGGCGGGGCACACAACACTTACAAAATGGCGGGCACACAACACTTACCCAAATGGCGGGGCACACAACACTTTCAAGTGGCGGGCACACAACACTTACAAGTGGCGGGGCACCAACACTTACAATTTGGGGGGGCACACAACAAATTACAAGTGGCGAGGCACACAACACTTACAAGTGGCGGGGCACACAACACTTACAAGTGGCAGGGCACACAACACTTACAAGTGGCGGGGCACACAACACTTACAAGTGGCGGGCACACAACACTTACAAGTGGCGGGGCACACAACACTTACAAGTGGGGGGGCACACAACACTACAATGGCAGGGCACACAACACTTACAAGTGGCGGGGCACACAACACTTACAAGTGGGGGCACACAACACTTACAAGTGGCGGGCACACAACACTTACAAGTGGCGGGGGACACAACACTTACAAGTGGCGGGGCACACAACACTTACAAGTGGCGAGGCACACCAACACTTACAAGTGGCGAGGCACACAACACTTACAAGTGGCGGGGCACACAACACTTACAAGTGGCGGGGCACACAACACTTACAAGTGGTGGGGCACACAACACTTACAAGTGGTGGGGCACACAACACTACAAGTGGCGGGGCACACAACACTTACAAGTGCGGGGCACCACAACACTTACAAGTGGCAGGGCACACAACACTTACAAGTGGTGGGGCACACAACACTTACAAGTGGCAGGGCACACAACACTTACAAGTGGCAGGGCACACAACACTTACAAGTGGCGGGGCACACAACACTTACAAGTGGCGAGGGCACACAACACTTACAATTGGCGGGGCACACAACACTTACAAGTGGCGAGGCACACAACACTTACAAGTGGCGGGGCACACAACACTTACAAGTGGCGGGGCACACAACACTTACAAGTGGCGGGGCACACAACACTTACTAGTGGCGGGGCACACAACACTTACAAGTGGCGGGGCACACAACACTTACAAGTGGCGGGGCACACAACACTTACAAGTGGCGAGGCACACAACACTTACAAGTGGGGGCACACAACCTTACAAGTGGGGGGGCACACAACACTTACAAGTGGCAGGGGGCCCCACAAAAACTTACAAGTGGCGGGGGACACAACACTTACAAGTGGCGGGGCACACAACACTACAAGTGGCGGGGCCCCAACACTTACAAGTGGCGGGCACACAACACTTTCAAGTGGCGGGCACACAACACTTACAAGTGGCGAGGCACACAACACTTACAAGTGGCGGGGCACACAACACTTTTCAAGTGGCGGGGGACCCCAACACTTTCAAGTGGCGGGGCACACAACCCCTTACAAGTGGTGGGGACACAACACTTACAAGTGGCGGGCACACAACACTTACAAGTGGCGAGGCACACAACACTTACAAGTGGTGGGGCACACAACACTTACAAGTGGCGGGGCACACAACACTTACAAGTGGCGGGGCACACAACACTACAACTGGCGGGGCACACAACACTTACAAGTGGCGGGGACACAACACTTACAATGCGGGCACAAACACTTACAAGTGGCGGGGCACACAACACTTACAAGTGGCAGGGCACACAACACTTACAAGTGGTGGGGCACACAACACTTACAAGTGGCAGGGACACACAACACTTACAAGTGATGGGGGACACACAACACTTACAATGGCAGGGCACACAACACTTACAAGTGGCGGGGCACACCCAAAACTTACAAGTGATGGGCACACAACACTTACAAGTGGCAGGACACACAACACTTACAAGTATGGGGGCACACAACACTTACAAGTGGCAGGGCACACAAAAACTTACAATGGTGGGGCACACAACACTTACAAGTGGCGGGGCACACAACACTTACAAGTGGCCAGACACCAACACCAATGAGGGCAAACACTTACAAGTGGCAGGACACACAACACTTACAAGTGATGGGGCACACAACACTTACAAGTGGCAGGGCACCAACACTTGCAAGTGGCAGGGGACACAACACTTACAAGTGTGGGGCACACAACACTTACAAGTGGCAGGACACACATCCTTACAAGTGATGGGGCACACAACACTTACAAGTGGCAGGGCACACAAAAACTTACAAGTGGGGGGCCCCACAACACTTACAAGTGCAGGACACACAGCACTTACAAGTGATGGGGCACACAAAAACTTACAAGTGGGGGGGCACACAAACTTACAAGTGGTGGGGGACACAACACTTACAAGTGGCGAGGCACACAACACTTACAAGTGGCGGGGCACCCCAACACTACAAGTGGCGGGCACACAACACTTACAAGTGGCAGGCACACAACACTTACAAGTGGCGGGGCACACAACACTTACAGTGGCGGGGCACACAACACTTACAAGTGGCGGGGCACACAACACTTACAAGTGGCGGGGCACACAACACTTACAAGTGGCGGGGCACACAAAACTTACAAGTGGCGAGGCACACAACACTTACAAGTGGCGGGCACACAACACTTACAAGTGGCGGGGCACAAAAACACTTACAAGTGGCGGGCACACAACACTTACAATGGGGGGGCACACAACACTTTCAAGTGGGGGGCACACAACACTTACAAGTGGCGAGGCACACAACACTTACAAGTGGGGGGGCACACAACACTACAAGTGGCGGGGCACACAACACTTACAAGGGGCGGGGCCCCAACACTTACAACTGCGGGGCACACAACACTTACAAAATGGCGGGTACACAACACTTACAAGTGGCGGGGGACACAACACTTACAAGTGGCGGGCCCCACAACACTTACAAGTGGCAGGGCACACAACACTACAAGTGGGGCACACAACACTTACAAGTGGGAGGGCACACAACACTTACAAGTGATGGGGCACACAACACAAAATGCAGGCACAAACACTTACAATGGGGGCACACAAAACTTACAAGTGATGGGGCACAACACTTACAAGTGCGACACACAAACACAATGATGGCACAAAAAATTACAAGTGCAGGCACACAACACTTACAAGTGGTGGGGCCAAAAACACTACAAGTGATGGGGCACACAAACTTACAAGTGGCAGGACACAAACATTACAAGTGATGGGCAACAAACATTAAAGTTGGCAGTGACACAAACAAACTTCAATGAGGGGACACAACACTTACAATGCAGGGCACAACAAATTACAATGGCAGGACAAACATTACAATTATGGGGACACAACACTTTCAAGTGGCGCAAACATTTAAATTTACAAGTGATGGGCAAACAAAACTTACAAGTGGCAGGGCACACAACACTTACAAGTGGGGCACACAAACACTTTCAAGTGCAGACACAAACACTTAAAGTGATGGGGGCACACAACACTTACAAGTGGCGGGCACACAACCTTACAATGGCGGGCACACAAACATACAAGTGGCAGGCACAAACACTTACAAGTGTGGGGGACACACATTACAAGTGGCAGACACACAAACATACAATGATGGGGCACACAACACTTTCAAGTGGGAAGGCACACAACACTTACAAGTGGCGGGCACACAACACTTACAAGTGATGGCACCAACATACAAGTGGCAGACCCAACACTTACAAGTGATGGGCACACAACACTTACAAGTGGCAGGCACACAACACTTACAAGTGGTGGGGCACACAACCCCTTTCAAGTATGGGCACACACCTTACATGGCAGGACACACAACACTTACATGATGGGCACACAACACTTACAGTGGCCCGACACACAACACTTACAAATATGGGCACACAACATTACAATGGCCCGGGCCCCAAACACTTTTCAAGTGGCGGGGACACAACATTACAATGATGGGGCACACAACACTTACAATGGCAGGCACCATCACTACAAGGATGGGGCACACAACATTTCAAGTGGCGGGGACCAACATTACAAGTGGGGGGCACCAAAACTTCAAGTGCAGGGAAAACCACTACAATGTGGGGACACAACACTTACAAGTTCGGGGGACACAAAACTTAAAATGGGGGGCACACACAAAATATTTTCCTACATTTTTTTTGTATATTTCTTACAAAAAAAATCTTTCTGTGACGTACGACAAAAAATGCTGGGAAAAAAAAAGGTGACAAGTCTGCGAGAAGATCAAAGGGAAAAGACACTTTGGGTGTACGAAAAAAAAGGACCATAAAAAAAAAGGAAATTTGGGTCCTGGGGAAAAATCACGCATGAAATACAATGACAAAAACGGAGAATACTGCTGAAAGAACCAAAAAAAAAATGAATGAATTTCTTTACATGGAGGACTGACTAGACACACACAAAAAATACTTACTACAGAAAGATCGCATAAAAAAAAAAAACAGATAAAAATTATGAGATGAGCGATACGAAAAATATTGCAAAATAATCTTACCACCACTCATCTCACCACCACTCATCTCAACCACCACTCATCTCACACCACCCACTGATCTCACCACCACTCATCTCACCACCACTCATCTCACCACCACTCATCTCACCACCACTCATCTCACCAACCACTCATCTCACCACCACTCATCTCACCATCACTCATCTCACACCACTCATCTCACCACACTCATCTCATCACCACTCATCTCACCACCACTCATCTCACCACCACTCATCTCACCACCACTCATCTCACCATCACTCATCTCACCACCACTCATCTCACCATCACTCATCTCACCATCACTCATCTCATCACCACTCCATCTCACCACCACTCATCTCATCACCACTCATCTCACCACCACTCATCTCACCACCACTCATCTCACCACCACTCATCTCACCACCACTCATCTCACCACCACTCATCTCACCACCACTCATCTCACCACCACTCATCTCAACCATCACTCATCTCACCACCACTCATCTCACCATCACTTCATCTCATCACCACTCATCTCACCACCACTCATCTCACCACCACCTCATCTCACCACCACTCATCTCACCATCACTCATCTCACCACCACTCATCTCACCATCACTCATCTCATCACCACTCATCTCACCACCACTCATCTCACCACCACTCATCTCACCACCACTCATCTCACCATCACTCATCTCACCACCACTCATCTCACCATCACTCATCTCACCATCACTCATCTCATCACCACTCATCTCACCACCACTCATCTCACCACCACTCATCTCACCACCACTCATCTCATCACCACCACCCATCATGGAGCATTTACGAGTAAATGCTCCAAATCGGACCGAAACGTCCTCGTAAGCTTCTGTCTTCTATGTGCGGGTTATCTGTGTATTGTTCCAGTCTTGGTGTTGTGTCTTTTCTGTTCTTTATTGACTAATACCTCCACTACACACCACCTCCTCCGATGCTTCCCAAGGTCACAATCCTTCTTTACCATACACGGGATGCAACTCGCCCTCCTTATCCACCAACATCCTCTACGTACCCATATCTTCCAGCCTTCATTAAAATATTCCGAGGGTAATGGCGATAAGAGAGTAGATCGGAGTAGATTCTGTCGCCGTAGAGCTAGTCTATTGTGCACGCAATATCCATCCTGTAGATGGTAGTGGCTAGTTGATAGTGTATCACATATCCATCTTGTGGGCGGTAGTGGCTATTTTATTGTGCACTCCACATCAATCCTGTGGATGGTAGTGGGTAGTTTATCGTGCACCCATATCCATCTTGTGGATGGTATTGGCTGTCTTATTGTCCACCCCATATCCATCCTGTGGAGGGTAGCACAAGAGCACATGTTTACACAAACGGCCTAGGAACTAGGCCCCAAAAGGGTTAACAAGAGTAGATCTGGATTTATATCTACAAATTAACATATCTTTTGTAAGTAAATTCAGAATATTTGCTTAATATGACCGGCACGTTATCACATAAGATAATAACTTTATGTGATATGGTAAAGTATATACTCTATATTCCTCAATAAGTGGACAACTATAACAGGCTAAAATTTAGGATACGACAGGCACATCACCTACTTCCTTAAACTCTTAAGTTTTAAAGTCGAAAAGTTTACATCTTCTGCTTTACTGGTTTTGGTAGACATGTCTGAGGTTAGTTAGAGGTCAAAGTCTTATTTAAGAGGTTCGTGAAGACCCCCTCCACGAGGGAGGTGACTCTTGCTTGGAGGTTCAAGAAGACCTCACGAGCCACAATGACTCTTGCATTTTCTTTACTTACATAACTTATATTCTCAGTCATTTATGTAAGATTAGACTGGTTTACCAGCTGCACCAGCTGCAGTCTTTCTCTTCAGTAGCTGCACTAACCGCAGTCTGTCTTGCCAGTAGCTGCACTAACCGCAGTCTGTCTTGCCAGTAGCTGATCCAGCCGCAGTCTCTCTTGCCAGTAGCAGATCCAGCCGCAGTTTCTCTTGCCAGTAGCTGATCCAGCCGCAGTCTCTCTTGCCAGTAGCTGATTCAGCCGCAGTCTCTCTTGCCAGTAGCTGATTCAGCCGCAGTCTCTCTTGCCAGTAGCTGATCCAGCCACAGTCTCTCTTGCCAGTAGCTGATCCAGCCGCAGTCTCTCTTGCCAGTAGCTGATCCAGCCGCAATCTCTCTTGCTAGTAGCTGATCCAGCCGCAGTCTCTCTTGCCAGTAGCTGATCCAGCCGCAGTCTTTCTCTCTGCAGTAGCTGATCCAGCCGCAGCCTCTTCCCCAGTATGTCCAGCAGCTGCAACATGCAATCTGCAACGCAAAATGTTCACACAATATCTGGCTGGCTGCCATATACGTTCAGCAGTCATTGAGGACATTGTAATTTTTGTTCATCTTTTGTTCCATCTTCTATCCTCGTCCATGGTACTTGTTCCTTGTATTGTACCACTTGTCTACCCAAATTAATCTTAGGTAGATACCTCTTTATTTCATCCATACACCTGTCTACTTTAATTGTACCACCTGTCTACTTTCATTGTACCACCTGTCTACTTCTTTCATTGTACCACCTGTCTGCTTCTTTAATTGTGCCACCTGTCTACTTTCATTGTACCACCTGTCTACTTCTTTCATTGTACCACCTGTCTACTTCTTTCATTGTACCACCTGTCTACTTCTTTCATTGTACCACCTGTCTACTTCTTTCATTGTACCACCTGTCTACTTCTTTCATTGTATCACCTGTCTACTTCTTTCATTGTACCACCTGTCTACTTCTTTCATTGTATCACCTGTTTGCTTCTTTAATTGTACCACCTGTCTACCTCCATCATTCTTTCATTATTTACTGAATAATATCTGCATCTTTCCTCCTTGATATTCATTCACCTCACCACCTGTGCACCATCTGTGGCATTGCTTCTTCACCTCACCATCTGAGCACCATCTGTGGCATTGCTTCTTCACCATCTATGGCATTGCTTCTCCACCTCTATCTGTGCACCATCTGTGGCGTTATTTCTCCACCTTCACCACCTGTGCACCATCTGTCTACTCAAGAATGTGCCTACTGCCATAAACCTCTATCTTTGTTACTATTTCTGCACTTCCTTCCCTACCACCACTACACCATACCACCACTACCACCACCACCACTACCACCATCATTACCACTACTACTACCACAACCACCACTACCACTATCACCACCACCATTACCACTACCACCAACACCACTAACACTACCACCACCACCACCACCACCACCACCACCACCACCACCACCACCATCACCACTACCACCTGTCAATATTACTTTAATCACTGAAGTAGGAATTAAAGTAATGTCTAATATGTACACTTAGAGACATACACCTCACTGAGTATATACCGCTATCATCACCTGCTCCACTGGACTCTTTACCCCCGTCACTCTCAGACTAAACAAATACTTTATAACATGTCCAACATCTTGGTAGCTTTATTTGTAGACATTTCGCCATCCAGTGGCTTTATCAATACAAATTTAAAAACATAACGAGAAGACTGTTGATCTATATACAAAAGACGAGGAAATCCGTCCCTCAGCCTTGGTGATGGTGAAGATGCTCATCAAAGGTATGAAGGTGGTCGTCAGTGACTAATTCTTCATGTTGTCTGTACTGTATAACATTCATGTAGTACTTTATAATATCTCCATTGACTCCACTTGTCTCTGGTGCCTTATTTTCAACATGTCTCTGCCTTGTGATTACTTATTAGTTTTTTGTACGTCGTAATCATATCTCTTTTCCGGTTTCTCTCCTCCTCCAGAGTGGTCAGGCTCAGGTCGTTATCAGAGATTACAACATAATCGACGGGGACCTTCTCTGGTATCGTCCTCAGGCACCTGGGCGGCTATCGTTCATTCTCAACATTATCCACGAAAAGATTTAGATATTGTCTTTGAAGTGGCTGGAGAGGGTTTCGGGGCTGGATTGTGTACTTTATCCATCCTGTAGATGGTAGGGGCTGGATTGTGTACTCATCAAGCAGCAAAGCAAAAGCTAAGAACTATAGACCAATAGTTTTAACGTCCCACATCATAAAAATCTTTGAAAGAGTTCTAGGAAGCAGGATAGCAAACTATCTAGACTTCCAAAAATTCCACAATCCAGGGCAACGTGGTTTCAGAGCAGGTCGCTCCTGCTTCTCGCAACTACTGGACAACTATGATATGGTCTTAGATGCACTGGAAAACAAACAGAATGCGGATGTAGTATACACAAACTTTGCAAAAGCCTTTGACAAGTGCGACCATGGTGTAATAGTACACAAAATGCGTGCTAAGGGGATAACCGGCAAAGTAGGCAGATGGATCTTCAACTTTCTAACCAATCGCACACAAAGAGTAGTGGTAAACAGAGTTAAAGCAGATGCTGCCATAGTGAAGAGCTCTGTCCCACAAGGCACTGTACTCGCACCTATCCTGTTCCTTATTCTCATATCAGACATAGACAGAGATGTAAACCACAGCACTGTATCATCTTTTGCAGACGATACTAGGATCTGCATGAGAGTGTCATCCAATGAGGACACGGCAAAGCTCCAAGAAGATATAAACCAAGTTTTCCAGTGGGCAACAGAGAACAATATGATGTTCAATGAAGATAAATTCCAACTACTCCGTTATGGAAAACTGGAGGAAATAATAACTAGAACTGAGTATACTACAAACTCTAATCACACAATAGAGCGGAAAAACTATGTGAAGGACCTGGGAGAGGTAATGTCTGAAGACCTCACCTTCAAGGACCACAACAATGCCACTATCACATCTGCTAGGAAACTGATAGGATGGATAATGAGAACATTCTCTCTAGGCTGGAATATTGCTGTACATTAACATCTCCATTCAAGGCAGGTAAAATTGCAGATCTAGAGAACGTACAGAGAACCTTTTCTGCAAGTATAAGTTCCATCAAACACCTTAACTACTGGGAACACCTGGAAGCACTTGACTTGTACTCACTGGAGCGCAGGCGAGAGAGATATATCATAATCTACACCTGGAAGATTCTGGAGGGACTGGTCCCTAATATGTACACAGCAATCACTCCATACGAAAGCAAAAGACTTGGCAGGGGATGCAACATACCCCCAGTGAAAAGTAGGGGCGCCACTGGTACACTAAGAGAAAACGCAATATGTGTCCGGGGCCCAAGACTGTTCAACAGCAATAAGGGGCATTATGGGAAGACACCTGGTTGTCTTCAAGAGGGAGCTGGACAGATACCTAAAGACGGTGCCGGATCAGGCGGGCTGTGGTTCGTACGTTGGATTGCGTGCGGCCAGCAGTAACAGCCTCGTTGATCAGGCCCTGATCCACCAGGAGGCCTGGTCGTGGACCGGGCCGCGGGGGCGTTGATCCCCGGAATAACCTCCAGGTAGACTCCAGGTAGACAGTTACCTGTAGTGGCTTCCAGGGGTCAGTGCCCCTCCCGCGGCCACGTTCCAGACATATATATATGTAAGAGTATATGTATGATCATATATATATATATATATATATATATATATATATATATATATATATGTAAGAGTATATGTAAGATCATATGTAAGATCATATGAATACATAAAAGGCCTAAGAACCAGGCCCCTAAAAAAGGATAGCAGTAGTGACTCCCACCTCACCACCTCCACCATCTGTCTTCCACTTGTGCACCATCTGTCCCTCCCACTTCTCCATCACCTCCACCAACTGTCTCCCTCTCGCTATCATGCGTGTCTACGTCATTCACGTATTTCATCATCATCATCCTTGTCTCCTCCTCCTCCTGTCTCTCTAACCCATCTGTTGAGACGAACCACCTGTTCTTCCCATCTGCCTGCCAACACTTGCTATCATTCTTATTCTAATTCTTCTTATCTTTCCTCTTCTTCTTCTTCTTCTTCTTCTTCTTCTTCCTCTTCTAATTATTATTATATTATTATTATTATTATTTATTATTATTATTATTATTATTATTATTATTATTATTATTATTATTATTATTATTATTATTATTATTGTTGTTGTTATTATTATTGTTATTATATTATTATTATTATTATTATTATTATTATTATTATATTATTATTGTTGTTATTATTATTGTTATTATTATTATTATTATTATTATTTTATTATTATTATTATTATTATTATTATTATTATTATTATTATTATTATTATTGTTGTTATTATTATTATTATTATTATTATTATTATTATTATTATTATTATTATTATTATTATTATTATTATTATTATTATTATTATTATTATTATTATTCCATGGTTAAAAGCTAAACACTATAAATTTGGGGAAATGAGAGGCAATCAAGTATGATCCGAGGAAGGAGAGATTACCTCTTCTTTCTTGGATCAAGAGCTCTTCGTCAGCCCTAGAAAAAAAGTTCCTTCCCTTGTTCTTTCAAGAGAGAGAGAGAGAGAGAGGAGAGAGAGAGGATAGAGAGAGTAGGAGAGAGAAGAGAGAGAAGAGGAGAGAGAGAGAGAGAGAGAGAGAGAGAGAGAGGAGAGAGATAGAGAGAGATAGAAGAGAGAGAGGAGAGAGAGAAGAGAGAGGAGAGAGAGAGAGAGAGGAGAGAGAGGAGAGAGAGAGAAGAGAGAGAGAGAGAGAGAGAGAGAGAGAGAGAGAGAGAGAGAGAGAGAGAGAGAGAGAGAGAGAGAGAGAGAGAGAGAGAGAGGGTTCTTAAAGTTTAAAATCCTATTCTTTCGTTATCTTAAAAATCTATCTTTTTACGAAACTATTGTATATTTTATATTGTATTTTGTATATTTTATGTTGTATATTCGGAGAGTTAGCGATGCCTTTCCTTGTAAAGTTGCTCTGAACATCTTATGCGAAGAGGCGGCGCCTGGACCTGTGAATCGACCCCTGCAACCACATATAAGTACACACACACACACACACACACACACACACACAAAAAAAAAAAAAAAAAAAAAAAAAAAAAAAAAAAAAAAATGCCTGAGGCATGGAAGACAGCAAATGTAGCCCCAATCTTTAAAAAAGGAGATAGACATGAAGCACTAAACTACAAACCAGTGTCACTGACATGTATAGTATGCAAAGTCATGGAGAAGATTATCAGAAGAGTGGTGGAACACCTAGAAAGGAATGATCTCATCAACAGCAGCCAACATGGTTTCAGGGACGGGAAATCCTGTGTCACAAACCTACTGGTGACAGCAGTAACACAAGAGAGAGAGGGGTGGGTGGATTGCATATTCTTGGACTGCAAGAAAACGTTTGACACAGTTCCACACAAGAGATTAGTGCAAAAACTGGAGGAACAAGCAGGGATAACAGGGAAGGTACTACAATGGATCAGGGAATACTTGTCAGGAAGACAGCAGCGAGTCATGGTACGTGGCGAGGTGTCAGAGTGGGCACCTGTGACCAGCGGGGTCCCACAGGGGTCAGTCCTATGACCAGCGCTATTTCTAGTATTTGTGAACATGACGGAAGGAATAGACTCCGAAGTGTCCCTGTTTGCAGATGACGTGAAGTTGATGAGAAGAGTTCATTCGATCGAAGACCAGGCAGAAATACAAAGGGATCTGGACAGGCTGCAGACCTGGTCCAGCAACTGGCTCCTGGAGTTCAATCCCACCAAGTGCAAAGTCATGAGGATTGGGGAAGGGCAAAGAAGACCGCAGATGGAGTACAGTCTAGGGGGTCAGAGACTACAAACATCACTCAAGGAAAAAGATCTTGGGGTGAGTATAACACCAGGCACATCTCCTGAAGCGCACATCAACCAAATAACTGCTGCAGCATATGGGCGCCTGGCAAACCTCAGAACAGCATTCCGACATCTTAATAAGGAATCGTTCAGGACCCTATACACCGTGTACGTTAGGCCCATATTGGAGTATGCGGCACCAGTTTGGAACCCACACCTAGCCAAGCATGTAAAGAAACTAGAGAAAGTGCAAAGGTTTGCAACAAGACTAGTCCCAGAGCTAAGAGGTATGTCCTATGAGGAGAGGTTAAGGGAAATCAACCTGACGACACTGGAGGACAGGAGAGATAGGGGGGACATGATAACGACTTACAAAAATACTGAGAGGAATTGACAAGGTGGACAAAGACAGGATGTTCCAGAGACTGGACACAGTAACAAGGGGACACAGTTGGAAGTTGAAGACACAGATGAATCAAAGGGATGTTAGGAAGTATTTCTTCAGCCACAGAGTAGTCAGGAAGTGGAATAGTTTGGGAAGCGATGTAGTGGAGTCAGGATCCATACATAGCTTTAAGCAGAGGTACGATAAAGCTCATGGTTCAGGGAGAGTGACCTAGTAGCGACCAGTGAAGAGGCGGGGCCAGGAGCTTGGACTCGACCCTGCAACCTCAACTAGGTGAGTACAACTAGGTGAGTACACATACACTCCCCCCTCACCACCAACATCTCACTACTTCCCCTGATCCCTCCCCTCCCTCGATCACCCTCCCCTCCCCCGTTCACCCTAAACCCTCCCCACCCCTCCCCATTCCGCTCCCACATAGCCACAGTTCCTCCACTACTTCCCCCCCCACACTCTGACATACACACTACTAACCTAAACATACAGAACTACATAGGTTTCCCATCTGAGGCAATCAAGATAAAACAAAAATGGGTTGCCAGAGAGCAACAAGAAAAACCAAGGGACAGGAGGAGGAAACTGCAAAGGAAGATTGGGCAGCAGAGCTCATAAAAAGGGATCATGAATGGGAAAAGAAACTAGAAGAACTTAGCATGAGAATGGAAGAGAGGATAGATATGGAAAGCAGGAAGTGGGAGGTGCATGTCAAAGCAGCAGAAGCTAGGATACAGAGTTTAGAAGAGGAATTGAAAAATCTGAAACAGCCTAAAGAACCAAAGAACATTTTGGGATTGACAACAGAGACTGCTACCTCAGCCACAAATAAGGGGACTGTAGGGAAAGAAGGGGCACAACTGCATGGAGAAACTCTATCAGAGGAGACTGTAGCAAATGAAAGAGCTTAGCTTTATGTGGAGGCCCTAACAGACAACAACAGAGCCCAAGGAAAGCCGAGAAGGGAAAATGACAGGCGACTGAGCCCAAGTACATTAGCCAGTGAAACTGATGAAAGGAAAGCTGCAGTGGAGGAAACCAAATTAAATGAGGGGATACACAGGGATATGCAGTGGGGAGAATGAAAGGGTGAGGTCAGTCTTTGTGTATGGGCTCCAGGAAGTCGAAGGGGGAAACATATGAAGCAAGGAAACAAGGGGAAAAAAAAAGCAATTGAAAGCATCATGAAAGCAATAGGAGAAGACGATATGACCCCAGCTGGAAAAATTTCGGAGAATAGGGGGGTTTGTAAAAAAAAGAACCCGGCCAGTGAGTGACCTTCAAGGCAGAAGCGACTCGGCCAGGATCTGCAGGAGAAAGCACGATTAAGGGACATGACGGCATACAGGAAGGTGTATCTCGACCGCGACAGAACACAAGAGAAAGGCAGAAACTGAGAGAGATGGTACAAAGGCGAAAGGAGGAAAGAGAGGGGATGGAGAGAAGACAGACAGGAGATCCCAGACCCAGGAGGAAGATCAAATACAGCCTCCTCACAACTTCCTATAGAAGCCTCCCAACCAGGTCAACCCCAGTGAAACCAACACTCTAAATCAAAACACCCATGCCACATCCAATGCCCCCACCACATACATTACAAACTCCACCCCCACAGCAACAACCCATAGTTCCTTACCAGGTCTTCCACTTCCCAACCCATATACCTCCCAGACCACAGACTTAGAAAAGAAGTTGAAGGTGTGGTATACAAATGCAGATGGAATAACAAACAAGTATGAGGAGTGGCACGAAAGAATCAAAGAGACATCCCCAGACATAATAGCACTCACAGAAACAAAATCACCAGAATAATAACAGATTCAATCTTTCCATCCGGATATCAAATCCTCAGGAAAGACAGAGGGAGGAGAGAGGGGAGGAGGAGTTGCATGCTCATTAAAAACCAGTGGGGTTTTGAGAAAATGGAAGGAATGGATGGCACGGGCGAAAGGGACTACTTAGTAGGAACAATCCAGTCTGAGGGACATAAGGTGATAATTGCAGTAATGTACAACCCACCACAGAACTGCAGGAGGCCAAGAGAAGAATACGATGAGAGCAACAGAGCAATGATCGACACACTAGCCGAGGTGGCCAGGAGAGCACACATGGGGGGAGCAAAGTTACTAGTTATGGGTGATTTCAATCACAAGGAGATTGACTGGGAAAACCTGGAGCCCCATGGGGGTCCCAAAACATGGAGAGCCAAGATGATGGATGTGGTACTGGAAAACCTCATGCATCAACACGTTAGAGACACTACCAGAGAGAGAGGAGAGGATGAACCAGCAAGGTTGGACCTTGTATTCACCATCAGTAGTTCGGACATCGAGGGTATCATGTGTGAAAGGCCCCTGGGAGCTAGTGATTATGTCGTTCTGTGCTTCGACTACATAGTTGAGCTCCAAGTGGAGAGAGTAGCAGGAATAGGCTGGGAAAAACCAAACTACAAAAGTGGGAACTACTCAGGAATGAGGAACTTCCTTCAAGACATTCAGTGGGAGAGGGAACTGACAGGAAAACCAGTACAAGAAATGTGGACTATGTAGCAACAAAAAAGCAAGGAGGCAGAGGAG
>NC_069421.1:59046430-59067107 GCF_026875155.1 Cherax quadricarinatus
CCAAGTGGTGGTACCTGAAGAACCGGGCCCAAGGGGTGGTACTGAAGAACCGGGAAAATTTGGTGGTACCTGAAGAACCTGGCCAAGGGTGGTACCTAAAAACCCTGGCAAGTGGTGGTACCTGAAACCGGGACAAGTGGTGGTCCCTGAAGAACCTGGACAAGTGGTGGTACCTGAAGACCTGGCCCAAGTGGTGGTACCTGAAGACCTGGCCAAGTGGTGGTACCTGAAAGAACCTGGCCAAGTGGTGGAAACTGAAGAACCTGGCCAAGTGGTGGTACCTGAAGAACCTGGACAAATGGTGGTACCTGAAGAACCTGGACAAGTGGTGGTACCTGAAGAACCTGGACAAGTGGTGGTACCTGAAGAACCTGGACATGTGGTGGTACCTGAAGAACCTGGACAAGTGGTGGTTACTGAAGAACCGGGCCCAAGTGGTGTACCTGAAGAACCTGGACAAGTGGTGGTACCTGAAGAACCTGGACAAGTGGTGGTACCTGAAGAACCTGGACAAGTGGTGGTACCTGAAGAACCTGGCCAAGTAATTTTATGCTTAGAAGTCACAAAAATATTTACAGAAGCATAATCTTGTGGGTTTAGCGCTTATGACGCCAGAGTTTGTATTAGGGGTCGGGGGGGGGGGCATTCGTTTGAAATGGGTTATACAGTGTATATTTACAGACTTTGTAGGCTGTTTCATCTTACCTAGACTCCCTTGGTCTTACCTAGACTCCCTTGGTCTTACCTAGACTCCCTTGGTTTTTACCTAGACTCCTTGGTCTTACCTAGACTCCCTTGGTCTTACCTAGACTCCCTTGGTCTTACCTAGACTCCCCGGGTTTTTACCTAGCCCCTCCCTTTGGGTCTTAAACCTAGCTCCATTGGTCTTAACCAAACCCCCCTTGGTCTTCCCTAGACCCCCTTGGTTTTAACCTAGACCCCCTTGATCTTACCAACCCCCTTGATCTTATTCCCCTTCCTTCTTTCCTCCCTTGGCACTACTCGCTTCATATTAGTAAGCCCTGTACCTGGACCCCTGGAGTATGCAGCAACTCCAGGTAACCTGGAGTATGCAACATTCCCAGTTACCTGGATATGCAACATACTCCGGGGTATACCTGGAGTATGCAACAACCAGTTTTCTATAAAAGAAACTTAAAAATTTAGATAGCGTAAAGTGGTAGATAAGGTAATAATTGGAGCATCTGCAATGTTTATGAAGCATATAAGGGGAGATAATCCCCCCTGAAGGAAGTTACGTGAACTGTTGGCCCTGGGACCCACCAACGACCTTCTTTAGCTTCTGCAATCTTTTTATTTACAGGTTTCCGTGGGGATTTTGGGGGGTTTGGGTTTTGGGGTAGGGGTTGTGGTGGGTGTTCTACGTTTTTTATCCCTTTTGGCCAAACGTCCAAAGTTAAATATTGATTCATTGAGTAAAAATTGGTAATCTTTTTGGAAAATTTAAGGGGTGTTCAGATTCCTATAAATAAAAAAGTATTAGAACTGCTTTGGGTTTGATAGTTTGAAGATTTAGTTAACCTTTTTGGCAGCAGACATTAATAGAAAAATAAAAAAACCCTCGTGATCTAAAAAGTGTGCGGCAGAAAGGTCACTAACTTTGAGGTAATTTAAGGGGGGGGGGGGATTTGCATTTTATTTTGGAAATGGGATTTTTAAACCCCCTGCTGGGTTAGAAACCCCCCAAAAAATACGGTAGAGAGGGGGGGGGGGGGCCCAAAGTAGGGGTTTCCTCAGGTTGTGCCTGGTGACAGCCATAACTTGCCTGCAAGGTATTCAAATTAAAAGTTTATTCCTAAAAGGATTACAATGCGAGTTTACAAAAATTTTTGGGTTTATTGTGTTGTTTCTTAGTAAAAAGTGATTACAGAGTGTACCACTAAACCTTAGCGGCTAGGATTTCGGGCATTTAGTTTAAATATGTTTATTATGCCCACATACCCCCCTGTGGGCGGGGACAAAAGATTAAGAGGTACATAATTGGCCCCGGGAATGGACTCCAAAGTTTTTTTTAGCTGAGAAGTTTCAAGTAATTTAATCACAAATTTCAAAAGGGAATGAACCCAATTTACAAAATTTAAAAACTCACAATTTACAAAGGGAAAGAACTCCAGGTAAGTCTGGCACAATCTTAAATTACAAAGGATTTTCAGATTACGAGGATAATGGGTCCAGCGGGTGGGCCCCCCCAAATTTGATGCTAACTAGGACAAAGGGAAAGAGCTCACAAGTTACAAAGTAATGAATTTTGTAAAAAGGTTACTTTTGTTTATACTTTTGGTACATACTTACGTTTATACTTTGGTACAATCAGAACAAATTATGAGTAATGAGCGACTTAGTTTTATTTTAATTGTAAAAAAATTTCAAATTAGAGGGGAAGTTTGTTTATGTCTAAGTGACTAAATATTTTTGTGAGTTTTGCAATGTGAAAGCTTTTTTTTGGCACAGTACAAGTTTCAGTATTGGAGTACACAGGGTTCATTTTTTTAAGATTTAGTTAATTTTTCGTTTTCAAATGAGTAAGGGAAAATGTGAACACCAGGTGGTATTCCCTATAGTTAGTTGACGGGGGTAAAACAGGGAAAAAGTTTTTCTTAAAGGTAGTTTTGAAGGTTGAATGTTGTCTGCAGTTTAGAGTTCCAGGTGGGTATTCCCCCGTTTTTTGGGGCCTTTGAAATCTTTAATTTTGTAAAGGTTTTTTCGGACACGGGGGAATGTCGTAGAGTGTTTGGGTCTGGTGTTATGCCTGGGGTTTTGTCACAACTATCAAGAAAGCGTTTTAGGGCAAGGGTTTAAAAGTTTTAAGGCCCCCGTAGATTAGATTGCACAGTAGTAAGTGGGAGACTGAATGGGAGAAGTTTAATCTATGAAAAGTGGGGGGGGTTTTTTGCCAGGGGTGGGGGTTTTGTGATTATTCTTACTGCAGCTTTTTTTGGGTTATTTTTTTTTTTTTTTTTTTTTTTTTTTTTTTTTTTTTTTTTTTTTTTTTTTTTTTTTTTTTTTTTTACTCCCAGCACACCCCCCAATTTCACACAAACTTTCTCTCGCACTTTCACTCACCCACCACATGACACCAAACCCAAAATCTTTTCGTTGGCCCCCCCGTTTGGTACCCCCCGGTTTTTTTTAATGTTTTAAAAAATCTAAAATTCCCCCCCTACAATTTAAAAAATTTTGGCCTTTCAGTGAAAAAAATTATTTAAAATTAAAATTGTTTTTTTATTTTAAAAAATTCGCAAAAAAGGTTTCCGTCTCCCCATTATCCACCCCCCCTCTTTTCCCCGATATTACACGAAATCCAACACGATATAAGCACTCCCCCTGCCACAACTCCCCCACCCCCCCTATAAAAGATCAGCGCTTCAACACTGACCCCCCAGTTCCTCCATCCCCCCCCAACCATTTTCCCCAGCCATTCCCCCCAACTCCCAAATAATCGCAAAAGTAACCCCGTGATAGGCTGTTTTCCCAAATCCCCACATAACCCACACCAAACCCTCCTCTACCCACGTCTTTTTTGAGGACTGATCCCCGTGGGGAGAATCCCAGTAAAAATTTGAACATGATCTCTCGCACCCCGGGCCCCAACTTTATTACCGAAAAACTCCATAAGCTCCCCAAAGCATACATCGGAACAGCCCCCCAAATGGGCCGTCTCCTTACCCTCAAATTTTTGATATAAATCCTCACCCTTTTTTTTCTGGCCCCGCGCGCCCCCCAAAAGTCCCCCCAACAAAATCTCACACTCCCCCCATTCCCCACCCAATACATTCCCCTAAAATATCAGTAACCTTTGATGCAAGGGCCCCCCCTTCTGCCCCCCTAATCTTTTCCCTCCCCCCTGACAAAATGCATTTCCCCCCCTTTCCCCCAGGTCCAACAGACCAAAAACCTCCCTTCCTCACCGGCAAGGGGTCACCCCTCCCTCTTCATCCATTCAATCCTAGCCCCATAAGAACCAAAAAACCCACTTCTAGGAACGGTAATCTCACCCTCAGCAAGGAAAAAACTGCTGCTACATACCATACCTTACTGTACAGCAATACGTTAATAACAATCGCCCGTTGCAACATGTCAAGTGAAAAAGGCCCGCAACACCCCCAACCGATGTTCCCGCGTTCCCCCTTTCTCAACAAATTTCGCCCCCCAGCCTCCCTTTGGTCGCTCCAAAAAAAATCCCAAATTAATAACGCCCTTCCTCCCTTCTAACCACTCACGTCCCAATCAATCTGGTCTCCCCTTCCCCTAGCCCCTGACTTTGTTTTCTCAACTTTTAACCGGGGTCATGCCTGTGCCCCTTCCCAAACGCAAACCACCCTTCCCTCCCAACCTTTTCCCCTTTTTTTTTCCGGCTAGGGGCGTGCATCCACAGTACCCTACCACTGAAGCCTAATCAATCAAAAAAAAACCCCCCCCCCCCTCCCCACCACACACTCTGGTCTCAACCAACTATAAAATGGATCTTGCACACATGCAAATTTAATAAGGCGATAGCGGGCAACCGCCCAAGCCCCTTTCCATGTTCACCACACCTCCCACCGTCCAGATCTGAATTTTTCGCTTTTCCCCCTTTATTTACAACTTTTAACCCACCCACAATTCACCCCAAAAAACCCCTTGTTTTTAAGGATCTGTCTTAAACCCTCCCTTTCCATGAATTAAGCACCCGCCAATCAATCGCCACCATACCCCCTCCTTCCTGCTTCCCTAAAAAATCCAACAAACCCCTTTAGAATTCCGTGCCCCATGACCACGACCGTCCGGGCAACCCAAGTTGCCTTTTTGAAACACACTCCCCTACACATTTAACCCTATCCCAAAATCTTCGCAAAACAATTATAGTCCGCACATGAGAGTAATCCCCTGTAACCCTTAAGTGACTCTGCCCCTTCCCTTGGGGAAAAGCACTAAGACCCCCTTACTTCTTCTCGCCCAATCTCCCCCTCTTCAATTCTATTGAACAGCGTCCCCAAAAAAAAACCCCCTTTAACAGATCCCAATGTTTTAAGTAAAATTCACTTGGAGTCCATCAATACCTGGGCTTTGCCTCTGCACATGTCTACGAGGCTCTCCATACCCCCCCTCTTAAAATCTCACCCCCAAAGTTCCCGTCCTTTACTCCCCGAGCTAGGGGCTCAACAGCACACCCCCATCAAGATCCTCCCATTAACCCCTTTACTTTTCCAAAATCCCCAAACCACGCATCCGCAAAACTCACACCTCCGTTGTTTTTAACACCTGCCCCTCCCAAAACCCTTGCCCTCAGGTGCCCCCCAAACCTCTTTTGTGGTCGCTGTTCCCCTCGCGTTGTCCCCCCTCAACAACATGCCGATGGCTTGTCCCCCAAAGCACTTCCTCCACACCCCCTGAAACCCCCCACCGCATGAAATCTCCCCTCCTGCACTTCTTTTATCCTGCTCTTCAGATCATCATTGCCCTGTTTGGGAATACCCCTCCCACTACCCTTGTTCGATAGTACCCTTTTTCTACTTTCCAAAAAATTTGTTAATCCTATTTCAGTCGATTTTTTCCGCTTCCCCTCACCACGAAAAACCACGAATCCTCTCCTGGCCCCACACGTCCCCCCCAACGTACAACATTATCAACCCTTTTGCCTCTCACTTAGCTTCCTCCACAGCGAAGAAAACCCCTCCTCCCACTTCCTCATCTAGGGAGTCGCGTTTTTAATTTCCATAGCTTTCAAACCGTTCACTAAGGGCCCCCATCACCCCCACCACCACTGCCCTGTATTGAAAAAATTTGCTTTTATAGTTTAAAAGCTCCACCGAAACCCCTTGCTTATAAGATCCTACCCAGCTGTGCGTATTCCCTCCTTCATCGTATGTTGCACTTCCCCCCTATTCCCCCCAAAATGCATCTCTCCCCCAAAAAATCTTACAAGGTCTCGAAAAACCGTTTGAAAAATATCCCCCCCCCTGGAAAAAACAAACTCCGTTTTATAAAATTCCAAATCTCCCCCAAATCAATGCAACCCGGGCAGTGCTCTCAAGAAATACACCAATCATCCCTTACAATGCCGATTTTCCCCCTCCTCGTTCTCCCCGGAGCATACACCCAACAAAGGACACGCGTTTCACGCTCCCCCCCTCCCCTCTCATTATTTTTTTCCCTCACCCCCCCCTCAAACCTTTGCAAAAAAAAAAGGGTTGGGGCCCCCACGAATTAAAACACCTCTCCACCTTTTAAAAAGTGTCGTTGGAGTTACAAAAACCCTAAAACCTCCACCTCCAGCAATTTTTCCCATTTTCAGTTATGCCTTTATAAAGGGCAACATTACCTTGTAACGTACAGCAGTCCTCGCACCCTAACATTTTCCACTTTTACATAACCTTCATTAATTGTCATACACCTTAGGGGCCGCTTACGTTTTTTCCACCCCCTTTCCCCCCCCACATTTTTACCCCCTGTCCCGTAACCTCATACACACCCCTCCTTGACACTCACCCCATCCCCTCCACCCTAACCCTTCTGGCGTTTCTTTTTCTCTGTGCCTCACACACACCTTCAATCCCCCCTTTTTCCCGGTCTTTGTGCTGGAGTGAGGACGTCTCCGATCAGACGTGACGCGCCCGCTTTCCCCACACTTTTTCCCCTTCCCCCCCAGTTCCTACCTTCCTCATTGTGCACCCTCCCTCATCACCCCTTATTTTCCCCCTCACTACTTGGCCAAGCCGCATTACATTTCCTTTCTTCAGACCCGCTGCTTCCCCTTGTCCCTGTACCCGGTTCTCCGTCGTTTTCCCCCTTTTCAAGGCTTTCCCCCGATTTAGGGAACATCTCCGCAAAAACCTCAAGCACACGCAAAATTTTTACGTCATTTGGGAGTTTCCCTTTTCCGCCTCGTGGGGTCCATCCTCAGCAGAGCACTCAATTGCGCACGCACCCCTTGCTCCACCTCACTTTTATTTTCCTCCACTTCCTCACTCCACAACCGACCACGCCTACGTCCATCCCGGCGGTTTTGATCTGTCACTGTAGGTCCTGCCTCGGAATGTCCTTTTGGATTCCCCCGGCCCGTCCTCCGCCGCACACATTTGCCCGCTTGTGATCATAACCCTCACACAGTCTACAATTTTTACGTTGGCCCGCGAAGTTACGAGTATTTGTGTCCTAAAACACTAAAACACATACGAAAAGGGAAGGGTTTCCTCAGAGTCATCTTTAGGTTAAAACTACCTTCCGGATAAACCCCCATAAGCCCCCCGCCGCCCTTGCCTTGTTGAGCTAGTGCAGTTCCAAAATTTCCCCAACACATACGTAGATCGTTCATTTGCCCCGAAAAGGCACATTACCTAACTTTACAACGTAAATTGACTCGAAACATCGACCCTCTTTTCCAGGATGCCCCCCTTAACCTCGATAGCAACATCCTGATATTGGCAAGTAATCCCCCAACACGTTGATACAGCGTTTCACGAACATTTGGTAGTTTCCATTTAAGGCTACACCCTAAAGGTCCCCCAATCCTCAAACCCATATGTCTCTCGAATAATCAAGGCAACAAAGTCAACGCCCGAATCTTGATTGATTGTAACCCCTCAGTAATTCTATGCCGACAGTGTTAATTCTGCGTCTCACCCCCAAACCCCCATTGTGACAGCCTGGGTAGCACTTGCGCCTGTCAAGAGGAGTAGCAAAACTCCCCCCTCACCCGGCAGCTGGGCGGGAATATTTGTTGGGGTTTTATTGGGTTTGGTTGTTGTCAGTTGATCCCCAAGCCAAATAGCAAGGAGGTATGGATAAAAAGTGAGTGGGATAGTGTGAGAAGGGCATTTTGCGGCACTAGTATCGTTTTGGAGAGGATCCCAACCCTTTTGGATACTTTTTTGGTTTTTATGTGGATATGGGTGCTGAAAAAGGTTTTGTCAAAGGGATAAGCCTAGGAATTTGCCCCCCTTATTTCTGGTAATTAAGTTTGTCAATCTTAAGTTAATTTGTGCTTCCGCCTGCTACCAAAATAATATATAGGGTTTTGTCAGTGTTTTTAAAGGTAATTATTGGCTGCCCTCCAAGTCGATATTTTAATACTCCCCATTCACAAAGTGGTTTGGGGGTGGCAAGATTTGGTGAAGAAAGACGTAAGTCGTGCGTCAGCAAAGAGAAAGAGTTTTTAGGTGTGGGATACATTTGGAAGGTCTTGATTTATAGAGGAAGAGCAGGGGGCCAAAGGACACTTCCCTGGAAATCCAGTATCAAAGGGGCCGGGGTTCTGATGCTGTGTCTTTAATGGTGACATACTGATAAACCCATTTGTAAGTAAGATTTTAAATAACAACGCATGGCCCCTTATACCCTAATGTCAAGTTTGTGGAGTAATGTCGTGGTCTCGTGTCAAAGCTTTTCTTAGGGCAATAAAAATTCAGTGGGTATTTCCCTTTTTTTCCCAAGCTGTGTTTTAAGCAATCAGTTTTTTATGATTGGGATCATTAGTGCTTTTATTTTTTCCCGAAACCAAATTGGGAGGGGTTTAGTATGTTTTGAGCCTTTATAAATGAATACAGTCTCCGGCACGAGTTTTCAAAGAATTTGGATAGCAAGGGAAAAAGGTTAGATATTGGCCTATTTGTTTAAGTCTGTAGGGTCACCACCTTTAGTTTTGGGTGTAACCCTTGCCATTTTGGGAGTAGTTTCGGAAGGTGCTAGTCTCTATGACTTGTTAAAAAGTAATAAAATTTAGAAAGCGAAAGGACAGGGGCCCGCTCGCTTGTACAGTAAGGGGTGGGACATGAGACAGATTCCCCGAGTTATTTTTAAGTGACTTTATAATCTCAGTGACTTCCGTGGGCTCAGTTGGTGCAAGATAGAAGGAATTTTTTTTTTATATTTTATTAATAACATACAATACATGAACAAAAGCATACAGTATAGAGCATCGACAGACAATATAAATTCACTTTTTCTATACACTGCAATATGCAGTAATATGTCATGCAGCTGATAGGTGAATACTGCCATATACATAAATCTTTACTACAAAATATAACTATTCAAGTAATACAAATAAGAATCCTCTGACTCCTTCCCGACTGCTAATTTCAATATCCACACACAAAAAATTTAAACATACCGAAAAAAATGCAAGCAGTATAACCCCCCCCCCCTATTTACCCCACCCACCAAAAATGTACAGCATTTCACCGTTGTTTATGTAACTTATAAACTAAGCATACTAAATTAAACTTAAGAACATATTAAATTGAAAACAATAACAACTCTACAGTAGTGAAACGCCAGCTGCTGTCCTAATATTATTTATATATACAAAATGTATATATATACATTAGAAACTGACTTAGTTTACAATAGGGAGTCAAATCCTAACTTATTGCTGTCCCTGCAGAAATCTCAGACTTGTACTCTTATACGCTACTACGATAGCCTTCAGCAGAAGGCATTAATTTAACAATATTAAATAACTACTAAAATGCATGAACTCAGCACTCCCAAGCACACCCCAATTACACCCCAATCGTTCTCTCTTGCACTTATCACTCCCCCACGCACATGCACACCAAACCAACTCTTTTTTTTGGGCAAGCCCATTTGGTACCCCCCCCCCGTTTTTTTATCTAATGCTTTACACAACAATCTAAACCCACTTCCCCCCCCCCCCCCCTCACAACTCTAGCAACTCCCCAACAGTTATGGACCATGTAACCCTCAGTGAAAGCTCCCTCCCATCTCCTCCATAAATTCCCCGATTCCTATTCATTGTCCTAAAAAAAAATCCTCGCAAAAACTCTTTTCCTCGTCTCCCCCATTATCCACCCCTCTCATTCCCCACGATATGTACACGAAATCCACCATGATATAAGCTACTCCCCGGCCCACATTCTCCCCACCCCCCCTAATCAAGACTCAGCGCTCTCAACACTGACACCCCATTTTCCTTCCATCCTCCTGACCACTTTCCCCAGCCATTCCCTCACACTCCCCAAAAAATCGCAAAAGAAATACCACGTGATAGGTGTTTTCCAACTCCCCACAAAACCCCAAACCCCAAACCCCTCCTCTACCACCCCGTCTGTTTCTGAGGACTGATCCAGTAAGGCAGAATCCCTGTAAAATTTAAACATGATCTCTCGCACCCTGGGCCCCTAAAACTTTAGTTTACCGAACAACTCCATATAGCTCCCCATGCATACATCGGGAACAGCCCCTCAACTGGGGCCGCCCTCCTCTACCCTCAATATTCGATATAAATCCCCACCTTTAATTTGTCTGGCTCGCGCCCCCCACAAAAGTGCCTCAACAAAATCTCACACTCCCTCCATTCCCACCCACATACAATTCCCCCAAATATCATGTAACCTTTGCAGCATGTCCCCCTCTGTCCCCCTAATCTTTTCCACTCCCACCTGACAAAAATGCATTTCACCCTCCTTCCCAGGTCCAACAGACCTAAACCTCCCTTCCCCACGGCAAAGTCACCACCTCCCTCTTCATCCTTTTCACATCCTGAGCCCCATAAGAACCTAAAAACACTTCTAAGGATACAGTAATGTCAGCTCTCAGCAATGGAAAAACTGCTGCTACATACCATACCTT
Source organism: Cherax quadricarinatus (assembly GCF_026875155.1). Lineage (NCBI taxonomy): Eukaryota > Metazoa > Arthropoda > Malacostraca > Decapoda > Parastacidae > Cherax > Cherax quadricarinatus. The sequence goes on from NC_069421.1 coordinate 59,057,024, forward strand.
ACTGTACAGCAATACGTTAATAACAATCGCCCGTTGCAACAATGTCAAGTGATAAGACCGCAACATCCCCAACCGATTTTCCCACGCTTCCACCATTCTCAACGAATTCGCCTCCCTAGCCTCCCGAAATGGTCGCTCTAAACGAAATGCCACATATTAATAACGGACCTTCCTGCCTTCTCACCACATCACAGTCCCAATCAACCCCTGTCTCCCCACTCCCCTAGCCCCATGATCTTTGTTTTCTCAACGTTTACCGTCATGCCTGTCGCCCCTCCAAACATCCCAACCACCCCTCCCAACTCTCCCAATCTTGTTCCCTTACCGGACTAGGAGTGTCGTGTCATCCACGTAACCTACCACATGATGCCTATCAAGCCCTCCCTCGACCCCTCCCCACCACACACTCTGGTCTCAACCAACCTATAAAATGGATCTTGCACACATGCGAATAATAACTGTGATAGCGGGCATCCCTGCCTCAAGCCCCTTTCCATGTTCACCACACCTCCCAAACCGTCCATTAAATCTGAATTCTCGCTTTTTGCCCCTTTATACAACGTTTCAACCCACCCCACAATCTCATCCCCAAAACCTTGTTTGTTAAGGATCTTCTTAAACCCTCCCTTTCCACCTGATCATAAGCACCCCGCCAATCAATCGCCACCAAAACCCCCTCCTTCCTGCGTCCCCTCAAAACTCTCAACAAACCCTTTAGAATTCCCGTGCCCCCGACCATCGACCGTCCTGGCAACCCTAGTTGAACCTTTTGAAACTACAACGTCCCACCACACATTTTAACCTATTCCCCAAAATCCCTTCGCGAACAATTTATAGTCCGCACACATGAGAGTAAAACGGGCCCCGTAATCCTTAAGTGTACTCTGCCCCTTTCCCTTGGGCACAAGCACTACGACCCCTGTACTTTGCTTTTCGCCCCAATTCTCCCCCATCTTTCATTCTGTTGAACCCGCGTTACTAAAAAATCCTTAACAATCCCAATGTTTTTAAGTAAAATTCACTTGGTAGTCCATCAATACCTGGTGCTTTGCCTCTGCAAAATTGTCTACAAGCGCTCTCCATATCTCCCCCTCTTCAATCTCCCCACCCAAAGCTTCCCTGTCCTTACTCCCAGAGCTTCGGGCTCTACAGCACACACCCCATCAAAATCCTCTCTATTAACTCCTTTACTTTTCCAATAATGCCCATACCAAAGCTCCGCGAATATACTCATCACCTCCGTTGTTTTTTAACAAAACCCGCCCCTCCCTAAACCCTTTCACCCCAGTGTGCACTTCCAAAACTGCTATTGTGGTCGCTGTCCCCCCTCTGCTGTTGTCTCCTCAACACACATGCCGATGGCTTATCCCCCCAAAGCACTTTCCTCCACACCCGCCTGCACCCGCACCGCCCTGAAATCTCTCCTCCTGCACCTCTCTTATCCGCCTTCAGATCATCTAATTGCCTCTGTTTGGAAAAACCCCCCCCCACTACTCCTTGTTTCATGATAGTATCCTATTTTACTTTCCAAATAATTTGTTAATCCCTACTTCAGTGATTTATCCGCTTCCCTCACCCACGTAAAACTACGAATCCTACTCCTTGGCCACACTGTCCCACCAACGTACAACATTACAACCCTTTTTTTTTGCCTCCTCACTTAGCTTCCTCCACAGCGAAGCAAACCCCTCCTCCACTTCCTCATCCTCAAGGAGTCGCGTGTTTAATTTCCAGTAGCTTTCAAACCGTTTCACTAACGAGTCCCATGCTACCCCCACCACCACTGCCCTGTGATCTGAATAATTGCTTCTATAGTGTTAAAAGACTCCACTGAAACCCCTTGCGTTAAAATAAGATCCTATCCAGTCTAGCTGCGTAAATTCCCTCCTTACGTACGTATGTTGCACTTCACCTATTCCACCCCAAAATGCATCTCGTACCCCAATATCTCTACACAGGTCTCGCAACACGTTTGAAAAATATCCTGCCCCCGCTGGCAAACGCATCCCAAATTCTCTCCGAAATTTTTACAATTTTCCAATCTCCCCCAATCAAAGCAACCCTGGGCAGTGGGCCCCAAGAAATTACACCAGATCATCCCTTACAAAACCGATTTTACCCTCGCATCATTCTCCGCCGGAGCATACACTCCAACAAAGGACCGCGTTCACGCATCCACCACCCGTCCCCCTCCATTATTCTTCCCTCACCCCCCCCCTCAAACCTTTGCAAAACAAACGGGCTTGCCTCCGAATTAAAACACCTACTCCACCTTTTAAAACGTGTCGTTGGAGTTACAAAAGCCCTATATTCCATCTCCCTCCAGCAATTTTCCTATTTTCAAGTTATGCTCTTGTATAAGACAACATCTACCTTATAACGATACAGCAGTCCTCGCAACCATACACACTTACCACTCTTACATAAACCATTAACATTAATTTCATACACCTTAGGCCTGCTTACGTTTTCCACCCCCTTTTCCCCCACACATTTTTCCGCATGTCCAGTAACCTCATACACACCGTCCTTGGCACCCCCCATCCCCTCCACTCCTAACCCCTTGCTGGCGTTTCTTTTTCTCTGTGCCTCTACACACACCTTCAATCCCCGCCTTTTTCCCTGGTCTTTGTGCTGGAGTGAGGACGTCATCCGAGTATCAGAGTGACACTGCCCGCTTCCTCGACACTTCCTCTTCCGCCATGCTAGTCTCCTGACCTTCCTCATTGTGCACCTCCACCTCTATCACTTCATTCCCTTCTACTAACTTGGCCAAGCCGACATTCCCATTCCTTTCTTCAGACCGCAAAGCTTCCCCTTGTTCCTGTAAACCCGGTCCTCCCGTCGTTACCTCTGTCAAGGCTTCCTCCGATTTAGGGAACATCTCCTGCAAAACTGTCCAAGCACTACGTCAATTTCAACGTCATTTGGTACGTCCTTGTCTGCCTCGGGGGATCACAACCTCATCAGACGCACTCAATTGCGCACTGCACCCTCATGCTCCACCTCACGTTGCATTTCCTCCACTTCCTCACTCCACAAACCGACCCACCGCCTACGTCCATCCTGGCGGTTCTGATCTGTCACTGTAGGTCCTCGCCTCGTAATGTCCCCTTCTTGGTATTCCCTGGCCAGTCCTCCGCCGGGACACATTCAGCCGCTATGTGATCATAACCATCACACAGTCTACAAGTTCTACGTTGGCCAGCGTAAGTTACAAGTATTTGTGTCCTAAATTCATCTAAGAACACATACGAAGGTATAGGTTGCCTCAGATCATCTTTAGGTTAAAACTACCTTCCGGATAACCCCACATAAAACCCCTGCCGTCCACTTGCCTGGTTGAGCTACGTGTACAGTTCCCAAAATTCCCGAACACACTACGTAGGTCAGCTTCATTTGCCTCGAAAGGGACATACTAACTTTACATACGTAAATTGACTCGAAACATCGACCATCTTTACCAGGATGCCCTCGTTAACCTCCCATAGCAACATCCTGATATTGAGCAAGTAGATCCTCATACACGTGTGATGACAGCATTTCACGAACATTCGGTAGTTTCCATTTAAGGCTACACCGTAAAGGTCGCAATCCTCAATTCCATATGTCTCTCGAATAATCAGAGGCAACAACGTCAACGCCGAATCTTGATTAATTGTACCTCTCAGTAATTCTATGCCGACAGTGTTAATTCTGCGTCTCACCCCAACCACCATTGTGACAGCCTGGCTAGCACTTGCGCCTGTCAGAGTGGAGTAGCAAAAACGTCCACCCTCACCGGCAGCTGGGCGAGGAATGAAGTTAGATATTGGCCTATAGTTGTTTAAGTCTGTAGGGTCACCACCTTTATGTATTGGTGTAACCCTTGCCATCTTGAGTAGTTTCGGGAAGGTGCTAGTCTCTAGTGACTTGTTAAAAAGTAATGAAATAGCATGCGAAAGGACATGGGCCGCTCGCTTGTACAGTAATGGTGGGACATGAGACAGATTCCCCGAGTTATTTTTAAGTGACTTTATAATCTCAGTGACTTCCGTGGGCTCAGTTGGTGCAAGATAGAAGGAATTAGGGAAATTCCCATCTAGGTAGTCCCCGGAAATGGGCATTGGTATGTGGGATTTTACTGGCGAGATTAGATCCTATAGTTTGAGAAGAAGTCGTTTATCTTGTTAGCTGTGTCAGTGGGATGTAGTGGGTGTTTCATTAGGTTTAGTTAGGACAATATTCTTGGTTTTTCTCATTTTTGGTCCCTAGAATCTGAGAGAGTTTTTTCCAGGTCTTTTTTATATCTCCTCTAGTGTCTGTGAATCTTTCTGGAGTAGTATAGTTGTTTTGGGTTTCTTTATTACTTTGGTGAGAGCTGATGAATAGTGTTTAAGAATATCTTTGTGTATTAAGCCCTGTCTATATTGCTTTTCCCAAATTTGGGGTTTCTTGTCAAAGGATTTCAGAATGGTGCTGGTTAGCCATGGCAACCAAGCCATTTGTTGTGATCTGTTTTGTTTTTTATAGGAAAAATGTTTGTTGTATATCCCAAGTAATTTGTTAAGAAAATGTCTGTCAGTCATCAAATACCATTGGCCTTGGAGAATTCTGTAGGCCATCAACAGTCTCTAGGTCAGCTGTGAGTTTCCTTACGGAGGCCTCGCATGGAGTCCCAAATGAGATTTTGTTGTAAATTCAAGTGGTGGTTTAACTAATGTTTGTCAGGAGGAAGGTAGGGTAGTGGTCTGTAGTGCTATCTGTGATTATCCCTGATTTAAGGGGCTAGTATATTGGTCCATATGTGGTCTATTTTGGTTGCACTTGTCCCCAGTGAGCCTGGTTGGTTTAGTTATTGTTGGTATAGAAGTGTGTTTTTTCATATTGTTTATGAAATCAGTTACAGGCTGATCATCTAGTAAGCCAAGGTTTATGTTGAAGCTCCAGCTAAGAGTAGGTGGTGCTTATTCCCTTTGTCTGTTTGTTATTAGTGACTAATTTTCTCACTGAAATTTGGGATTTTGTGTGAGGTAAAACGGTAAATGGCACCGATTGTTATAGGCGTCTTAAGGTTTTTACAGTAAAATTACAAAAATGTATCCCCCCATATCATCACTAAAGCAAGGGGTGCAAAGACAAAAATTTGGTTGAGAATAGATTGCAATACCACCCCCAACTTGGTTTGGCCTGATTTGTGATTGTGGTACCGGGAGAGGGTAGATATCAATTGCCCTGCTTAAGCCGGTCTCGTAAAAAATGCAGGAGAAGGGGGGGCTTAGTGATTCAAGGAGTGCTGGGGTCATCATAGTGTTTGCTTAAGGCCCGATGTAGTTAAGTACTGAAGCTTTTGCATTGTTTAGGATAGGGTGGCTTGTGACTGTGAAAATAAAGGCATTACCCAATAAAAAACCTTTGGGAAATGTCAGTTTAGGGGGTTTTAACGGTCAACGTGATAAAATCATCTTCTGGGTTTTAAAATTTAGGGTTATTTATACCTGATTTGGTTTGATTATGTATGAATCTGAGGGGTAGGAATTTTTGGACAAGTTATAGCTAATTTTTTTGGTTTATGGGGGGTATGCACACTACAAAAAATGAAGTTGAGGTCTATGGTTGTGCGGGAATGAACAAATACAACTGGGTTTTAAAACAGTAATAAAAAAATACAAATTAAAAATAGAACAAGACTCTCCTTGAAATTTGCACTAAGGTTAATAATGATTTTTTGTGGAGTCTATGTTTTGACTAGAATGAGCTAAAGACAATAGGTTAATCTAATAATTAAAAATAAAAGTAAAATACACTAGTCTTCACTAGTAATTGACTAGGCTAATAAAGTAAATTTTGGTATTGACAGATTGATTTGAGAAAACTTTAATAAAAGATTACCGGGTATTCTCCGGGCCCCGAGCCTTTTTCCAAGTGGTGCCCGGCCTTGGCCCCCTTTTTAGGGAGTGTCTGAGACCTAAGTCTCCCAGGGGGAAAGCAGGCCGTCCCTCCTCATCTTTTGGGCCCAACTGTCCCCGGGCCACCCAACTAGGCCCCCTTTTCCGGGTCGCCCCCCCCCCAAAGGGGAAAGGGGAATGACAAGTCTTATGAGCTAAAGGCCGGGATCAGGACCTACCCTACCCTAGAAGGGTTGGGCTTGGTATCGATCAGTAAAACGTGATTAACTAATAAATAAAAAAGGCACAAGACCTAAATTGTAATTTGCCTAAGGCTTATGTAAATTGTTTACAAGAATTAGAGTATAATTAATTTTTTGACAGGATAAATTACACAAATTAAGGTAGCAAAATAATAAAAAAAAAAAAAAAATAGAAATGGCAAGACTTGGTTTAATATGTAGTAAGAGGTAGACAGGATAATAAAAAAGTTGTAGCTGAAAAAACTGGTTTAAAAAAGTATGGAAAAAAAAGGTCAATAAAAAAGTTTACAAAAGTTTATCAATATAGTTTAAGAAAATTGGGGGCAATAAAGGGGATTTAGAAAAAAAATTGGGCAATTGAGATTTTTTAAAGTGAGGTAGAATATTAAAGAAAATTATGGTTATTTTTATAAACAAAAGATGGAACAGTGTGTGGTAAGTTGTAAAAAAAGGGATGTTCTGTAAAATTAAACAAATTAAGACTAAGGTAAAAAGGTCGTTGAATACAACAATGACAATCAAAAGTAGTTGGGTATTAGAATTTTGGGGGGGCACAAATTTTGACAATAAAACAACGGTGGACTATGGGTTTTCTGCACTTTACCTGTTTCCCTTTTAAACCACCCCTCACTTGGAATGTTGAAAGGTCTGTTTTTGGGGAGATGAAGTATCTTTTCCCATGGGCGTTTCCTAACTGCTTTTTTTTCCATCCCTCAAAAGCCTGGTGGATTTTTTGGCAAAGCGCAATTTTTTTTACCCGATAAAAAAAGGTTTTGCCTTTTGGTAAGGCATCATTGACGAAAACATCATTTTATAAAAAATAGATGTTTTTAGTGGGTTGTTTTTTTTGTGGGCAGTTTGGAATTTTAACAGCAGTTTGAATTTACTATGCTCGCCTTTTGGGTTGGAACTGGTATACGACAGCTCAAACTTTTTAGATAACCCATAGTTTTGGGTTGTTTTCCCTCATAGCACACTAGACTTTGAAGGTAGGGGGGGGTAAACACTCGGGGGACAGGGCATTGAAATCATCAGGTTCGAATCAAAATTAAACAAGTTTTTTTTTTTTTTTTCTCGAGAGACCTACCTTTAGGATGTTAGGAGTAGGTTTGGCTAGGTTGTAATATTGTACATACAAGAGTTTACCCTCCACCTGTTTACCAAGCAGAATCCTGACAATGATATGTCTCCAGTGATCAATTTGGGGCTAGAAGACTTCACGGGGGTGTTGGACAAGACTCAACACGCCCCAAATTTTCAAAACTTCCTGACAAACACCAGGTCATGAAATGTATCATACCCCAAACTACACTAATGGGATACTGGGAAATACCTCTCATTTTCTACTATTGTTTTGTAGGGTTGGGGGAGGGGGTATATTTTTTTTTTTTTTTCCCCAGCTTAAAGCTCCTGAATTGTGTGAATGTTGTCTCCTGCGAAAAATACAACAGTTAATTGTCTCAAAGTTATTTACTTGTTTTTTCCGGTTCCTTTTAAAACAAAGTGTGTGTGTTCGTGTTTGTTGAACATTTCTTTTTCACAAAAAGAAAAACATTTTAATTAAACCTAAATTAAAAAAAAAACGTATTGAAAAAAAAAAAAAATTTAAGAACCGGGGGCAGCCTTTTACCCGTGGGGTCACGCTGGTGTAATCCCGTGTGGTGGGCACTGCTTGTTGAATCCGGGGTGGGATGGTGTTTGGCCGTTTCACCTTTTGAATCCTGGGTTGGGCGCTGCGGTTTAAGCCGGGGTGGCCTCTGTGTGGTGAATCCGGTGGGGCAGCTGCTGTGTGGTGAAGTCCTGTGGGGGGGCAGCTGCTGTGTGGTGAAGTCCGTGTGGTGGGCAGCTGCGGTGGGTGAAGTCCGTGTGGGGGGGACAGTTTGAAGCTACCCGCGCAAAGAACTGTTGCAAAGTGTTTGTAACGTTTTAGTTTTTGAACGCAAAAGCAATTGGGGGAAGTCTTTTAAGGGTTTTACAAGTCCTTCAACATTCGAGCCAGAAAATTCTGAAAATTTAAGTTGAGGACAAAAAAAACCTGGGAATGAATAACCAAGTTTTTTTATAATTTTCCTGGGACTCTTTGAGGGGTTTTGGAAAATACAAAATGGGCCCCTTTTTCCCCCCTTTGGCTAAATCCCATTGACCGGGGGGGGGGGTGATGGGTTGGTTGTTTTTGGGGAGGGGGGGATCGTTAAAAGGGGAAAAGGGGAGGGGGGTTGGCTGTGGTGGAGGGGTTGTTTTGGGGGTAAGTAATTTGTTTTTTACTGGTGGGAGGTGAGGGGAGGGGGGGTGGTTTTTCACTTGGGAATTTCTAAGGAACTAACAGTCTTGTTTGGTTAAATGACTTTAATCTTGATACTGAGACGCCCCGGACACTAGCCCCAAAAAAAACTCCTTTGCCACAATACTAATTTTTAATGAACATATGTTCATAGACTCGTGTTGAAACCGTCTCATTATGTTTGGCTGACATATTTGACACTCTTGTGGTTTGTGCTTTTTTGATGGGAGTGGAAGTAAAAGGTTTTACCGGGCCGGGTTTACGCCTTTACTGCCTCAGCAGGTGAAGTTTAAAAATAAACAAAAACAAGGATCCCCGTGGATTAAGTCACTTTGACTTTCTGGGTATCAAGGTAAAACTACACATACACTGTGATGATAATTTATATATATACCCAAATGAACTTTCTAATCACCCTTTAAACCTTAGTTATTTTGGGAGAGGTACCATTTTATAATGTAGATTACCTGGGATAACCCTAAATTATGTCCCAGTTCTTTTAATTTTCCCCTAATACATTTCATATCATGGCTCCATTTTGTGCCCACCTGTTTTTTACTGTAAACTGTATTGTTCTAGAGTATAAAGAGGAATATAAATATTTGTGGAAAAATTTAAACTTTAGTTTGTAGCCCAGACCCATCCTGTGGGGGGTAGTCAAAAAAATTTTGTTTATATGGATGATTAAAGGGGTGAAGGGGCAAGGCATTGGGGACACGGGGAAAATGGTTTTTTTTCGATGACACGACCTCTTTGTGGGGGAAGGAGGGGGAAGAAGATGTAGCAGAATCGTCGAAAATTTTGGGGTGACAGTATGTGTTTTAATGGTGACAAGTCGAAATTCTGGAATTTTTTTCGTGGGTGGGGGGGGGAACTGGGGAATAGGTGTGGTGGGAGGTGGTAGAGCAGGTAAAAAATTTTTTGTGGGGTATTATACAGAGGGGCAGCACAGGGGTAGAGAGGCAAAATAAGAAAAAGTAGTGTAAGGGGGTTTGAGAAAGGGTTGGGGGGGGGTTTAAAATCGAGTTTGTTTGACAATACAACAGTCACTGGGTCAAAACTAATTTATCCTACACTGTTTTTGGCAGTGGGGTATCCATTAAGGCGGAAGAGTGCGAGGGGCAAAGGGAAGTACTGGTTTTAGATGGGGGGTTGGTTGTCCTTGGCTGCTACATGATGACATCGCTGCCGATGGGGGGGTTTTGGATTAAAAACCTTTTGGGGGCAGACGAAAGCATGTATTGGGGAAACATTATCTGCCATTGGGGGGGAACATGTCCAAAAATGAGGGACCTTTAGGCGGGGGTGGGGGGGGGGGGGGGACAGGGACTTCGAGATGTATGATAATTGAGTCTTATTTTTATATATTCGCACAACCATTAGAAGTGGGGGCTGCCCTGCTCATTTTCCAACATGGCGCCGAGCTACAACGCATCAACACTGTTTGCGTTTGAGTTTACCCGGGGCTGTCACTGGGCCACAATGGACTTGTTACTACCGGCGATTATCCTGATTACGGTATCGCAAATGAAGAGTATGTGTTAGCACTTAATGGGACACCGGATCTTCGTTAAAAATGACGTCAGCAAATGTTTATGAGCGGGGTGGATAAAATATCAAGGACCATTTAGCCGTCAATTCACTGTATCAGTACTTTTTACATGATGTACACG
>NC_069421.1:59067607-59087076 GCF_026875155.1 Cherax quadricarinatus
TTTATCAAAACAGATTTTAGGACATAATAGGAAGACAGTAGAAATATTAAAAAAAAGATGAGGAATCAGTCCCTCGGCCTTGGAGTTTTTGTTTACGCATCGTGGTGAGGAGAATCTGGAGCAAAGGCAAGAAGACTGGCGGTTATATAGGCGTCAGTGGATAGGGACGGGCAGCAGACAGGCAGTCACTGGTAAAGGGGGGATTCCCCAGTGGAAGTAGGTCCTTCCCAAGAAGATGGGTTAGTTGCAGCGCCGTGAAAAAGGTCTTGTAGATGTCCTCTGAACCAAGATCCATGATGTTGCAGTGTCTGACAAGTTGTGCAAGAAAGGTATAAAATACCGACAATAAAGAAAGTTAAGACACATGTGCAACATCTGGGTATCTTTTTGTAGACGTTTCGCCATCCAGTGGCTTTATCAAAACAGATTCTAGGACATAATAGGAAGACAGTAGAACTATATACAAAAGATGAGGTAATCATCCCTCGGCCTTGGAGTTAGTGTTTACAGCATCGTGGTGGAGGAGAATCTGGAGCAAAGGCAAGAAGACTGGCGGTTATATAGGCGTCAGTGGATAGGGACAGGCAGCAGACGAGGGCAGTCACTGGTAGGCGGGATTCCCCAGTGGAAGTAGGTCCTTTCCAAAGAGATGGGTTAGTTGCAGCAGCCGTGAAGAAGGTCTTGTAGATGTCCTCTGAACCAAGATTCCATGATGTTGCAGTGTCTGACAAGTTGTGCAAGAAAGGTATAAAATACCGACAATATGAAAGTTAAGACACATGTGCAACATCTGGATATCTTTATTGTAGAATCCCGCCTACCAGTGACTGCCCTCGTCTGCTGCCCGTCCCTTCCACTGACGCCTATATAAACGTCGTCTTCTTTTCCTTTGCTTCAGAATTCTCCTCCACCACGATGCTGTGAACACTAACTCCAAGGCCGAGGGACTGATTACCTCATCTTTTGTATATAGTTCTACTGTCTTCCTATTATGTCCTAGAATCTGTTTTGATAAAGCCACTGGATGGCGAAACGTCTACAATAAAGATATCCAGATGTTGCACATGTGTCCCTTTAAATTTCATATTGTCGGTATTTTATACCTTTCTTGCACAACTTGTCAGACACCGCAACATCATGGAATCTTGGTTCAGAGGACATCTACAAGACCTTCTTCACGGCTGCTGCAACTAACCCATTTCTTTGGGAAGGACCTACTTCCACTGGGGAATCCCGCCTACCAGTGACTGCCCTCGTCTGCTGCCCGTCCCTTCCACTGACGCCTATATAAACGTCAGTCTTCTTGCCTTTGCTTCAGATTCTCCTCCACCACGATGCTGTGAACACTAACTCCAAGGCCGAGGGACTGATTACCTCATCTTTTGTATATAGTTCTACTGTCTTCCTATTATGTCCTAGAATCTGTATTGATAAAGCCACTGGATGGCGAAACGTCTACAATAAAGATATCCAGATGTTGCACATGTGTCTTAACTTTCATATTGTCGGTATTTTATACCTTTCTTGCACATCTCTGCTTTCTATTGGTAAGCCATGCCTCAATCCATGCTAGAACTTTACCTCCTATACCATGAGCTGCCACTTTTCTTAAGAGTCTCTTGTGAGGTACTCTGTCGAAGGCTTTACTAAAATCCAAATAAACAATATCATATTCCTAATCACTGTCAACTGCCTCAAATGTTCTACTGAAGAACGTCAGTAAGTTTGTCAGGCAGGAACGACCTCTCGTGAATCCATGCTGAGATTCATTTATCAAGTTATGCTCTTCAAGGTGACTTCTGATAATGTCAGCTATAATTGATTCTAATAACTTGCCCACTATAGATGTCAGGCTTATTGGACGGTAATTTGAAGGAGTGGACTTATCCCCTGATTTGAATATAGGAACCACATTAGCCATCTTCCACAACTCTGGCACAACACTGGTAAGGATGGACGCATTGAATACACTCGTTAATGGCTGACTAAGCTCCATCTTGCATTCCTTAAGTACCCTTGAAAACAACTCATCGGTCCCGGGACTTATTTTGTTTCAGTTTGTCTATCTGTTTAATAACCATGTCCCTCGTGACAGTAATATTCGTTAACTTAAATTCATCAGGAACTAAATAATTGTTAATTACTGGAATCTCATTTACGTCTTCCTGTGTAAAAACTGACAAAAAATAGTCATTAAATAAGGAACACATTTCCAGTTCATTATCCGTCAGCTGTCCATTCCCAGTTTTTCAGAGGTCCTACTTTTTCCTTCACCTTCGTCCTATACACTTGAAAGAACCCCTTTGGATTAGTCTTTGATTCATTAGCAACTCTAATTTCATAGTCACGTTTAGCCTTTCTAATCGCCTTTTTTACTTCTCTTTTAAGCTGAACATATTGGTCAGTAAGGTTAACCTCTCCTCTTCTGATGCGCCTATAAATTCCCCTTTTCTCCCCTAATAGATGCTTTAGCCTCCTGTTAACCCGTTTGGGATCGTTATTATTAGACCTAATTTCTCTCTGGGGAATGTATATACTCTGGGCACTGTGTACATTATTAAGAAAATCATAAAAGCAGATCCCTTCATATTCATAAGTATGATTATCGTCAATAAAATCATTAGCTAGATAACCCCAATCAAGATTAGACAGATGTTCCCTAAGTCCATTATAATCGGCAGAACGAAAATCAGGGATTTTTACTGTATTATCATTATTCTTGCATTCCCAATTAATGCTAAAAGTGATGGATTTGTGATCACTTGCGCCAAGCTCTTCAGTGATCTCCAGATTATTCACGAGTGTTTCCTTATTTGACAAGACTAGGTCTAGCAAATTATTACCCCTGGTAGGCTCAGTTACGCTCTGTTTCAGAAAACAGTCCTGAACTGTTTCCATAAAGTGACTGGACTCTAGATTACCTGTCAAAGAATTCCAGTCAATTTGACTAAAGTTAAAGTCCCCTACTATGACTATGTTACTGTGTCCAGAAGCCCTAACAATTTCGTCCCAAAGAAGTTTCCCTCTTTCGTGATCCAAGCCTGGAGGTCGGTATATTACACCTAGAATTAGTTTTTCTTGACCCTCCACGAACTCTACCCAAACAGACTCTGTTACTGCTCCATCTATTTTTATACCTGTTTTTAAGAACATAAGAAAGGAGGAACACAACAGCAGGCCTGTTGGCCCATACTAGGCAGGTCCTTTACAATTCATCCCACTAACAAACATTTGACCAACCCAATTTTCAATGCCACCCAAGAAACAAGCTCTGATGTGCAAGTCCCACTCAAATCCAACCCCTCCCACTCATGTACTTATCCAACCTAAATTTGAAACTACCCAAAGTCCTAGCCTTAATAACCCAACTAGGTAGACTGTTCCACTCATCAACTACCCTATTTCCAAACCAATACTTTCCTATGTCCTTTCTAAATCTAAACTTATCTAATTTAAATCCATTACTGCGGGTTCTCTCTTGGAGAGATATCCTCAAGACCTTGTTTAATATCCCCTTTATTAATACCTATCTTCCACTTATACACTTCGATCAGGTCTCCCCTCATTCTTCGTCTAACAAGTGAATGCAACTTAAGAGTCTTCAATCTTTCTTCATAAGGAAGATTTCTAATGCTATGTATTAATTTAGTCATCCTACGCTGAATGTTTTCTAACGAATTTATGTCCATTCTGTAATATGGAGACCAGAATTGAGCTGCATAATCTAGGTGAGGCCTTACTAATGATGTATAAAGCTGCAGTATGACCTCTGGACTTCTGTTGCTTACACTTCTTGATATAAATCCCAGTAATCTATTTGCCTTATTACGTACGCTTAGGCATTGCTTTCTTGTAATAAAGTAAAGTAAAAGGACACAAGTAATGGCTTGATAAAGCTCCTGGAGAGCGAAACGTTGCCACAATAAATGTCACATTAGTTGCACTTGTATCCTTTTACTTTACATTGCTTTCTTGGTTTAAGGTTGCTGCTTACCATAACCCCCAAGTCCTTTTCGCAATCTGTATGGCTAAGTTCTACATTATTTAACTTATAAGTGCTAGGGTTATGGACACTCCCGAGCTTCCGAACCTTGCATTTATCTACATTGAACTGCATCTGCCACTTTTCTGACCAAGTGTAGAGTTTGTCTAAATCCTCCTGAAGTTCCCTAACATCTACGTTTGAATCAATTATCCTACCTATCTTCGTGTCATCGGCGAATTTGCTCATATCACTAATAATTCCTTCATCAAGATCATTGATATATATTATAACAACAACGGGCCCAAACTGATCCCTGTGGAACGCCACTTGTTACTGATCCCCACTCGGATTTAACCCCATTTATGGACACTCTCTGCTTCCTGTCTGTGAGCCATGATTCGATCCACGAGAACACTCTTCCCCCAATGCCATGAGCTGCTTCTTTCTTCAACAGTCTTTGGTGCGGAACTCTATCAAATGCCTTACTAAAATCTAAGTAAATAATATCAAATTCTTTATCGTGGTCAACAGCCTCAAAAGCTTTACTGAAGAAAGTTAATAAATTAGTTAGACAAGACCGGCCTCTTGTGAATCCATGCTGAGTATCATTAATCAAGCTATGCTTATCGAGATGGCTTCTTATAATTTGAGCTATAATTGACTCTAGTAATTTGCCTATAATTGAGGTCAGGCTTATTGGGCGGTAATTTGACGGGAACGACTTGTCCCCGTTTTTTAAAAAAAGGAATTACAAATTTGCCATCTTCCACATATCAACACTACACCTGTTTGAAAAAATTAAATTAAAAATATTATTTAAGGGTTCACAAAATTTTCCATTTTGCATTCCTTTAGAACCCTTAAAAAAACCTCATCGGGAAACCCGGTGACTTATTTTGTTTTCAGTTGGCTATCTGCTTCAAAAACCATTTTCACTAGGGGACTGTGATGTTACATAATTTATCTCTTTCTGGCCCACTTTTAAAAATTTAAAATTCCCGGGAAATTTTAAATTAGTGCCCCTTCCTTTTAAAAACCAGAGAAAAAAATTTATTTAAAATGAGCACATTTCATTCCCCTTTGTCAAAGAGGGCCCATAGTTTTTTTTTGGGGGGAACCAAACTTATCTCTGATTTTTTTTTCTATAAAACCGGGAAAAAAATTTTTTGGGTTATTTTTTAGAATCGCTACAATTTTAAATTTTCCCATAGTCACTTTTAGTTTTTTTCTTATCCCCTTTTTAATGCCCCCTCTTAATGTAAATTTATACTGATTCATAAGAGGCCCCTTTCGCCTCTTTTGATACCCCAAAATTCCTTTCTTATGCCCTAGTAGATATTTCACCTTTTATTCACCCATTTTGGGTAAATTTCTATTTGACCCTAATTTTTTTTAAAAAGGGGAAAAACGTTCTTTGGGGCAGCATGTAATTGTGTTAAAAAACTGTCATTTTGGTAGCTCTTTTCCCCTTTTTAACCACAACAGATGATAAGTGTTCTCAAACCCCACGTAATCTCTAAGGGAAAATCGGGGACTGTTACTGATTTACCCTTTTAAACTTCATACTTCCATTCAATTTTTAAATGTAATTGATTTGTGGCCCGCTAGCACCCAGTTCCTCGAAACTTCAAAATTATTAACAAGGGATTCATTTTTTTCCCAGAACAAAGCCCAACCCGGTTTAAATTCCCCCTTGTGGGTTTCTGTCACAAACTGCTTAAAAAAACCCAATCCTGAACAAACTTTTTAAGAAGCCCTAGATTCTAAATTCCCAGTAAAAAATTTCCCCTTAAATATGACAAAAAGGTTAAAGTCTCCAAGAATTACTGAAATTTATCGTCCCCTTGGGGCCCCAAAAATTTTCCTCCATAATATTAATATTTTCTCAAAACATACAATGCAATTTCCCCCCCCCCTTCCCATTACATCTATCCACTTTAAAACAACTTAAACCCCCTAATATTACATTTAGCAGTCATACCCGACTCTTTAAATCAAAACCACTTTTCGTTAATGAAAAGATATAAATTTCCCCCAGAAACAGCTACCAAATGTATTAAATTAATTTTTCGGGCCTTCCCCTTTTAGCATAAATACCTCTTATTTTTTTTTCTTCGGCCTTTTTTTCCTATTCATTTTTTTTTTTAAAAATTTTCCCTGAAATTATATTCCCCAAAGTTACCCATGACAGTTACTATTAAGTTTCCCTTAAATACAGAGCATAATTTCAATTTTCCCCAACTCATTTTTTTATTTTTTTCCCTAAACCCAAAACCTCTAACTAATCCTATTTTTAAAGCCTAACAACCCCCTCAACTGATTTTAGCAAGAAAACCCAACTGCCCTGGATAAGGGGAACCCCATCCCGGCAACATGTCTTTTCCCGGCCATAGAAGTTGCCCCCAGTTTCAATGAATGGTACTGCATTACCCTTTTACAGTGTTTTTTCCAGCCAACAATTAATCCCAAATTTGGGCCTCTGGACAACCATTCTTTTACCAACCCCTTTCTTCTTGGAAAAATTTGCCAAAATATAACAGGGCGCCCCCCCCCTTCTTCCTAATTATGTCTAAAAGCTGCCCCTGAACTTTCTAACTAAATCCTCATTTCTCCCTTTTCCCTAAAACATTGCCTCCAGCACTGAGGCAAATAATAATTGATCCCTTTAAACCGTTCATGATGTTGTCAACGGGCTAACAATTTTCCTCCATCCCAGCCCCGGGAAAAAATACCCTTTGTCTCCTACTCCTGCCCCTTCAACCCAGAATCCCCCCTATCCATGTATCAAACCGGGCATCCCCAAACAACAAAAATTTTTTACCTTTTTTCCCGGTTCGTGTGACGATCCCAGTGTACTCACATTTTTTGGGGGAAAGCCCCGAGAATGTGTTGGAGGTTTCCACAATTTTTCCAAAACAGAAAGTCTTTTTCCCTTTTTTCTTTCTTTTTCGGGGCATTCCTTTCCCATCTTTGATCGCAACTTCGCCCGCCCCCCTGCGGGCCAGCCACTGACCACACCCTTTTTGACCAGGATTTCAAAACGGGAGGACTCTACGAATCCTCTTGTTTTCCTCGGTCAACCCGTACCCCCCCATTTTCGCTGCCCTAAAATTCTTCCTTAAGTTCTGGTAAAGTTCTCGATGGATTGCATCTTGGTTCACCCAAAGGGAGCAAACAAAACACTTTTCACGAGTTAAGTACGGTTCACCACTGATTAAGTAAAAGGTCACCACTGAAAAAGGGTTTTCTACAATAAATGCGACAATGCGGGCTCAAGTCTCTTCTGGTCATTTTAAAAACTGGTGAAATCTCATAAGCATCTCCTAACTAGGGACACTAGCGAGGAGGAGAATTGTTATCACGGGAAACACTTGTCGGGTTCGTTGACCCCATGGTTGATAAAAGGGTTTTGAAAAACCGACAATTTGAAGATTGAGAAAACTTAGCAGCATAGGGGAAAACTTTATTCAGGAAACGTTTCGCCAAAACAGGGGCTTCATCAGCCCAAATACAAAGGGGAAAGGGGCGTAAGGAGAGGGGGAGAATGGGGGAAATCATCCCTAAACCCGGGGATTCATGTGTTCATCCATCAATCTTGTAGAATGTAACAAATTTCTACAAGTTTTGTGGACTGAAACATCGACTAATGTAACTAACTACAAGTTTTTGAGGGACTGAACACAATCGACTCCGGTTGAGGGATGATTACCTCATTCCCTCCTCCCCTTTACCCCTTTCCCTTTTTTTGGGTTTATAAGGCCACTGGTGGCGAAAAGGGTTTCCAAAAAAAGATTCCCATATGCTGCATAAGTTTCTCAACTTTGACTCCATGGTACACAAGTGTGGCCGCAGTCATCTCGGGGTCCTTTTCGGGAGGGAATATCACTCCTATTCCCTGGGGGTGTCCCCGGAATTTTGGGCACCCAAAAGAAAAGTGTTTTTAAGGGGCCGCTGAACAACGTCCCGACAGAAACGGCACACCCTCCTCAGCCTGTCAAACCATCATTTGGCGGTGAAAAAAGCCCAAACGAACCGAGGGATGGGGGTACACTGCGCTCGGGAAACCAGCTTTTTTTATCATATGGGGGGGGTTTTCTCCCTGAGTCGCTGTTTGGGTACTACTGTTGAGATGGGGTATCACCTAAACCTCCCCCAAAAATTTTTTCATGGCTCTGGCAGCCACCAGTTTGGTCTGTCGTGGGCTGTTTGGGGACAGAAACCCCCCAACATTAGATAGTCGTTGCTCCCTTTGGGCTCCCTCATCTGCCGCCCCTCTTTTCCCCCGGGATCCCCAGCATGGCGGGGGATCCAGTTAAAAGGTCGATCTGTTACCCAAAATTTTCTAGGGCTGCAAAATTTTTCAGTTTCGATGTGATTAGGTGAACAAGTCCTGTGGTTGGGGATGGAGAGGGCATTGATTGCAGAGGGGGAAAACAACATGAAAGACAGGTCCGGAGTCGAGGTCGAAAGGGCATATGACAATGCCTGCTGAATCGCCACCAGCTCAGCTTAAAGGGAAACCCGGCAGTGGCCCAGGGGGGCGCCAACCCTTGTGTGTGACCATTTGGTACGTCCACTGCTGCTTTTCCCCCTGTCAGGGTCGACAAAACCAATTGTAAAATTTTTCCCCCCTGGCCTGCCATGCCTTTCCCTCCCCATGTTTGGTTTGGTTCCAAACTGAAGGGTTAGGGGGGGTCCTGAGGGCAAAGGGTTTGGATGGGGCCCCGGGGGAGGGGGGAAACAACGGGTAACCTCCCAAAAGGGAGGTTTTTGGAGGAACCCCCCGGGGGGGGAAAAAGGGAAAATTTCTTTTTTTAAAAAAATTTTTAAAAAGCCCCCCCCGCCCCAGCCCCAAAACGAACGAACCCCCGGGAGTAGCCCAAAATGAAGAGGTGGGATTTTGGGGTCATAGTTCCCAAATATCCGTCTCCTTAGGGGGGGTACTTGCTGCCGGTGCAGAATCGTGCCCCTTTTCAGGCGTTTAAAGTATCTTTTCTCTGGGCAGCCAAGGAAGGAAGCCGGGCCTCAGATCTGAACATACTGTGTTGGTCCCCGATGGGACCCCAAGCATAGTTTTTTATCGCCTGATTTGTACGAAACCCCCACCCCTTTTCCCGCTCTGGGAAAGATGAGCAACGCCGGGGGCACCCGTATCAAAGAGCGAGCGTAAAACTTTTAAAGGGACAAGCGAATTCATCTTTGCTTTCCCTGCACGGTGCCTCGTCATGGGTCTCATGGTGTTGAGTCGGGGTAGAGCACTGAAACCCGACATAAACCCGGGCCCTTTTTTGAAAAAGGGCAGCTTTTTTTGAAAGTTAGTTTTCCCCAAATACAAGGGGGGGGGGGGGGGGGGGGGGGAAAGGGGGGGGGGGGGGGCCCCGTCCAATCAAGTGCATATCTTGAAAACGTAATCTAATTTACGGGTCTGGGCCCCCTTGGGAAAAACATTGCCCAAAAGAATTTTTGGGCCCGGTCTTGAGGCCCAGTTCCCTTTCAAAAACTCATAATTAGGTCCAAGGGTCCTGACCTGTTTGTTCAAAAATTTCCCTTTTTCCCCTTTTACTATGAGTGCAAGATCTCCATAGCTAGGGGTGTGTACCACTATTAAAGGGAAGGCTCACAATTTTCCCGCAAAAAGGATGTTAAACATTTAGGACTGAGCACAAACTCCTTGTGGCATATCGTTTTCCAGGGTTTTTAAAGGGAAAAGTAGTGTCCCTTTAAAAACTGACACAGGGCCCGCCTGCCCCCCAAGGTAGGACTCTACCCCGCCAGAAAGGGGTCCTTTGATTCCCTTCCGACTAGTATTGCCAGAATTTCTGTGGGGCTGGCTAGTTTTAAATGGCCTTTTTAAAGGGCGAGGTAGACGACGAAAACAAAATTTTTTGTTCTAACAGCAATCTGGCTTAGTAGAGTGGTTATGGGACTCCTGCTGTACCCCTCCCTTTTGGGGAAGCCCAAAATGTGATGATGAGAAGGGGCCAAGTTTCCATTTTGGGGGCGGTTTTAACCCAAAAAAAACCCCCTCCAGCAGTCTTGGGTAAAACAGCTGTCAGCGTATTGGTCCCCATACTGCCTGGGTCCTTGGGCTTTGGAATTGGTACGATGGGAGCTTTCTTTCCCAACTGGGTGGGGGTTCTGGGCCCCCCCCGACTTGTTAATGACGTTTTAGTTTTGGCCTTTCCCTCCACTCTGCCCAGCCTTTTCAATCCCTGGAGTAAAGTTCACCATCGAAATTTGGGGGGGGGGGGGCAGTGTCACCGTGTTTTTAAAGGCAAAGTCGGAGTTTCCAAGTCTTTTGAGGTTTTTCCCCATCACATCTTTCCCACTCACATGCAGCCTTTTATCATTTGCGGGGCGGGGGCAGAAGAAACCTCGGGATATTCCGGATGTCCTGGGGGCTAATTTGGGGGCTCCCCCGGAAAATGAAAAACTCCACTAGTTTCTCAAATTTCCCGGGGTGGGTTCGGGTGTGTTTGGGGGCCTCGGCTTGCTCTTTCCCGTTGCTAATTTTAGTTTCCCATATCTCAGATAAGGTGGTGTGATTTCCCGAATGTTTTAGCACCACTCCGGCCCTTTTTTCAGTTTTTACCCTGGGAAAAAGAGACTCTGCGAGCAAAGCTTCACAATGGGTCTCAAGTATTCCGTTCTCTGCCCTAGGGTTTTCCCCGATGCTTCCTTTAAAAAAGTTTATGCGGTGGGTTCTGCTCCCCACCTCTTTGGGGTTTTTAACCCCCAGTTCTTTTATGGCGGGGTCCCGCCGGGACTTTTTTGGAATTGCGGGACTCTGCCGGGCCCGGGTGAGAACCCGTTGGAAATTTGCTCCCGTTCAGCCGTACACAGTCTTTTTAGATAGAGAGTATTGGCCCCCCAGTCAGAAGAAATCCTGGAACACCCCCAGTTGGCCCTCTTTACGTCCCCTCTAGGAGGGAGCACAACTTGGAGGCCTGTTGATGTTGAAGGGGGTGATCACTGCAAAGGGTCACTGACAAGGTAGGACAGCTTCCCAAAGTGGGTCCTGCGCAAGGGTTTTTTTGACCCCAAGGTTTAAAGGGCGAAAGGGAGCCACCCAAAAGGTGTGTGGGGGCCCCCAATTTTTTAAACAACTTTACCTCGGAAAAACGTTTGGAAACATTGTAGTGTCTGCCAACAGCATTGGGTTTCTGATTAGAGTGTAGCATTGGGTGATATGCCCTTTAAACTCCACCCACATAATAAAACTCAAATGCGTGCTAGTGGAGGAGCTCTGCAATGTCGAGGGGGGTGTCTTGGGTTCTTGTTTGTGTTAAGATGGTAATGGGGGCCCCGGGAAAGGGGTACAAGGATGGGGCCGTACCCGGCATCCTCCCCACAGTCCCCCAAAAATTGGCTATAACCTCGTGAGGGATTGTATTGGATACAAATTTCAG
The DNA here is from genome assembly GCF_026875155.1 of Cherax quadricarinatus. NCBI lineage: Eukaryota > Metazoa > Arthropoda > Malacostraca > Decapoda > Parastacidae > Cherax > Cherax quadricarinatus. The sequence goes on from NC_069421.1 coordinate 59,079,002, forward strand.
CTGGGGGGGGGGGGGGGGGGGGGGGGGGGGGGGGGGGGGGGGGGGGGGGGGGGGGGGGGGGGGGGGGGGGGGGGCCTCCTCCAAAGGGGTTTTTAAAGCCCTTGGCCCATGTTCCAAAAAAAAAACCCTTGGAAAAAGGGGGGAAAACCCAAGGGTTTTCTTCGCCTTCCCCTTGTTTCCTAGCGGGCTGGTCCCCTTTTTCCCCCTTAGGAAACCTTTTAAATTATTTTGGTCCAAGGGGGTTTTCCTCCTCGTTTTTAGTAGGCACCTCTTCCCCCTTTGGAAAGGGAAAAATTTTAGGAATTTTCTCCCCCTTTTTTTCCGTGGAATTTCAGGGCGAAATGACCAACTGGGCGGAATGTGCTCTTTGTTCCTTTGGGGAGGTTGGGGTTGTTTTTGCCTTTTTTAAAAGATCCGGAAAACTGAGATCCTCCCTGGGAGGGACTGCTTTGGGGGGTTGGGTTCCCAAACATGGATATTATCTGGGCTGTTTTGGTCTGAGGGACTGCTGAGGGTTGGGGTTTCTTTATTGATCACCGTGGTTGTTGCTGATACCCCGGTTGGGGAGCCCGGGGTCTGCTGGTGAGGGGGGGCCCGTTGAGTCTCAAAAACGCCTGTGTCAAATAAGGGGTGCCCCGCTTTTTAAATGCTATGACCGGTGGAGGCCCGTTTATGCCGCCTGCCCGATCGCTTGACCAGATGTACCCTTCTGATGCCCCCTGTTCCTCTTGTTTCCCGTTTTTTTTTTCGTTGAGGGAGGGGGGCAGGAGGTTTTTTGACCTTGACTCCTGGTTGAGGTTTTTGAGGGGGGTTTGGGGAAAATTTTCCCGGGGATTGACTTTGGGTTTGCTGCTGAGGAGCGCGGGGGTTTGGGGGGAGGGGTTTTCTGCACCCTTTGTTTTTCTTTTAAATGATGGGCCGTCATAGCCTGTTTTCAGAGTTTTTGGGGTCTTCCAGAATCCTTAAATTTTGGGGAAACCCCTTGGGGCATCGAGGATTCCAACAGGTTCCCTTTTGCCTGCAGTTCGGGGAAATTTTGGTGGGGGGCTATGCATTTTTCAGCTTGGTGATGCATTCCTCGGTAAAGGGGGGGCGGCTGGGAGACACCGCAGATTACTCTGTTTTGGGCAGAGTGGGACCCAGTGTCCATAATGCGACCCCTGGAAAACGAACTGGTTTTTGCTGTGAAGGCCCCGACATCCCTTCCTCTCCAAGGAACCCCAGGTTCAGCTGGGAAAGGCATGGTCCTACATGCGGGAAAGAGGCCCCTTTTGGGGGGTGCGTTGCCTTCCGTCTTTGCCTTGAGACGTTGAGATGACAACCCCACTGGGGTGGGGCTGGGTCTGCCTCGATGGGCAAAACATCAAACGGGGATCCCATCACTACACCCCTTGGGGACTTCTCCGAGAGGCCCTTCCTCCAGGGTGAATGACGATCTGTCTCCCCTGACTCCTTTTTAAGGTGGTTTTACATTTCCTTGTTGAGAAAGGGGTTTAAAATTGGTTCTCCCCTCAAGTTTTAACCATATCTTGAACCTAATTTTGTCGGATTCCCGGTAGAAACAACGCGATATGGGTTCTGTGGGCCCCTAAGACTTCTCCCTTTAATTTGCCAGGTCAGCTGAGGGTGGTTTTTCCTGCTCCCTTGGGCGGACAGGCTTCTTTTTTTTTCCCCCGTTTTTCCAGCCCTCTTGGTTTTCAGGGTGGGGGTTTTTTTCCTCCCCCCGTTTCCATTGTCGCTGGGGTCCAAAGGTTGGAACTGCAGATCGCTACAATGTGAGCAGATCTTCCTCTTCTTCTCCAACTTTTTCCCCTGAAATTTCCCCCCCACATTTTTCCCAAAACCGAGTCCTCCCGTGTTTTATGGGGGCATTTGTGGCCTCTTCTTTTCGACAGAAACCATGTGCCCATCTTTTAAAGGTAGTGAACTCCGTGGGAAATGAGTGTTTGAACTAGTCCGTTGAGTGCAGATACAGTGAAGGGAATGGTAACAACGTGGTTCACCGGGAGTTTTTTGTCGGGTTAGAAAGTTGAGTTCAGGGTGGAAAAGCGGGACGGATGATTCCCCGGGTGGGGTTTTAGGTTTTTGGGGGCTTGGAGGATGGACAGTTGTATAGACCCTTCGTGAAATTTTTTTTTTGGGGAAGCGAGAGAAGTTCTTGGGAGTGGTTAGTATGTTTAGAAGGTTTTGGTTGAAATTTTGTTATAGAGTGGGTTGATTCCAGGATTTTCGGTATTGGTGTTGTCTTCTGTGGCGATAATCTTGAGTTTCTGTTTTTAAATTAAAGGTTGTGTGAATTGCGATGTTTTACACGGCTTTCCTTGTACGCATCCTGCTTGCATTTGGTTTCTGAAAACGTGTTTGGGGGTCTTTTGATGTTTCCCCCGTAAATTTTTTGGTCTTAAAAGGGATTTTGTATACCCCTGCAGAGGTGGAAGCTTGTCCTGTCTGCTCTGGTGAGTCTTGAGGGTCTTTTTTGTGAGGAGTACTTGGAATGATCTTTGGGAAAAGATTTTAAAACATTTTGGGCAATGGAGTTGGTGGGGGGCTATACCCTCTTCCGGCAGTGTTTTTCTCGGGGTGTGTTGAAGATTTTTAAATGCCCCCGTCTGCAGTTCTGATGAAGTGCGGGATAGGGGATTTTAGAAAATACTTGTTCAATTATTGCATTTTTCCCTCAAGGAACTCATTGCTGCGATTCTGATGCACCAGTAAAAAACCAAAAATACCCCACATTATTTTTGGCATCATGGTGAGAGTAGAAGTGGAGAAGATCTTTTTGGTTGGTTGGTTTTCGATAGACTTTAAAACGAAGTTCATGGTCAGTTTTGCAGAGAAGAACATCAGGAAAGGAAGCGTGTTTTTCGACTTCTTTCTTCAAGTGTGAACTGGGGTTGAGGGCTCGATCTGGTTGAGCTTGTTTTTGGAGAGCTTGAACGTTGAAGCGCCTGGGAGTTATGAGGAGAATGTCGGCCCATGTCCTTTCGCAGGCTATTTCATTACTTTTTAACAAGTCAATAGAGAATAGCACCTTTCCCCAAACTACTCAAGATGGCAAGGGTTACACCAATATTAAAGGTGGTGACCCTACAGACTTAAACAACTATAGGCCCAAAATCTAACTTACCATTGCTATCCAAAATCTTTGAGAAACTCGTGTACAAGAGACGTATTCATTTATAACGGCTCAAAACATACTCAACCCCTGCCAGTTTGGATTCAGGAAAAAAAAAAGCACTAATGATGCAATCATAAAAATGCTAGTTCTGCTTTACACAGCATTGGAAAAAAAAGGAATATCCACTAGGAATTTTTATTGACCTAAGAAAAAACTTTTGACACAGTAAACCACCAAATCCTACTCCACAAACTTGACCACTACGGTATAAGAGGCCAAAGCGCTTGCTTTTTTCAAATCTTACATTACTAATAGGTATCAGTACGTCACCATTTTAAAAACACAGCACAGCAAACCCGGCCACTTGATACTGGGTTTTCCCCAGGGAAGTGTCCTTTGGGCCCCTGCTCTCCTCAATACATCAATGACCTTCCAAACGTATCCCAACACCTGAAACCCATTCCCCTTGCTGATGACACGACTTATGTCATCTCTCACCCTAATCTTGCCACCCTCAAAACCATTTTGAATGAGGACTGATTAAAATATCGACTTGGATGACAGCCAAAACCTTTACGCTAACACTGAAAAAAACTTACTATATTATGTTTGGTAGCAGAGCAGGAGATGCACAAATTAACATTAAGATTGACAACACTCTAATTACCAGAAATAATGGGGGAAAATTCCTAGGCTTATACCTGACAACAACCTGAATTTCAGCACCCATATCCAGCATATAGCCAAAAAAGTATCCAAAACGGTTGGGATCCTCTCCAAGATACGATACTACGTGCTGCAAAATGCCCTTCTCACACTATACCACTCACTTATTTATCCATACCTCGCCTATGCTATTTGTGCTTGGGGATCAGCTGCAGCAACACACCTAAAGCCAATAATAACCCAACAAAAAGCTGCAGTAAGAATAATCACTAAATCCCCATCCCTGGCAGCACACCCCCCCACTCTTCAAAGATCTAAACTTACTCCCAGTTCAGTACATCCACACTTACTACTGTGCAATCTATATCTACAGGGCCTTAAACTCTAATATCAACCTGACCTAAAACGCTTTCTTGATAGTTGTGACAGAACCCACAGGCATAACACCAGACACAAAACATCTCTACGACATTCCCCGTGTCCGACTAAACCTTTACAAAAATTCAATGTATGTCAAAGGCCCTAAAATTGGAATACCCTACCTGAGAACTCTAGAACTGCAGACACATTCATCACCTTCAAAACTACCATTAGAAAACATCTTATCTCCCTGATACACCCCGTCAACTAACTATACGAATACCACCTGGTGGTTCACACTTACACTCGCTCACTCATTTGACCATAAACAGAAATATTAATCTCAGTCTTAAAATAATGAATCCTGTGATACTCCAATACTGAAACTATATACTGTGCCAAACAAAAGCATTCACATTGCTAAACTCATAAACTAGTATTTTAGTCACTTAGCCATAATGCCAACTTACCTCATAATTTGTAATATTTTACAATTAAGAATAAAACTAAGTATGCCCAAAAATGCCTAGCCATGCTAAGCGTTCTAGTGGTACACTCTGTAATTACAATTTTAACTACATGTAAACCAAACAATAACCAAATTTCTGTAAACTCAGCATTGTAATCCTTTTAGAGAATAAACTTTGAATTGAATTGAATTGAATTGAACATAACGAGCCAGGTGACAGTCGAAGGAATAATGGGGGGAGAATACTCGGCTTCCAGATGTTCCATGTAAAAAGTTCGCCAGCTTATATGCCGTAGGCAGGCGAGGTGCAGCAGTCGTAGGTGGTGTCCATTTGTCTTATGTGAAGTAGGTTGTGTCGGTTCTCTGAACCATTCATCTACAATCCTCACACACACTGCAACTTCTTGGGATCTTAATACTTGGGAATTCTTTGCTTGCCTAACCCTTGGCACGACCTACTTCCACTTGAAGATATACTTAAGAAACAATCCAACAACAATAAAAAAAAACACTGCACAAGCGACTACATATGCTGCTGTTACCAAGCTTCAAGCAGATACTACCCAAGATCTTCAAGCCATGCAAGCTACATCTACCCCTTCTTCGCCAGCTCCACCAAGATTCTTTACTGCATCATGTATGCTCATGTGCAGATGTAGCTGAACCTGGTTCCTTCAACACCACCCAACGAACTCTTCAAGCTCAACATGCCTGGTTTCACATTCCCTGCATCTCACCTTCCACAGAGATCATAAAATTTCACTGCAAATGTTGCCAACATTACCGCTGCTCCACCGCTACCACACCTTCCTCCCGACACAGAGATGGACCAATCAGAGACCAGTGAGATGCCGACCGATTCCCAATGAAGTCCACCAGCACCTGCTTCCACCTCCGTCACGACGGACCAATCAGGCGCCTCACCCAATCGTCTCAGCCACCAGCCAAGAAGGTTAAAACATAAGAGCCTTGGATGCATCCCTATGTACTACCGCCCCCTCTTCACAAGAAGTCCACGCTTGCCTGGTGTATACTTCTACACAACCAACCAAATGAGAAACGCAATGTACACTCCAGGGGATCTAACCAAGTGGCAAGATTATGAGCAGTTAATCCGTAACTATCTTGAACCAGTGCGAGAAACCGATCCTTTGTCGTACTTAAGGAATTAGCGTGTACAGCTCCAAGGCCAGAGGAATCATTAGATGAGTTTGCTCTTCGTCTAAATAACCTAATGTCCTCATTCGTAAAGCAGGTCAAAGTTCCAAGTACCTTAAAGGCAATGATAAACCAGCTCTTGAGGGGTTTGCTAAATTAGCAGCATTCGGAGTTATTAAACAGCTAATGTCACCAACATCAATGTATGTGTATAATTCCAGTCTCTAAATACCACAATGGGACTGCTTGCAGCTCTTATCCATGTGCGTAATTTGTGTCCCGAGGGAACCTTCCCTTATCGAAAGTCTACGTCAACCACTTTGTCTACTCCTGTACCTCCTCTTGTTTGTGCTACATCCAAAACCCCCAGTCTAAATCACTCGCGACCATCATCCAAAGCTAGTGTTAAGAGTTATCATTCCCATAGCACTCGTAGCATGTACAGTACCCATAGCCAAAGAACTTGCTATAATTGTGGTTACCGTGGCCACATCACGGTAAATTGCCCTGATAGTCACTCTAAGAGGCATCGTAATGCTGATAAGTAACCAGTCCGAATTGCCTTATTGTACGTATCACAGAATACATGGTCATGACACATCCGAGTGTAATGCTCTCTATAACCTCCAGTACTCCAGATCTTTCCGTGGGCCGTTCCAACTGCAGAGCCAGGAGAGGAAATAGAGATCGGGGTTCTCAGAATGACCAGAACCAGCCTCATCATTCAATTCGGGGGAATCCGAGCACCCCAGTCTACTCATCCAGTCGTGACAGTAGGTGATAATGAGTACACCATCCCGTGCCAAAATTCCTATGAAGCCTTAGCCAGTCTTGAAAATGACAATCCCGCTGTTGATGTTGCTTCACACGTCTCTGACGTAGAGGAATTTGGGGATGAAGTGGAACATGCCTTCTCTGATGACAACCCACCCTTCTGTTTGCACATAACTCCAAATGAAACGATAGGTCCAATAGTACAAGCTTCTATTCATAATGCGCCCGTTCATGTTGTTCATGGACTCTGGTGCGCAAGTTAATATCATTAGGTCTGTTTGTTTTAAAGAGAAGCAGTTATGACTTGTCCTCGTTGAACCAACTACTGTAACCTCCCTTAGTGGAGTAGCTGGTTCCTTTCTGCATGTCCAAGGTCAGACTTCAATCACCTTTTCTATCCAAGGTAGAGACTTTACCGCTTCTTTTCTTGTTGTCGACCAGATTACTTTCCCTGGTGACCTTCTACTGGGATTTGTTTCTATGAGAGACTTACGCATTGTGCTCGACCCTTATCGATGGCATGCCCAAATTGATGACTTGATCGTACCATTTTGGGGTTACCAGCTTGGATCCGAGATCTGCCATACTGCCGCAGAGTACGACGTTCGGATTAAGTCCTTACAGGCCAGTGCATTTTTCCAGTAGCGTACCAAGCGGTCAGGTACTAGTAACTCTGCCACTCCCATCTGTGTTCTACCTACACCTTCAGATATGCAAGATAGTGTATTGCCTCAAGTGTTGAGGATGCTCAGACTGCCTTGAGTGCTCAGCCTATCCCTGCAATGTCTGCTAGTCCAAGTAGTAGTTTCTCCACAGGGGGACGCCTTGTCGGAAAACGATTACTTGAAACTAGTAATGCCATCTCTTGTTGATGTCACATGCTGTCTGCAGAAAGACGTCTCTGTTGCAGCTAGTGCTCTCACTAGAGTGTCTGTTGTTGTTCCTAGTGTTCCAGATGGTGATAACGTCCTAGTTGACAGTGATTCCTGCAAGGTCAAGGGTTTATTTGTTGAACCTTCCTTACACGTTGTAAGAGACAGTAAGATCCATTTATTCCTTGCTAACACTTCAGGTCACAATGTTTGTCTCAGAGCAAATACCAATCTCGTTGACCTGGTTCATTATCCTTACCCTGTTCAAGTACAGGATGACGTGCCACCTGACCAGTGGGTCGGTGCTATTTCAACAGGGGAGACCTCACTCCACGCTTAGACATACAGCAGGCAGTAACACGGCAGGCTGGGCCCTTCCCTTACCACAGTCGGACAATATATAGCGTTCCATCCACAAGTGTGTTTATCTTCAACCATCATATCTCCTTCCGAACCCCCACGACAGCCTGGTGTATACTTCTACACAACCAACCAGAATGAGAACGCATTGTACACTCCAGAAATTATTCAAAGCCCCCACAATGGGACAGTCAAGTTCACCTGCGACTCAAATCGATCATTCACCACTGAATTTTCCCCGATAACCTACTCAGTGGGCAGTGTCACGTGAGGAAGACCCTGAGCTGCTTGGGGATTA
>NC_069422.1:0-29153 GCF_026875155.1 Cherax quadricarinatus
CAGTAAAAAAAATATAGGGGGAAAGCTTACGCCTATAAAAGAAATCTACAAAAGGGGCAAAAAGAAAATATGACACTTCTTCCATCTGTTGCAAACACAGGCAAAACAAAAACTGTTCCCTATTACACTTTTATTTTTCCATCAAAAAAGTTAAACGGGTCTTTTTCCCTCATCATGTTTTTGAGAGCTTTGCGTATTTGTATCCAGATTTCAAATAACCAAAATTCATGAAATACCAATGATCTAAATACCCAAAAACAAAAATTGATAAATTTTTTAAAACTGCCAAAATACTTTTTATAATCCAAAAGAGGGACAACCCAAACCCTTATTCAACTAAAAAATTTTGGTTCTCCCTTACCAAAAATTTGGGTTAAAATATGCCTTCTCTTTTTAAAGATTTTTAATTCAAAGTTAATTTAAAATTTTGATACAGAAAAAAAAAACTTTTTCATAAAAAAATTCCCCCCAAAAGGTAGGGATTCAAAAGTTTCTTTGTAAAATTTTGTGATAAAGTTTATTACAGTCAAACGCAAAAAATCGAACTAAAATTAAAACACCATAATATAGTATTATAACTGGACAAGATTCCAATTTCCTTTTTATTCATGTGAGAGATCTTAACCATCCAATTTTTTTTCAAAAGTTAGAAATTTGTATGAACAAGTCCAGGCGACAGTAATAAAATTTGGGAATTTTGTTTCCTAAAAACATTTTTGACAAAAAAAAATAAATATTTCCTTTGGTTTATTAAAAAATTAGATTCATTTATAATTAATAGAATTTGGTAAGAATTTAAAATCATTGGACAAATAATAAAACTTAATTCTTGGGTAAACAGTTTTGTTCAGGGTTTTGCATGAAGGACCTGTCTATTGGACCCCGAGTCGCGCAGTGTTCCTTTTTTAAATGAGTCGTACTCAGGTGTTGCTTTGTTGTGGGATGTGATAGTGGGGTGTGGTCTAGACCCTTTATATCCCTTCCTTTGAGTATCACTTTTTTTTGTACCTTTCATAAGTGATAGTCACGAAAGTCTGGAATTCATTATCTTTCACATTATTTTTTTTTTGCATTTTTCTGAAAACACCTTTTTTACCTATTTATTGCTAATTATATATAAATATATAATATATATTAAAATATATATATATATATATAATATATATATAATATATATATATGTTGGTGTGTGTGTGTGGTTGTTGGTGTGTGGTGTGTGTTGTGTGTTGTGTGTGTGTGTGTGTTGGTTTTGTGTGTGTGTGTGTGTGTGGGGTGTGGGGGTGTGTGTGTGTGCAGGACAAGCCAGGGGGGATGGAAATTTAGCCAAATACTTCACACTTTTCAGGCGTTATCAGGAGCTGTGCAATGTTGCAAGGGACAACCAAAAACGGGGAGAGAGTCCAAAAACATAGGTGCCCGGCCACTTACCCTAGACAAAGAGACCTTAGACTAAGGAAACCCGTGGCTGGTGAACATATGCCCCGGGAACCTCCCCCCCCTTTTGGTGCTCCCTTCAAATTGCACAGCTTTTGATGAGCACTGAATGTTGAAAGTACTTGACTAAAGATTTCTATCCCCCCCCAGGCTGTGAAAGGGGGTCCAAAAATTTAAAAATTTCAACTAAACTCCCTATGGTGGTAGAGTAACTCAATACAAGGTCCTGACCCCATAAAATTGTTTTCGATGGTTAGTTTTCGAAATTTCTAATCTCCAAAGACCGAAAATATTGGGCTGGCCCGACAAAGGGTTTAAAAAAAATTTTATGTTGCAAATTTTGCAATTGTTAATAAAACCACCAAAAAAATTTTTAAAAATTTTAAATAAAAAACAACAATATAAAAAACTAAAGGGAACTTGAATCAAAACATTTTTTAAATTGTTACAAAAAATAAAAAAGGAACAAATCCAACAAGAAAAAATTGCAAAGGATCAACTTTAAAATCCCAATTCCTGAAAATCTTTGGGATCCCAATTATTCTATTTGCTAATTGATGGTATGGGTCGCTAAGCAATTTCTATCACCTTTATCCAGATTTACTTTGCATACAGAACACTGGAATGAGGAGTGACAAATTTTTTTCGAGTGGCTAAATAGTTGCAATCGAAATACCTTATTTTTTCTTCACAATTTCTTTTTTTTGGCTGGCCTTTTTTCCTCCTCACATCACTTGACACCTGTGCTCCGGGGCAAGTTTCACACCCTACCATCAATTCTGGTTCATCTACCCGCTTCTAAATACTCTCTTCAAAACGCAGACATACCCGACCGCTGGTGGACTGCTCCCCATAAAACAATTCTCATTGATCGGGGAAGGACAATAAAACCCCCTCCTGTATAGATCCAAACCACTACAGAGTTCATATATAAATTTGAAATTTTTTAAAATATTTTTTACTAAAATTGGACACCCCGGGAAACTCGGGCAAGACCAAATAATTCGTAAAAAATGCTTGCACTTTTTTAAAATGCATGCTACACTCATATTAGCTTCACAGGGACTTTAGGTAAATAAAAAAATTTGCCAAAACTTTCATGTAAGCACTAAAAAAACAACAATCAGTACTTGCCGACATTGTAAATGTATAACCCAAAGAGTAGATTAGTAAGGGGTTGGGGGGGGAAAAATGGGGTTTTGGGGGGGACCCAACCCCAGTGTTTATATTTTATCTCTCAACCAAGGGGAAGGGGGGCAGAACGAACTGTATTTACTGAAAGACTCGGGGAAGTTTGTGATTGTTTGAACTAAAGAACGGGAACTGGCCGCGGGGGGCAGGGATATGACACCCCCCAAAAAAACACGTAATAATACCAAATTTTTTCCCGCCAAGCACGATAAAGGGTTAAGACGCCCATCTAAAAAAGCAATTTCTTCTTTCTGAAAAGGCAAGCGAAAATGTTGTATGGAACAACTTCTAAAAAATCTTTCAAAACCCTAATGAAAAAAAATCATTTCTTTGTTTATTATTAAATTTTTGAAACTTTCTAAAATATTTTTAACTGGATAAAAAAAAAAATTGTCTTTTTATAAAAGGTTAAAGTAAGTTTTTAATTTTCTTTTGATAAAAATTAAAATTTTACAATAACTTCAATTAAAAAAATAATCTTAAACGTATGAGAAAAATTTTAAAAGACTTAATTTTTTAACGATTTCTTGCTAATTGACCATTTTACCTATTGGGATAGGAAATATATAATTAAATATATATATAAATATAACATTATAATAATATAATAAAATATATAATATTTTATATATAATATATAAATATATAAAATATAAAAATATATTATATTATATATAATATATATATCAATAAGATCCAGAAAACGGGTTATTTCAAATATAAAAAAAAAAACCTGTGAAAAAATTGCGAAATTCCCCAACGCTTTAAAACTCTCACTTTAAAGGAACAAAAAAGAAAATGCATCAAAGGGAAGGGCATATAAAGGGTCTAGACCACACCTCACTATCACATCCCCAAAAAACCAACACCTGACGAGCGACTCATAAGAAAGAAACACTGCAGCGGGCCCCTGGCCCAACTAGAAAAGTCCTTAAGGGGAACCCACAACAAACTTTTCTATCCAAGAAATAAGATTTTTTTAAAATTTGTCCAATGTATATTAAATCTTCCCAAATTCAAAAAATTATAAATGGATCTAATTTCATAAACCAAAAAAATGTTCGTTTTATTTTAAAAACGCTTTTTAAATAAAAATTTTAAATTTATTTCCTTCGAAAGGGGCTGCTTGAGCAATTTTCTAAACTTTTTAAAATCTTTTGGAGGTTAAAACTGCCGGAAGGACTTGCTATTTGGGGCCACGGGCCTGCTGCATTTTTCTCTTTTATAGTCGCTTGTCAGTGTTGTTTTTTGGGATGTGATAGTGAGGTGTGGTCTAGACCCTTTATATGCCTTGCATTGATCATTACTTTTATTTTTCCCTTTTGAAAGGTATAGTCACGAAATGTTTGGGAATTTCGCTTTTCTATCACAGGGGTTTTTTTGGCATATAATACATTTTTATATAAAACAACATTTCCTTACACAGAAAAAAATGATACATAAAAAAAAAAAACAATTTTTATCCCCTTCCTTTTTTGTAACTTGTTGATGATGATGAACAGGAAAGCAGGGGATGAAGGTGTTCTTTGTTTGGAAGGTAAACCCTTTTCCATGAAGACTTCAGGAAACAAGTCCTTTTCGTTTGGGCTGGGAACCTTTTTTTTTTCCGAGTAATTATCCTGTTTTGCATTTTCTTCCAATCACATTTTCATCACAGCTGAACACTTTTTGGGGGTTTTAATTTTTCAGCTTCTATTTCCCCTTTAAAGTCTTACCATATTTTTTTGCCCCTTTTTGTCAAACTGGAGCCTCACCATGCCCCTTTTCATACCATACCACCATCACAACCACACCCCCCTCTACCCCAACCACTACCACCCTCATCACCACCCACCACCCCTACCACCACCTCTAAAAACCCTCTAAACCCCCATCACTACCACCCTCTACACCCCCTCTACCACCCTCTACACCATCACTCCACCACCACTACCACCAGGACTACCACCCTCACAATCGCTACCACCCCTACCCCCATCACTATCTCCTCTACCCCCATCACAATCGCTACCACCCTCAACACCCCACTACACCCCTTCCCCAAATCACTACCACCCTCTACCGCCACCACGACCACCCCCTACCACCCTCACTACCACCCTCTCCACTATCACTACCACCCTCTACCCACCACTACCACCCCTACCACCCCCACTACCACCATCTACCACCATCACCACCAAACCCCTACCACCATCACTCTACCCTCTACCATACATTACCACCCTCTACCCCCATCACACCACCCTCACCATTACACACCCCCCTCTACACCATTACTACCACCCTCACCACCATCACAATCGCACCACCTTCTACCACCCTCATTACCACCCTCTAAAACCCTCCCACTACCACCCTCACCACCCCATACCACCCCTACCCCCATTTTCTACCACCCTCTACCCCCATCTCAATCGCTACCACCCTCTACTACCATCATACTATCTTCTCAAACCCTCACACCACCCCCTACCCAAATCACTACCCCCCTCTACCACCATCACACCACCCTACCCCAAAACCCCTACCACCCCACCACAACCACTACCCCCCTCTATCACCACCACACCCCCTTCTACCACCATCACAACCCCTACAAACCCCCTTTCCCCCACGCTACAACTCCCCTACAAAAACCATCTACCACCCTCTACTACCACACAATCGTACCCCCTCTACCCCCATTTTTACCACCCCCCCCTACCCCCATCGTACCACCCACTACCACCACCCCCTACCACCATCACAACCCCCCACTCCACCCACAATCGCTACCACCCTCTATCACCTCCCCCACCACCCTATACCACCATCACTCCACCCCCTACCACCTCCACTCCACCGCTTCCACCACCATTAAACCCCCCTCACCCATCCCTACCACCCTCTACCACCACCACTCCACCCTCTACCACCACCCCCCTACACCCTCTTTCCCCTACACTACCACCCCTACCACCACAAATCGTTTTTCCCCCCTCTTTCCCCCACACTAAAACCCTTTACCCCAAATACACCCCCTAACCACCCCCACTACCACCCCCTACCACCCTCACACACCCTCTACCCCACTACTACCACCCCTACCACCATCACTACCCCCCTCTACCACCACTACAAAACCACCCTCCACCACCATACTTACCACCCCTACCACCACCACTACCACCCTCTACCCCCACACTCCATCCTCACCCTCATCCTACCACCCTCTACCACCAACACTACCCCCCCTACCCCAAACACTACCACCCCCACCCCCAACACTACCACCCTCTACCACCACCAACCACCCTCACCACCACCACCACCACCCTCTACCCCCACTCTACCACCACTACCCCCATCACCACAACCCTTTACCACCATCACCACCACACCACAACCCACTACCCCCCATCCTACCACCCCCTCCATCATCACTACCCTCTCTACCCCCATCACTACCACCCTCACCACCACCACTACCACACTTTTCCCCCATCACAAACCACCTCACCCACCTCACACACCCACTTTCCACCATCACTACCACCCTCACCACCACCACACCACCCCCTACCACCACACTACCCCCCTCTACCCCCACCACTACCACACTTTCCACCATCCTACCACCCACTACCACCTCACTACCACCCACACCCCCATCACTACCCTCCTCTACCACCACCACTACCACCCTCTACCACCATCACTACACCCCTACCACCACCGCACCACCCCTACCACCATCCCACCACCCTCTACCACCAAACTACCACACGTACCACACACTACCCCCCCTACCACAATCACTACCCCCCCATACCCCCACACTACTACCCTCAAACCCCACCACCACCCCCCACCTTAAACCCCCATCCTACCACCCTCTACCACCATCAAATACCACCCACACCCCATCACTACCACCCTCTACCACCACCATACCACACTCTACCCCCATCACTACCACCCCTACCCCCATCACAAACCCCCCTCTACCATATCACTACCACCCCTACCCCCACCCCTACCACCCTCTACCACCACCATTACCACCATCTCCCCCATCACCACCCCCCCTTACCCCCCCCACCCCCTACCCCCTACCATTATCATTACCACCCTCTACCAAATCACTACCACCCCACCATTATCACTACCACCCTCAACCCATTACTACCCCCCCTACCCCCACAAACGCTACCACCTTCTACCACCGTCATACCACCCCCACCCCCACCAGTACCCCCCTCTCACCATTACACAAACCCCACCACCATCTCAATCGCACCACCCTCAACCATCACTACTATCTTCTAAACCCTCACTACCACCCCTACCAAGATCACTACCACCCTCACCACCATCACTACCCCCCCTCTACCACAACCACAACCCCCCCCCCCACAACCCCCACCCCCCCACCCACCAAACCCCCCTACCACCACCAACCACTCAACCCCCTTCCACCCCGCTACAAAATCCTACAAAACCATCTACCACCCTCACTACCATCACAATCGCTACCACCCCCTACCACCATTTTTACCCCTCTACCACCATCGCTACCACCCACTACCCCCACCCCCTAACCATCACTAAACCCCCACTACCACCCCCCTCCCCCCTTCCCCCACAAAAAAAAAACCCCCCCTTTAAAAAAAAAAAAAAAAAAAAAACCCTAAAAAAAAATTTTAATAATTTTAAAATTTTTTGTTTTAAAAAATTTTTTAAATTTTAAAAAATAAAATTAAAATATAATTTAAATATAAATAAAAAATATAAAAATTTAAAAATAAAAAAATTTTTAAATAAAATAAAAATTTTTTAAATATTTTTAAAATATAATAAAAATATTTTAAAATAATAAAATTAAATATAATTAAAAAAATTTTAAAAAAATTAAATTAAAAATAAAACAAAAAATTTAAATTAAAATAAAACCCCCAAAAAAATAACCCCCCCAAAAAAAAATTTAATTTACCCCCACAACCACCCTCACCCCCACCATACCACCCCCTTTTCCACCCTCACTCCCCCTCTACCACCCCTCACACCACCCCTCCACCACACTACCCCCCTCTACCACCACCCCACCCCCCTACCACCACACACCACCCCTCCACCCCCACACCACCTTACCACCACACACCACCCCTACCACCATCCACCACCCCCTACCCCACCCCCAAACCACCTCTACCACACCACACCCCCCTACCACCATCACCCACCCTCTACCACCACCCTACCACCCTCTACCACCATCCCTACCACCCTCACCCCCACCACTACCACACTGTACCACCTCACTACCCCCCCTACCACAAACACTACACCCACTACCACCATCACTACCACCCCCTACCACCACCCCTACCCCTCTCCACCATCACTACCACCCTCACCACCCCACTAACCACCCCACTACCCCCCCACTACCACCCTCCCCCACCACCACCCACAAACCCCCTCAACCCCCACCTACCACCCTACCACCATCACTCCACCCTCTACCCACCTACCACCCCCCTACACCACCCTACCACCCTCTACCACCACCACACCCCACTTTCCCCCATCCCACCACCCTCTACCACCATCACCCTACCCTCTACCAACAATACCACCCTCTACCCCCATCACTACCACCCTCACCAACACTACCACCCTCCACACCCATTTCACCACCCTCTAACCCCCCACACAACCTACCACCTCTACCACCTCCCTTACCACCCCTACCCCACCACTACCACCCTCTCCACCACCAAAACCACCCCTCTACCACCAACTCCACCCTCTACCCCCATTTTCTCCCCTACCACCCTCAAACCAAACCCACACCCAACCACACTACCACCCTTACCAAATACTCCACCCCCTACCACCATCACACCACCCTCTACCACAACCCCTACCACCCTCTACCCAAACCCTACCCCCCTCTACACCCCCAAACCACTTCTACCACCATCCAACCCTACAAACCCTCTTCCAAATCGCTACCAAACCCCTACAAAACCCCTCACCACCCTCACCACCAATACAATCCTACCACCCCACCACCAAAACCACCCACCACCCCCACCCCACCCACACCACCACCCTCTACCCCCACACTCCACCCACTACCACCTCACAACCTACCACCCCTTCACCTCCCTACCACCCTATACCCCCATCAACCACCCTCTCCACCTCCCCTACCCCTCTTCCACCAATTACCACCCTCAACACCATCCCTACCACCCCCCCCCCCCCCCCCCCCCCCACTACCCACTCTCCACACACTACCCCCCCTACCACCATCCAATCGCAACCACCCCTTCCCCCTCCAACACCCCTTTTTCCACCAACACCACCCTCACCAAACCCCCTACCACCCCTTCCACCACATACCACCCTCTACCCCCCCCCACCACCCCTACCCCCACACTACCCCCCTCAAACCCCCACACTACCCCCCTCTCCCACACACCACCCCCTCCACCACCAAAACTTACCACCCTCTCCACCACCACTACCCCCCTTACCACCATACTTCCACCCCCAAACAACACTACCACCCTCTACCACCACCCCTACCCCCCCCTAAACCCCCAAAACCACCACCCCCCACCACCCCACACCACCCTCACCACCACCAACCACCCCCTACCACCCCCCACCACCACCCTTACCACCCCACCACCCTACCACCACACCACAACCCTCACCACAAACTACCACCTCCCACCCAACCCCTCAAAACCCTCACAAACCCCCCTCTACACATCACTACCACCTCTACACCCCACTACCCCCCTCTAAAACCCCCACCACTACCACACTTACCCCCATCACTACCCCCTCTCTACCCCATCACACCACCCACACCACCATCACACCACCCTCTACCACCCCCCACTACCACCCTCACCCCATCACCCACCACCCTCTACCACCACCACTACCACACTGTACCACCAACACTACCACCCTACCACCATCACTACCCCCCCATACCACCTCACACCACCTCTACCACCACCCTACCACCCTCACCACCATCCCTACCCCCTCACCACCACCACACCACACGACCACCACACTACCACCCAAAAACCACAAAACACTACCACCCCCACCCCCATCCTACCACCCCCACCACCACCCTACCACCTCTCCACCCTCAAACCACCCTCTACCACCACACTACCCCCCACTACCCCATCACTACCCCCCCACCAAAACCACTACCACACCTAACCCCCCCCCCCCCCATCACACCCCCCACACCACAATTCACACCACCCCTACCACCATCACTACCACCCCTACCCCCACCCCTACCACCTCTACCACCCCACACCACACTCTACCCCCATCACTACCCCCCCTCTACCACCACACTACCACCATCACTAAACCCCCCTCTACCACCACCACTACCACACTCTAAACCCCCACCACTACCACACCTACCACCCATCACAAAACCCTCTAAAAAACCCCCCCACACCAAACCCCTACCACCATCACTAAACCAACCCTCTACCACATCACTACCACCCCTACCACCATCACTAACCAAACCCTCACACCCCCCCTAACCAACCCCCACCCACCATCACTTCCCCCCTCTACCCCCACCACTACCCCACTCTACCACCCCCACACCCATCTACCACCCTCACACCACCCTCTACCACCACACTACCACCCTCTACCACCATCACTACCACCCACTACCACCACCACTTTCATATTTTTTTACAACTTTTTTATTAATTTAAAGTTTTTTCACATTTATGAAATTAAGACACAGGCAACACTGGGTATCTTTATTTTAGACTTTTTTTGCCATCCATGGGGTTTTTTTAATACAAATTCACATTCTTTTCCATATTATATAGGCCCCTAGACGTACTCCGTCTGCGGCTTTTTTCCCCTTCCCCAATCTTTATGACTTTCCCCTTGGGTTGGGGTTTTTGAACTCCGGGAGCCAATTGCTGGACCAGGTCTGCAGCCTGTTCAGCCCTTTTTAGTTTGCCTGGCCCTCGTCCGAATGATTCTTCCATCAACTTACATCATCTGCAAAAGAGACATTTTTGGAGTCTTTTCCTTCCCATCATGCATTCACAAATAGAAAAACAGCATTTCTCCTGAACTGCCCCCTGGGGGACCCCCCCCGTCACAGGTGCCCACCGACACCTCCCCCCACGTACCATGACTCGCTGCTGTCTTCCTGACAAGTATTCCAATCCATTGTATCCCTCCCTTTACCTGCTTGGGCCTCATTTTTGCACTAATCTGTGTGCGGGGGCTGTGTCAAACGCCTTCTTTCAGTCTACGAAAAAATGCAGTATACCCACTCATCTCTTCTTTCCTTACGCGTCACCATGCATAGAACCAAAAAGGTTTGTGATATAGGATTTTTCCCATCCCTGAAACCATGTTGGTGCTGTTGATGAGATCATTTTTTGTAGATTTTTCCACCACTCTTCTCCGATAATCTTCTCCCGACTTTTTCATACTATACTGCGGACACTGGGCATTTGTTTATGCTTCATGTCTGTCCCTTTTTTTAAAATTGGGCTACATTTTCTGTCTTTTCCCTACCTCAGGTAATCTCCCTGGTTTTGATAGATGGTTGAATGTTTTTTAGGGGTACACACAGCACTTTGCCCCTCCAGGGCCCCGGAGAGCTGTTATCCACCCCATTCCTTTGAGGGAACAGCTACTCAAAGCCCTTCAATTTTTCCCCGGTTTTTGTGTATTGTGTCCAACACTTGGGGGTACCCCCCCCTCCCGTCTTTCTGAGTCCCTTCTTCTCCCTGTGAAAACTTTTTTTAATCTCCCGTTGAGTTCCTCACATACTTCACGGTTGTTTTTTGTTGTCTCTCCTCCTTCTTTCCTTAGCCTGATTACCTCGTCCTTGACTGTTTTCTTCCTGATGTGACTGTATAAAAGCTTCAGGTCAGATTTGGCTTTCGCTGCTAAGTCGTTTTCATATTGTAGTTGGGCCTCCCTTTGTACCTGTGCATATTTATTTCTGGCTCTACGACTGCTCTCCTTATTCTCCTGGGTCCTTTGCCTTCTGTACTTCCATTCCTAGCACACTTGGTTTTTGCCTCCCTGCACCTTTGGGTGAACCATGGGCTCATCCTGGCTTTTTCATTATTCCTGTTACCCTTGGGTACAAACCTCTCCTCAGCTTCCTTGCATATTGTTGTTACATATTCCATCATCTCATTTACTGGCTTCCCTGTCAGTTCTCTGAGACAATGGACCCTGTTCAGGAAGTTCCTCATTCCTGCATAGTCCCCTTTCTTGTAATTTGGCTTCATTCGCCCCGCCCTTCTTGCTTCCCCCTCCACTTGTAACTTTACTGTGTATTCGAAAGTTAAAACCACATGATCGCTGGCCCCAAGGGGTCTTTCATATATGATGTCCTCAATATTTGCACTACTCAAGGTGAATACTAGGTCCAGTCTCGCTGGTTCATCCTCTCCTCTCTCTCTGGTAATGTGCCTTACGTGTTGGTACATGAAGTTTTCCAGTACCACCTCCATCATCTTAGCCCTCCATGTATCTTAGCCCCCATGTGGCTCCAAGTTCTCCCAATCGATTTCTTTGTGGTTAAAGTCACCCATGATCAGTAGCTTTGCCCTGCACGCATGATCCCTTTTGGCCACTGCAGCCAGTGTGTCAACCATCGCCCTATTGCTCTCATCATACTCTTGCCCTGGCCTCCTGGTCCCACTTTGGGACCTCCAGACTGAAGCGTTCCTACTATGTAATCACCAGCTCTCCAGCTCATCAAAATTCCATTGGTTTTTAATCAGCAGTGCCATTCCTCCACCCCTCTGCTCCCTCTGCCTTTCCTCAGGACCTGATATCTCGTTGGAAAGATGGCATCTGTTATCATAAGTGTGAGTTTGGTTTCTGTGAGAGATATGATGTCCAGTGATGCCTCTTTGACTCTTCCGTGCCACTCCTCCCACTTATTTGTTATTCCATCAACGTTTGTGTACCATACCTTAAGTTTCCTCTCCAACACTGTGTTTTAGGGGGTCTGTGAGGGTGGGAGACCTGGTAGTGTACTGTGGGATTCTATAGCTGTGTTGGGTGGGGGTTGTGAGTATGAATTGGAGATTGTGTTGGGATGGTGTGATAGATTGAGAGGGTTCTGGGGATGGTTCTGTGTGTGCTTGCTCTTGTTGCTCTGCCATGCTCTGGTTAACCTCTGCTGGTTTGCCCTTGTCTCCCTTCCTTGCTCCTTTCGCTTTTGTGTCCTCTCCCTCAGCTGTTGTCATTCTGTTTATGTTCTGTCTCTGTCTAGGAACACCCTCTTGTATTCTGCCGAGTATGTCAACCGTGGTTTCTCTTGGAGGGTTCTGTTCCGCACTGTTTCTGTCCTGAAAATCAGCTTGATCAGTCGTTTTCTTCCCTTCAAGTATCCCCCTATTCTCTGAAAATATACAATCTCGTCCATGTCCTCTTCACCAATTTCTGTGATGATTTTTTCAGTCTCCTTTCTGCCTGCCATCTTTCAGTGTGTCTTTCCCTCACTCTCCTGAAGCCAATGAATAAACACTGACTTTGCCCTTTCCTCCTCCCATTGCCTTTCCATCTGTGACTCTGATTCCCGTCTGTACATTGCCATTTTCTCCCTTGTTTTTTTCCAGTAGCTCTTGGTAGCATAGTCGTGCCTCTGCATTTGACCTATCACTCTCACCATCTGTGCCCAGCTGCTCTTCCCTTTCACTCCTTGGCCCTTCTTGGTAGGCTGATATGGCCTTAGCATAAGTTATATCTCCTTCCTTCCTGTTTGGCCTCCCAGCTTCATGTGTTGTATCTTCTCTGGTCGATACCCCTGTAACTCACATGAGCCTGTTTACCTCATCTTCTAGGACCCTTACCCTAGCTACTGAAGTTTCTACTTGCGACTCCCAATTCTTCTTCTCCTCCTCCAACCTCCTTTCCAATTTCACAGACAGTTTTGTCTCCATTTTTGCAGAAAGCTCTCCTAGTTATTTCTCCCACTGTTGTTCCATCCTTTTGCTCTGTTACTCCATCCACTTCTCTCTACCGGAACCATTCTCCTCTCATCCCTGGTTCTTTCGAGTCCCCACCATTTTTTTTGTTTTAGGGGAGAGAAGGGAGAGGAAAGAGTGAGAGAGAGAGAAAGAGAGAGAAGGAATGGAAAGGTAGGAGAAATAGAGAGAGAGGGGGAGAGTGTGAAGGGGAGAAAGAGAGGGGAGAGAGAGAGAGAGAGAGAGAGAAGAGAGAGAGAGAAGAGAGAGAGAGAGAGAGAGAGAGAGAGAGAGAGAGAGAGAGAGAGAGAGAGAGAGAGAGAGAGGAAGAGAGAGAGAGAGAGAGAGAGAGAGAGAGAGAGAGAAGAGTGGAGAGGAGAGAAGGAAAGAGGGGGAGGGAGAGACAGGGGAGAGCAGGGGAGAAGGGTAGAGAGGGGAGATAGAAGAGAGAGAAGAGAGAGAGGAGAAGGGAGAGGGAGAGAGAGAGAGAGAGAGAAGAAGAGGGTAGACAGAGGAGGAAGAGAGAGAGAGGAAGTAGATGATATAGATCAGTAGAGAGAGAGAGAGAGAAGAGAGAGAGAGTAGAGGAGAGAGATAGAGAGAGAGAGAGAGAGAGAGAGATGAGAGAAGCGCATGGAGTGGAAAGTATGTGTAAGAGGGGCCAGTGAGGGAGAGGTTGCTCCAGTCATTTGTCAGAAATTAGCTAAATACTGTGTGTATGTCGTGCTGTTTGCACTGCGCATTTATACTTTGTGCCCTAATTCCTCCTCTTTGTGTTCATAGAGTTTATACGACCCTTTTGTTACCCCCGGTGTGTTTTTATATCACCTTGTTACCCGAAAAATCGCTTGGTTCTCACTGTGCGCTGTCTTGTGTGCTTAAAATTACGTTCAGTTCTGTTACACTAGGCCTCACCTACTGTACTCACCTATTTGTACTCACCTATTTGTGGTTGCAGGGGTCGAGTCCTAGCTCCTGGCCCCGCCTCTTCACCGGTTGCTACTAGGCCCTCTCTCTCCCCGCTCCATGAGCTTTATCAAACCTCGTCTTAAAACTGTGTATGGTTCCTGCCTCCACTACGTCATTTTCTAGGCTATTCCACTGCCTTACAACTCTATGACTGAAGAAATACTTCCTACTATCTCTCTGACTCATTTGTGTCTTCAACTTCCAATTGTGGCCTCTTGTTTCTGTGTCCCCTCCCTGGAACATCCTGTCTTTGTCCACCTTGTCTATTCCACGCAGTATTTTATATGTCGTTATCATGTCTCCCCTGACCCTCCTGTCCTCCAGTGTCGTCAGGCCGATTTCCCTTAATCTTTCTTCATAGGACATTCCCCTTAGCTCTGGAACTAACCTTGTCGCAAACCTTTGTACTTTCTCTAGTTTCTTGACGTGCTTTATCAAGTGCGGGTTCCAAACAGGTGCTGCATACTCCAGTATGGGCCTGACATACACGGTGTACAGTGTCTTGAATGATTCCTTACTAAGGTATCGGAATGCTGTTCTCAGGTTTGCCAGGCGCCCGTATGCTGCAGCAGTTATCTGATTGATGTGTGCTTCCGGAGACATGCTCGGTGTTATACTCACCCCAAGATCTTTCTCCTTGAGTGAGGTTTGCAGTCTTTGGCCACCTAGCCTATACTCTGTCTGTGGTCTTCTGTGCCCTTCCCCTATCTTCATGACTTTGCATTTGGCAGGATTAAATTCGAGAAGCCATTTGCTGGACCAGGTGTCCAGTCTGTCCAGGTCTCTTTGAAGTCCTGCCTGGTCCTCATCAGATTTAATTCTCCTCATTAACTTCACATCATCTGCAAACAGGGACACTTCTGAGTCTAACCCTTCCGTCATGTGTGTGTATGTGTGTGTGTGCCTATGTGGGTAAACTGTGTGTCCACACTAGCTACTCTTCGTCAACTGCCTTGCTCTCCTATACCTCAGTAAATTCTATTAAATGCTAGTAAATGTGTGTATGTGTGTACTCACCTAATTGTGGTTGCAGGGGTCGAGACTCAGCTCATGGCCCCGTCTCTTCACTTATCGCTACTAGGTCCTCTCCCTCTCTGCTTCCTGAGCTTTGTCATACCTCTTCTTAAAACTATGTATGGTTCCTGCCTCCACTACTTCACTTGCTAGGCTATTCCACTTCCTGACGACTCTATGACTGAAGAAATACTTCCTAACGTCCCTGTGACTCGTCTGAGTCTTCAGCTTCCAATTGTGACCCCTTGTTTCTGTGTCCCCTCTCTGGAACATCCTGTCTCTGTCCACCTTGTCTATTCCCCGCAGTATCTTGTATGTCAATGGTCTAGTACCTTCCAATAAGTTACAACAGAACATGAAATGAACAACACTTTGCCGTTCCTAGATGTTTTAATCCATTGTGTTGAGAGAAAATTCAGATTTACAGTCTATAGGAAGTCCACCAATGTGTCGTCATACGTTCATTACCATTCCAATCACGAATATAGTGTCCTTAGATGAGGAAATCAACAAGATATTGAACATATCCACAAAACTGAGATACCCTAGGGATTTTGTCGAGATGGCACTAATGTCAACAAGGAAGACTTTCTACAGGACTGAACCTAACTAAGTGATTGCTAGGAAAAATGTACTAGTTTCACTTTATGAGAACCTGGTCTGCCTACATGAGACATTCAAAAAGATCATTATAAACCTGGCTTTCAAAAACACTGGGACAGTGAAACAGATGTTGATTTTTAACACACCGTCCAGCAAAGTTGGTGGTGTTTACAAGGTCCCATGCACCCAGTATCCTTTCATATATATTGGTCAAACAGGTAAACCTCTGGAAACCAAAAGAGCCCAACATAAATACTCAGTCAGGACAGCGCAGGAGTTGAACACTATCTTCAACCATGCCAGTTCCTGCAATCACCCACCAGGGTGGGATAATGCCCAGATTATTGTACCCAACAGTTCAGTCATAGAAAGAAAAATAATTGAATCTTCTCTCTGGAAACATGACAGGAACACAGTATATAACTAAAATTATGAGTTATATAAACTCGATAACTACGGAATAGAGTTTGTTGTACACAATCTTAAACAACAATGCTACACAAAATCACAGGATTGCTCATTATGCCAGGTAGCTTCATGATGTAATGGTGGTGCTCGACCAGTATCTATGCACCAAACTCATGCTATATATGTCGAGAATGATAGCATAATATAACCTATTTAGCTCTTACCCTTCCATACGTAGACAGGTACACAAAGTTATGTGGTAGCATGGCTAGTGAGGTTAAAGGATGTTTGAGGAGAAAATATGGATCATGGAAATATTATCGGAAAGGCATAGAATATTCGCATATAAGCCATATTAACCGGTACTGAGAAGACCGCTAGACAATATTTTAGGATACTTATGAGTACCCCTGGGAACATTCTAAAACCCCTGTTATACACAACCTTAAATGATACACAAAATCACAGAATTGCTCATTTTTCCAGGTAGTTTCTTGGTGACGCTCGACCAGTGTTTACACACCAAACTCAAATGAGCTACGTCTGTTGTGAATTGTAGCATACGATGTAACCCGTTTAGTTGTCACTGTACCTTATGTGGACAGGTATGTAAGATAAAGTGATAGCACAGATAGTGGGGTTAAAGGATATTTGGAAAAAAAAATTAGGATAGTAGAAATATTATGAGAATGGCATAGAAGATATCCAAAAAAGGCATCTTAATCTATACTGAGAAGACTGATAGACAATATTTAGAAATATATTTTGAAGGTTATAGGAATATTTAGAATATATTTAGGAATATATGAAGAGATTCCTCTGAGTACCCCGGGAACATTCCAGAACCCCAGCCTATGGCTTTTAAACGAACAAAGAGTACATTCATTTCTTTTCTTTATCAATTAAGGGGTTACAGATAATAAATGGAATCCATATGGGAGGGTCGTAGGGCGGGTGGCACACAGGCAGTTGCCTCACATTCAGAGACACTGCGGCTGGTGTCAACCAGCGCTGTGCTACTCTGTGAAAAGACTTTTCCTCAGTCCTCTAGTTGCTGCCTTGCAACATTGCATAGCTCCTGATAACGCACCGAGAAGTGTGAAAGCACTTCAGCTAAAGATTTCCAGCTCCTATCCGTGATTTTTCTTCCTTATATATATATATATATATATTTATATATATATATATGGTGTGAGTGGGGTCGTTGGTGTGCTGTGTATGTATATATTTGTACCCACAGAACAATGATTGAATAAAAAAAATTTTTTAAAAAGGGGGAAAGGGGGGAAAAATTTAAAAAAAAGGAAAAAAATTTTTTTTCCCCTTTTTTTTTTTTGGGGGGTTTTTTTTTTAAATTTAAGGAAAACCCCGGGTTTTTAAACCCCTGAAAAAAAAAAAAAAATTTTAAAAGGGGTTTTTTTGGGGGGGGCCGGGTTTAAAAAAAAAAGGGTTTTTTTTTTTTTTTAAAATTCCCGGAAGGGGCCCCCCGGGGGGGAAAAAAAAAAAAAGGGCCAAAAAAAAAAAAAAAAAAAAAATTTTTTAAAAATTTGGGGGGAAAAAATTCCAAAAAAAGGGGGGTTTCCCCCCAAAAAAAATTTTTTTTTTTGGGGGCCTTTTTGAAAAAAAAAAAAAATTTTTTTTCCCCCCCCCCCCCCGTTTTTTTTAAAAAAAAGGGGTTTTAAACCCTTTTTTTTTTTAAAAAGGGGTTTCAAAAAAAATTTTAATTTTTTTCCCCCCCCCAAAAAAAAACCCCAAAAATTTTTTTCCCCGGGAAACCCCCCCCCCCAAAAAAAATTTTTTTTTAAAAAAATTTGAAACCCAAAAAAAATTTTTTAAAAACCCTAAAAAATTTTTTTTTAAAAATTTTTTTTTTTAAAAATTTTTTTTAAATTTTGGGGGGGTTTTTTGGGTTTTTTTTTAAATTTAAAAAAAAAGGGAATTTCAAAAAAAACCCCCCCCTTTTGGGGGGGGAAAAGGGGGGGGGGGGGGATTTAAAAAAAGGTTTAACCCCCTTAAAATTTTTCCGGGGAAAACCGGGAAAACCCCCCCCCTTTTTTCCCCGGGCCCCCGGGGGTTTTTTAAAAAAATTTTTTTGGGCCCCTTCCCCCCCCCCAAAAAAACCCCAAACCCCCCTTTTAATTTTTGGGAAATTCCCCAACCCCCCGGGGGTTTTATTCCTTTTTTAAATTTTTGGGGGGGTTTCCTTTTCCCCCAAAAATTTTTTTTTAAACCCCCAAACCCCTTTTTTTGGGGGGGTTTTTCCCCCCCTTTTTTTTTTAAAAAAAATTTTTTTTTTAATTTTTCCAAGTTTTGGGAAAAAAAAACCCCCGGGGGGCCCTTTTTTTTTAAAAAAAAGGGGGGTTCAAGGGGGGGGAAAAAAAAAAATTTTTTTTTTTTTTGGGGACCAAAAAACCCCTTTTTCGGGGGGTCAAAAAAAAAAATTTTTTTTTTAAAAAAAAACCCTTTGAGGCCCGGTTTTTTTAAAAACCCCTTTCCGGGGTAAAACCAAAAAATTTTCTTTTTTTTTCCAAAATTTTTTTAAAACGGGAAAATTTTTGGGGTTAAGGTTCCCCAAAAAAAAAAATTTTTTTTTCCCCAAAAATTTTTTTTTTAAACCCTTTAAACCCAAAAAAAAATTTTGGGGGGGTTTTTGGGGTTTTTTTCCCAAAAAAAAAAAAGAAAAAATTTTTTTTTTCCCCTTTTTGGGGGGGGTTTTTAAAATTTTTTTAAAATTTTTTTTCCCCAATTTTTTTTTAAAAAATTTAAAAAAATTTTTGGCCCAAAAAAAATTTTTTTTTTTTTTTTAAAAAAAAATTTTTCTTTTCGGGTTTTTTTTTTTTGGGGTTTTTTGGGGGTTTTTTTTTTTTTAAAAAAAATTTTTTTGGCCCCAAAAAATTTTTTTTTTTTTTGGGGTTTTAAAACAAAAAAAATTGGGGGGGTTTTCCCAAAAAAAAAGGGGCGGGAAAAAAAAATTTTTTTTTAAAAAAGGGGTTGGGGGGGGGGTTTTTTTGGGGAAAAATTTTTTTTTTTCCCCCCCCCGGTTTTTTTTTTTGGGGCCCTTTTTAAAAAAAACCCCCCCCCTTTCCCTTTTTTTTTTTTTTAAAACCCCTTTTTTTGGGGGGGGGAAAAAATTTTTTTCCCCAATTTTTTTTTTAATAAAGGTTTTTTTTTAAAAAGGGTTGTGGGGGCCAAATTTTCCCCCCGGGGTTTTGGGGGTTTTTTTTTATTTTTGAAATTCCCCCCCGGAAAATTTTTTTTTGGGGCCCAAAAATTTTTAAATTTTTTTTTAAAAATTTTTTAAAAAAAAAAAAAAATTTTTTTTTTTTTTAAAAAAATTTTTTTTTTTTTTAAAAAAAAATTTTTTAAATAAAAATTAAAAAATTTTTTTTTTGGTTTTAAAAAACTTTTTTTGGGGGCCCGGGGGCCAAAAATTTTTTTTTTCCCCGGGTTTAAATTAAACGGTTAAAAAAAAAAAAAAAAGGGGGAAAAATTTTTGGGCCGTCCCCAAAAAAGGAAAAAAAAAAGGGGAAACAAAAAAACCCCCCCCCCGGGTTTTATCAAAAAACCCCCCAAAAAAGGGGGGGAAAAAATTTTTCCTTTTTTTTAAATGGGGTTTTTTTTTTTTTTTAAAATTTAAATTTTTTTTTTTTTTTTGGGGGGGGAATTGGGGGTTTTCCCCCTTTTCCCCCGGGGTTTTTTTTGGGGGGTTTCCAAATTTTTTTTTTTGGGGGGGCCCTTTTTTCCCCTTTTCCCTTTTTTCCCCCGGGTTTTCCCCCCTTTTTACCCTCCCGGGGGGGGGGTTTTTTTTGGGGAACCCCTTTTTTTTGGGGGTTTTTAAAGGTTTTTTTTTTAAATTTTGGGTTTTTTTTTGGGAAAAATTTTTTTAAAACCCCCCCGGGTTTGGGCCCCCCAAAAGGCCCCTTTAAATTTTTGGGGTTTTTTTTTCCCCCTTTTGTTTTTTTTGGCCTTTTCATTAAAATTTTTTTTTTTAAAATTTCTTTTTTTTCCCAATCTTTTTGGTTTTTTTTTTTTTCCCCAAAACAAAAAAAATTTTTTGGGGGAAAAAGGGGCCCCTGGGGGGTTTTCCCCCTTTTTTTTTTTTCCCCCCCCGGGTTTTCCCAGGGGGGGTTTTTTGGAAAATTTTTTTTTAAAACCCTTTTTCCCCCCTTTTCCCAAAATTTTTGGGGGGGGTTTTTTTTTCCCCCAAAAAATTTGGGGAAATTTTTTTAAACTTTTTTTTTTCCCCCGGGAACCCCCCCGGGGGGTTTGAAAAAAAAAAACCCCTTTTAAATTTTTTTTTAAAAAAAAAAATTTTTTTTTTTTTTTTGGGGCCCCCCCCCCCAAAAAAAAAAAAAGGGGAAAAATTTAAAAATTTTTTTTGGTTGGGGTTTTTTCCCTTTTTAAAAAAACCCCCTTTCCCCTTTTTCCCCGGGGGGGGGGGAAAAAAAACGGGGGAAAAAGGGGGGTTTTCCCCCCAAATCCCCCCGGGGGGCCCTTTTTTTTTTTTTTTTTTCCTAAAAACCAAACCCCACCCCCCTTTTTTAATTTCCCCAAAAATTTTTTTTTTCCCCCCCTTTTTTTAAACCCGGTTTTGATTCCCCAAAATTTTAAAAAATTTTTTTTTTTTGGGCCCTTTAAAAAAAGGGGGGGGGGAAAAAAAAAAGGGAAAAGGAACCCCCCTTTTTTCCCCCAAAAAAAAGGGGGTTTTTTGGGGTTTTTGGGGGGGGAAAAAAGGGGGAAAAAAACCCTTTAAAAAAAAAGGGTTTCCCCCCAAAAAAAAAAAAAAACCTTTTTTTTTCCCCCCTAAAAGGGGTTTATTTTTAAAAGGGGGGCCCGGGGGGAAAAATTTTAATTTTTTTTTTTTTTTTTAAAAAATTTTTTAAAATTTTTTTTAAAATTTTTTTTATATAAATAAAAAAATTTTTAAATTTGAAAAAGGGGTGGGGGGGGAAAAATTTTTTTTTTTTTGGGGGGGGGGCCCCTTTTTTAAACCAAAAAAATTTAAAAAAAAAAAATTTTTTTTTTAAAAATTTTTAAAAAAAAAATTTTTAAAAACCCTTTTTTTGGAATTTTTTTAAAAAAATTTTTTTTAAAAATTTTAAAATTTTTTTAAAACCCCAAAAAAGGTTTCCAAAAAAAATTTTTCCCCCCCCCCCCAAAAAAAAATTTTTTTTAAATTTCCCTTCCCCATTTTTTTTTTTTCGTTTCCTGCCACAAAAAAAATCCCAACCCCACCCCATTTTTAAGGGTTTTCCCATCATCAAAGGGTACGGTGGTGTGGCCCGCCTCTGACAAATTTCATTCAAAACTCCCTGTTTGTGTACTAGCTCAAAAAGGAGTATATAAAATTAATTGTACATATTTTTTTGTTGAGCTAGTACAAAAAACAGGGACCCAGAATGAAATTAGCTCAGGGGCCCGCCCACCACAACCCTTACATTTGCCTCCAGAGACAGCACAATTTAACGCATCCCCCTTTTCCGGGGACTGTTTGTTGACGGGGGTTTTTCAAAACGAGGAGGCTGAAATTAATCCTGGGAGATACCATTGCCACGATCTCCTGGGATCACGAAAAAAAACAGTATTTTCACTGAATGCGTATTCTTGTGGGATCGCTGGCTCAATGCTCCCCTCTGAGGTATTATAGGGTTCGTGGGGTCGAGTCCGGCGGGAAAATATATATATATAAATATATATATTTTAAAAATATATTTTATATATTAAAATATATATATATATATATATATATAAAATAATATATATATAAATATATGTGTGAGTGTGTGCGGTGGGGTTGCGTGTGTATTTTAAAAAATATTTGTACCCACGGGGAAAACAAAGGGTATTGATAAATAACAACACTGCACTAACCAAGGAGTCGAACCCAGGGCTTTTTTGGGTCCCCCCTAAATGGTGAGAAAAAAACGTATGACGCTTTAGACCCCCTCCGGAGGTTACCTGGAGGTTATTCCGGGGGTCAAAAGCCCCCTCGGGGCCCGGTTTCCCCCACCGGGCCCCCCCGATGGATCAGGGGCCCCGATCAACTAGGCTTTACTGCTGGGCCGGGAAACCCCCCAACGACGAGCCCCCCAGGCCCCCGGGTGATCCGGCACGACTTTTGATATCAGTCCAGCCTCCTTGAAGGCCCGCCAGGGGTTTTTTTGGGAATTCCCCTAATGCTTGATGGGGGCTGTTGAACATTTTGGGGCCCCGGGCACTTATGGTGTTTTCTCTTAGGAAACCCAAAGGCGCCCCTACTTTTTAGGGGGGAAATTTTTCATCGCCTGCCCAGTCCTTTTAAATTTCGTAGGGATGATTTCTGTGTGCAGATTTTGGGGGCCAAACCCCTTTCCCCAAAATTTTTCCCAATGTAGATTATGAAATTTAAACTCCCCCCGGGTGGCCTGGTGGCTAAAGCTCCCGTTCCCCACACGGGGGGCCCGGGGGCGATTTCCCGGGGGGTGGAAACATTTCAAAAACCGGTTTTCCCTTTCACCCGTTGTCCCCGTTCCCCCTTCAGCAAAAAGGTACCTGGGTTTTAGGGCGACTGGTGGGGCGCATCCGGGGGCAAGATTAAGGACCCCCAAGGAAATAAGTTTAAAAGTCCTCGATGAAAGCCCCTGACTTTCTTGGGGTTTTCCTGGGGGGGCTAATCCCCCGGGGTCAAAAATCCGAACGAAATCTTAAACTTATCTTATCTTAAACTTATTTTCTTTCCCCCCTGCGTTTCCCCAAAGATACCAAATCAATGCTTTCCAAACTTCCCATAGTTAATGTGGCTTGACAGAAATTATAAAGTGCATTTAAAGGGTCTCTGTACACTCTCTAAAATCTCGGGTTTCCTTTCTTTGAATGGAGATGTTAAAGTACACAGTATTCCCCGCCTAGAGAAAAACAAGTGATTTGAAAAAGGGTCATCATTGGGGTTGGCATCTCTCGTTTTGAAAGTTCTCATTACCCCTCCTATCTTTTTTCTTTGAAAGTGCAAACGTGGCACTTTTTGGGACCCTTGAAAGTGAGATCCCCCAGACTTTACTACCCCCCCAGTCCCTTCCCTTTTTTTTTCCGCTCAATTGTAGGGCCGGAGTCAGTAGTATACTTTTGTTTTTAGTTATTATCTCCTCCTTTTTCCAAAAAGGGAGTATTTTGGAATTTGTCCTCATTAACATCATTTTTGTTTACCGGGTTGCCCACTGGAAAACTTTGTTTATATCTTTTTGGAGGTTAACCCGTCCCCCAGCAGATGACACCCCCTCATGCAGTTTCCTTTAGTATCATCCGAAAAAGGGATGATAGGGTTTGCGGGGTGTATATCTCTTTTTAAATGTCTGATATGAGGATAAGGAATAAGAGGGGGGCGAGAAACTGTCCCTTGGGGAAACAAGCTCTTCACTAGGGGCAGCCTCCTTTTTTAACTTAGTTGACCCTACTCTTTGTTTTTGGGTTTTGTTAGAAGTTGAAAAACCACCCCTTCCCCCCACTTTTCCATTTAAATTTCCCTTTTAAAAGCACAAATTTTATGGGCTTTTCCCGCCATGATCGCATTTGTAAAAATTTTTGAAAAGCTGTGTATATTAAAACATCTGCATTCTGATTTTTTTTCCAGTGCATCCAAGGCCATGCCCATAGGATCCGTAGTTGGAGAGGCAGGGCGCCTCCCTGAACCCGGGTCCCCCTGGATTGGGGCAGTTTTTTGGGAATCCAGGTGTTTTTGGCAATCCTGCTTCTTAGCACTCTTTCAAAGTTTTTAAATGTTTGGGGGAAACGTCAAGCAAATTGGGTCTATAGTTTTTTAGCTAAGGGTTTGCTCCCACCTTTAGGGAGGGGGGCCTATTTTCCGTTTTTTTTAAGGGTGATGGGGAAATTTTCACCCATGCCCAAAGCTCCTCCTCCATAGTGATTTTGGGGGGGCCACCGAGGGGGGGTTTTTTGGGGCAGTTCTTAATGAAAACAGAGTTCCACGAGTCTGGGCCCGGGGCTGAGTGCATGGGGCAAGTTGTCAATGGCTTTTTCAAAATCATCGGAGTTGGGGTAATGTCGGAAAACCCGGCATACTTTTAATGGAGTTTTGAGGCTTCCTTTCATGAAGAAATCTTTTGGGTCGTCGACCCTCAAACCGAAAAGGGGTTCACTAAACACAGAGCCCGAAACGGGGATTTCAAATTTTCACTAAATTCCTTGTTTTGTCATCGGTAAGTCCCATCCTGTCTGAGAAAAGGGCCCCGATACTAGATGGGGTTTTTGGGCCTTTTTTTTGGGCCCATATAAAAGAAATTTTTTTAATTTTCTTTAAATTTTCCACAAATAGTTTTAAAGCTCCTCCTGCCTCTCCTGGTTCCTGTAAGAGCCCCTTTAGCTTAATTTCCCGATAGTTTCCACTTCCCTGGTCACCCCCCTCCTTTCGTGTATCAGATATTCGGGCACTCCTGGGGAAAGCTCAGTGACTCTTCGTCGTTTTTCGTAAGGGAGCGTTTTTTCTTTTCCCATTTTACCCCCTGCTCTTTTCTTTTCTTAGGGGAAAAAAATTCCTAGAACATGCTTCGGCTACCAGGAATTTTGATCCTTTAAAGGGCACTGGTTTGGACCCCTGTCTTTAAGACCCCCTTCCCAAAACATGTTTCTTTTGGGACATGGTTTACCTGGTCCCATTTTGATGTTCTTGTTTTGAAATTGTTTTTTGTGAAGACACCTTCACGGGTACATGCATTCTCTGTTCAGGACCCTATCCCATGTACGTCGGGCCCTTCGTTTAGTTTGTGATCGGAATTATTTTTTTTTGATATTCTTATGTCCCTTATCAGGCCCCTCATTTTTTTTTGAAGAAAAGGCCCAAGTGTGTTTTCTATCTTTTTGGCCCCACTACTGCGGGCTTAAGGTTGTTTTTTGGGCAGAGCCCTTAGTAGCCCCATGTGTGTGTGACCTTTCTCTGGGGCTACCTCTGGGGATTTTTTCAGCTATAACATTATTTGCTTTAAATTTTTTTTCCATTTTGGGGGGGATGCCCCTTTGGTTAAATCACCAAGCAGTAAGATGTTTGGGGGTGGAGCTTTGGGAAAGGTTTTTCCCAAAAAGTAAACCCATTTTCAGTAGCTGTTTTCCCAAAATGTTGTTTAGGTTTCATCTGGGGGCTTGTATACAAAACCCCAAAGACTAGTTTTGGTTCTCGACTTTATTGATAGAACTTTAAAAACCTCAAATTTTGGTGTTCAGCAAATCCGGCAGAAAAGGGACTCTTTGGGCATACAGGCCAACCCCCCCCTTGTTGCCTGTTTTTTTTTGTCCCCATCTTTAAAAATTTTTAACCACTTATTTCCCTATTTCACCGTCCCAAAATGATTTTTTTGTTTGAGTCCCCCTGTGAAGGGTTCAAAAATTGCATTAGACTTTCCCCTAAAGTCCACTGATATAAGGGATTTTGTTGTTGGGGGATGGCTTAAGGCCCGTATATTAGCAAAATGAACGAGGTTGTAATCTGTGTTTGTTGGGGGGGGGATTTTGTTATTGGGATCCCGTAGTTTTTTCTGGGGGGCCCATGGTGTCCACGGGGTGCGCCTCCCCGTCCAACAAGGGCCCAAAGGGGGTGGGAAATATTTTTGTTATTTCCTTCCATTTTCTTTTTTTTTTGTTTTTCCCGCCACTAAAAAAAAAACCATCCAGCCCCTTTTTAGATGGTTAACCCCCTCATCGAAGGAAAGGGACGGGGTGTGGACGCCCCCTGAGCTAATTTCATTCTACCCCTTTTGTGAAATAGCTCAACAAGGAGTATAATTTTTATTATTGTTTCATACTGTTTGTTTTAGCTAGTACACAAACAGGGAGGGGAGAATGAAATTAGCTCAGAGGCGTCCACAAACCCCGAACCCAAAACGCCTCCAGAACAGCACAATTTTCGGGATCGCCTTTTCCCTGGACTGCTTGTTGACGGGGGTATTCAAACACAGGAGGGGTGAAATTAAACCTCGAGATACCCGGGCCCCGAGTCCCCCTCGGATCACGAGGAAAAAAAATGTTTTCAGCGCCAAAGGGGGTTTAATTTTTGTAGGACGCTGGGTCAAGGGCTGTCTCGGAGGGAGTATAAGGTTTGTAGGGGCGAGGGCCTGGCATGATATATAATATATATTAAAATAATTTAAAATATAAAATAAAAATATATATAATTTTTATATATATATAAAATATTTTATATATATATATAATAAATATATATATAGGGTGTGTATAAAAAGGCTTTAAGTAAGAAATTTGGGTTTTTTCCTGAAGCCCTTTTTTAATATTCCACTTCCCCCTACCATAGCTCCGTGAAATTTTTTTGCCCAATGACACCCCGGGTTTCCATGGCATTTACCTCCATCAAGACACCCCGAGACTCCAAGAGGAAAATCAACCCCAAAACTTTGAGGGGCCACCAAAACGCAAAGAAGTTCAACGAGGGGAAATTTTAACTGCTTTAAAATGGGAACCTTTAGGAAAATTAAAAATATATCAGGTTTTACACAAATTCCCAATCGTACAATAGAAAAGGAAAAAGTAATGTAAAGGGGCCTGGGGGGGGAAATGTCAGAGGACCTCAAAGTTCAAAGAAACCCCAACAATTATCTAACCTCATGTGCTAGGAAAAATGGTAGGGTGGATAATGAAACCTTTAAAAAAGGAAAACCATGCCCAAGAAGATTCCTTCAAAACGCTTGTTTCCCTAGGCTGGAATTTCCCGCTATACACTAACGGCCCCCCTTTAAGGGTGGAGACATTGCAGACCTGGGGGAGTGGGGCAAAGAACTTTTA
The DNA here is from genome assembly GCF_026875155.1 of Cherax quadricarinatus. Classification (NCBI taxonomy): domain Eukaryota; kingdom Metazoa; phylum Arthropoda; class Malacostraca; order Decapoda; family Parastacidae; genus Cherax; species Cherax quadricarinatus. Next base: position 27,414 of record NC_069422.1, read on the forward strand.
CGGGACTTAAAAAACAAAGACAAAGGGACCAAAAATTAAATGGGTTTTAAGGTTCTTGATCGTATTCCCTGGGAAAGCAGGCAGAGAGATAATGAATATTACAAATTGGAAGGTCCCCGGAGGGATTGGTACCAAAACCTTTCCACAACAAAAACACTCCCCTAAAAAGCAAAAGAAACCCGGGAGGAATGCAACATTCCCAAATTAAAAGTTTGGGGGGGGGGAACGAGTGCATCGGAGGACAACACAATGATGTACGGGGTCCAAAACTGTTTAACTGCCCCCCCACCTACATAAGGGGGGGTTACCAATAGACCCCTGGCTGTTCCCTTTTAAAAAGGTTTCTGGACAGGGACCTAAAACCGAAACCAACCAACCGCTGGGGTTCGTACGCCAGCCCCGCATGTGGCCATTTTTAACAACCCCGGTTATCAGACCCTGATCCACCGTGAGGCCTGGTCTCAGACCAAGCCGCGGGGGACATGACCCCCGAAACCTCTCCAGGAAAACTTAAGGTAAACCCCGTCTTATACATTTTAATTGCAAAAAATCGCAGACGGACGATATCCCATATATATATAAATATATATATAATATATATATTATATATATATATATATATATATATAATATATATATATATATATATATATATATATATATATATATCGTGCCGAATATGTAAAACTGGTCAGTTAGCAAGAACTCATTTAAAATTTAAACTTTTCTGAAATTTTCTCTTATACGTTTAAAGATATATATTTTTCATTAATGTTAATGTAAAAATTTATAATTTTGCATCAAAAAGAATCTTAGAAAACTTATAACCTTATTATAACAAGAACAATTTATTTTAGCCTAACCCAACTAAATATATTTTAGATTTGTTCACAATAATTTAATACTAAACAAACACAGTGAAATAAATTTTTTTCGTTAGGTTCAAAAAGATTTTGGCGAAATTATTGCATCACAAATTTCATTGTCCTATATGGCAAGATGAACGTTGCTATTTAAGCCAAGATCGCAAGTTCTGCCTATTCGTCACGACATTATAAAATATATATATAATATTATATAATATATATATATTAATATATATATTATATATATATATATATAATAAATATATAATATATATATATTTTATATATATATATTTTATAGAAATTATTTTTAAATAAATTATTTGCATATAAAATAAAATTTTTGTATAATAATTAAAATATTTATATTTAATAAAAAAAAAATATTATTTTTTTTATTAAAATAAAGTAAACAAAATAAAAAATTTTTTAGGCTAAAAAAAATTCTCTTTTTTAAAAATAAATTTTTAATTTTTTTGGGCCAAAATCTAAAATTTTATTAATTTAAATATTTCTTTAAAGAAGAGAAAATTTTGAAAAGGATTAATTTAAAAGGTTTGGTATGGGAATGGAAAATATAATAAAATTTAATTTTATATATTTATTATTTAAAAAAAAATAAATATTATAATTTTATAAAATTAATCTATACAGAAACTTGGGAAGATTTTTCCATTGCAATGAAGATTTAAATTTTTGGTTAATTTCCAAATTCCCTTAATTACCCCTTTAAATTTTTTTGCAATTTTCTAGATCGTGAGTCGGTGTTACCATAGTTCGGTAATTGGGGGAAAAAGGGTAGGTGGTGGGGTTTGGAAAGGGTTTTGGGGGGGGGGGGGGGGGAATTTGGGGAATTAAATAAGGGAAAAATTTT
>NC_069422.1:29653-45367 GCF_026875155.1 Cherax quadricarinatus
CGCATAATTGGCTTTATCTGGGCGCTCACCTACATCTCTTGACCAATTAAATGTTGAGCCAAAACAGTAATAGACCGGTACAAGGGTGCAAACAACCACAGTAGATGGGTGGTGGCTGATGGTGGGTGGGTGGATGGGAGAGAAAATAAAAAAAAAGGCCCGGGGGGTTGGGTGAAGATGACTCTCGCTGGCGGCACTGCGCGCACTCCACTACTACCCCCACGAAGGTGGCTTGATAAGACATTCTAATGCCAACAGGAATGGTGAAAAACACTCTTAGCATCCAACAGTGGAGCACAAAGCGATATATACAATACTTCAAGAGTAACTTGGCTTACTTCTTACTGCGAGGCTTACTTCTCTCTCTCAGCTGGGTTAGAAGCTGGTTGGCTGACTGGCTTACCCCACGAGAATGGCTGACTGGAAGACGTGTACGATGCACAAAGCACAGAGGAGCAGGTGGATGACAGGAGACGCTGAGGCTGACTGCGTTCACTTCCAACAGTCTGGCTTACTGACTGGCTAATTGCAAAATCCGGCAACCCTCGAGATTGAAGCAACTAGCACACGAACTAAGCCAGGAAGCTTGAAACGGCTGCAACAGACTGCAGGTTTGGAGGTTGTGAGGAGTAGCTGGTGGGTGAGACGGTTCACCTTTGACCCTGCCGGCTACTCACAAACAGTCTTCTAACGTCTTGAATTACCCGTAAAAACTAAATCCACGCTCCACACCGCTGGCACCATTTATCATGTGGGAGTTCGAACACGTGGATTTGGGTAAAGTAATACTCACGTAGGCTGGTAGTACGTATAATTACAGATAATGTGGGGAGCGCCCTTACAGCCGTAACCTATCTGCTCACTCTCCTAACACTGACTGGCCGCCCACAGTACCCATATGTGAGGGGGTCTTTGAATACTGCTAGGTCAGCACAATATGAATAGACAGTGACTCAGGCAGAGACGGTTGGTAGTGAGTCAACTACTGGTACTGGTTACTGGTAACTGGTTACTACTACTGAGAGAACAACACACTGGAACAACGCACTGGAACAACACACTGGAACAACACACTGGCACAACACACTGGAACAATGCACTGGAACAACACACTGGAACAACACACTGGAACAACACACGGAACAACACACTGAACAACACACTGGAAACGACACACTGGAACAAACAACTGGAAACAACACACTGGAACAACACACTGGAACGACACACTGGAACAACAACACTGGAACAACACACTGGAACAACACACTGGAACAACTCACTGGAACCACACACTGTAAACAACACACTGGAACAACGCACTGGAACAACACACTGTAACAACACACTGGAACAACACACTGGAACATACACACTGAACAACACACTGGAACAACACACGGGAACAACACAGACTGGAACAACAAACTGTAACACGGCACTGGAACAACTCACTGGAACAACACACTGGAACAACACACTGGAACAACACACTGGAACAACACATTGGAACAACGCACTGGAACAACACACTGGAACAACACACTGGAACAACACACTGGAACAACACACTAGAACACTTTAGAATATAATGAGAAAGGAGGGCATCTACAGAGACAAAGCCAAGACTAAGATTCATACTAGGGAAGTTGTGTGTAAGGGACGGTTCAACAAGACGGTGACTGTGAAGGCTAGAGGTAGGCTAGACAGTTAACAGGATGGTTGTGATCACTAACATGACAGAAAAGAGCAATATTGGTGTCGTCAAGTCTAACACTTCTTTTGTATAATTTGAGTCCGTCAGAAAAAGAGCGGCCAGTTTCTTGTCCTTAGACTTACTTAATTTCTACTTTTACTACTACTCCATTACTACTACCACTATCACTGCTACTACTATTACTATTGCCTCGCTTCATTCCCCTTTCTGTCTACCACTACTACTACTACTACTACTACTTCCACTACCAGCATTACCTCTACCACTACTTCTCCACTTCTTTCTTCCTCTCTTTGTCCCGTCCCTGTCCCCCTTTTCTATATATTTCTGGCTCCCTCACCCTCGTGTGTTAGTGAGACTTGTAAATGGTCCAAGTCGGACCAAAACGTCTTGATAAGCTTCTCTCTCCTACCTGCGGGTTATTTGTGTACAGTTATAAAATATTTCGGTAAACTTACATAACGTTCCAACAAACTCCCTTAATATTCCAATAAACTTTCATAATATTCTAGTAAACTCACGTAATATTCTAGTAAACTCACGTAATATTCTAGTAAACTCACGTAATATTCTAGTAAACAAACGTAATATTCTAGTAAACAAACGTAATATTCTAGTAAACAAACGTAATATTCTAGTAAACAAACGTAATATTCTAGTAAACAAACGTAATATTCTAGTAAACAAACGTAATATTCTAGTAAACAAACGTAATATTCTAGTAAACTCACGTAATATTCTAGTAAACAAACGTAATATTCTAGTAAACAAACGTAATATTCTAGTAAACAAACGTAATATTCTAGTAAACAAACGTAATATTCTAGTAAACAAACGTAATATTCTAGTAAACAAACGTAATATTCTAGTAAACAAACGTAATATTCTAGTAAACAAACGTAATATTCTAGTAAACAAACGTAATATTCTAGTAAACAAACGTAATATTCTAGTAAACAAACGTAATATTCTAGTAAACAAACGTAATATTCTAGTAAACAAACGTAATATTCTAATAAACTCAATATTCATTTACTAGAATATTATGTAGGAGACTGAAGTAACCCAGGTGATTAATTTTTAGAAACCTGGAAAGTACTCAAAGGGAAAAAAATACACCTAGTGAAAGTGACGCTCACAGCAGAAATAGCACGAGACAGAATTATGAAGTGGACACCATTGTTAAGTCAGTCAGAAAATTACCAGCGTGTCTACCTCGATCCAGACTCAACCTTAAAAGAGCGGGAACAACTGAGTGAGAATACTAAGATGGCAGAGAGGGCAAGGGGAGCCAGGGAATACATGGACAAGTAAGTTCAGCCTCCAGGGAAACACCATGCACACCCTGTCCCCCCGCCCTTCCCTCATGTACTAGACTCATCTACCACTGATACAGTAACCCAGGACAAGTCATACCCTACTCCCCTTTCTTCGCTTACAGTCCTAACTCCCACTCCATGCAAGAACCTTCCCTGCCCCCTCGCCCCAACCTCCAGTATGTTACGTCAAGGGCCATGTCTGTAGGTCTGTTTTGTCCCCTTTCTGTAACAAGATGTCGAATCCAGCTCTGGTCTAGTTGTTCTTAGACAAATGTTATTTTAATATGGTGATTATCATTAGGAGATTGATCCGACTAAAAGTGTGATCTTTATTACAAAAGAATTCATATAAAACCTAGTATAGGATACAAAGTTGTCTCTCTTGCTGTGTAATACATAAAGATAAACTTAATACAGAAAACAGTCGACATACGACTTACTTGTAAATGTTCCTGTACAATGCTTCTACTCAACGACATGAGTCTTATACAAAAATATATTTACTAGGAAGTTCGGAAATATATCAAATGAAACTCGTCTCAATAAAAACAGGCTCGTATTAGATACCAGTGGAGACCATGTATACACTAATTTCAAACACATTTAACCCTTAAAGTCAGAAGACTTTGTTAAAGTATGGACAGACCGAGATCTCAGCTAATAACAAGCTATCACTGGGTCAAAGATGAGTAGAGGACGTTACCGACCATACCAGGGACCATTAGAATAACTTTCCTAAAGCGTAAACAGATTCCAGCTTAATAGGATTACTGATTACAGCGGTGTCTAAATATTGCACCGCAATGGGATCCAAACTTTGTCTGAGGCTAGGGAATATTCTAGAACTGGGAATTGTATTAAAGACTGAGCGCCTGAATCTACTCAGAAGACAGTGTATGAGCCTACTCAGAGTGTTGTGAACCTGTTCTGAGCGAGTGCTGTGAACCTACTAACTATACTAATGCGTGGTAAGCTGACGTCAGGTTGATCACGTGACTGAGGGAGACGTCAATACCTGTACTATGGGCTCTCACCAGTGTCTGCACTATGGGTTATCACCAGTGTCTGCACTGTAGGTTATCACCAGTATCTGTACTTCGGGCTATCACCAGTGTCTGTACTATGGGCCATCACCAGTGTCTGAACTGTGGGTGTGTGGGGGAAACAGTGTGAGTGTATGGGAGACAGTGTGGATGTGTGTGGGAGACAGTGTGGGTGTATGTTGGAGAGTATGTATGTGTGTGTGGGAGACAGTGTGGGTGTGTGTGGTAGACAGTGTGGGTGTGTGGGAGAGACAGTGTGGGTGTATGTGGGAGACGAGACAGTGTGGGTGTGTGTGGGAAACGAGACAGTATGGGTGTGTGTGGGAGACAGTGTGGGTATGTGTGGGAGACGAGAATGTGTGGGTGTGTGTGGGAGACTGTAGGTATGTGTGGGAGACTGTGGGTATGTGTGGGAGAGAGTGTGGGTGTGTCACCTAATTGTACTCACCTAATTGTGGTTGCAGAGGTCGATACTCAGCTCCTGGCCCCGCCTCTTCACCGACCGCTACTAGGTCCTCTCTCCCCCTGCTCCATGAGCTTTATCATACCTCGTGTGTGTGGGAGAGAGTGGGTTGTGTGTGAGAGACAGCCGGGGTTTGTGTGGGAGACGAGACAGTGTGGATGTGTGGGAGCGAATGTGGGTATGTGTGGGAGTCGAGACTGTGGGTGTGTGTGTGGGAGACAGTGTGGGTGTGTGAGGGAGACAGTGTGGGAGGTAGTGTGGGTGTGTGAGGGAGACAGTGTGGGTGTGTGTGGGAGACAGTGTTGGTGTGTGAGGGAGACACTGGTTTGTGTGGCAGACGAGACAGTGTGGGTGTGTGTGGGAGGCAGTGTGGGTGTGTATGGGAGACAGTGTGGGTGTGTGGGAGTCAGTGTGGTGTGTGTGTGGGAGACACACACACACCCACTGCGATGTCGACTTGTTCAAGTAGTCGTTCCTCCCATGGGACGCCTTGCGAAGAAAGATTACTTGAAGTGAGTTATGCATCTCTTGCTGATGTCACAAGCCGTTGCAGAAAGACATTTCTGTGGCTAGTATGCTCACTAGAGTGTTATTTTTGTCTCTTGTGTCCAGATGGTGATAATATCCTAGCTGACAGTAATCCTTGCAAAGTTAAGAGTGGTATGTTTAGAAATTTAATGTAAGTAATCGTAGATCCGTGTCTCCCTTGCTCATATTTCTTGTCATTGCATTACATATTTCAACCGGGGAGAGTTTTTCCATCTACCTCCACCGAGCCTGTTCATTCCTTCAGTAAAAAGCACTCCCAAGTCCCTAGTAACAGATAATGGAGGTGAATTTTGTAATGAGGTTCTTGAAAAGTTGTGTACTTTGTACATTGTTCCTCATCATCCTGCCAGCAGTGGTTTAGCGGAACGCACCAATAACAAAGTACTTGATGTCTTGAGAGCCACTATAAACCCCAACAGTGCAACTTGGATGAAGTCATACCTGATGTTCAATGTGCTGTAAATTCTGCTTACAATGCTTCAGTAGGTGACACTCACATTACGCGCTGTGCGGTGTAGATAAGCGTTTGTCTTATGAGTTGTTATATTCCGCGCCAAAACCAAAATTTTACAACCCTGATGATTTCATAGCAACTCGTACCAGTCTACCTCAAAGTATTTTCAGAAGAATCCGAGAAACGCTTCGTAAATCAACAGCAGAATATACAAGAGTAACTAATTCTTGTGCTAAGCCGACCAAAATTACGGTGGGTTCGAGAGTAATGCTGACTAACTTCAATAAAACATCTGCAATGCCCAAGCTCGATCAAAAGTTTGTTGGTCCTTATCGAGTAGTTAATATAGCATGGGCAATAAGTAAATGGTTAGAGAAATTAGTACAGGTCAGTATACAGAATTGCATTTAGATCATGTGAAGTTAGTATGCGTTGATGATGATGTTCCTACCCAGACTAATGTGACAGACTCTGACAGTCCTCCTGACTCTGTACCCTCTACCTCTAACACTCAGTCAGACAATCAACCTGAATGTCGTTACTCCCTGCATACAAGACAAGTATTGAGAAACCCTCAGTATCTTTTGTAGATACTAATTCAGTTCTCGCAAGATTCTGATTCTGATTCACCCAGAGATGACAACCATTCTGCATATTAAATCTTACCCTAACAGAGTTGAGTTAAAATATACATAGCCTGTATAATTAGATGATTAAGTTGAAAGACGTTGTCAACTGTGTGTTTTGTTATTAGCTGAATCAATGTCCAAAAAATTTTTGTGTGTTCACGTTCCCTCCGAATTCTGAGATTTAGCAGTAATGACTTGTGCGTGCCAGGTCTGCTTCTCTGTTAAATGCTTTCCCCCTTGTAAATATATATTCATCCTCAGAATCCGTTGAGTACATGAATACAGATCGATCGATCATTTGTCTTTTATTGTACTGTGATTTGTTGCTGTAATTTGTAATGCATTACGCTACCATCCATTACACTACCATCCATTTCAATGTTAATCCATTCAACCGAGTATATACCATTATCATTTCAGTGATTAGTTCTAAGTTATATATTGTGTTTGCTATTGTATAGAATCAGCCCAGAGCCACCTGCCTGTTCATTAGTATTGTATGTGGAGACCGCCATATGTAGCATGATCGAGCTGTCAGTATACTACTGAAATTTCCCATATATATGCTTGTGTAGTATATTGTAGATCGTTTCGTCCATATATACATTTAAGCTCCCTGCTCAGCTAGGCCCAGTAGCTAGCATGTGTGACGTAACGTGGTGCCGTATGTGAGCGTCGCTCACCATGCCCCTCTCTTAGTTCCCACATAGACCTACAGGAAAGAACAAGGAAGGCTGGGCTTTCCCCTCACGACTCTGCAAATACAAGTGTTACCATCCATACCCAAGTGTATTTCTACACCACCTTATCTCCTAGAACCCTCACGTTACATGCGTGTATGTGAGAGAGAGTGTGGGAATGTGGGGGAGACAGTGTGGATGTGTGTGGAGACAGTATGGATTTGTGTGGGAGACGAGACAGTGTGGGTGTGTGTGGGAGAGAAGACAGTGTGGTGTGTGTGGGAGACAGTGTGGGTGTGTGAGGGAGACAGTGTGGGTGTGTGTGGGAGACACTGTGGGTGTCGTAATGTGAAGAAGGAAGGTAGAGAAGGAGTGTGTGGTGTCAGTGTGTGTACACATATTACAGTAACCTAAAAATGAAGTGTTGTGGAACTCTGTAATACTCTCCAGATGGCTGTCTTGATTTATCTCCCTGCACCCATACTCCTCTTTCCCTTCCCCCCCACTTCTTCCTTCATCCCCCACACCTTCCCTCAACCCCCACTCCTTCCCTCCACCACCACTCTTTCCCTCAACCCCCACACCTTCCCTCCACCCCCACTCCTTCCCTCTATCCCCACTCCTTCCCTCCACCTCCACTCTTTCCTTCCACCCCCACTTCTTCCCTCCACCTTCACTCCTTCCCTCCACCCCCACTCCTTCCCTCCACCACCACTCTTTCCCTCAACCCTCACACCTTCCCTCAACCCCCACTCCTTCCCTCCATCCCCACTTCTTCCCTCCACCCCTACTCCTTCCCTCCACCTCCACTCCTTCCCTCCACCCCCACTCCTTCCCTCCACCTCCACTCCTTCCCTCCTCCCCCACTTTTTCCCTGAACCCCCACTCTTTCCCTCCACCTCCACTCCTTCCCTCCTCTCCCACTCCTTCCCTCCTCCCCCACTCCTTCCCTCCACCTCCACTCCTTCCTCCTCCCCCACTCTTTCCTCAACCCCACTCCTTCCCTCATTTTTGGGAATTGTGGGACAAAGCTAAACCAAATAAAATGGACTGTATGGTGACTGAGCATTTAATGACAGCCCCCGTCTTCACAGCCATCCCCGAAGTCGTTATCTTGAGGCTGACGATACCACTCTCTTGGGCTGTAGATGACAAGAAGGTGTAAGTATAATTACCCTGAAGGGGTGTTATTTCAGCATATCTCAGAAATGAGTGCTGATGCCACTTGCGTGTTTGGGCTCAAAAGCCCACATCTCACTGCCGTCTAAAGGACAGTTTTTAAACTCCTTGTGACTACAAGAACTGCACAGATCCCCTGTATAACAAGTTGGTTTGAAACCTACCTTGCCTTGTATGTGAGCTATGGTGCTGAATGCACCATGTACGACAGATATGGGTGACTTGACAGAACTGAAGTGTCCTTAATTAAGAATGTCCACGTCTTCCACTCAGGTGCACTACGTTCCACAAGGTTTGTGTGGTAATGTCACAATATTCTACCACATACATTGAGATTGTCTAAAAGGTCGAGGATACACTGTTATAGTTCCTCTGTTAAGGTCAATGCACGCGTAAAAACACTCCTCATACCTTGTCTTATTGCAATCTAACCTATGACGCCTCTCCCTGCCCTCGCTTGATCTGGGCGTCTCCAGCGACACAAAAGATATGCTGATTCCAGCAGTTTTCCCTTCCTTGCCAAACTGCCACAGGGAAGCAATGCAGGTTTGTTGATTTCTTATGCCTCGATCACTACGAATTCATTATGTCCCCCTCGAGTGGATAAAGTGAGGCAGAGTTTTTCTGTACCTTTTCTGCGATGGAACAAGAGAATAATTACAACACTGGTCATCTCACATTGGTAGAACACTGGTCTCATGCAAGACGTGGCGTCAGACACGAATGGACAAAACATGTGTTACAAATTAAACAATCCATGAAAGGCTACCAAAGGAAAGGGCTGAGACCTCAGGGCTGAAAGGCTGAAAGACTGAAAAGGGGCTGATATCCCCCCCCCTTCCTGAGAAAATTTCTACACACCTCAACCCCCACTCCTTCGTCAACCCCGATTCCTTCCCTCAAAACCCTACTCCCCCTCCACCCCCACTCCTTTCCCACTACCCTCGACCCTTTCCCTCAAACCCCTCACTCCTATCCCTCAAAACCCTCCACTCCTTCCCTCAAACCCCACTCCTTCCCTCAATCCCCCACTCTTCCCTCATCCCCCACTACCCTCCATCATCCCCCACATCCTTCCCCAACCCCTACTCCCCTCCCTTCCCACTCTTTTCCCCTCAACCACCCACTCCTTCCACCAACACCCCCCACTCCTTCCATCTACCCCCACTCCTTCCCACAGCCCCACTACTACCTTCCCTCCACCCGCACAACCGTCCCTCCACTCCAGTCCCTTCCCACCACCCCCACTACCCCCACTCCTTTCCCTCCACCTCCCAATCTACCCTCCGGCCCACCACACCTTCCCGACAACACCCCCACTCCTTCCTTCCACCCCCACTCCCCTTCCATCCACCCCCACACCTTCCCTCAACCCCCACTCCCCTCTCCCCCCACTCCTTCCCTCGACCCCCCACTCCTTCCTCCACCCCCACTTCTTCCCTCAAACCTACCCCCCACTCCTCCCTCCACCCCCGCACACCTTACCCTCTACCCCCCACACCTTCTCTCCACCCCTACTCCTTACCTCCACTTCACCCACTCCTTTCCCCCACTCCTACTCCTTCCCTCCACTCCCACTCCTTCCTTCTAGCCCCCACGCCTCTCCACCCCTACGCCTTCCCTCCACTCCACTCCTTCCCTCCACTCCTACTCTTTCCCTCCACCCCCACCCCTTCCTCCATCCCAAACCTTCCTCCCACTCCTACTCCTCCCTCCCACTCCCACTCCATTCCCACCAACCCCACTCCTTCCTTCCACTCCCACTCTCCTTCCCTCCACTCCCACTCCTTCCCCGGGGGGGGGGGGGGGGGGGGGCCACTACTTCTCCATACCTCCACGCCCCTCCTTCCCTTCACCCCCCACTTCCTTCCCTCCATCCCACTCCTTCCCTCCACTCCTACTCCTTCCCTCCCCACCCCCCCACTCCTTCCCTACACTCCCACCCTTCCCTCCACATCCTACTCCTTTCCTAACACCCCAATCCCTTCCCTCCACTCCCCACCCTTCCCCACCACTCCTACTCCTTCCCCACTCCCACTCCTCTCCTTCCTTCCACGCCCAATTCCTTCCCTCCACCCTCACTCCTACCTCCACTCCCACTCCTTCCCTCCACTCTCCTACTCCTTCCCTCCCACTCCCACTACCTTCCCACCACTCCCACTCCATGCGCCTCCACGACCCACTCCTTCCCTCCACCCCCCACACCTCCCTCCAACCCACTCACTTCCCTCTCACCCCCACTCCTTCCCTCCACCCCCACTCCTTTCCCTCCACTCCCCCTTCCATCCCCTCCACTCCACTCCTTCCCCTCCACCCCCATCCTTCCCCTCCCAGCTACCACTCCATCCCTCCACCCCCACACCTACCCACCACCTCCCACGTCCTTCCCTCCCACTCCTACTCCTTCCCTCCACTTCCCACACCTTCCCTCCACCCGCCACTCCTTCCCTCCACTCCCACCCTAACCCTCCACTCCCACTCTTCCCCTCCACTCATAATCCTTTCCACCACTCCGCACTCCCTCCCCTCCACTCTACATCCTTCCCATCCACCCCCACTCCATCCCTCCACTCCTAACTCCTTCCCTCAACCCCCACACTTTCCCTCCACCCCCACTCATTTCCCTCAACCACAACACCTTTCCCTCACTTCCTACTCTTCCCACCACCCCCCCACTCCTTCCGCTCCACCCCCACACCTTCCCTCCACTCCAGTCCCTTATCTCCACCCCCAACTCCTTCCCTTCACCGCCAATCCCTTCCCTCCGCCCCCACACCTTCCCTCAACCCCCACTCATTTCCTCCACCCCCCCCAACACTCCCTCCACCCCCACTCCTTCCCCTCAACCCCCACTCCCTCAACCCCCACTCACCTTCCCTCAACCAACCCCTCACACCTTCCCACCAACCCCCACTACTTTTCTTTCCCTCATCCCCCCACATGCCTTCCCTCCACTCCACACTCCTTCCCTCCACTCCCACTCCAACCCTCCACCCCCAGCCTTCCCTCCGCTCCCACTCCTTCCCTCCACCCCCACTCTCCATCCCTCCACCCCACTCCTTCCCTCCACTTCCTACTCCTTCCCCTCCACTCCCACACCTTCCCCCTCCACCCCCACTCCTTCCCTCCACTACCCACTCTCCATCCCTCCACTCCCACTGTCCTTTCCCTCCACTCATAACTCCTTTCCCTCCACTCCACTCCTTCCCTCCACACCTACTCCTTCCCTCCACCCCCACAATCCTTCCCTTCCCTCCACTCCTCCTCCTTCCCTCAACCCCCACTCTTTCTCCCACCACCCCCCACTCTTTCCCTCCACCCCAACTCCTTCCCACACACCAACACCTACCCTCCACCCCCACACCTTCAGCATCCACCCCCACTCCCTTCCCTCCACACCATACCCTAAACTCCGACCCCCTCTCCTTCCCTACACCTCCAATCCCTTCCTCCGCCCCCCCTCCTTCCTCAAAACCCCCACACTTTTCCTTCACCTCCCACTCCTTCCCTCCCCACCCCCCCACCTTCCCTCAACCCCCACTTTCCTCAACCCCCACACCTTCCCCTCAACCCCCCACTCCTTCCCTCCACCCCACTTTTCCCTCAACCCCCACTCCATCCCACCACCCTCACACCATTCCCTCTACCCCCTCTCCCTCTCCATCCCTACTCCTTCACCTCCACTCCCACTTCCAACCCTCCATCTACTCCTTCCCTCCCCACCAACTCCTTACCCTCCGCCCCCACATCCTTCCCTCACACCCCCATCTCCCTTCCTCCACTCCCACTCCATCCCTCCACCCGCCACACTCCTTTCCCTCCACCTCCAATCCATCCCTCCGCCCCCCACGCCTTCCCACAACTCCACACCTTCCTTCCACCCCCCACCCTTATTCCCTCCACCCCACTCCTTCCCTCAACCCCACTCCTCAAACCCCACTCCATCCCACGCCCCACCCTTCCCTCCACACCCCACATCTTCCCTCAAACCCCCACTCCTTCCCTCCAACCGCATCCTTCCCTCAACCCCCCCCCCTTCTCTCCACCCCTACTCCTTCCCTCCACTCCCACTCCTTCCCTCACTCCTACACCTTCCCTCCACTCCCCACTCCTTCCCTCTACCCCCCACCTCCTTCCTCCACCCCTACTCCTTCCACCACTCTCCCACTTCCTCCCTCCACTCCTACTCTTTCCCTCCACTCCTATCCTTCCCTCCACTTCCCACTGCCACCCTCCACCAGGACCCCCCCAACCCACTCCTTACCTTCCACCTCCCACTCCTTCCCTCCTCTCCCACTCCTTCCCCTCCACCCTACTCCTTCCATCCACTCCTCCACTTCTTTCCCGAAAACTCCCACTCCTTCCACCCTCCACTTCCCACTCCTTTCCTCAACCCCCCACTCCTTCCCTCCACCTCCCCACTCCTTCCCTCCACTCCTATCCTTCCTCCCTCCACTCCTACTCCTTCCCTCCACTCCAACTCCTCCCTCCTCCCCCACTCCTTCCAGCCACACCCACTCCTTCCTCCACCCCACTCCTTCCCTCCACTCCACTCCTGCCCCTCCACTCCACTCCTTCCCTCCACCCCACTCCTTCCCTCCACTTTCCCACTTATCCTTCCCTCACACTCCACTCCTTCCCTCCACCCCCACTCCTTACCCCCTCCTCCCCACTCCTTCCCTCCACCCCCCACTCCTTCCCTCCACCCCCCAACCCTCCCCTCCACACCCACTCCTTCCCTGCCACTCCCACTACTCCTTCCCTCCACCCCCAGTCCTACCCTCCGCTCCACTCCTTCCCCTCCACCCCCACTCTTCCCCTCCACTCCTACTCCTTCCCTCCCTCCCACACAACCACCTCCCTCCACCCCCACTCCTTCCCCTCAACACTCCCCACTCTTCCCTCCACCCCACTCCTTCCCTCCCACCCTATCCTTCCTTCCCCTCCCACTCACCTTCCCTCCACACCACTCCCTTCCTCCTCTCCTACTCCTTCCCACCGCACCCACTCCTTCCCTCCACCCCACCCCCCCACTCCTTCCCATCACATCCCACTCCTTCCCTCCTCACATCTACACCTTCCCTCCACTCTAACACCCTTTCCCTCCACCCCACCCTCCTTCCCTCCGCTCCCACTCCTTCCCCACCACACCTACTCCTTCCCTTCCTCCCACTCCTCCTTTCCCTCCACTCCTATCTCCATCCCTCCACATTCCCACTCATTCTTATCCTCTCCTCTCTTCCCTCCAACCCCACTACCTCCCTCCACTCCCAACTCCTTCCCTCCCACTCCTATCTCCTTTCTCCCTCCCCCCCCACTCCTTCCCTCCCCTCCCACTCCACCTTCCTCCACTCCCTACACCTTCCCTCAACCCCCACTCTGGTCCTTCCCTCCACCCCCCACACCTTTTCCCTCAACCCCCACTCCACCCCCCACCACTCCATACCCTTCCCTCCACCCCGAACTACCATCCCTCCACTCCCACTCCTTTTCCCTCCCCCTCCCACTCCTCCTCAACCCCCACTCCATCCCCTCCACTCCCACTCCTTCCCTCCACTTTCCCAACTCCTTCCCTCCCCTCCTACACCTTCCTCCACTCCTACTCCTTCCCTTCCACTCCCACTGTCTCCTGACCCCTCCTCCCCCACTCCTTCCTTCCAATCCCACCCTCCCTCTACTCCGACTCCCTCCCCCCTCCACTCTCCCACACCTTCCCCCACTCACACTCCTTTCCTCCACTCCCACTCCTTCCCACAAAAAACCCCCCACTCCTACCCTCCACTCCCACTCCTTCCCTCCACTCCCACACCTTCCCTCCCCTCCTACTCCTTCCACTACCACACAACTTCCTTCCCTCCACTCCACTCCTGCCCTCCTCCCCCCACTCCAACCCTCCACTCCCACATCCTTCCCTCTACTCCTACTTGCCGATTCCCTCCCACGCCCACTCCCTTTCCCTCCACTTCCACTTCTTCCCACCACCCCCACACCTTCCCATCCCCCCACTCCTTCCCTCCCCCCTCCTCTCCACCCCCACACCTTCCCTCCACTCCCCACTCCTTCCCTCCACCCCCTCCCAGTCCTTCCCTCCGCTCCCACAGATATCCTACCCCTCCACCCCCCCACTTCCTTCCCACCAATCCCACTCCTTCCCTCCACTACCTACTCCTTCCCTCCCCACTAGATCTCCAACCTCCACTCCCACTTCCTTCCCTCCACTCCTACTCCTTCCCTCAACCCCACTCTTTCCCACCACCCCCCACACATTCTTCCCTCAACCTTCACTCCTTCCCTCCAACTCCTACTCCTTCCCTCCACCCCACACCATCCCTTCTCACACCCCAAAAACACCATCCCTCCACTCCCACTCCTTCCCTCCACACCCACTCCGTCCCTCAACCCCCTTCTCTTATCCCTCCACATTCCAACTTCATCCCACCACTCACCCACTCCATCCCTACACTACCTACAACCTTCCCTCCACTCCCACACCTACCCACCCCTTCCACTCCCAATCCAATCCCTCCGCCCCACACTCCTTTTCCCTCTACCCAACTCTTTTCCCTCCTCTCCCACCACCTTCCGTCCACCCCCCACTCCTTTTCCTCCACTCCCACTTCTCCTTCCCTCCACGCCCTCCACTCCATTCCCCCCCCACCCCCATCCTTTCCCTCCATTCCCACTCCTTTCCCTCCACCCCCACTCCTACCCCCTCCACTCCCACTCCTTCCCCCCTCCACTCCCACTCCTTCTTTCCCTCCACCCCTACTCTTCCCTCCACTCCTACTCCTCCCTCAACCCCCACTCCTTCCATCCACCCTCCACACCCCACACTTCCCTCAAACCCCACTCCTTCCCTCCACTCTACTCCTTCCCTCTCACCCTCACACCTTCCCTCCACTCCCACTCCTTCCCTCAACCCCCACTCCTGTCCCCCATCTCCCACTCCTTCCCTCCACTTTCTTTCTCCTTCCCTCCAACTCCCACTCCTTCCCTCCTCCCCCACTCCTTCCTCCACCCCCCACTCCTTCCCCTCCCCACCACCTCCCACACCTTCCCTCCACTCCTACTCTCCTTCCCCTCCACTCTCACTCCTTCCTCCACTCTCCACTAGATTCTATCCTTCCCCTTCTCACTCCCACCCTTCCCCCCTCAACCCCCACTCCTTCCCTCCACTCCTACTCCTTCCCTCCACCCCTATCCTTTTCTCCAACCCACTTTTCCCCCTCTACTCCCACCCCTTTCCCCCCCTCCATCCTTCCTCACCTTCCCTCGCCATTCTACTTCCCTCGTCACTCCAGTGATTAACTCATCCTGGGACAGAAGCTTTGAAGTCCCCCATTGCTGAATCCATAATCGAATACCACGATATCCTCCCGTCCCGCTGAAGTCTCCCAGATCCAGTGTATGTTCAACACTTGTATACGGCCCTCCTGAGTGGGTCTGTGACATATACAGCCCCCCTAGTGGGTCTGTGACGTATACAGCCCACCTGAGTGATGGCTTGAATATACAGTCCCCTCCCGGGTGGTTGTGACAGTTACAGCCATCCTGAGTGATGGGCGTGACAGAAAAGCCCCCTCCTGGTGATGGTCTTGACAGTATCAGCCATCCTTGGGGGGTCTGTGACAGTATACAGCCCCTCCCGAGTGATGGGCTGTGCAGTATTCACCTAATTCCC
>NC_069422.1:45867-80867 GCF_026875155.1 Cherax quadricarinatus
GGGGGGGCGGGGGTGCCTCTACTCTACTTCCCCGGATGCTGCATCATTCTACCCTCTCACCTTTCCTCCGGAAGACTCTCAAAATATTACACACGGTATTATAATTAGTTTCGAAATAGTTACGTGTTTAATATCCTTCCTGGTTACGTTACTGAACTGGAGGCGTAAATAAAGAAGGGTTTAGCGAGAGACATTTTGCTATCGTCTGCGTATGCGCCGTAACACAATATGCCAATGGCGTCACCATCTGTTTTTATTTCTATTTTCTTCTCATTTAACAGCCAGCAACTGTACACACGCCAATAATCTTCAGCATAATTAGGCATGGAGGTCATTTAATTACCAGGGTATATACATCTCGCTGGGTGGTGTTATAAGAGGGTATAAAATGTGAGAATATAGACTAGGTGAGAGTGTTGGGTGCGAGTGCGTACACACAGCGGCGCCAGACTGTCCCACGGTGGTGTAACGAGATCTTAGCGAGAAGACTTAACGAGAATTTTGTGATCTTACAGTTATCCGTCGCTCACGGCACCTGCGAGTGTACCATGATAACTCTTAGCTTCATGTGCCATCGAGTGTATAGTTCATGGTACCGTGCAAGTGTGAAATGGAAGTGAAAAAGAGGAAAGCTCGCTTTTCCGTTCATGAAATCGACGTCCTGGTGGACGAAGTGTACAAGAACAGGGCGACGCTCTTCTCCAGACTCTGCAGTACCATCACTAACGAGAAAAAAATGATTATCTGGCAAGCCATCACCGAGAAAGTTAACGAGGTGTGTACCGTTCAGCCTAGAACTGCCGATGAAGTTAGACGAAAATGGTATTATTATCTTAGCGACAGAAAGAAAGAAGTTTCCCGTAGAAATAAGTTAAAGAAAACGGACTGTCACTCTGAGGTGTTGTACAGCCAGACAGATCTAAGAATTCTTGAACTTTTGGGCGAGATAGATGCCACCGAGAGAACAGTAGAAGGCGCAGTAGAGGGCCTCATCTGTGAGGTAGACGCTGATGCTCTGCCTATAAGACCCTCATCAGTGTCAAGTGACTTTAATGAACAGGACCACAATTTAAAGTCTCGCACCTCCTCAAGGGGGATTCTCTCCCCCTCGCGTCTACAGGATCATTCACTAACTTCCGAAGGTATGTCATACTACTTTATATGAAGATATAGTTTGCCAGTATTTGTGCGCCTGTTACCTATAGTACTTTTAGGATAAATATGGCATGTACTTGTTTAATTCTTAAACATTTTAAACTAAGAGATAACAATAAAATCTAGCAAGGCGCTGGACATTATAATAACAAAGAAGCGCTAAACCTACAAGGGTTATATAGCGCCGCCGGACAGGGAAGGATGCAGGGGTAATGGGTAGCATTACCATTAGGTAATGGAGTGCAGCGGGGCAGTGGATAGTGCAGGGGTAGAGGAAAGGCGCTGGACAGGCACCTAAAGTCAGTACCTGAATAGCCGGGTTGTGGGTCGTACGTCGGGTTGCATGCGGCTAGCAATAACAGCCTGGTTGATCAGGCCCTTATCCACTACGAGGCCTGGTCACGGATCGGGCCACGGGGGCGTTGACCCCCGAAACCCTCCCTAGGTATTATCTCGGGCGGGTTAATAACCCAAGTAAACCAAGCGTGTGGCTTATCACCCTTGGTGACCTTAGGACCTCTCTTAGGTAGGTAGGTATCTTTTGACTGCTAGGTGAGCAGGGGCAGAAAGGGAAGTTAAGTTATTTGACCACACATTTTTTCTTTCCCATCTAATTAAATCTAACCTGGTCCTTTTGGTTATGAGCTGAACCCTCATACCACAGTGTATATACAATGGTGTATTTCTGCCTAGGTGCTTTAAAGGTAAAGTAAATCATCATATTGGCTTTGTTAGGGTATATTAAAAAAAAAATGTCACTGTCGTGTGCCAAGTGATCAATTGCTCTTCAGGCTACAAGCATGGTATATTCTAAAAATGTTAAAAAAATGAAGGGGGGAGGTTCACCAACATATTACAACTGATATGTGGTTGGCTACATCAAAAATATGTGACCTGATGCCAAGGGTCACTGTCAACGACAGTAGAATTTTTACGGTTCCCCATATCACTTTTTTCTTCCTTTTTTTTTTTAGAAGGTTATAAATGACCATAAATTTTTAAGGGGTGGACGGTAAAACCAGCGGAAGGCCTCGGTCAGATGACCAAAAGCTCCAAAGGGGGGGTCATTTATCTGACTAAGACCCGCGTCAGGAAACATTTGTCCTGTTTCCCGACGAACCTTACCTAAAACCCAACCTACGGCTTCCCCAGTTGTTACGTCCCCTTTAATTTTGTCGGCAAAACCACTGTAAAAATCATAAAAACATGACAGCATTACAATAAGCTTATTGGCCATGTTAGGCAGGTCTTGCTCATACCTAACCATTCTCATTCATGAATGGAGACTTACAATATCGTGAAAAAAAATACTATAATGAGGGCTTCGCAGTGAGGCCTCCATTTATTTTTTAAACCAGGGCAATGTTTAACTAATGTACTGCTTGTGTTGCTACAGAAGAACCTGGTGTGGGAGCAGCAGCCATAGCGACACCAGCGGTGGACACCATAAAAAAAGAAAGGTAACGCAACAGTGTACGATACACCATTTACTATGATCAGAAAGGTCCATGTCTGTGGCATGAATTAGACAGCTTGTTTAAAGGAACGCAAACAGTGTACGATAAAACCATTACTATGATCAGAAAAGTCCATGTCTGTGGCATGAATTAGACAGCTTTGTTTAAAATTACTACCAGTTTTCCTTCCCACTGTAATTACCTTACTAACTTCTTGGCTAATGTTTCAAGGTTTGTCGTGTTATTTAAGAATCCTTCCTTTCCTCTTGCAGAAATAGTGATTTTAAAATTTATATTTTACGTTATGATAGTTGTTATTAATGTAATTTCTAATGCCTTCCATTTACCCCAGACACCTTAATTGAACACTTACTGTTTCTTCTGATGATATAGGTCAGGGTTTGACCTCTAATCTGGTCAAAATTAGGGATTATAGGGGCTATCAGATTTGGCCAGAGGAAAGGAGGGTAGGTTTAAATTTTTTTTAGATTAGAGTTACTGTCTCATCAACGTTCGTCTCATCCTTAAGGATTTTTTTTTTTGCTAAAGATCTCATCTGTCAATTACTTTTATCTTTTAATTTATTCAGCTGAATAATCTTTCATATAGTCCAGGAGAGCCACTCGTCTGCTCATCCTCGGTAGATCTACAACTTTCCAGCATAATTTCGTCATATCTGTTTTTTATCTACCAGATAAAATGTAATTCGTGTATCTCCAGTTCCCCTCCAGCAGGAAAAGCTCTCGCAATATTTACGAACTATACCTGACCTGCGATCCGTTATGAATATTCATGTTCATGTTTTTCATTTGTCACATCCAGTGGCGTACCTACATTTTGGGGCTCCTTCACAACCAGCAATTTTTGAAGCAATGTGGATTAAGTCGCTTCTGGGGCCCCTGAAGCTTAGCTTCATTAGTTTCATAGTAGATCCGCCCCTGGCCACATCTTCCAGTCATTTTCATATAAAGTCTTAAATTAATGTCTCGCACTATCCTATTGTACTTCTGTATTCGTAGTCTTCTGAGTGTTCGCCTTCGAACATCCTTGGTACCTTTTTTTTTCCCCCTCTCCACCACCCATTGTATGTTTCATTTAGCCTCCTGCGTATTTGCATGTAGGTTTTTTTTTTAATCTTTTTTTTAGTAGGCTCCTTGCTCTCATGGAGAAATTAAATAATCATTCTGAGAAAACTATCCTCCTGGTTTTGGAAAGTGCACCTTTAATTAATGTCTACGCGAACATAATTGACAAATTTCGTGTCTTTTAGCGTGTGCACAAACCACGACAGCTTCAGTGTGTACACCAACCACGACAGCTTCAGCCCTACAGTCACCGTGGGCAGCCCAGAGGACGACAATAATTACAGGCATCCCAGCACGAAGCGGCCGCGCACGGAAGGCAATGACATCGACCAGGACGACGACCGCGACGACCAGGAATTCCTGCAGCTGGAGAAGCGACGGGTCTACCTGCAAGAGTGTCAGCTGCGCCTCCTCCACGACATCTACAGGCAGATGCAGACAGACTCCGAGAGGAACCACGCCTTCCAGCAGGCATTTCTCGACATTGAAAGGCAAAGACTGGAGCTAGAGAAATCTGCCACTTCCAAGTAGCATTTTGCTACTGTTGCTTAAGCCTTTCTAAATTGCCTACTCTAAATCACCCTTATTTACCAATAACAGCTACAGGCAGCAGACAGTGGCGATTCGAACCAATATTGTCAATACTCTGGGCTAAGAAATGGCAAAATACCTTAGTTTCAAATAATTACGATACAATGGCCAGAACAAATCACAAGGCTACAAATTAGAAATGAAAACTGGATGCCATTTAGATTCATGCTGGGCAGCTGTCAAATAACCTTTTTAGTTATTGTCTACAGTTTTAAAAGGGGCACCTTAACACATTGTATTTCGGATTGCTAACTGCGAGTGTCTTTCAGCGCAGGGGGAGGACATTCTCCGCCGTAGCCCAGACTGGCACCCAAGGGGTCGAACAAAACACGCTTCTTAAACATTTTCGTACCTCTATATAAATTTTTGGGGGAAAAACCCAAAGATCCTGCCATCGCTTTTCCTCAACTAGGGAAAAACCCTCCTACAGTCCCTTTTCTCTGACGGGTAGCACTAAGTCCCTAGAAAAATTTGGGCCCCGACAAGTGAAAAGACCTCACAGAGCAAGCTTTCTTAGGAAAATGTTACCTCCGTGCAGAAAAATTCAAAAAGAACCCCAAAGGTAACCGTTTGCTACTACAAGTTTGTTTGCAACGTCTGCCCCTTCACTCAAAAAAGCTGTTATTAAACTGATATTTATTAGAACAGTTTACTGTAGTTAAGGCTTACTGCGCCCAGCAAACTTGTCATAAATGTAAAAACATGGTTTCCCGTTTTTTTTTCTTACAACAAAAAGAAATTTTTCCCTTTTATAAAAAATACACATTTAAAAATTAAAGTTTTAGTTTTTTTCAATATTTTAAAATTTCACCGACAATCCCCAAAATATCACACTAAAAATTTCACACAAAACTTCTACAAATAATATTTTTTCGATAAAAAAAAAAGAAAGTTCCCCCCCCCCCAAAAAAAAAAAAAAAAAAAAATCTACTTTTTTGAAATGCCCAAAATAATCGCTAGGGAAGCTAATCCGAAAATGTTAAACGTGGGGGATTAAAAGGTAAGCAAGATAGATTAAATATTTGCTAATACGAAATTTTCATGAAAAAATCCCCCCTTTAGGTTGCAAAACGCGATGGGGGAAAGGGGCTCTCGATTCAAAGAAGGGGAGCACCCATCCTTCCCTTGCATAAAACCGTTTCCCTTTCCATTTCCTGGGGCTGAGACCACGGGGGTTTTAGAATTTCCCCGTGAATGTAATAAAGTCAAAAGCATTTTTTCTTATATAAAATTATATTTGCCCTAATTTTTTTAAAGAAAAAATTTTTTCATACAATTTTTAGCAATTTGCATAAGCCACATATACACACACACACCACATTTTAATATTAAATTAATATATATATATTTTAATATATATATATAATTAATATATATAATATATATATTATGCACATTTTCCCAAATTAATGAAAATAATGCCGTTTTTACAAAAGACTTCATTAATTAATAAAATATTATAGTCACTGGGGGGGGAAAAAAACCCAATGGTTCATACAGAAACCCTTTGGGAAAGGGGTTTTTCATATTGGTCTAATGGGGGTTAATCCAATTGCTTGGATGAAGAGCCCTCCAGCGGCATCAAGGCCCCTCAGAAGGATGGGACCCTCCTAGAAAATTAAAAGCAGACAAAGGAGGGAAAAAGGGGAAAAACGGGGGGGGGGAGGGTGTAAGAGGTAATTTCAATACCACAGACCCCATCATGTCCGTAGATAATTTATATTAACAGCCAAAAGATGAACTTGAATATAAATACACCCCCGGTATGTGAAATATTTTAGGGGGTTTTTTTTATTAAAAGATAAAACACGTTTAACTGTTGTTCAAGGTCTACACATTACTTGTACTATTGAAAGCTTTAATATTGATAATCATTGCTCTTTATGTTTTCTCTCTTCCACGCCTCTGCCTGGTAACAAGTATGGAAAACCGAAAAAAAATGCAAAAGGTTACGGTGGCCCGGGCCCTGGGGGCAATAGCTTTCGTTTTCACACGGTGAGGGTCCGGGTTCGATTCCCGGAAAATCGGAAACCTGGGCATTTCCTTACACCGGTCGTCCTTTGGGGTCATCCATCAGAATAAGGGTACCTGGGTGTTAGCCGACTGGTGGGGTCGCCCGGGGAGAAAATTTTAATAAGTTGCCAGAAAGCCTCATAAAAAGCGATTTTCTATTTTGTAGTATTCTTTGATGTCAACTATGGCTGTATCCCTTGCACATGTACTTTTAAAAATAAAGAATTATTGAGGTTTTATTTTTGGGGTTAGAAGGTTGTGGGGGGCCCCGGGGGCTGGTTACTGCGGGTTGAAGGTTTGGGGGTCCCCGAGGCTGGTTATTACTGGTTTTGAAGGGGGGGCCCCCCCCCCCAGAGACCCCCATAAACCCCCACACAATCCCTCACAAAGATAATACCCAACATTTCGTATAACACGCTGTGATAACACCCTGAAAACATTGCGGGGAACAAAAACAGAAAACTTATCACTAGAGTTTACACTCAACTTTGGGGATTTTTATATTCAAAAGATGCACAAAACCCCAAATTATTTTTTTCTATGAAAAACAACATAAAAACAATGTTCTCGAGGGCACCATTCTGAGCACAAAATGTACAGTACATGACTCCGAAACTAATGACACATTGCAAGGGTGTGGAGTTTTAAGACTCTGACCCCGGGTTCTAACCCCCCCGTGGTATGGTTTACATGTACATGCAGTAAAAGAAACCCCCAATAAAATTAGGAAATAAAACTTCTTTCCATTGTGGTCGCCCCTGGGGATAAGATAAGTTTTATAGAAAAATGTAGGGGGGGGGGAATGCTTACCTGGATTTTACCTGAGGGGGTTTCGGGTCAACGCCCCTGGCTCGGTCTGAGACCAGGCCTCACGGGGATCAGGGTCTGATCAACTGGGCTTTATATGGCCGCACCAAGCTGATGTACAACCACAGGGGGATGGTCATACGGCTTTAGGTCCCTGTCCATGCCTTCTTAAAAGACACCCGGGGGTCTATTGGAAACCCCCTTACGATGCGGGGAGGTATTTGAACTTTTGGGGCCCCTGACACGTGTTGTCTCCAGTGTACTCGTTGCGCTCCTGCTTTCATGGGGAAAATTTTTCTCTCCGCCGATTATTGTAGGCCAGTATTTTTAATCCAAGGGAATGGAGGGGAAGAACTACGATTTAATTTTAAAAAGTAAAAAAAATCGCAGAATTGTTGGTTGGGATTAACTTGGGCAACAATGCGGGAAACAAAATCAAACCAAATGAATTCAGGAAACCCCTAAACACAACTAAACAATGAAAATTTTTCGGGCTTCATACACATTATTAAATTCATCCGAGTAATGCCCAGCATGGAGCCCACCCCCCTCACACCCGTCGTTCACAAAGATACTGAATTTAGAACCAACTGGTACTGAAGAAAGTTTGGGTTGACAGCGCCTCGGGATCCACACTGATTATTTATTTTTTTATTTATTTTTTTTAAAATTTAGCACACAACAGAGGTACAAAAAATACGTAAGAGCAGCATCCAAAGCATTTAACTATGCTAGCATTACGGGCTGTTTAAAAATTAACTTAAGTTTAAAACTAAGAAATGATGAAATCATGATAAAACTTAATGTAAACAGATTACTATAAAGCACAAGTGATATTACAAAGACAGGTCATATGGTTTTATGCATTGTTGTACTTTTCAGAGAAGGGGTTCTGTTGGGTATGTTTTTAAAAAATAATAAAGTTAGTTTGGGTTTGTTTAAACTTTTATGTGATAAAATTTTGTGAAAAACATTTAAATATAAATTTAAAGGGTTCAGTTATTCATTTTTTTTTTGGGTTTTGGGTTTAGTAAGGACTTTGAGAAGAACGAATTTATAAACGGGTAGTTTTTCTTTATATTTACAGGTAATGAATTCCAATTTTTAGGGCCTTTTTTGTGCATTGATTTTTGCATAGTGTGAGTGGACACAGGAACATCAAAGAGTGATCTGTGCCTTGTGTTAGGGTCTGTTTTCTTTTGGGGTTTGGCAAGGAATTTTTGGGGGGAGGGTTAATAAGAGTTAAGTTTTTCTATGTAGTAATAGGTGCAGTAATAATTTGGATTTTTTGAGGTGATGGTTTAGTGTATTGAATTTTGGGGGAGTGTGCTGCTATAGTGAAATTTTTTCTTCTAACTGCAGCCTTTTGTTGGGTAATTAGGGGTCTGAGAGGTTATTTGTTTTTGGCCCCTGCAAAAATTCCATAGATGGATGGGGGAAAAAAGAGTATATGGGGCCCCAGGAGGCTGACTGTGACATAGTCCCGTATTTTCGATGTATGCCAACAGTTTTGGGAAAATTTTTCTTAAAATTTGTTGTATAGTGTAGAAATTTGAGTCATATCAAGGTGTTTCCAAAGAATTTTTCCCTCTGTTAGTTTTGTGTAGGTGATCCGTTTATCATTATTTTAAAGAGGACATCTGAGTCTTTTCCCAAACTGAATGAAGTAGGTTTGCAATGTTTGGTAAGTTTGTTAGTCCCACCAGGTAGATATTTTCTGAAATTTGGGGTATTTACAGTTTTGGCAGGTGACTGGGGCTCGGGGGGAGAAGCATGTATGTCATCTGCAAATAGTGTGGGTTTGAGTAATTGCGAAGCATTTGGTAGGTCTTTTATGTAAGGAGAAAGAAAAGGGGGGCCCAAAGGGACACCCCCTTTGGGGACACCAACTGTAATGGTTTTGTGCAAAAGAGTTTGCCCCATTTGCATACACAAATTGGCTTCGTTGTGAGTATGACTTAGGTATTTGAGGGAGTGCCCTCTTATCCCATGTGTGACAATTTTACGTGGAGCAATCATGGTTAACTGTATCAAAAGCTTTTCGAAAACAATGAAATCCCCCCCGTGGGGGCTTCTTTTTCTCTATTGCAGTGTAATAGTTCTAGCATGTTATAATAGCATCATTAGTATTTTTATTTGGCCTGAACCAAATTGGCGGGTTGAGTATGTTTTTTGGGGGATAAGGGAGGAGTAGATTCGTTTAGAATTAAATTTTTTGAAAATTTTTTAGAGAGGGTGAAGTTGGATATTGGCCTATAGTTATTCAACTCTTTTGGTCTCCCCCTTTGTGGATCGGGGGGGACCCTTGCTATTTTGAGTACTGTAGGGAAGGTGGGGGGATTCAAAGGGTTTTTTTAAAAATGTTGCAATGATTGGTTTATAGCACTTTTGGACACTTTTTTGTATATAAAGGGTGGTAAGGTATTTAAATCTCCTGCTTGTTTTTTTGTGTGTTGAAATAAGGGAACTTCTATGGTTTTCGGAGCTAGGAACAGTGTTTTCGGTAGTTGCCCGGGGGGAGTCATTGGGGGGGTATTTAGCTTGGGATTTTATTTGGGAAAGGGTTTTGCCTATATGGAGAAAAAACCCTTGAGTCTATTTGCTGTTTCTGTTTGGTGGAGTTGGGGTTTATTGATTTTGCTAATTTATTTCGCTATTTCGTGATAACTTTTTTGTTCCTAGAATTTCTGATAGGGTTTTCCAGGGCTTTTTATATCACCTCGTAAATTGGAAATCTTTTTCCATAAAAAATTTTTTTTTCCCTTTTTATCAGGGGGTTAGGATTGACGAGTAACGTTTTGTTTGGCTCTGGTTTTGTGACCCTTTTTTACTGTTTTTTATATTTGGGGTTTTGATTTATGGATTTTTAGAATCTGGGGGGTTTAAACCCGGGGCTGTTCAGCCTACGCATCTTTTAGTTTTTTTGGGGATGTTGTTATGAGGGATTGGTCTTTTTTAGAAAAATTTTTAATCTTCGTCAATACGTATAATTTCTAGCTCATGTGCCATCAATGTTTGCTATGCTGTTGTAAGTTATTAATGGGGTGCCTATTGTGAAGTCTGAAGGGGACTTTAGTATGTTTGGGTAATTTACCAAGAGTTGTTATGAAAAAGTAGGGGAGTGGTCGTGGTATTATCTGTAATTAGCCTGATTTAAAGGGGGTATGGTGTTGGTCCAGATGTGGTCAAGTAGGAAAAAACTGTCTCTGTTAAATCTTGAGGTTTTGTTACTGTTGGGAGCAAAATACAGTTTTACTCATTGTGTTTTGGAATTCATAACGTGGGGGTCCTGGGCTTGCAGGAGATTTTATTGAAGCCCTAGGTAGTAAGTGCTTTGTTAAGCGGCACATTTTTCATACTTCCTAGGTTTGACTAATTGGCTAATGTTTGCTGTGGAAATCTGTAGATTTTTTCAATGTGAGAGTTTTTGTAGGTATTTGGGTTTGAAATTTGGGTATTATATATTTCCCCCTGTTCATCCCTTGTGCAATATTAGTGATACATTCTGTTGGCTGAGTAGTATATGGCGGCCACCCCTTGTTTTTGGGCTGGCCTACATTGTGTATGGCTGTTAACCCGGAAAGGGATAGACATCTGTAAATTTACCTTTTGCCAGGTTTTTAGTTAGTGAATGATGGACAAAAGGCATGTAAAGGGAAATTTTTAATGCATGAGTCAAAGTAATGCTTTCTTAAAAATCGAATTGTATTAAAATAGTTATGTTTTTGTTGGGCCTGAGAAGTGCCTTTTATTGTTTTGCAGTGTTAATTACAGTAACTGTTTATTCTTTTAAATCTTTAAAAAAGAGGTTGGTATCGGGGCAATGCTGAATCAAAGATTTTTAGTGAATCTATGTTAGAAATTTAAATATAAAACAAAGTAATAGTCTTAAGCTAAAAAATACACCTGTTATTTAACAAATGAAAATAAAGCATAAAAAAGGGGCTAATAAAAATAAATATATAAAATAATGGAGTTGGGAAATGATAGAGAGTACTATAAAGGTAATTCTTTAAAGTTTGAAATTTAAAATATAAAAAATAATATAAAAAAAGGGCTAATAAAGTTGTGGGGACCCAATAAAGTGGTAATCAAATAAATGAGCTTTTGGGAAAATAATGCAAAATTGTGAATTATTTTACTTTTGCACCTGAGAATAGCACCTTGATTATTTTTAACAATTGTAATATATAAACTGGGTAGTTAATAAGCTAAAAAAAGGAAAAAAAATAAGGGGGTAAAATTAAGTAATGGGAAAACAAAGTTAAAGGGCAGGTGGGCACTATGAAATAATAGGTTTAGGAAAAGTTTTATTTTTAATATTAAATAAAATTTAGCTTTATTGACAATAAAAGTAAAAAAAATGAGGAGTTGGACTACTAGCAAAAAATAGTTTGGTACTTGCAAAAAAATAATTGGAATAAAACTAATTGCATACACAATAAAAGTGACTAAAAAAAACAATTAGTGATAAACAAAATTAAAGGACAGGTAAAAATAATGAATATTATTAATTTGGGGAAGATTTTACTTTAAATTTAAAATTATGAGCAATTAATAGCAGTAAGAAGGGGAAATAAAGTACGGGGGTATTTTCATTAGCTAGTGAGAAAAAATAAAAAAATAATAAGTACAATATAATAGTAACGACACTATTCCCACCGTATATATTTTTAAGGGGACTTACAATCTGTTAAAAAATGTCAGCTTTTCTAAGGAAGGGAGAGAAATCGGTTTGTTTTAGAGGTATATTGTTGTCCTTTGAGTTTTTTTTACTAGTATTTTCCCCAAAGCGTGAAACCTATGTATTTTGTTTTCCTGTTTAAGTTTTTCTCACCTGAACAGAAGGGGTTTTACTTTTTTTTTTTAAAACTCATTTATGTACACCCATTTTTTTTGTAATTTCTGATTAATTAGGGCCTTTCTTTTATCGTTGAATAATCTGATAATTTTCTTGTTTCTTCCTGGTTTTCCAGCAAACGTGTTTTTTTGATTTCATTGTTTTTTCACGATGATTTTACGTGGGTTTTGTATTATCCGATAGCAGTTTCTTTGACTGAGCTTTTGGGTTTTGTCACTAGGAATGTGTGGGTGTTTATTATAACGCATCAGACAATTACTTGTTCGTTTTGTCGCTTTGGGAAACAAGGTATTCATTTGTCGAGTGTGCAGTTTGATTCCATCCTTGATTGCCCTTTTTCAAATTCATATTTATTTTGTTTTTTGTCAGTGTACTGGCTATAGCGCTTTTTGAGTATTTTTTTGTTCAAAACCCTTCCGATGTAATTTCTCTTCAAGGTTTTTGGGTCTTATTCTCGAGGTTGGTTATCTTGGGGTTCTGTCGCCGAGTGTTGCTTTATATTTTTATTTCATTTTCTAGAGAAAGATGTAGCCTTGTAAAGCAGGAAAAATCATACCTAGTTATCATGGGGGAATCCTTGAAGGGGGTGGAGTTGGGGGGGAGTCGCCATGTTTGTTTTGTTGTTTTTGTTCCCTGGGGGGCGGCGGTGAGGGGGGGTTTATGATACACTGGCGTCCTGCTGGGGAACAAGTTGATTCTAGGGGCCCCTTTTGTTTTTTCTTTTTTTCTGGGGTTGTTTCTTCTGGATATCCTTTCATAGTATCACTGAAGTAGATACTGTGTACAATGGGGGAAAGGCTTGTTTTTTTAGAGCGGGTTTAAATGTTGTTGGGAACGGGGGGGTGTTTGGGGTTTGCAGGGCTGCTTCCTTAGATCTTCTAATTTTTTCAAGATTTTTGGTTTCATTCTTTTATTTTTGGTCATGTTGTGGTCTACTGGGTTCAAGTAGTTTAACTTTCACTTTTGGCCATCACAAGTTTTTACGATGTTTTTTTGAGAAAGAAAGCTGGTAGGGTACCGTTGCTGCCGCTGCCCCCTCCGAGGATGTCACCCTTTTTATAATCATGGGGGGGAAAGCTAAACCGTAAGATTATACAGCAATGTGAGGAGAATGAAAAAGGGATTCAGGTTCAATTCAGGGAACCGGGGGACAATCCAACTCCCTGATCAAGAGCCCCTCACCAGCACAGAAACCCCCCTTAGGGATCCACACTGGGGTCGGGATTGACTCCCTTTCACCTCTGTCCCTTTTACCTAGCGTAAATAGTACCTCGGTGTTAGGCGAAGTTTTGGGGGGCATACTAAGGGAAAAAATTAACTTAAATTCAGAAAGCTCTGGGATAACCAAGGGCTTTTTTTGTAGTATACAGTGTTGTCATTTTGCTATCAGCTATTAATACTTTTGGGAAAATTTTTATTATTAGAGGGCTATATTATTTCACGGGGGGGTAATAAAACCAAAAAGGTCATACATCACTCGGGGAATGGGGTGAAAACCATAGGGGGCCTATGACAGTAAAATTCTTCATGAAGAACTAGAGAATCATAACTGACACTCGCTCAAATTTTTTGGGGGTGACAAATATGGGTGAGAAGTTTGGGGATCCGAGACGAGTAGAAGACACATTGAAGAGAGGGGTAGGGGACACGAGGAGATGGGGGCCCCAAACTCAGGTGACCCCGGCAGGGCTAGTGTCTGACTTAGGTTATAAGTAGGACGAACACAAGAGCGGCAGAGAAAATTTAACAGTATGCAAAATGATGTATATACCGACAAATGGGAAAATCTGTGCAACAATTAGGCTCTTTTGTTCAAAGAAACTTTTTGCCCACAAGTAGGCCTCTTCAGTCAAATAACGTAAAGTCTGGGGGAAAAGTGTTTTTTTTTTCGAGGTGGTCGTCCCCCCAACCCGTAGAACAGTTCAGCTCTATAGTCTGGAACAATGTAAAGCCGAAACATGAGAATGGAACCTTATATACTACCGAAGGTGAGGCGTGGAAGATTTCGAAGATGTTGCAGGAGGCAGTATATGAGACACCATTCTCGTGCTTCTGTTTCACATTATTCCAGACTATGCAGCAGAGCTCTTATCTAGGCTGACCAATAACCACCTCAAGAACTTTCTCCAGGGATGATGATGGACTGGTTAAATTTTTACCTCGCCACTGCTCGTGCTGCCTCCAATTTATTCTCCTCTGTATTTAACTGAAGAAGCCGACCGTGTAAGCGAAAAGTTTCAATACAAAATAAAGATGCCTAACTGTTGCACATGTAAGACCTTTCAACTTGAAGAGTAAATATGATAGAGTACTGGAGGCCAGGGATCCGTAGAGTACTGGAGGCCAGGGATCCGTAGAGTACTGGAGGCCAGGGATCCGTAGAGTACTGGAGGCCAGGATCCGTAGAGTACTGGAGGGCCCGGGATCCGTAGAGTACTGGAGGCCAGGGATCCGTAGAGTACTGGAGGCCAGGGATCCGTAGAGTACTGGAGGCCAGGGATCCGTAGAGTACTGGAGGCCAGGGATCCGTAGAGGACTGGAGGCCAGGGATCCGTAGAGGACTGGAGGCCAGGGATCCGTAGAGTACTGGAGGCCAGGGATCCGTAGAGTACTGGAGGCCAGGGATCCGTAGAGTACTGGAGGCCAGGGATCCGTAGAGTACTGGAGGCCAGGGATCCGTAGAGTAAACTGGGGGCCGGGGATCCGTAGAGTACTGGAGGCCAGGGACCGGAGGACTGGGGGCCCGGGGATCCGTGAGTACGGAGGCCGGGGATCCGTAAGTACTGGGCCAGGATCCTAGAGTACTGGGGGGCCAGGATCCTAGAGTAGGGAGCCAGGGACCCGTAGAGTCTGGAGGCCAGGGACCGTAGGGGGACTGGGGGCCCAGGGCCCGTAAGTCTGGAGGTCGGGTCCGTAGAGAAATGGGGGCCCAGGACCGAAAGTATGGAGGCCAGGGACCGTAGAGGACGGGGAGGCCGGGGGATCCTAGAGGATGGAGGCCGGGGACCGTAGAGACTGGAGCCAGGGACCGTAGAGGACTGGAGGCCGGGGATCCGAGAGGACTGGGGCCAGGGATCCGTAGGGACTGGGGGCCCCAGGGATCCAAAAGGTATGGAGGCCCGGGGATCCGTAAGGACGGGGGCCCGGGAAATCCGTAGGGGATGGAGGCCGGGACCCGTAGGGACGGGGGGCCGGGATCCGAGATCTGGAGGACGGGATCCGAGAGGATGGGGGCCAAAGGGATCCGAGAGGACTGGAGGCCAGGGATCCGTAAGGACGAGGCCGGGACCGTAGAGGACTGGAGGCCAGGGATCCGTAGAGGACTGGAGGCCAGGGATCCGTAGAGGACTGGAGGCCAGGGATCCGTAGAGGACTGGAGGCCAGGGATCCAAAGGGACGGGAGCAGGGATCCTAGAGGCTGGGGGCCCGGGAAATCGTAGAGGACGGAGGCCGGGGATCCTAGAGACTGGGGGCCAGGGATCCGTAGAGTCTGGGGGACAGGGATCCGTAGAGGACTGGAGGCCAGGGACCCGAAGGACTGGGGCCAGGGATCCGTAGAGACGGGAGGCCGGGGATCCGAAGGGGATGGGGCCAGGGACCGTAGAGGACTGGAGCCGGGGATTCCGTAGAGGACGGAGGCCAGAGAACTTAAAAGTGATCGCTTGTAGTAAAAGGCTACAAGAACTTTACTTTTCCCTGCAAGCTAATTTTTTTTTTATGAAAAGAGGGGGGGGCTTGCAAGAGCCCGAAGCCTTGAGTAACCAGTAACCACGGATGTACTGACGTGCGAGTGGTCATATCATTTAACTTTTTCCGGCCCCAGGCACGTCATGTTATGAATTCAGGGGCAACGCAACTTGTACAGCACACTATATTGTAAGGGTGAGTAAATTTTTAGAAACATGCACGGGGAAACGCTAAACCGTCGGGTAAACCCGGGGCGGGGGCCCAAGAAGACAACTCCAATTCCTTGGATCAAAGCCTTTCACCCGGCCTATGTAAAAACCCCGAAGGGGGTTAGGGTGATTGTATCACCTAATTGTGGGTTTCAGGATCAGACTCAGTTCCTCCCCGCCTCTTCAAAAAGGGGCTACTAGGGCCTCTCTCCCCTGTTCCAGAGCTTTATCAAAACCTCATCTTCAAGCTAGTATGGTTTTCGCCTCCACTACCTCACTGCTAGGCTTTTTCCACTTTTCCCGACTACTCTCACTTTTTGTACTCACCTTTTGTACCACCTATTTGTGGTTTCGGGGCGAGTCAAGCCTGGGCCCCCCCTCTTCACTGATTCTACTAGGGCCTCTCTCCTGCTCCATGAGCTTTATCATACCCCGCCCCTTAAACTATGTATGGTTCCCCCCCTCCACTACTTCACTTTTTTTAGGCTATTCCACGGGGTTTATTCTATGACGAAGAAATACTTCCCAACATCCTTTGATTCATCTGATCTTTTAACTTCCCTTGTGACCTCTTGGTCTGGTCCCATCTCGGAACATCCCTCTTTGTCCCCCCGTCTATTCCCCGCATATTTTAGTCGTTATCATGTTCCCCGACCCCCCTGGCCTCCAGTGTCGTCAGGCCGATTTCCCTCAACCTTTCTTGTAGGGCAACCCCCTAGCCTGGGGCTAGCTTGTTGAAAAAACCTTTTTCCTTTCTCTAATTTCTTGACTGCTTGACAATGTTGGGTTCCAAATGTGCGCATACTCCAGAAGGGCCTGAGTAAATGGTAACGAGTCTTGAACGCCCCTTTCTGAGGATCGGAAAGCTATCCGTAGGTTTTCCAGGGGGCCCAAATGCTGCAGCAGTTATCTGATTGATGTGCGCCTCAGGGAAAAATCTCGGTTTTATACTCACCCCCCAGATCTTTTCCTATGGATTTGTGTGTGGTGTGTGTGTGTTTTGTGTGTGTGTTGTGTGGGTGTGTGGGTGTGTGTGTGGGTGGGTGTGTGGTTTTGGTGTGTGTGTGGTTTCAAGTACCATATGCCGGAAAGTGCAAAAAAGGAATAATTGTATTAAACCATGTGAAGGGAAAAAAGTCATCAACAGACTCCTCCATGTTAACCACATTTCAACACGCATGCAACATAATTTTTACATTTCATTACCCTCAGTAATTTTTCCTGTGTAAAAAAAAGTATTACTTACGCACACGACCGAAAATAAAACTTAAACTACATTTTACATCGTTAAAAAACCCAAAAACAAACCCTAAGGTTCATGCGGGGCACCGAATTTTAAAAAAAAAAAACGAGATTGTTATTTTTTTTTTTTTCAGCTGAAGTGTTTGTACAGAGATGTACAGCCCCCTTTTACCTTGGCCCTTTGAGCCCTCTATGGCCATCTGGGGCCCCCTTTTAAATTTAAAGGTATTTTAAAAAATTTCCAAATGAATTTTGGAACAATTGTCTTGTAATTTTTTTTTTTTTTTTAAGGTTTTTTTGGGGGGTTTGTATGCGGGCCCCGTGACTTTTTAAGGGCATTTTTTTGGTAATTGGGGAGCCCCAAACCCACCCACTGCCCCCGGGGGGCCCCCAGCCCGTTTTGTTTCGACTTTTAAAATGTTTTAATCTCTCCTCCTGCTCCAGTCCCAAAAATTTTCCCCAAATTGCCCCGGCTTCGGGTGCTACATCTCCTCCTGCTTTTATAAAGTCTCCTTCTCGGGCCCCTTCTGTTTACCCCTTTTCCTCCTGCCCCTTTTTTCAAGTTTTCCATGCCGGCTTGTGCTTTTACAGTCTATAAAATAAAAATTTAAAGGGGGAAGCCCCAAAAAACCCGTAGGATTAAACAGCGCCCTGGGGGGTATGGGGAAGGTTTCGGGTTTAAATTTCCCCGGGGAACTGGAGAACAGACCCAAATTTCCCTAAATCAGAGCCCCTCACCAAATCGGGAACCTTCCCTGGGGGACTTCTCCCCAAACCCCCCCGGGGTGTTGTTCACGAGTCTTGCTCATAAATTTGCCTTTTGTTGCCCAAACCGTTAATGTAATTAAAGTGGTTGGAGGGGTTGGTAAAACACTGGAGGAAGGGGTTGGGTTAAAAACACTGGGGGAAAAGGGAGGGTACTTGGGCCTTCCCCGCGCTGCAACCTACAATCCCGAAAAATACAAAGTTTAAAATTCCCTATTCTGAGAAGCTTTTACACTCGTTTTTTTCCATTTTGGGAACGGGGGGAGGGGGGAGGGGGAGTCGGGACTCCCAAACAAACCCCCTTTTGGTAATAAAATTCTGATGTTTTTACGGGTTTTTTCAGGTCCCCAAAGGCGACAGTCCCAGAAAGGTTTCACCCGTCAATATTTGCTAGGGGGCAGCTGGGCTGACCCCAAAAGAACCTCGCCGGGGAATGCAGCCCCCTTTGGATTTTTAAACGGGGAACGGCTAAGGGGTTTTTAAACCCCATGGTAATGACTCCTAAAATAAAGGGCCCAGGGGGGGGGGGCTTTAAACCCGTGGCAAAATGGCTTTTAACCAAGATTCACCAATAGGTTTTTTCTATACTTGTACCACCACGGGGAAAATGATCACAGGAAAGTGGATCAACCCGTAGGACGGGAAACAGACCCAGGGAAATGGCACCAAAAGGGTCATTCCCCCGGGCCCACCCGGGCTGTGGTTCGTACGTGGGGTTGCGTGGGGCCAGAAAGTAACAGCCGGGTTGATCAGGCCCGGGATGCACCATGGGGCCCTGGTCACAGCCGGGCCGCGGGGACGCTGCCCCCCAAACCCGTTTAAGGCATACCCCCAAGTATATATTTATTTTTGCGAAAGTGCCAGCCCAAGCCCGGTTCTAACAATACTACCAAAAAGGTGTAAAAAAATTTAAATTTGTGCTGTCCTTTTTTTTTTTTTTAACTTTAAAGCAGCATAATTTTTGACTATGGGTCTCCCTCACTCCCTTCCCCAAACAAAAATTCTATACTGACCACTTTTGTTTCCCTTTTTTTTTTCCAAATTGCGCTCAAAAATTTTCCCTACTGTGTAATCCCAAAACGTAAACAAATAATTACCCCAAATACAACTGAGTCACACTACTCATGGGCATGACTATCCAGAAAAACAGCCGAATTTAAAAATCGGGGCACAAAGGTTAACGTTGCTGTTTTCTGTTTTCCCCAATATTCCGCCTTTAAATTTGTTAAAAAGTACCCCCGTTTTACAAGGCCCAACCTTTAAAAAAAAATTTCCCGGGGAAACCTCAAAAATTTTGATGTTTGGAAATCGGATAAAAAAACAAACGGTGAAAGGTAGGTGGGTTTGTTTTATTTGTAAGGAGAAATATAAAAATCCCTTTCCCGAGGTGGGCGTTCCTCACTTAGGAGTTAAGCCAGAGGGGTTTTTTGGTTAGACCGGTTTTTTGCTGGTTTACGGTCGGATAATGAAGGGACTTTTTTGGGGAAAAAAATAAAAAAAAAATTTTAAGAAACCCGTTTTTAATTTCCAATTTTTCCCCCCTTTTCCCCTCCCTTTGGCGGGGGGGGGGGGGGGGCCAAGGGGGGGGGGGTTTTTTCCCCATGGGGGGGGGGGGGGGGAATGGGGGGGGGGGGGGTTTGGGGGAAATTTTGGGGGGGGATTTGGAAATTACAAACGGGCAGCGACTCCCTAAAAAGCACTTAGTCACCTAGTACTCCCGGGTTCCTCCCCACAGTCTTTTCCCCCGTCCCTCTATTTTCCCCCGGGTTTCTTTCCCCCCAAATTATTTAAACACTAAACCCGGTTGGGGTTTTGAAACGGGAAGGGACCCCTTAGGCAAAGTGTAAAAATAACGGTAGGAAGTATTTTTTACGAGTGGGGGATGAGTAGATTGACGTGCCCTGCCCGAGTGCAAAAAGTAACCCGGGCCAGATTTTGGCAAAAAGGACCCTCCCCAGAGTGCACAAGTGCCCTCCCAGGGGGTGCAAGGGAGTAAGCAAAGTTTAAAGAAAATAATAAAATAAATTTTTTAAATAAAAAGATGAAAGCATTCACCAAAAAATATGACAAAAATATTTAAACTATACCTTAAATCCCCTTTCCCCCCAAAAGTCCTGCCGCTGAGTTTTTATTTTCACGTGTTAAGAAAAAAGGGAATTTAAAATCAAAGAAAAAATGATAACAGAAAACGCCTGTTTTTTTTTCAACTGTTATCCATGAACACTTTTCCCTGCGGTTTGTAAAACTTTCATGCTGGGGAAAATTTTCAAATATACGGGCATTATTTCCACGGGGAA
Source organism: Cherax quadricarinatus (assembly GCF_026875155.1). Lineage (NCBI taxonomy): Eukaryota > Metazoa > Arthropoda > Malacostraca > Decapoda > Parastacidae > Cherax > Cherax quadricarinatus. The sequence goes on from NC_069422.1 coordinate 66,037, forward strand.
GGCGCAAAAACCTGCAAGGATAAAAACAGGACCTGGGTCATAAAAGGATTTTTCCAGTCCCTTGGATCAAGAAATTTTCTAACAAAAACCCAAAGAAGGGTGGTTTGTATAAACTAAGCACATTCATAATTAATAATCGGTTTTAAAATGGGAATTCTCCTTTTTTAATTATTCTGACCCCAACTAAAATTTTAGCTGGGGCCCCCTAGCTTATTTTTATTAAAAAAAAATCCCCCTATTGTAACTACGGCAATGACCACAAAATTTGGGAGTGTAGCGGGTTTGGCCAGTGTAAAAGCCGGGGCGTTATCTGACCAAATTCCCCAGAAAGCCTCTACCTGCCGAGATTACAGCGGGTTTCATTGTTTAATACATCTTTTCTGATGTTTCGAGGGCTTGTTTCAACACTTAGGTATTTTTATTTGTGGAATTAAAGGGTTTTCTTGTGCTGCACTTTTATTTTTGGAATAAAATACCCAAGTGCTGCCCCTTTTATTTTGGAATAAAGATTCCCAAGTGCTGCATTTTATTGGGAATAAAGATACCTTTAAATGCTTTCAAAAAGTGTCTTTTCCCTTTTTTTTCTGAAAACCCTTTATTTTAAAATATTTTTTACGAACGTTTTTAAAAGGGTTAAAAAAAACCATCTACGGGTGGGGATAGCTTATCTGAAGCCTGTTATTGTCGTCTATGAGACCTTTTCCTAGATCTCTGCGACTTTCCTGAATTATGAGAATATTTCCTGCTGCTTCAAGATTAATGTAGTTAATAGCAACTTGTTTCTGATCGCTGTAGACGGTCACGTTGTATTAATGAACTATATATGAAATTTCTCTACGCTCATGGTGGCAGACATGAAAGTGGTAGCAGCCTGTCTACAACACTGGTGGCAGACATTCAGGTTGTGGTAGCCTGGCTACAACAATGGTTGCAGACATTCAGGTTGTGGTAGCCTGGCTACAACACTGGTGGCAGACATTCAGGTTGTGGTAGCCTGGCTACAACACTGGTGGCAGACATTCAGGTTGTGGTAGCCTGGCTACAACACTGGTGGCAGACATTCAGGTTGTGGTAGCCTGGCTACAACACTGGTGGCAGACATTCAGATTGTGGTAGCCTGGCTACAACACTGGTGGCAGACATTCAGGTTGTGGTAGCCTGGCTACAACACATTAACCACACAACAGACTAAACAAATTCACGAGCACTATAATTCAAATCCGAGCGTTATCACAATAGTTGTATCATGACTTGCCAAGCGTTAATTCCCTAGCTTCCTCCTGCACTACCGAATGTCATCCGAGTTCCACACAATCATTAAAAACCGCGCGTCTTGGTACACTTGCTACTTCCATTTCTCCTGGTGGGTCAGAGACTTATTTCATTCAGTCTTAGTCTTATCCATTTGCCATTTGTGTGACTAGTTAATGGGCCAAGTCGGGACCGAAACGTCGTCAGAAGTTTCGGTGTCCTATGTGCGGGTAATTTGTGTACTGTTCCAGTCAAGGCCCTGCGTCTTCTTATTCTTTACACATGCACTGAGATCCCTTTTAGTATCCACAATATACCCCGTCGGGGTCATACAAACGCCTCAGAAATAAGAGGTAATCGAATTTAATCTGAGTATCAACTTTATGCCGCTTAACCAGCGGGTTTATTGTGCACCCACATGCTCATAGATAGGCAAGGTTCGTCAGGAAGCAGGAAAAGTGTTTCCTGAATCGGGTCTTAATCATGCTCATGCACTGAACGATAGCGCAAGACAACAGGATAACGTTAAGTAACAATGAGTCTGCCACTTCTCACTCGGCGTAGGTACATCTCTCTCTCTCTCTCTCTCTCTCTCTCTCTCTATAATATATATATATATATAAAATTTTAATATATATATATATAATTATAAAAATATATATATATTATATAAATATATATATATATTATATATATATATTTTTATAATATATAATATATATATTCCCAGTCATTGTATATAACTACGACAAGGTCCTAAATGCACTAGAAGAATAAAAAAAATGCAGATGTAATATATACAGACTTTGCAAAAGCCTTCGAAAAGTGTGACCATGGCGTAATAGCGCAAAAAAATGCGTGCTAAAGGGATAACAGGAAAAGTCGGTCGATGGATCTATAATTTCCTCACTAACAGAACACAAGAGTAGTCGTAACAGAGTAAAGTCCGGGGCCCTACGGAAAAGCTTTTCCACAAGGCACAGTACTCGCTCCCATCTTGTTCCTCATCCTCATATCCGAAATAGACAAGGATGTCAGCCACAGAAACCGTGTCTTCCTTTGCAGTGACACCCAATCTGCATGAGTGTTTCCACTGCAGACACTGAAAGGCTCCAGCGGACATCAACCGAATCTTTTCAGTGGGCTGCGCTGCAGAAAACAAATGAAGTTTCACGTTTGAGAAATTTCAATTACTCAGATATGGTAAAACCCCGAGGAAATTAAATCTTCATCAGAGTACAAAACAAAAATTTTGGCCACAAATAGAGCGAAACCCAACGTCAAAGACCTGGGGGTGTCATGTCGGAGGATCTCACCTTCAAGGACCATAACATTGTATCATTCGCATCTGCTAGAAAAATGACAGGGTGTATAATGAAAACCTTCAAAACTAGGAGGCCAAGCCCATGATGACACTCTTCAGGTCACTTGTTCTATCTAGGCTGGAATATTGCTGCACACTAACAGCACCTTTCAAGGCAGGGTGAAATTGCTGACCTAGAAAATGTACAGAGAAACCTTCCGGCGCGCATAACGGAGATAAAACACCTCAATTACGGGGAGCGCTTGGGGTTTTCCTGAACCGTATTCCCTGGAACGCAGGCGGGAGAGATACATGATTAAATACACCTGGAAAATCCTAGAGGGACTAGTACCGAACTTGCACACGAAAATCACTCACTACGAAAGCAAAAGTTTTGGCAGACGTTTGCAACATCCCCCCAACGAAAAGCGGGGGTGTCACTAGAACGTTAAGAGACCATACAATAAGTGTCAGGGGCCCGAGACTGTTCAACTGCCTCCCAGCATACATAAGGGGGTTTTACCAACAGCCCCCTGGCAGTCTTAAAAGCTGGCACTGGACAAGCACCTAAAGTCGGTTCCTGACCGGCCGGGCTGTGGCTCGTACTTTGGGTTTTGCGTGCAGCCAGCAGCAACAGCCTGGTTGATCAGGCTCTGATCCACCGGAGGCCTGGTCACAGACCGGGCCGCGGGGGCGTTGACCCCCGGAACTCTCTCCAGGTAAACTCCGTTTACAGTGACTCACGAAATCGCAATAAACAATTGTAAACAAGGTACACTGCTCCCGTGTGTTCCATCCCTACCCGTTCTGTGATTAACATTAAAATTTCTTCACATAGCTAATCTACACAAATTGTGTGCAGAACCCACTGTAGAAAAAAAAAACGTGAAATTCCCAGCAATTTCGTGATTTCCCCACGAAAGAGCTTTCATTTAACTTCAAATTTTTAACATTTTTTTTTTAGTGGTTTATGCGTATTGTGATATCACCCGTTTACTATGAATTTATTGCAACAAACTCAGTGTAATTTTTATAAAAGACCTCACTAGCATCAAGGCAATCCCCCCTCCCCCATCCTCCTTGAAACTATCACGAAGCTTGAAGAGTCAGTAGTGTCAGTCGCCTGTATTATCTCTCATCTTTGCCTACAAAGCCTCGTAGACTTTACCCCATCTTTTTTATGTCCATTTCTCCCTACCATCTTGCGAAGTCATAAAAAGTTATTATCTGCCCCCTTCCATCTTTCCATTCTCTAAATTTCAATGCTGTAGACAGTGTTCATTGTGCTGGTGAAAAAGCGATGCTACTGCTGGGTACACCGACGACACAAAATCCTCCAACAATGTCATAAGCCAATTTTAACAAATATGAACCAAGGAAGACTGCAACAGAGGGCCAGTAATTTTCATCGCGGAATTATGATGTTTTTTTTCTTTAGAATTATCCGTACTGCAATATTTATCCCGCTCTTCTGTCGTAGTATCAAGACTCTCAAAGAGCTTAGAAATGAGATGAAAGATCTAGAGCATTCCAACTTTGGATAAATTTGTGCTCTTGACCATTTTAAAAACAAACCATTTAAAAATTTGCAGAAATAAACCCCGAAGAAACACACAACAAACATTACACTAAGTTCAAGCAACCCCTATTGCTTTAAAGAAATAAACTGCCAATATAAAAAGGTTTTAGGAAGTCAAAAGACTGTGTAAGCGATGCAGGTGGGATGTTCACATGGCCTCGCCCTTCCCATCACAGCTGGAAGCTCGGGACGGCGAGGCTGTAAGACTGCTGCAGTTTGACGAGTGCCCAGCATCACTTTCTGCCACCATCGTTGGTCTAAATCACTAACATACTGTTTTATATCTAACAACGAGGCCCTTTCCCGGAGGTCCCATTTAATGATGCACAGAGAGGGCGGTTGTCCTGACATTTTTTTTTGGGGGGGGGGGAGAATTCTTTTTTTTTTTTGGGAAGCCCAAACACTTACGAGTCCCCAGAACCTAAATACCAGGTGTGGCCTTGACGCAGACACTGGCCTTGGCTTGATAATATACAGGACCGAGGGCAGCGTCGTCTAGTGTGTCCGTCACATTCCGAGTTAAATGCAAGTTGTAGTCAGTATAATTCTGAAGAAGCATGTGGGCTGGTGAAAGTGTTGACAGCAGCCTAGTTACTGTTACAGCCTGTGTGTGTCAAAATTTGAAAAAACAATGGGATTATTTGTCTATCCTCCATCAAGACAGTTTCAACACTAATACAAAAAAACTCAGGGGTTCACTAAACACAAATTTGTGTTATCGCAAATATATATTGATAAAAGTAATTATGATTATTAGTCGCTACAGCTGTTTACTGTGAATGATGATTTATTAACCGAAGAAACACCAGGATATGTTATTTACAAACTCTGGCATATCCCTTGTCTATTTCCAGGGATGCAACCCTCAATATTTAAAGAGGTAGAAAAACAAAACTGCTCTTAGATATTATGTCCAACAAGGTCATGATCTGTGACGCCAGTGACAAACCTCTTACATACCACAAGTACTTCTCAGGGCCATCCCTCCAATTATTGAACACGAAGCGTTTATTCAAATTTTCGTTCACGCGTTTCGTGAGTATGCTACGCTTTTTTCCTAGCGAAGGTTACTGCTATAACTTGGAGTTGTTTATACTTGGTAAGAACAGAGTGCGTAATTACCACATTAATCTTTCTGCAACCTTAACATATTTCACTATCTATAGGTTTGGGTATTAAATAAGGTTCCCCACTAGTGGATTTTTGGTTGCTGTTACAGACATTCTATATAATATTCACAGCGGCTCAACACCAAGGGTCACAAAAGCCGCAAAAAGAGGAAAAAAAAAAAATAAGTGGTGATGGAGGAGACTGAGGCTAGAGGATGCAGCAGGCAGTAGTGACACATGCATGGAGGAATGCAAGGTGACGGCCAACTCTAAGAGGCTCTTGCCTAGTCCTGTAGTTCTGTTTATGACCAGATTTTTGGGGGCGGTTATAATTTTCTAAGGAGTTCTGGCGTCAACATTCCTACATCCAGAAATGTTTTATTACAGCTAGGTCAGGTAAGGTGGGTGACAGACTATAAAACTTGCGCTTATAGTACACATTTATCCGGGGAAGTACAGCCACACTTGTGGCAAGACGGTACTCTGCTACGAGAGAAATTCGGAAGGGGGGAAAGGGGTGGGAAGGAATTTGAACCCATGGCAAGCGAGTTCCTATATCTCAGGGCTCCCACCCGTAAAAAAAATGCTGTACACCAATAATGGTTATAATCATATAAATTCATACATTATACCTTTTTGTTAAAGGGTCGACCGGTAAGCCTGCGTTAGGCCCAACAAGTCAGCTGAAGGTCTCTAATTTGTTTGCACCAATCGCTGTTTCGACGAATTTCGCGAGTCCTGTACCTTGGAGATTTTTTACATTTGTACTGAGTAAACACACGGGTTGCTAGGATCACTTGGGTTTACACTCGCCTTCAACCCACCTCCGCTACCTCTCTAAATGTAGACCAGACTGTACTCTGTCAGAACACACAGCCTAGCCATCTGTTTCTGGACTAGTTCATATTTCGCGCATTTAGGTGCTGCCCTCTGTTTGGCTCACTCAGGTCAGTGGGAGGCTGAGCCCCTATTCCCTCTCACTCTAGGCGACCGACTTGATAAGCACAAGTGCTCCCCCTCCACGGACTGGCTGCGGTCACTCCTTACTCTGCCCGTTGTGTAACTCAATCTATCCAGTTAAGCCCAACTAGTCCACGGCCGTATCATGCTACCTACGTACCTCCATCGGCACTAAACCGCCTGTTCAGTCAGCAAGAACAGTAATAACAGTGGTGGCAGCGGTGAGGATCTTGTCACAGGTTATCTAATGGTTAAGCAACTGCCTATGCCTTATGCTAGCCGTTTGTCCTTACTAAAGTGGAGTCTATTATTCTAGTGACAGAGCTAGAAGCTTTAGCCATTGTATGGGCCTTGAGTCATTTTGGGTTATAATCTATCATCCTTATCAAGATTCTACACAGATCATCTACCTTTATTGGCCCTTTTTGCTAAGAGAAACCTTTCGGGAAAGCATGCTCGGTGGTCGCTCACGTTCATGATACAACCTGAAATTGCTATGTCCAGGTAAGCAAAATGTTGTAGCTGATGCCCTGTCGAGGCATTATAGCATTGTGAGTGTCGGCAAAAACTCATTCTCTGTTAAGGATCTGTGAGAGCCCAAACGACAGGACCTGTGTGGTCTCAGTCCCTTCGTTTCCTGACCCAAGGAGGACGTTGACTTACAGGTAATGTCTGCCCACTTCCACTGAAGGATTTGTGGTAACCCCAAGGAGTACTGTTGCCGTGTTTGCACAGTGGGGGACCCCGGAGGAACATTACCAACTGGTGATACAGGTGTCCATGATACCAAGCTATTCTTGGTTGATCCACGATGCCCAGGTGTAGCGCACCACTGGATGGACCACGAACAAACAGGCACGACCTGAATTTTTCTGGCCTAGGATGGGCAGCGGACATTGTAAGCATGTACCCAGTGTGTGGTTTGCCTACGCACTAGGGTACATTACAGGGTCCTTAACCCCATTCTAATATCCCATACAATAAGGAGCCCTGGGAGAGAACTGTTCGACCTGTGACGAACTTCTCGACCTCGAGAGAAGGAAATAAGCACCTGCTTGTAAGGGTAGATAACTTGACGCGGTACGTGTGTTAGTACCATTCCTGATTAATAAAAACCGCCGAAACGGGCGCCTACGTGCTTTCCTGTGAGCATGTTGTCTCCCGTCATACCTGCAAGTGTCCACTGTCAGAAAATGGGTCTGAGTTCATAAATGCCATATAATGCAGGATCTTTTTGCTCCAGATTTAACATTCACCAATCGCCAGTTGTCCACGCCACCCTGCGAGTAATGTTCTTGTGGAACATACAAAATCGCAAATTCCTGTAGGTGTTGTAGGGTAATCGTTAACCCAACGTTGTTACGACATGGGATGTGGCTATCCCAGATGTTCTTTGTACATTAATATTCCTCCTCAACAGCTCCGATCTCGGTTGAGACACCTCATTTGCTTTTGTTGGCTATGACAAGCGTTACATTCGAAATTCGGTTTGCTCCACTCGACCTACTTATGATACTGGTAACCCCAGTGTAGTAAAGATAGACAACGCAGATTGTCTGGGTATCAGAGTGGTAAGAGAGAACCTTATGGAAAGCTACTATAGGTTAACGTCTGTGCGCTTATGCCCATGCAAGGAAAGCAAAGTGGAACCAGGTTGCAAAGTTATGTTGCTCAACCCAGCGCACAGACCCAGGTATGCACAAACTTGTCCCGAAATTCGTGGGTCCCTTACCGTGTCCTCCGACAGCTCCGTGGCAAGAACTTCGATGGTGAGGAGATTGCTACTGGAAACTATCAGGAAGCCACCTTGAACACATGAAAGTATGTGGACCATGTGCTGGCCGAAGCAGAGCTGAGGTCATGTGCACGTTGCAACGCCACAATCAGACATTGATAGGGCTACCCGTCTACACTTCTCCCAGTAAGGCCCTTTCATTATGGCCTTGCGACCCAGACAACAGTACATTTCAGTGGACTAATTGACGTACCTACTGACTTGTCTGACTCCTACGTAGTTTATGCTAATTGTTTGCTTGCAGAAATGGTATAAATGGGCAAAATTGTATAAGCTAGTTGATAATGGAGTCTTGGGTGGACATCATCATGTTTTATGTAAATACTTTTAGAAGGGTACCCAGAGTTTAATGTATTCATGGATTAGTATTATTGTTAGGTTTGTGCACCAGTATTTTTATATAAAAAAAAGCCTGTATTACGGTCAGGCAGTGCTGCCCTCTGAGTCACAAGTCACACCTTAGAAATGTACTGTCAGTATTTGTTTGCAGAGTGAGGGTGCAACTAGTTCGTAGACGATGGTCAATCAAACTGACGTTCATGGCCCTGCGGACAACCTGTATATTGAGATTTTTAGTTCCAGTTGCTGGACGTCTCCGGACTTCTCTCACATGAAAACAGCATGGGCAAACAGTTTTCTCTTCCGTGGCATGGGAGGTTTTTTTTTTTTGCCTGTTACTTTTTATGTTCCAATTCTGATGTACAAGTGATGTGAAAGCCAGTCCCTCTCTGGGTAGTAGTGTAAGTATTTCCTCTATACCTACGGGCCCACCGTATGACGCGAAGTGGTGGCGAGCCATAATGTAGACAGCCTGTACTGTCAGACAAACAGCCTAGCTGTTCTTTCTGACTAGTTTTTTATTTCACGGGCATTTTGGTGCTGCCCTCTGTAGCTCACCCCATGGTCAGTGGGGAGGCTGAGGCGCCCATTCGCTCGCACTCCTAGGTCTCGGACCGGACTTGATAGACACAAAGTGCTTCCCCCTCCACGGATTGGCTTGCGGTCACTTCCCTCACAATGCCCGTGTGTACCTCACTCTATCCAATTAAAGCCAACTAGTCCACGGCCGTTTCATTGCTACCTACGCTACCCCTCGGGCACTAAACCGCTGTTCAGCAAGCAAGAACAGTAATAACATAAACCCATCACACATCGCTACCCTCTAAACCCACTCACTCATCGCTATCCACTTAACCCACTCACTCATTGCATACACGCTAAACCCACTCACTCATTGCTACCACTCTAAACCCTACTCATCTCATCGCTACCACTCTAACCCACTCATCATCGCTACACTCTAAATACCACTCACTCATCGCTACCACTCTAAACCCACTCACTCATCGCTACACTCTAAAACCACTCACTCATGCTACCACTCTAAAACCACTCACTCATCGTAACCAACTAAAACCATCACTCATCGTACCAACTCTAAACCCACTCACTCATGCTACCCTAAACCCACTCACTCATCTCACACTCTAAACCAACCACCTCATCGCTACCACTTCTAAACCACTCACTCATCACACTCGTATTGCTGCTGGAAGTTTACGTCATTGGACGCAGCTTGGACTCTTCAATCAACTAGTCTCCACACCTAGAGATGCCACCACGCCCCGTGGTGGCTAAAGCTCTCGTCACTCGGCGAGGGGTCGGGTTCCCCCCCCCCATTTCCGGGTGGATGGCAACATTTGAGAGTTTCCTATACACCGGTTTCTGTGTTCCCCATCAGTTAAAATGGGTACCTAGGTGTTAGTCGACTGTGTTGTGTGGGTTGCATCTGGGACAAATGCGACCTAATTTGCCCGATTACTCTTCATATCTAAAGCGGCTTTCTATTTGTAGTATGTTATTGATGTCAGTAGGGACTGTATACCTTGTACATATACTTGTAGAAATAATGTTATTATTGTATACTGAAGGTGTGTACTAGACTCATTTCACTGTCAAAGTAGTTTTTAGGAGTGTCGTCAAATTTTTCGTACCTGTATTTTTTTTTTAAAACTTTAATATTCCTCTTATTTTAGCGATTCCCAATGCGTTCCCCCGCCAAGTGTCAGTGTGGGGATTTGCTATTTACATTTTGACTAAACATGCAAGATGCCCACAGGAACGGAGGAGATAACACTGCAGCAGGCCTATACGAGGCTATATTAGGCCAGTAGGGCCTGTTCTTGTAGTTCAAGGTAAACCACGTCATGGACTTGTCGAACTATTTTTAAAAAGTTCCCCAATGGGTTAGACAGTACATGGGGGGAGGGGGGATGGGGGGAGTTTGGTCATACTTCGATTCTAGTTTGATGTTTTAGAGGTATAAACGTGTTTGTGTTCTCTACCTGGAATGTACAACGTTACCTGGTAAATATGCAATGTTCAAACTGAACACAATTTCTGGAAGTGTGTCTCTTTTTAAAATTTGCTGGATCTTGAGTTTTTTTTCTGGATAAACTTTAGCAGGGTTATATTTTGTGTGTTTATAATGGCTGTGGTGTATGCTTTTATGGGTTTTATGTATTTTTTATATATATATATATATATATATATATATATATATATATATAACCCCCTATATATATATATATATATATATATATATTATATATATTTATCATACTTACATATAATATACTGACATTTTAAAACCCCATATATTATATACATTACATACATATATTATTTATACTTACTATAAATATACACATAATATAATATATACACATATCATAGTAATATATACAGATACATATTATATATACACATACATATTTTATATATACATTATATAATATATATTACATATTATATATAATATATATTTACATTTTTTATAATATATTTACAGTATTATAATTATATTATACATATATATACATATATATATTATATATATATACATATATATAATATAATAATTATTCATATATATTAAATATATATACAGTAAGCCCTATTGTCCGTTGAGTTAACAATTTTTTTAACACATCTACCGTTTCCCACCGAGGAAGGATGACCCAAAAAAAAGAAACTTATTATCATGTTTCATCACTCTTGCCAGAGGCTTGGCGATCATACAGTTCAACAACCTCTTAAATATCTCGACCTCTCCAGACTCTCCAGAGCGCTGGCATGTTATCTTCACCTCCAGGACTAGAGTCGGCCTGACAGTTTCCCTGAATCCTAACATGACGATAAGTCAGGTGATGGATCACCATCGGCAAAAAATATACACACGTGTCAGGAGTTCGTTCCTGGGATTCATGTTATTACAATCATGAAGTAGGTGTGTCTCGGGAAATTTCTTTCTTAATCAGATGATCGAACTGGGCGATTTCTTCCTATGATGACGTGTGTTACCAAGGGCCTGATGAACATGCCGAGCCACCAGACCCGATCACGTGCACATCAAGACGCAAGTTGACGCATAAAGAAAGCAAATTGTTGCTTTACCTTGTCTACTTCTGCTGCTTTTTTGCCCCCACGTGTAGGTAAAAGTTTCATCTAAGATGCCTAACTGTTGGCATCCCTTAAGCATCAACTTATAGATTATTTTCTACTATTTTCTACATGCCTATCGACTATTACGTAGGTCCTTAATATTAAGATACACACAACATTTTACTCCAGACAAGAATACTTTTAACCCCAAATAGTGGATTAAGTCAATGTATATACGCCGAGAGATACATCTTTATGCAAAAATCGAGAGAACAAAGAATACGGATGAAAAACCAAGGGAAGAGGTTGATTGATAGCTCTTGGCCTTTCGTGTTGATTGCTTAGAAACTATCATTCAACTCTCCCCGTGTTGTTTTGCGACTGTGTGTATATATGTTTTAATCCTGTGTACCAAGATAAAGAACCAACTTTGGTACTACTATTAGTGTAACAAACTGAAATTTGACCACTAGTACTACAGTCATGAATGATTGCTGATGGCAAATGTTAATGTTGGGTAATTTAAGTTTATTCAGGTTAAAAACAAATAATTACATAGATTACACTACATATCAGCATGTGTAGAGTCTAGGATTTACCAAAAAAAGTCAGTGTCAGGCATTTGAGTAGTGTAGGCTCCCAGAGGATAAACCTACCTCTCGCACTGGGGGGACTAACTGATCCTACGTCTGCAGTTGCTTCTCCCAAAGGTTTTACAAACAATTTTGAAATCTTAAAAGTGTTCAGGGGGGACTCGAGGTTATAAATTTCAACACTGGCTGGTACTGCACACTCTCCCCCGCGCGGTCAACACGTACTGACACTGCCACTAGGGTTTATCTCCAGGTTCTATATTGCAACATATTATGTCTACTCAAACTGACCACAAGGTTAGTTGAGTCAATGGGGATTTTATAACTATCCAATTACATGAGGGTCATTAAGGCAGGTACTTAACCTTTTTCAACACCAGACAAGAATATGTACTTTATTTTCCAAAACGGGAATAAATCTCTCGGTGTAGATAATCCTAGTGGGCTGGGTGGTTAAATGGGGTGTTTGAAGCCTGTCGGGTACACCAAGGTTATGGAAACAAACATTGCAATTGTTTACAATGAATCAGAATATTTTTATTCCTAAAATACTCACAAAATACTTCAACTTAACAACCACACTGATAAAAAAACTTATCTCATTGTTTATCAGGTTGGTTAATCGGTTTACAGACTATAACTATACGAAATTTAGGTTACAGTTAACGAAAATTAGGTTCCAATTGCCTAGTTATAGGTAGCGGACAAGGAATTATAGTACACGACCGGGCTACGTCTGGCCAGCGGGGGGACATGTGGTATCACTCGAGTGGGTTCCCAACTGGGGAAGATATAGGGGGGATTTTACCTCTTTCGAGGAAAGTTTTATAGTTATATCAGAGAAATGGGGAGAGATAACCGACAAAATGTCAATGTGGCTCCTGATGCTTAAGAAATGTGGTTTACAAGTAAGTGATAATAATAATAATAAATCTTTATTTTCTTTAAGTGCATGATGCACTTATAAAGCTTTAGATGATACATCTAGATATAATATATAAAAGCCATTTGTTTGTAGACGGACCTGTACGTCTGTGGCAGGTCAGTCTCTAATACAACTACCCAACATTTCATCACCTGACGTGTCTTGACTTGTAAGGCACTCTGTGGGCGAAACGTTGTTCCAATAAGGAAATCACTTGTGTTTTTTTTCCATCGTGCTGATATTCCATTATACGGACAAGGAAACTTAAGAGGAAGGATCAAGAACCGACGCTCAGAAAATTAAATGGTAACCCATGTCCTCTTCTTATTTTAACTCATGTCCCTTTCCATATTAACCCATGTCCTCCTCCATAATGACCCATGTCCCTCTCTCCATTATAACACCTGTCCTCTATCTCATAATGGTCCCATGTCCCTATCTCCATAATAACCCATGTCCCTCTCTCTTAATAATCATGTCCTTTCATATTAACCGTGTGTCGCCTTCTCCTTAATAACCATGTCCTCTCTCCATAACCATGTCCCTCTCTCATAATGACCCTTGTCACTCTTGATAATAACTCCTGTTCCTCTCTCCATAATAACCCATGTCCTCTCTCCAATTGACCATGTCCCTATTCCCTATGACCCATGTTTCCTATCTCCTAATGACCATGTCCTATCTCCATAATAACCATGGTCCCTCTCTCCAATGCTGACCATTGTCTCTCTGAATTTATAATCCCATGTCCCTATTACAACCCGGGTCCAAATGGCCTGTTATCCTGGGTGTAAAGGGAGCAAAATAAACTCAGCAGAAAAAGTTTTGTCTTATAATTTCCTTCACCAATTTAGAACAGTAATATGTACACTATCATACTCAATATATACACTATAGCACTGAATCCAACGGCTTGCTGGCAGCGGCAGCAGCGATTCATGCTCCGTACTTTTCTCCAACTATCAGAGCTACAATGCTCTATGTGACCTAGCTTACAAGCAAAAACTGCACTACCCAATGTAGCCACCCAGAATGACCAATGATTACCATCTGTGAAACCTACAAATCGAAATAATAGAGATAAAGGAAGGATGCCACAAAACCGAAAGCAAAGCCCACGCTGCCAGCCGGGAATCAACGTAACCCTAAGCTTTGTATAACTACAACTTTTCTCCCCTCCAGGAAGGTTCTTGATGCTGGTGAGGGGCTCTTGATTTCGGGAATTGGATCTGTGCTCCAGTTCCCGAATTAGCCTGAATGCCTTCCACGTTCCCCCCCAGGCGTGTAAATTCTCCGGGTTTAGCGCTTCCCCATTGATTATATAATAATAATAATACAACTTTTGTAATAAAACAATTTCCTGTAGTATTATGAGGAGCAATCTAAGAGTAACAGCCACATGGCAGCAAGAAAATCACCGGAAATCAAACTATTCAACAAGTATAGCCAGGAGGACGCGGCCCAGCAACCACCCCTCTCACCACGCTCAAGGCGACACCACAACAATAACAACTAAACATGGCTGCGCCAGGCCATCCTATCTTCTCTTCCCCGGATTCAACCTACCAAGTAGTCTCTCAGGTATGACCAACGATCAGGATACCCTAAAAACATTGCATCTCCAACTTTAGTTATTGTAAAATATGGAATCTTCGGAGACGCATTACAAAACAAGACACAGGATGAACAACTAAAACATAATCCTCTGGTCTTGAACAAAAGTTATTCAAACACCAGGAATGAATACTGACAAGACCATCCAAGCAGTCATAGATAGCCATACTCCAACAAATAATATATTCTTATCCAAAGGTTGATAGAAGCAGTTTAAAAGAATGGAAGAATCTAACTTAGATAACCAGTTCAGTGACT
>NC_069422.1:85130-101244 GCF_026875155.1 Cherax quadricarinatus
TGGCCTGCCTTTAGTTTCCTTGTCCGGTATTACTGGAATATCAGCACGATGGAAAAATAAACACAAGTGATTCCTTATTGACAACGTTTCGCCCACAGAGTTGCCTTATCAAGTCAAACACAGTCAGGTGATGAAATGTTGGGTAGGTTGTATTAGAGACGGACCTGCACAGGACGTACAGGTCCGTCTACATAACAAATGGCTTTTTATATATTATATCATTGATGTCATCTAAGTCTTTATAAGTTGCATCATGCACTTATAGAAATAAAGATTTTTATTATTATTATCACTCACTTTTACCACATGTTCTTAAGTATCAGGAGCCTACATTGGACATTTTGTCGTTATCTCTCCCTTTTCTCTGATATAACTATAATACTTTCCTCAAGAGGTAAATCCCCCTTTTTCTTCCCCAGTTGGGAATACCAACTCGGAGGGATACCACATGTCCCACGCTGCCAGACGTAGGCCGTCTGTGTACTTTATTTCCTTGTCCGCTAACTATAACTATGCAAATTGAACCTAATTTTCGTAACTGTAACCTAAATTTCGTATAGTTGATAGTCTGTAAACCTGATAAACAAACCTGATAAACAATGAGATAAGTTTTTTTTATCAGTGTGTTTACGTTGAGAGTATTTTGTGAAGTTATTTTAGGAATAAAAATATTCTTGATCAGTGGTGAACAAGTTGCATGTTGTTTCCATAACCTTGGTGTAGCCGACAGGCTTCAAACCCCATTAACCACCCACCCACAGGTTATATACACCGAGAGATTTATTCCCGTTTTGGAAAGAATAAAGTACATATTCTTGTCTGGTGGTGAAAATGTTAAGTACTGCCTTAATGACCCTCATGTAATTGATAGGTTTTAAATCCCATTGACCAACTAACCTTGTGGTCAGTTTGAGTGTCATAATATGTTGCAATATTGAACCCTGGAGATAAACCTTAGTGGCGAGTGTCAGTACGTGTTGAGCCGCGCTGGGGAGAGTGTGCTAGTACCAGCCAGTGTTGAAATTTATACCTCGAGTCCCCTGAACACTTTTAAGATTTCAAAATTGTTTGTAAAACCTTTGGTGAAGCAACTGCAGACGTTGGATCAGTTAGCCCGTGAGAGAGGTAGGTTTATCCTCTGGTGCTACACGTTCTCATGCCTGACACTGACTTTTTTTGGTTATCCTAGGTTCTCTACACATGCTGCTATGTATGGTAATCTATGTAATTATTTGTTTTTACCTGAATAAACTTAATTACCCAATATTAACATTTGCATCAGCAATCATGTCATGACTGTAGTACTAGTGGTCAAATTTCAGTTTGTTACACTAATAGTAGTAACAAAGTTGGTTCTTTATCTTGGTACACAGGATATATATACATATATACACACAGTCGCAAAACAACCACGGGGAGAGTTGAATGATAGTTCTAAGCAATCAACACGAAAGGCCAAGAGCTATCATTCAACCTCTCCCTTGGTTTTTCATCCTGTATTGCTTGTTCTCGATTTTTGCATAAGAGATGTATTCCTCTCGGCGTATATACATTGAGCTTAATCCCTATTTTGGGGTTTAAAGTATTCTTGTCTTGGTGTAAATGTTATGTGTAGTCTTAAATTGACCTACGTATAGTCGATAGGCATGTTGAAAATAGTAGAAAATATCTATAAGTTGATGAGTAAGGGATGCAACAGTTAGGCATCTTAGTTGAAACTTTTTACCTACACGGTGGGCAAAAAGCAGCAGAAGTGACAAGGTTAAGCAACAATTTTGCTTTCTTTTGCGTCAACTTGCGTCTTGATGTGCACGTTGTCCTGGGTCTGGTGGCTCGGCATGTTCATCCAGGCCCTTGGTAACACACGTCATCAGTAGGAAAGAAATCGCCTGGTCGATCATCTGATTAAGAAAGTAATTTCCGAGACCACCTGACTTCATGATTGTAATACATAATCGCCAGGAACGAACTCCTGACACTGGTTTTTGCCAGATGGTGATCCATCACCTGACTTATCGTCATGTTAGGGATTCAGGGAAACTGGTCAGCCGGACTCGAGTCCTGGAGGTGAAGAGTACAGTGCCTGCGCTCTGGAGAGTCTGGAGAGGTGGAGATATGTAGAGGTTGTTGAACTGTAGGATCGCCAAGCCTCTGGCAAGAGTGATGAAACGAGTGATAATAAGTGTTCTTTTTTTTCGGGTCATCCTTCCTCGGTGGGAAACGGTTGATGTGTTAAAAAAATTGTTAACTCAACGGATCTATAGGCTGTACTTGTATATATATTATATATATGTATATATATTATATATATGTATATATATATATGTATATATATTATATATATGTATATATATTATATTATATGTATATATATTTTATATATATGTATATATTTTAAATTTTATATATGTATATATATTATATATATGTATATATATTATATGTATGTGTATATATTATATATGTATTATATTATTATTGTATATTTTATTATATGTATGTGTATATATATGTATGTGTATATATTATATGTATGTGTATATATTATATGTATGTATGTATATTATATGTATGTATGTATATTATATGTATGTATGATATATTATATATATATATATATATTATATATATATATATATATATATATATTATATATATATATTATATATATATATATATATATATAAAAACCCATTATAGCATACACCCCAGCTTTTAAACTCTCAAATTTATAACCCGCTTATGTTTATCCTGAAAAAAAAAATCAAAGATCCAGCAAATTTTAAATAGAGAACACTCCAGTAATTGGTTCAGTTTTGATCATTGCTTATTTTCTGGTAACGTTGTAATTTCCTGGTTGGGGAAAACAAACACGTTTTGTACCTTCTAAAACTTCATACTAGAAGCGAAGTTATGGGCCAAACTTCCCCCCCCCATGTACTGGTCTAACCCATTTGGGGTAACTTTTTAAAAATAGGTTAGACAAGTACATGAACGGGTTTTACCCTTTACTACAAGAACAGGCCCACTGGCCTAATATGAGCTAGTAGGCCTGCTGCAGTGTTCCTCCGTTCCTGGTGGGCATCTTGCATGTTTGTAAAATGGTAATAGCAATCACTGACTCTTGTGTCGGGGGAACGCTGGGAATCGCTAAAATAAGGGGAATATTAAAGTTTAAAAAAAAAAATACAGGTAAGAAAAATTTGACGACTCTCCTAAAAAACTACTTTCGACAGTGAAGTGTGTTAGTACACACCTTCAGATACATTAATATCTTTATTTCTACAAGTATATGTACAAGGTATACAGTCCTAGCTGACATCAATAACATACTACTATATAGAAAGCCCCTTGTTATGAAGAGTATTTCGGGCAAATTAGGTCGCTTTTGTCCCAGGATGCAACCCACACCAGTCGACTAACACCCAGGTACCCATTTTACTGATGGGGAACACAGACAACCGGTGTAAGGAAACACTCAATGTTGCCATCCTCCCCGGAAATCGAACCCGGACCCCTCGCCGTGTGACGAGAGCTTTAGCCACCACGGGGCGTGGTGGCATCTCTAGTGTAGGAGACTAGTTGATTGAAGGTGTCAAGCTGCGTCATTGACGTTTTACTTCAAGCAGCATTACGAGTGTGATGAGTGAATGGGTTTAGAGTGGTAGCGATGAGTGAGTGGGTTTAGAGTGGTAGAGATGAGTGAGTGGGTTTAGTGGTAGCGATGAGTGAGTGGGTTTAGAGTGGTAGCGATGAGTGAGTGGGTTTAGTGGTAGCGATGGGGTGAGTGGGTTTAGAGTGGTAGCGATGAGTGAGTGGGTTTAGAGTGGTAGCGATGAGTTGAGTGGGTTTAGAGTGGTAGCGATGAGTGAGTGGGTTTTGTGGTAGCGATGAGTGGTGGGTTTAGTGGTAGCAATGATGTGAGTGGGTTTAGAGTGGTAGCAATGAGTGAGTGGGTTTAGAGTGGTAGCGATGAGTGAGTGGGTTAGAGTGGTAGCGATGAGTGGGGGGTTTTGTTTTTTATGTTCTTGCTGTGAACCGGTTTAGTGCCGATGGGGGTAGGTAGGTAGCAATGATAGGCCGGGACTAGTTGGGCTTTTTTGGGGATAGGATGAACACAAGGGCAGTTGGGGGAGTGACCGCAACCCAATGTGGGGGGGGGACATTGTGTTTCAATGGGGTCGGCCTGGGAGTGAGAGCGAATGGGTCAGCCTCCACTGACCGGGGTGAGCCACGAGGGCAGCCCTAAATCCGTGAAATATAACTATCAGAACAACAGCTAGGCTTTTTTGTTTGACAGTACGGTTTTTACATTTCTCGGCCCGCACTTGCGTCATAACGGTGGGCCCGTGGTAAAAAGGGAAATTACTTACACTAGCTACCAGAGAGGGGGTTTCACTCATTTTGTAAATCAAAGGGAATAAAAATGTAACAGGCAAAAAAAAACTCCCATCCAGGGGAAGAGAAAACGGGGTTTGCCCGCTGTTTATTGAGGAGAGAGCCCGGAGAGCAGCACTGGAACAAAAATCTTCTTTAAAAGGGTTTGTCCGCGGGGGCTAAAACGTCATTGACACTGTCTACAAAACTTTGTTGCACCTCAATCTGCAAAAAATATGACAGAGATTCCAAAGGGTTTGTGACATGTGACTCGGGGGCAGCACTGCCCTGACCGTAATACGGGCTTTTTTTTTATTAAAAAATTGGGTGCACATACCTCATAATAATTCCATGGAATTCTTATACTCTGGGTCCCCTTTCAAAAATTTTTTTTAAAATTACATGATGTTGCCCACCCTGACTCCATTATAAACTAGCTATACAATGTGTGCACTTTTTAAAAACCATTTTGCAAGCAAAAAAATTAGCAAAACTGGTAGGATCGACTTTCAGTGGGGTACGTCAATGTCACAAAAATGTACTGTTGTCCTGGGTGCAGGCCATAAGTTGGAGCCTTACGGGGAGGGGGGGGGAGAGGGGTTGTCCTAGCAGGGTCGTTTTGGGGGCGTTTGCAACGCACATGACTCCAGCTTGTTGGGGCCTGCCAGGTCCCATATTTCATGTGAAAAAGGGGGGTTCCTTGATAGTTCCAGTACAATCTCCCTCCCCCTCGAAGTTTTTTTCCCACGGGCTGTCGAGGACAGGGTAAGGCCCCACAAATTTCGGGCAATTTTGTCATCCCGGGGGTCTGCGCTGGTTGAGAACATAATTTGAAAACCTGGTTCCATTTTTGTTTTCCTTGGAAAGGGGCATTGCGCACAGACGTAACTATCAGTATTTTCATAAGGCTTCTCCCCGGGAAGACAAGCTGCTTTGTCTGATCTTTCTACATGGGGTTATCAGTATCATAGTAGGTCGGGTGGAGCAAACGGAATTTGTAGGGTAAGGCTTGTCATAGCATACAAACCCAAAATGGGGTGTCTCACCGATCGAGCGTTGAGGAGGAATTTAATGTACACTGAAACATCTGGGATGCCCATCCCATGTGTCAACTTGGGTTAACGTTTCCCCTGCCCCTCCAGGATTTTGCGATTTGATGTTCGCAAAGACCATTACTCGCAGGGGGGCGTGGAGCTACGGGGCGTTTGGGTGAATGTTAAATCGGGAGCAAAGACCCGCATTTTGGCATTTATGGGAAATCAGACCTTTCGACAAGGGCACTTGGGCAGGTTGACGGAGGACAACAGCCACGGAAAGCACTAGCGACCGTTTCGGCGGTTTTATCAGGGGAAAGGGGACTAACTCACGTACCGGTCATTATCTACCATTACAAGCAGGGGCTTATTTCCCTTCTCCGAGGTCGGAAAATTCGTCAACAGGTCGACAGTTTTCTCCCAGGGTCCTTTTAATGGGTACTTTAGAATGGGGTGGACTGTAATGTACCTGTGCTGTAGGGAAAAAACCATGGTGTCATGCTTTTACAATTCCGCTGCCATCTAGGGCCCGAAAATTTTTTGTGCCCGTTGATATGTGGTCCTTCCCCGGGGGGCGCTACACCTGGGGCATGTGGACAACCTAAGAGTAGCTGGTTTCAGGACTCCTGTTCACCAGTTGGTATGGTCCTGCCCCGGGGGCCACCAGTGTGCAACACGGCACAGTATCCTTTGGGTTTACCACCCAAACCTTCAGTGGGAAGGGGGTTGACCCGTAATCAACGTCTCCTTTGGGCAGGAAAAGAAGGATGGGGACCAACAGGGTCCTGTGTTTGGGGTCTTCAAAATCCTTAACAGAGAATAGTTGCCCACACTACGAATGTATATGCCTCGCAGGGCATCAGCTACAACATTTTGCTTACCCGGGACATAGCAAATTTCGGGGTTTTTCATTGAACGTGAGCGACCCCGAGCTGCTTTTCCCAAAGGTTCTTATTTGCAAAAAGGGCCAAAAAAGGTAGATGATCTGTGTAAATCTTTTAGGTGAAGTGATATCCCCAAAAAAAGACTCAAGGCCCCCTCAATGGCTAAAGCTTCTAGCTCTGTCACTGAATAAATTGACTCCCTTTAGTAAGGGGCACGGCTAGCATAGGCAATGGCTTTCTTACCATTAGATTCTTGACAAGATCCCCCCGCTGCCCCCCATGTTATTATGTTCTTTCTGTGAACAGCGGTTTAGTGCCCATGGGGGTGCGAGGTAGAAAGTCGGCCCTGGACTAGTTGGGGTTTAATTGGAAGGAGTGAGTACACAACGGGAGTGTAAGGGGGGACCGCAAGCCAGTCGTGGAGGGGGAGCACTTGGCTTTTCAAGTCGGGCGGCCCAGGAGTGAGAGGAAGGGTCAGCCTCCACTGACCCTGAGTGAGGGGTACAGGGGCAGCACCTAAAATGCCGGAAATAGAAAGTCAGAACAATTGGGTAGGCGTGTGTTTGACAGTACGGCTGTCTAATTTTTTTGGTGGTGCGGAGGGGGTAAGGGCGAGGGGAAACCAAAGTGATCCAGAAACCGGGGGTTTCCTCAATGTAAATTCTCCCTGGGGATCAGGATCGCGAAATCGTCGAAACCTTGCAAACAAATTTAGAGACCTTCAGTGATTTGGTTGGGCCTAAAGCAGGCTTACCGGCGACCTTTAACCCAAAAAGGTATTTGTAATTTTTTTGATTATAACCATTATGGTTTTAAAGCATTTTTTTTTTCGGTGGGAGCCTGAGATTTAGGATCGCTTGCCATGGGGTTAAAATTCCACCCTTTCCCCCCCTTCCTGATTTTTCTCGTAGGCAGAGTCCTCTTGCCCAAATGTGGGTGTATTTTCCCCTGATAATTGTGTAATATAAGCGCAAGTTTTAGTCTGTCACCCGCCCCACCTGACCGCTTGTAAAAAAACATTTCTGGGTGTAGGAAAATTTTAGCTTGAATCCTTAGAAAATTTCCGCAGTAAAAAACGGTCATAAAAAGTATACAGGAAATTGGCTGGCCTCTTTTAAATTGGCCGTCACCCGAAAATCCACCTTGTTGTGTTTACTGCCTGCGCACCTTAGCCTATGTCTGCCTTCCCCCACTGTATTTTTTTTTTTTTTTCTTTTTACGCTTTGTGACCCCCTGTGTGTTTAGCGCGTGTTAAAATTTATAAGATTCTGTAACGCAACCAAAATCCCCTAGTGGGGAAACTTTTTTAATACCCCCCTATGATAGTGAAATAGTAAGGTTCAGAAAGATTAATGTTTACCCTCTGTTCTTCCAGAGTATAAACAACTCAAGTTTGCAGTAAACCTTTGCTAGGAATAAAGCTAGCATACTCACGAAACTAACGAAAATGTAAACGCTTCGTGTACATAATTTGGAGTGATGGCCTGAGAAGTACTTGTGGTATGTAAGAGGTTTGGTCACTGGCGTCACAGATCATGACCTTGTTGGACATAATATCTAAAGAGCAGTTTTGTTTTTCTACCTCTTTAATATTGAGGGTTGCACCCCTGGAAATAGACAACGGATATGCCCAGAGTTGTAAATAACATATCCTGGTGTTTCTTCGGTTATATAAATCAATTTCATTCACAGTAAACAGCTGTAGCGACTAAATAATAAAATTACTTTATCAATATATATTTGCGATAAACACAAATTCTGTGTTTAGTGAACCCCTGAAGTTTTTTTGTATTAGTGTTGAAACTGTCTTGAGGGAGGGAAAGACAAATAATCTCATTGTTTTATTCAAAAATTTTGACACACACAGGCTTTAACAGTAACTAGGCTGCTGTCAAAACTTTCACCCAGCCACATGCTTCTTCGAATTATACTGACTACAACTTGCATTTAACTCGGGAATGTGACGGACACACTAGACGACGCTGCCCTCGGTCCTGTATCATTATCAAGCCAAGGCCAGTGTCTGCGTCAAGGCCACACTCTGGTATTTAGGTTCTGGGTGACTCGTAAGTGTTTTGGGCTTCATAAAAAAAAGAATTCTCCCCCCCCCCCAAAAAAAAATGTCGGACAACCTGACCTTTCTGTGCGCATTGATGGGACCTCGGAAGCCTCGTTGTTAGATATAAAACAGTATGTTAGTGATTTAGACCAACGATGGTGGCAGAAAGTGATGCTAGCACTCGTCAAACTGCAGCAGTCTACAGCCTCGCCGTCCCGAGCTTCCAGCTGTGACTGGGAAGGGCGAGGCCATGTGAACAGTCCCACCTACATCGCTTACACAGTCATTTGACTTCCTGAAACATTTTTTATATTGGCAGTTTATTCTTTAAGCAATATGGGGTTGCTTGAACTTAGTGTAAATGTTTGTTGTGTGTTTCTTCGTGGTTTATTTCTGCTAATTTTATGGTTTGTATTTATGGTCAAGAGCACAAATTTATCCAAAGTTGGAATGCTCTAGATCTTTCATCTTCATTTCTAAGCTCTTTGAGAGTCTTGATACTACGACAGAAGAGCTGGATGATATTGCAGTACGGATGAATTCTAAAGAAAAAAAAACACTCATAATTCCGCGATGAAAATTACTGGCCCTCTGTTGCAGTCGTCCTTGGTTCATATTTGTTAAAATGGCTTATGACATTGTTGGAGGATTTTGTGTCGTCGGTGTACCCAGCAGTAGCATCGCTATTCACCAGCACAATGAACACTGTCTACAGCATTGAAATTTAGAGAATGGAAAGATGGAAGGGCAGATAATAACTTTTATGACTTCGCAAGATGGTAGGGAGAAATGGACATAAAAAAGATGGGGTAGAAGTCTACGAGGCTTTGTAGGCAAAGATGAGAGATAATACAGGCGACTGACACTACTGACTCTTCAAGAACTTCGTGATAGTTTCAAGGAGGATGGGGAGGGGGGATTGCCTTGATGCTAGTGAGTCTTTTATAAATATACACTGAGTTTGTTGCAATAAATTCATAGTAAACGGGTGATATCACAATACGCATAACAAACCACTAGAAAAAAAAATGGTTAAATTCGAAGTTAAATGAAAGCTCTTTCGTGTGAAATCACGAAATGCTGGGAATTTCACGTTTTTTTTTTTCTACAGTGATTCTGCACACACATTTGTGTAGATTAGCTATGTGAAGAAATTTTAATGTTAATCACAGAACGGGTAGGGATGGAACACACGGCAGCAGTGTACCTTGTTTACAATTGTTATTGCGATTTCGTGAGTCACTGTAATACCTGGAGTTTAACCTGGAGAGAGTTCCGGGGGTCAACGCCCCCGCGGGCCCGGTCTGTGACCAGGCCTCCTGGTGGATCAGAGCCTGATCAACCAGGCTGTTGCTGCTGGCTGCACGCAAACCAACGTACGAGCCACAGCCCGGCTGGTCAGGAACCGACTTTAGGTGCTTGTCCAGTGCCAGCTTGAAGACTGCCAGGGGTCTGTTGTAATCCCCCTTATGTATGCTGGGAGGCAGTTGAACAGTCTCGGGCCCCTGACACTTATTGTATGGTCTCTAACGTGCTAGTGACACCCCTGCTTTTCATTGGGGGGATGTTGCATCGTCTGCCAAATCTTTTGCTTTCGTAGTGAGTGATTTTCGTGTGCAAGTTCGGTACTAGTCCCTCTAGGATTTTCCAGGTGTATAAATCATGTATCTCTCCCGCCTGCGTTCCAGGGAATACAGGTTCAGGAACCTCAAGCGCTCCCAGTAATTGAGGTGTTTTATCTCCGTTATGCGCGCCGTGAAGGTTCTCTGTACATTTTCTAGGTCAGCAATTTCACCTGCCTTAAAAGGTGCTGTTAGTGTGCAGCAATATTCCAGCCTAGATAGAACAAGTGACCTGAAGAGTGTCATCATGGGCTTGGCCTCCCTAGTTTTGAAGGTTCTCATTATACATCCTGTCATTTTTCTAGCAGATGCGAATGATACAATGTTATGGTCCTTGAAGGTGAGATCCTCCGACATGATCACTCC
This sequence comes from Cherax quadricarinatus, assembly GCF_026875155.1. Lineage (NCBI taxonomy): Eukaryota > Metazoa > Arthropoda > Malacostraca > Decapoda > Parastacidae > Cherax > Cherax quadricarinatus. Next base: position 95,473 of record NC_069422.1, read on the forward strand.
AGGTCTTTGACGTTGGTGTTTCGCTCTATTTTGTGGCCAGAATTTGTTTTGTACTCTGATGAAGATTTAATTTCCTCGTGTTTACCATATCTGAGTAATTGGAAATTTCTCATCGTTGAACTTCATATGTTTTCTGCAGCGCAGCCCACTGAAAGATTCGGTTGATGTCCGCCTGGAGCCTTTCAGTGTCTGCAATGGAAGACACTGTCATGCAGATTCGGGTGTTCATCTGCAAAGGAAGACACGGTGCTGTGGCTGACATCCTTGTCTATTTCGGATATGAGGATGAGGAACAAGATGGGAGCGAGTACTGTGCCTTGTGGAACAGCTTTTCACCGTAGCTGCCTCGGACTTTACTCTGTTGACGACTACTCTCTGTGTTCTGTTAGTGAGGAAATTATAGATCCATCGACCGACTTTTCTGTTATCCCTTAGCACGCATTTTTGTGCGCTATTACGCCATGGTCACACTTGTCGAAGGCTTTTGCAAAGTCTGTATATATTACATCTGCATTCTTTTTATCTTCTAGTGCATTTAGGACCTTGTCGTAGTGATATACAATGACTGTAATATATATATATATATATATATATATATATATATATATATATATATATATATATATATATATATATATATATAATATATATATAATATATATATATATATATATATATATATTAATAATATATTATATAGAGAGAGAGAGAGAGAGAGAGAGAGAGAGATGTACCTACGCCGAGTGAGAAGTGGCAGACTCATTGTTACTTAACGTTATCCTGTTGTCTTGCGCTATCGTTCAGTGCATGAGCATGATTAAGACCCGATTCAGGAAACACTTTTCCTGCTTCCTGACGAACCTTGCCTATCTATGAGCATGTGGGTGCACAATAAACCGCTGGTTAAGCGGCATAAAGTTGATACTCAGATTAAATCTGATTACCTCTTATTTCTGAGGCGTTGTATGACCCCGACGGGGTATTTTGTGGATACTATAAAAGGGATCTCAGTGCAGTGTAAAGAATAAGAAGACGCAGGGCCTTGACTGGAACAGTACACAAATTACCCGCACATAGGACACCGAAACTTCTGACGACGTTTCGGTCCCGACTTGGCCCATTAACTAGTCACACAAATGGCAAATGGATAAGACTAAGACTGAATGAAATAAGTCTCTGACCCACCAGGAGAAATGGAAGTAGCAAGTGTACCAAGACGCGCGGTTTTTAATGATTGTGTGGAACTCGATGACATTCGGTAGTGCAGGAGGAAGCTAGGGAATTAACGCTTGGCAAGTCATGATACAACTATTGTGATAACGCTCGGATTTAATTTATAGTGCTCGTGAATTTGTTTAGTCTGTTGTGTGGTTAATGTGTTGTAGCCAGGCTACCACAACCTGAATGTCTGCCACCAGTGTTGTAGCCAGGCTACCACAATCTGAATGTCTGCCACCAGTGTTGTAGCCAGGCTACCACAACCTGAATGTCTGCCACCAGTGTTGTAGCCAGGCTACCACAACCTGAATGTCTGCCACCAGTTTGTAGCCAGGCTACCACAACCTGAATGTCTGCCACCAGTGTTGTAGCCAGGCTACCACAACCTGAATGTCTGCAACCATTGTTGTAGCCAGGCTACCACAACCTGAATGTCTGCCACCAGTGTTGTAGACAGGCTGCTACCACTTTCATGTCTGCCACCATGAGCAGTAGAGAAATCTTTCATATATAGTTCATTAATACAACGTGACCGTCTACAGCGATCAGAAACAAGTTGCTATTAACTACATTAATCTTGAAGCAGCAGGAAATATTCTCATAATTCAGGAAAGTCGCAGAGATCTAGGAAAAGGTCTCATAGCGACAATAACAGGCTTCAGATAAGCTATCACATCGTCAGATGGTGTTTTAACCTTAAAACGTTCGTAAAGATCTTTTAGATAAATGGTTCAGAAAACAAAGTTAAGACACTTGTCGCAGAACTTAGGGGCTCAGTTCTTTATTCTTCAGCAAGAAAAGTGCAGCACTTAGGTATCTTTATTCCACAATAAAAGTGGCAGCACTTAGGGTTCTTTATTGCACAATAAAAGTAGAAGCACTTGAGTTTCTTTATTCCACAATAAAGATACCTAAGTGTTGCACAAGTCTCGTACATCAGGTAAAAGATGTTATTACACAATGTACCGATGTAATCTCTGGCAGGTGAGGCATTCTAGGGAGATTATGGTCAGATATAAAACGTCCGAGACATTACACTGGCCACTATCCGTTACACTGCTCCAATTGTGGTCGCAGTGCCGTAGTTACAATAGTGATTTGTTTTTAATGAATATAAAGCTAGATGCTCAGCTAAGAGTCAGTTTGGCATCGACATAATTAAAAAGGAGATCTCCCATTTTAATCCGAATATTAATAATGGAGGATGATTTGCTTAGTTTATAAAAGCACCTTCTAGGTGTGTGTGGAGAATTGCTCTCTGATCCAAGGACTGGAGAAAGAATCACTTTTCAAGCACCCATGGTCCTGTAGGATCCTTGCAGTTTAGCGCTTCAGTGGATAATAATGCTGGTATAGATTAGGCACTTTTTCCCTCGCATGTAAAGTTCACAGCGCAGGTAGAGCTAGTTTGTCGCACTGGATAACAGTTGAAAACAACAGGCCTTGTCCTGTTATCATTTCGGAGCCTCGCCCTATGACAATTCCTTTTATCTTAACACTGTGAAGACTTTATCCTACATGGCAGGACGTGAGGAGAGCGGAGATGATAGTGTTTAGTTAACTATTTGTCATATTTCCAGGTGAATGCTTTATCTTTTTATTTATACAGTATATGATCCGGATTATTTTCTTAATCTTTGATGTACTCGTCGTCTGCACTCTCGGCAGGGTCACTTGTTGCACTCTGGCAGGGTAACATTGTTGCACTACTGGCAGGGTTATTGTTGCAGCGCCGGGCAGGGCTACGTCAATCTACTCTCATTCATCTACTTGTAAAGAAATACTTCCTTTAGGCGTTATTTTCACACTTGCCTAAGGTCTGTCCCTACCTGTGCTGAGCCCAGACCGTTTGATGTGTTTACTCAGAATTGGGGAGATAAGAGGAGAGGGAGGATATAGAGAGGACGGGGAAAACTGAGCTGTGGGGGAGGAATGGGAGTATCAGGGTGGACGGTAAGGTGCTGTGAGCCACAGTCGCTGACTGGTTGTAGTAATTTCACGTACGTTCTATTGTTTTTTACCTTTTCATGTATTCGCCGCCTGAAACCACACTATGGCGGAGTGTCATTCATGTTGGGGTGAGGGAAGGGTAACTTGGCAACTCAGAGCAGCCAGGGAGTGCGAAAGGGGGCTAAATTCACCAGATGAATATACTGTTCTTTATTCTTTTTCTTTTCACCTTATTGTTGGCCCCAATTGTCCTTCATTATCACGACCAGCTAGAGCCAGCGAAAGCGGTCTAACCAAAACCTCCTCTGGCTTAACTCCTAAGTGAGGAACGCCCACCTCGGAAGGCATTTTTTATATTTCTCTGACAAATAAGACATTCCTACCTACGCTTGCACCGTTCGTTTTCTTATCCGATTTCCAGCATCAATTTCTGAGCGTTCCCTGGGTATTTTTTTTTTAAGGTAGTCACTTGTATAAACGTGTACTTGTTAACAATTAACTGGCGGAATATCTGGGAACACAGAACACAGCAACGTTAACTCGTGCCCACGAGTTAACGTCGAGCTGTGTACTGGATAGTCATGCCCATGATAGTGTGACGTCTAGTTGTATATTGGATAATTATTTGTGACGTTTAGGGATTACGACAGTAGGAATATATTGAGCGAAGTAGGAAAAAAAAGGTAAACAAAAGTGGTACGAGTATAGAAGTGTTGTGGGAAGTGAGTGTAGCAGACGATAGTCAACATTATGCTGCATTTAAGAGTAAAAAAAAAATGACAGCACAATTAATTCATTTGTACACCTTATCTGGTAGTATTGTTATGAACGACTGTCTGGCAGCTTATCAGCACAAAATACTATATACCTGGAGTATGCCTTAATAGGGTTTCGGGGGTCAGCGTCCCCGCGGCCCGGTCTGTGACCAGGCCTCATGGTGCATCAGGGCCTGATCAACCAGGCTGTTACTGCTGGCCCCACGCAACCCGACGTACGAACCACAGCCCGGCTGGTCAGGTACTGACTTTAGGTGCCAGTTTCCCTGCGCTGTTTCAGTCCTACGGGTTGATCACTTTACTGTGATCATAACCCCGTGGTGGTACAAGTATAGAAATACCTAGTTGGATGAATCTTGGTAGAGCCAGTTAGCCACGTGGTTAACGCACTGGCCTTTGAGTTTTAGGAGTCACTTACCATGGGTTCAAACCTCAGCCGTTCCCTGTTAAGAATCCTAGGAGGCTGCATTCCAGGCGAGGATTGCTAGGCGTCAGCCCAGCTGCCACCTAGCTAGTATTGACTGCTGTAACCTTTCTGGAGACTGTCGCCATGGAGACCTGAATAACAGTAATACATCAGTAATGTATTACCTAAGGCGTTGTTGCAGTCTGACTCCCCCTCCCCCGTCCCCAGTCCCTATATGACCCTACGAGTGTAACGCTTCTCAGAATAGAATATAATCTCGTATGTCAGGGAGTAGTAGGTTGCAGCAGCGGTAGAGGCCATGTACCATCCACTTCCTCCAGTGTTGTACCATCCACTTCCTCCAGTGTTGTACCAACCACTCCATCCACTTTAATTACATTAACGGTAGACAACACAGGCAAGTTGATGAGCAAGACTCGTGTACAACACCCGGGTGTTCTGGCGAGAAGTCCCCTCAGGGAAGGTTCCTTGATGTTGGTGAGGGGCTCTTGATTTAGGGAATTGGATCTGTGCTCCAGTTCCCCGAATTAAGCCTGAATACCTTCCACATACCCCCCAGGCGCTGTATAATCCTACGGGTTTAGCGCTTCCCCCTTGATTATTATTATATCAGACTGTAACGCACAAGCCTGAGCATGGAGACTTGTATAGTGGAGCAGGAGGAGAGTGTAACACAGAAGCCTGAGCATGGAGACTTGTATACTGGAGCAGGAGGAGAGTGTAGCACAGAAGCCTGAGCATGGAGACTTGTGTACTGGAGCAGGAGGAGAGATGAAGCAGTTGAAGACGTCGTAACAAGCGGTCTGGGGCCTCCTGGTGGCAGTGGTGGTGGTGCTCACAATGGCACTAGTAAACATGTCATTATAACGTCACGGGGCTGCATACTGACCCGCCAATTAACTTAAAAAAAAAAAAACTTACAAGACAATTGTTCCAAACTTCATGGAATGTTCTTAATACTACGCTTCATTAAGAGGGGCGCCTAGATGCCATAGAGGGCTCAAGGTCCAAGGTAATGGAGCTGTACATCTCTGTACAAACACTATCATGCTGAAATAAAAAAAAATAAGCAATCTCGTTTTTTTTTTTTTAAATTCGGTGCCCCGCATGAACCATACGGGTTTAGTGATTTGGTTTTAACGATGTGAAATGTAGTTTAAGTTTTATTTTCGGTCGTGTGCGTAAGTATATACTGTAGTTTACACAGGAAAAATTACTGAGGGTAATGAACATGTGAAAATTATGTTGCATGCGTGTTGAATATGTGGTTAACATGGAGGAGTCATGTTGCATGACTGTTGTCACCTTCAACATGGTTTAATCACAATTATTCACTCTTGTTGCACTGTCACGGCATATGGTACTTGAAACAAACACACCCAAAACCCCAAACCACAAACA
>NC_069422.1:101744-179244 GCF_026875155.1 Cherax quadricarinatus
CAGTAACAGCCTGGTTGATCAGGCCCTGATGCACCATGAGGCCTGGTCACAGACCGGGCCGCGGGGACGCTGACCCCCGAAACCCTATTAAGGCATACTCCAGGTATATAGTATTTTGTGCTGATAAGCTGCCAGACAGTCGTTCATAACAATACTACCAGATAAGGTGTACAAATGAATTAATTGTGCTGTCCATTTTTTTTTTACTCTTAAATGCAGCATAATGTTGACTATCGTCTGCTACACTCACTTCCCACAACACTTCTATACTCGTACCACTTTTGTTTACCTTTTTTTTCCTACTTCGCTCAATATATTCCTACTGTCGTAATCCCTAAACGTCACAAATAATTATCCAATATACAACTAGACGTCACACTACTCATGGGCATGACTATCCAGTACACAGCTCGACGTTAACTCGTGGGCACGAGTTAACGTTGCTGTGTTCTGTGTTCCCAGATATTCCGCCAGTTAATTGTTAACAAGTACACGTTTATACAAGTGACTACCTTAAAAAAAAATACCCAGGGAACGCTCAGAAATTGATGCTGGAAATCGGATAAGAAAACGAACGGTGCAAGCGTAGGTAGGAATGTCTTATTTGTCAGGAGAAATATAAAAATGCCTTCCGAGGTGGGCGTTCCTCACTTAGGAGTTAAGCCAGAGGAGGTTTTGGTTAGACCGGCTTTTCGCTGGCTTACTGGTCGTGATAATGAAGGGACAATTGGGCAATAATTGAAAAAAAAATAAAGAAAAGTATTTTCATCTGGTGAGATTTAGCCCCCTTTCCACTCCCTTGGCTGCTCTGAGTTGCCAAGTTACCCTCCCTCCCCCAACATGAATGATACTCGCCATAGTGTGGTTTCAGGGCGAATATAAAAGGAGAACGAGTGAAATTACAAACAGTCAGCGACTGCTACAGCACTTAGTCACCTGAGTACTCCCAGTTCCTCCCCACAGCTCATTTTCCCCGTCCTCTCTATATCCCCCTGCTCTCTATCTCCCAATTCTGAGTAAACACTCAACCGGTTGGGGCTAGCATCAGGAAGGGACACCTTAGGCAAGTGTGAAAATAACGGTAGGAAGTATTTCTTTACAGAGTAGATGATGAGTAGATTGACGTGACCTGCCCGAGTGCAACAAGTAACCCTGCCAGAGTGCAACAAGTGACCCTGCCAGAGTGCAACAAGTGACCCTGCCAGAGTGCAACGAGTACAGCAAAGATTAAGAAAATAATCCGGATCAATTGTATAAATAAAAAGATGAAAGCATTCACCAGAAATATGACAAAATAGTTAACTATACACTATCATCTCCCTCTCCACGTCCTGCCGCTGAGTTATAGTTCACAGTGTTAAGATAAAAGGAATTTCATGCGAGTCAATGATAACAGACACGCCTGTTGTTTTCAACTGTTATCCAGTGAGACACTCCTACCTGCGGCTGTCAACTTTCATGCTAGGGAAAAGTGCTACTATACAGCATTATTTCCACTGGGAAGCGCTAAACCTGCAAGGATCATACAGGACCTGGGTCATGAAAGGGATTCTCCAGTCCCTTGGATCAAGAGCAATTCTCACACACCCGAGAAGGGTGGCTTGTATAAACTAAGCACATCTCATGATTAATAATCGGATTAAAATGGGAGATTCTCCTTTTTTAATTATGTCTGATCCAACTGACTCTTAGCTGAGCATCTAGCTTATATTATTAAAAACAAATCACTATTGTAACTACGGCAATGACCACAATTGGCAGTGTAGCGGATATGGCCAGTGTAATGCTCGGACGTTATCTGACCAGAATCTCCCTAGAATGCCTCTACCTGCCAGAGATTACAGCGGTTACATTGTTAATACATCTTTACTGATGTACGAGACTTGTGCAACACTTAGGTATCTTTATTGTGGAATAAAGATACTCAAGTGCTGCACTTTTATTGTGGAATAAAGATACCTAAGTGCTGCACTTTTATTGTGGAATAAAGATACCTAAGTGCTGCACTTTTATTGTGGAATAAAGATACCTAAGTGCTGCACAAGTGTCTTAACTTTGTTTTCTGAACCATTTATCTAAAATATCTTTACGAACGTTTTAAGGTTAAAACACCATCTGACGATGTGATAGCTTATCTGAAGCCTGTTATTGTCGCCTATGAGACCTTTTCCTAGATCTCTGCGACTTTCCTGAATTATGAGAATATTTCCTGCTGCTTCAAGATTAATGTAGTTAATAGCAACTTGTTTCTGATCGCTGTAGACGGTCACGTTGTATTAATGAAACTATATATGAAAGATTTCTCTACTGCTCATGGTGGCAGACATGAAAGTGGTAGCAGCCTGTCTACAACACTGGTGGCAGACATTCAGGTTGTGGTAGCCTGGCTACAACAATGGTTGCAGACATTCAGGTTGTGGTAGCCTGGCTACAACACTGGTGGCAGACATTCAGGTTGTGGTAGCCTGGCTACAACACTGGTGGCAGACATTCAGGTTGTGGTAGCCTGGCTACAACACTGGTGGCAGACATTCAGGTTGTGGTAGCCTGGCTACAACACTGGTGGCAGACATTCAGATTGTGGTAGCCTGGCTACAACACTGGTGGCAGACATTCAGGTTGTGGTAGCCTGGCTACAACACATTAACCACACAACAGACTAAACAAATTCACGAGCACTATAAATTTAAATCCGAGCGTTATCACAATAGTTGTATCATGACTTGCCAAGCGTTAATTCCCTAGCTTCCTCCTGCACTACCGAATGTCATCAGAGTTCCACACAATCATTAAAAACCGCGCGTCTTGGTACACTTGCTACTTCCATTTCTCCTGGTGGGTCAGAGACTTATTTCATTCAGTCTTAGTCTTATCCATTTGCCATTTGTGTGACTAGTTAATGGGCCAAGTCGGGACCGAAACGTCGTCAGAAGTTTCGGTGTCCTATGTGCGGGTAATTTGTGTACTGTTCCAGTCAAGGCCCTGCGTCTTCTTATTCTTTACACTGCACTGAGATCCCTTTATAGTATCCACAAAATACCCCGTCGGGGTCATACAACGCCTCAGAAATAAGAGGTAATCAGATTTAATCTGAGTATCAACTTTATGCCGCTTAACCAGCGGGTTTATTGTGCACCCACATGCTCATAGATAGGCAAGGTTCGTCAGGAAGCAGGAAAAGTGTTTCCTGAATCGGGTCTTAATCATGCTCATGCACTGAACGATAGCGCAAGACAACAGGATAACGTTAAGTAACAATGAGTCTGCCACTTCTCACTCGGCGTAGGTACATCTCTCTCTCTCTCTCTCTCTCTCTCTCTCTATATATATATATATATATATATATATATATATATATATATATATATATATATATATATATATATAATATATATATATATATATATATATATATATATATAATATATATATATATATATATATATATATATATATATTACAGTCATTGTATATCACTACGACAAGGTCCTAAATGCACTAGAAGATAAAAAGAATGCAGATGTAATATATACAGACTTTGCAAAAGCCTTCGACAAGTGTGACCATGGCGTAATAGCGCACAAAATGCGTGCTAAAGGGATAACAGGAAAAGTCGGTCGATGGATCTATAATTTCCTCACTAACAGAACACAGAGAGTAGTCGTCAACAGAGTAAAGTCCGAGGCAGCTACGGTGAAAAGCTGTTCCACAAGGCACAGTACTCGCTCCCATCTTGTTCCTCATCCTCATATCCGAAATAGACAAGGATGTCAGCCACAGCACCGTGTCTTCCTTTGCAGATGACACCCGAATCTGCATGACAGTGTCTTCCATTGCAGACACTGAAAGGCTCCAGGCGGACATCAACCGAATCTTTCAGTGGGCTGCGCTGCAGAAAACAATATGAAGTTCAACGATGAGAAATTTCAATTACTCAGATATGGTAAACACGAGGAAATTAAATCTTCATCAGAGTACAAAACAAATTCTGGCCACAAAATAGAGCGAAACACCAACGTCAAAGACCTGGGAGTGATCATGTCGGAGGATCTCACCTTCAAGGACCATAACATTGTATCATTCGCATCTGCTAGAAAAATGACAGGATGTATAATGAGAACCTTCAAAACTAGGGAGGCCAAGCCCATGATGACACTCTTCAGGTCACTTGTTCTATCTAGGCTGGAATATTGCTGCACACTAACAGCACCTTTCAAGGCAGGTGAAATTGCTGACCTAGAAAATGTACAGAGAACCTTCACGGCGCGCATAACGGAGATAAAACACCTCAATTACTGGGAGCGCTTGAGGTTCCTGAACCTGTATTCCCTGGAACGCAGGCGGGAGAGATACATGATTATATACACCTGGAAAATCCTAGAGGGACTAGTACCGAACTTGCACACGAAAATCACTCACTACGAAAGCAAAAGATTTGGCAGACGATGCAACATCCCCCCAATGAAAAGCAGGGGTGTCACTAGCACGTTAAGAGACCATACAATAAGTGTCAGGGGCCCGAGACTGTTCAACTGCCTCCCAGCATACATAAGGGGGATTAACAACAGACCCCTGGCAGTCTTCAAGCTGGCACTGGACAAGCACCTAAAGTCGGTTCCTGACCAGCCGGGCTGTGGCTCGTACGTTGGTTTGCGTGCAGCCAGCAGCAACAGCCTGGTTGATCAGGCTCTGATCCACCAGGAGGCCTGGTCACAGACCGGGCCGCGGGGGCGTTGACCCCCGGAACTCTCTCCAGGTAAACTCCAGGTATTACAGTGACTCACGAAATCGCAATAACAATTGTAAACAAGGTACACTGCTGCCGTGTGTTCCATCCCTACCCGTTCTGTGATTAACATTAAAATTTCTTCACATAGCTAATCTACACAAATTGTGTGCAGAATCACTGTAGAAAAAAAAACGTGAAATTCCCAGCAATTTCGTGATTTCACACGAAAGAGCTTTCATTTAACTTCGAATTTAACCATTTTTTTTTCTAGTGGTTGTTATGCGTATTGTGATATCACCCGTTTACTATGAATTTATTGCAACAAACTCAGTGTATATTTATAAAAGACCTCACTAGCATCAAGGCAATCCCCCCTCCCCCATCCTCCTTGAAACTATCACGAAGTTCTTGAAGAGTCAGTAGTGTCAGTCGCCTGTATTATCTCTCATCTTTGCCTACAAAGCCTCGTAGACTTCTATCCCATCTTTTTTATGTCCATTTCTCCCTACCATCTTGCGAAGTCATAAAAGTTATTATCTGCCCTTCCATCTTTCCATTCTCTAAATTTCAATGCTGTAGACAGTGTTCATTGTGCTGGTGAATAGTGATGCTACTGCTGGGTACACCGACGACACAAAATCCTCCAACAATGTCATAAGCCATTTTAACAAATATGAACCAAGGACGACTGCAACAGAGGGCCAGTAATTTTCATCGCGGAATTATATGTTTTTTTTTTCTTTAGAATTCATCCGTACTGCAATATCATCCAGCTCTTCTGTCGTAGTATCAAGACTCTCAAAGAGCTTAGAAATGAAGATGAAAGATCTAGAGCATTCCAACTTTGGATAAATTTGTGCTCTTGACCATAAATACAAACCATAAAATTAGCAGAAATAAACCACGAAGAAACACACAACAAACATTTACACTAAGTTCAAGCAACCCATATTGCTTAAAGAAATAAACTGCCAATATAAAAATGTTTCAGGAAGTCAAATGACTGTGTAAGCGATGTAGGTGGGACTGTTCACATGGCCTCGCCCTTCCCAGTCACAGCTGGAAGCTCGGGACGGCGAGGCTGTAGACTGCTGCAGTTTGACGAGTGCTAGCATCACTTTCTGCCACCATCGTTGGTCTAAATCACTAACATACTGTTTTATATCTAACAACGAGGCTTCCGGAGGTCCCATCAATGCTGCACAGAGAAGGTCAGGTTGTCCTGACATTTTTTTTTGGGGGGGGGGGAGAATTCTTTTTTTTATGAAGCCCAAAACACTTACGAGTCACCCAGAACCTAAATACCAGAGTGTGGCCTTGACGCAGACACTGGCCTTGGCTTGATAATGATACAGGACCGAGGGCAGCGTCGTCTAGTGTGTCCGTCACATTCCGAGTTAAATGCAAGTTGTAGTCAGTATAATTCTGAAGAAGCATGTGGCTGGTGAAAGTGTTGACAGCAGCCTAGTTACTGTTACAGCCTGTGTGTGTCAAAATTTTTGAATAAAACAATGGAGATTATTTGTCTATCCTCCCATCAAGACAGTTTCAACACTAATACAAAAAAACTTCAGGGGTTCACTAAACACAGAATTTGTGTTATCGCAAATATATATTGATAGAAAGTAATTATGATTATTAGTCGCTACAGCTGTTTACTGTGAATGATTGATTTATATAACCGAAGAAACACCAGGATATGTTATTTACAAACTCTGGCATATCCGTTGTCTATTTCCAGGGATGCAACCCTCAATATTAAAGAGGTAGAAAAACAAAACTGCTCTTAGATATTATGTCCAACAAGGTCATGATCTGTGACGCCAGTGACCAAACCTCTTACATACCACAAGTACTTCTCAGGGCCATCACTCCAATTATGTGAACACGAAGCGTTTATCATCTTTCGTTCACGTTTCGTGAGTATGCTAGCTTTATTCCTAGCGAAGGTTACTGCTATAACTTGAGTTGTTTATACTCTGGTAAGAACAGAGGCGTACCACATTAATCTTTCTGCAACCTTAACATATTTCACTATCTATAGGTTAGGGTATTAAATAAGTTTCCCCACTAGTGGATTTTTGGTTGCTGTTACAGACATCTATATAATATTCACAGCGCGCTCAACACACATGGGTCACAAAGCGCTAAAAAGAGAAAAAAAAAATACAGTGGTGGAAGGCAGACATGAGGCTAGAGGATGCAGCAGGCAGTAGACACAGCAATGGTGGATATCAGGTGACGGCCAACTCTAAGAGGCTCTAGCCAAGTTCCTGTAGTACTGTTTATGACCAGATTTTACTGCGGTAATTTTCTAAGGAGTTCAGAGCGTCAACATTTCCTACATCCAGAAATGTTTTATTACAAGCTAGGTCAGGTAAGGCTGGGTGACAGACTATAAAACTTGCGCTTATATTACACAATTATCACGGGGAAAATACAGCCACACTTGTGGCAAGACGGTACTCTGCCTACGAGAGAAATCACGGAACGGGGGAAAGGGGTGGGAATTTGAACCCATGGCAAGCGAGTCCTAAATCTCAGGCTCCCACCCGTAAAAAAAATGCTTTACAACCATAATGGTTATAATCATATAATCATACATAATACCTTTTTGTTAAAGGGTCGACCGGTAAGCCTGCGTTAGGCCCAACCTAAGTCAGCTGAAGGTCTCTAATTTGTTTGCAATCGTGTTTCGACGATTTCGCGAGTCCTGATACCAGGGAGAATTTACATTGTACTGAGTAACACCCGGGTTGCTAGGATCACTTTGGTTTCACTCGCCCTTCACCCCCTCCGCTACCACTCTAAATGTAGACAGCCTGTACTGTCAGAACACACAGCCTAGCCATCTGTTCTGACTAGTTCATATTTCGCGGCATTTAGGTGCTGCCCTCTGTAGGCTCACTCAGGTCAGTGGGAGGCTGAGCCCATTCGCTCTCACTCCTAGGCCGACCGACTTGATAAGCACAAGTGCTCCCCCTCCACGGACTGGCTTGCGGTCACTCCCTTACACTGCCCGTTGTGTACTCACTCCTATCCAATTAAAGCCCAACTAGTCCACGGCCGTATCATTGCTACCTACGCTACCTCCATCGGCACTAAACCGCTGTTCAGCAGCAAGAACAGTAATAACAGTGGTGGCAGCGGTGGGATCTTGTCACAGGAATCTAATGGTAAGCAACAGCCTATTGCCTATGCTAGCCGTGTCCTTACTAAAGTGGAAGTCAATTATTCAGTGACAGAGCTAGAAGCTTTAGCCATTGTATGGGCCTTGAGTCATTTTTGGGATATCATCTATCATCCTATCAAGATTTACACAGATCATCTACCTTTATTGGCCCTTTTTGCTAATAAGAACCTTTCGGGAAAGCATGCTCGGTGGTCGCTCACGTTCAATGACTACAACCCTGAAATTTGCTATGTCCCAGGTAAGCAAAATGTTGTAGCTGATGCCCTGTCGAGGCATATAGCATTCGTGAGTGTCGGCAACTCATTCTCTGTTAAGGATCTTGAGAGAGCCCAACGACAGGACCCTGTGTGGTCTCCAGTCCTTCGTTTCCTGACCAAGGAGGACGTTGACTTACAGGTCAAGTCTCCCATTCCACTGAAGGATTTGGTGGTCAACCAAGGAGTACTGTGCCGTGTTGCACAGCTGGTGGACCCCGGCAGGACCATATACCAACTGGTGATACAGGAGTCCATGATACCAGCTACTCTTAGGTTGATCCACGATGTCCCAGGTGTAGCGCACCCCGGGAAGGACCACAGTATCAAACAGGCACGAATGAAATATTTCTGGCCTAGGATGGCAGCGGACATTGTCAAGCATGTACACCAGTGTGTTGTTTGCCTACAGCACAAGGGTACCATTACAGGTCCTAACCCCATTCTAAAGTATCCCATTACAAAGGAGCCCTGGGAGAGAACTGTCGACCTGTTGACGAACTTCTCGACCTCGGAGAAGGGAAATAAGCACCTGCTTGTAATGGTAGATAACTTGACGCGGTACAGTGAGTTAGTACCCATTCCTGATAAAACCGCCGAAACGGTCGCTAGTGCTTTCCGTGAGCATGTTGTCCTCCGTCATACCTGCCCAAGTGTCCTGTCAGAAAATGGGTCTGAGTTCATAAATGCCATAATGCAGGATCTTTGCTCCAGATTTAACATTCACCAAGCGCCAGTAGCTCCACGCCACCCTGCGAGTAATGGTCTTGCTGAACATACAAATCGCAAAGTCCTGGAGGTGCTTAGGGTAAACGTTAACCCAAGTTGTACTACATGGGATGAGGCTATCCCAGATGTTCAGTGTACATTAAATTCCTCCCTCAACAGCTCGATCGGTGAGACACCTCATTTTGCTTTGTATGGCTATGACAAGCGCTTACCATACGAAATTCTGTTTGCTCCACCTCGACCTACTTATGATACTGATAACCCCAGTGTAGTAAAGATGCAGACAACGCAGCTTGTCTTCCAGCGGGTACGAGAGAACCTTATGAAAGCTACTGATAGGTTCACGTCTGTGCGCAATGCCCTTGCCAAGGAAAGCAAAGTGGAACCAGGTTGCAAAGTTATGTTGCTCAACCCAGCGCAGACCCCAGGTATGCACAAACTTGTCCCGAAATTCGTGGGTCCTTACCGTGTCCTCCGACAGCTCCGTGGCAATAACTTCGAGGTGAGGGAGATTGCTACTGGAACTATCAAGGAAGCCCACCTTGATCACATGAAGTATGTGGACCATGTGCAGGCCGAAGCAGAGCTGGAGTCATGTGCGTTGCAACGCCACAATCAGACCAATGCTAGGGACAACCCGTCTACCCCTTCTCCCAGTAAGGCTCCATACTTATGGCCTGCGACCCAGGACAACAGTACATTTCTGTGACATTGACGTACCTACTGACTTGTCTGACTCCTACGCTAGTTATGCTAATTGTTTGCTTGCAGAAATGGGTATAAATGTGCACACATTGTATAGCTAGTTGATAATGGAGTCAGGGTGGACAACATCATGTAATTATGTAAATACTTTTAGAAGGGTACCCAGAGTATAATGAATTCCATGGATATAGTATTATTGTAGGTATGTGCACCCAGTATTTTTATATAAAAAAAAAAGCCTGTATTACGGTCAGGGCAGTGCTGCCCTCTGAGTCACATGTCACACCTTAGGAAATGCTACTGTCAGTCATTGTTTGCAGATGTGAGGGTGCAACAACGTTCGTAGACGAGTGGTCAACTGACGTTCAGCCCTGCGGACAACCTGTATATAGAAGATTTTAGTTCCAGTGCTGACGTCTCCGGACTCTCTCCTCAATGAAACAGCATGGGCAAACCAGTTTTCTCTTCCCCTGGATGGGAGTTTTTTTTTGCCTGTTACATTTTTATGTCCAATTCTGATTTACAAGTGAGTGAAAGCCAGTCCCTCTCTGGGGTAGCTAGTGTAAGTAATTCCTTTATACCTACGGGCCCACCGTATGACGCGAAGTGCGTGGCCGAGCAAATGTAGACAGCCTGTACTGTCAGAACAAACAGCCTAGCTGTCTGTTCTGACTAGTTTATATTTCACGGCATTTAGGTGCTGCCCTCTGTAGGCTCACCCAGGTCAGTGGGAGGCTGAGCCCATTCGCTCTCACTCCTAGGCCGACCGACTTGATAGACACAAGTGCTCCCCCTCCACGGATTGGCTTGCGGTCACTCCCTCACACTGCCCGTTGTGTACTCACTCCTATCCAATTAAAGCCCAACTAGTCCACGGCCGTATCATTGCTACCTACGCTACCCCCATCGGCACTAAACCGCTGTTCAGCAGCAAGAACAGTAATAACATAAACCCACTCACTCATCGCTACCACTCTAAACCCACTCACTCATCGCTACCACTCTAAACCCACTCACTCATCGCTACCACTCTAAACCCACTCACTCATTGCTACCACTCTAAACCCACTCACTCATCGCTACCACTAAACCCACTCACTCATCGCTACCACTTAACCCACCACTCATCGCTACACTCTAAACCCACTCACTCATCGCTACCACTCTAAACCCACTCACTCATCGCTACCACTCTAAACCCACTCACTCATCGCTACCACTAAACCCACTCACTCATCGCTACCACTCTAAACCCACTCACTCATCGCTACCACTAAACCCACTCACTCATCTCTACCACTCTAAACCCACTCACTCATCGCTACCACTCTAAACCCACTCACTCATCACACTCGTAATGCTGCTTGAAGTATACGTCAATGACGCAGCTTGACACCTTCAATCAACTAGTCTCCTACACTAGAGATGCCACCACGCCCCGTGGTGGCTAAAGCTCTCGTCACACGGCGAGGGGTCCGGGTTCGATTTCCGGGGAGGATGGCAACATTTGAGTGTTTCCTTACACCGGTTGTCTGTGTTCCCCATCAGTAAAATGGGTACCTGGGTGTTAGTCGACTGGTGTGGGTTGCATCCTGGGACAAAAGCGACCTAATTTGCCCGAAATACTCTTCATAACAAGCGGCTTTCTATATAGTAGTATGTTATTGATGTCAGCTAGGACTGTATACCTTGTACATATACTTGTAGAAATAAAGATATTAATGTATCTGAAGGTGTGTACTAACACACTTCACTGTCGAAAGTAGTTTTTAGGAGAGTCGTCAAATTTTTCTTACCTGTATTTTTTTTTTTTAAACTTTAATATTCCCCTTATTTTAGCGATTCCCAGCGTTCCCCCGACACAAGAGTCAGTGATGCTATTACCATTTTACAAACATGCAAGATGCCCACCAGGAACGGAGGAACACTGCAGCAGGCCTACTAGCTCATATTAGGCCAGTAGGCCTGTTCTTGTAGTCAAGGTACACCCGTTCATGTACTTGTCTAACCTATTTTTAAAAAGTTACCCCAAATGGGTTAGACCAGTACATGGGGGGGGGAAGTTTGGTCATAACTTCGCTTCTAGTATGAAGTTTTAGAAGGTACAAAACGTGTTTGTTTTCTCAACCAGGAAATTACAACGTTACCAGGAAAATAAGCAATGATCAAAACTGAACCAATTACTGGAGTGTTCTCTATTTAAAATTTGCTGGATCTTTGATTTTTTTTTTCAGGATAAACATAAGCGGGTTATAAATTTGAGAGTTTAAAAGCTGTGGTGTATGCTATAATGGGTTTTATATATATATATATATATATATATATATATATATATATATATATATATATATATATATATATAATATATATATATATAATATATATATATATCATACATACATATAATATACATACATACATATAATATATATACATACATATAATATATACACATACATATAATATATACACATACATATATATATACACATACATATAATATAATACATATATATATATATATACACATATATATAATATATATACATATATATATATAATATATACATATATATAATATATATACATATATATATATATAATAATACATATATATATAATATATATACATATATATACATATATATACATATATATAATATATATACATATATATAATATATATACATATATATAATATATATACATATATATAATATATATACAAGTACAGCCCTATAGATCCGTTGAGTTAACAAATTTTTTTAACACATCAACCGTTTCCCACCGAGGAAAGATGACCCGAAAAAAAAGAACACTTATTATCACTCGCTTCATCACTCTTGCCAGAGGCTTGGCGATCCTACAGTTCAACAACCTCTACATATCTCCACCTCTCCAGAGCGCAGGCACTGTACTCTTCACCTCCAGGACTCGAGTCCGGCTGACCAGTTTCCCTGAATCCCTAACATGACGATAAGTCAGGTGATGGATCACCATCTGGCAAAAACCAGTGTCAGGAGTTCGTTCCTGGCGATTATGTATTACAATCATGAAGTCAGGTGGTCTCGGAAATTACTTTCTTAATCAGATGATCGACCAGGCGATTTCTTTCCTACTGATGACGTGTGTTACCAAGGGCCTGGATGAACATGCCGAGCCACCAGACCCAGGACAACGTGCACATCAAGACGCAAGTTGACGCAAAAGAAAGCAAAATTGTTGCTTTACCTTGTCACTTCTGCTGCTTTTTTGCCCACCGTGTAGGTAAAAAGTTTCAACTAAGATGCCTAACTGTTGCATCCCTTACTCATCAACTTATAGATATTTTCTACTATTTTCAACATGCCTATCGACTATACGTAGGTCATTAAGACTACACATAACATTTACACCAAGACAAGAATACTTTAAACCCCAAAATAGGGATTAAGCTCAATGTATATACGCCGAGAGGAATACATCTCTTATGCAAAAATCGAGAACAAGCAATACAGGATGAAAAACCAAGGGAGAGGTTGAATGATAGCTCTTGGCCTTTCGTGTTGATTGCTTAGAACTATCTTTTAAAACTCCCCGTGGTTGTTTTTTGCGACGTGTGTATATATTTTTATATCCGTGTACCAAGAAAGAACCACTTTTTTCACTTTTAGTGTAACAAACAAAATTTTTCCCCACTTACTACAGCATGACATATTCCCTGATGAAAATGTTAAATTTTGGGGTAATTAAGTTTATTCAGGAAAAAAAAATAATTACAAAATTTTACCAAAACATCAAGTGTAAGAACCTAGGAAAAAACCAAAAAAATCAGTCGGGCATAAAAACGTGAGCACCAGGGGATAAACCTACCTCTCCAGGGGCAACGATCCAACGTCTGCAGTTGCTTCCCCAAAAGGGTTTTTTAAAAAATTTTTAAAATCTTAAAATGTTCGGGACCGGGGTAAAAATTTTCAACACTGGCTGGTACTAGACACTCCCCCAGCGCGGGCCCAACATATGAACTCGCCACTAAGGTTTTTTCCCAGGGTTCAATTTGCAACTATTATGACACTCAAACTGACCCCAAGGGTTTGTTTGGGCAAAGGATTTAAAAAACCCATCATTAATGGGGCATTAACGTACTTAACATTTTTACCACCAGACAGAAAATGTATTTTTTCCAAAAAGGGAAAAATCCTCGGTGTATATAAACCCGTGGTGGGGGGTTAATGGGGTTTAAGCCTGTCGCTACAACCCAAGGTTTTGGAAAAAAACAACTTGTTTTCCATGTCAAGAATTTTTTTCCTAAAAAAACTTTACAAAATACTCTAACGTAAAACACTGATAAAAAAAAAATTTTCTCATGTTTTTCGGTTTTTTTATCGGTTTTCAGACTATCAAATAACGAAATTTTGGTTACAGTTACGAAAATTAGTTTTAATTTGCATAGTTATAGTTTTGCGGGGCAAGGAAATAAAGTACACAGACGGCCTACGTCTGGCGGTGGGGCATGTGATCCCCCCGATTTTTGGGATTCCCAACTGGGGAAAAAAAGGGGATTTCCTCTTGAGGGAAATATTATAGTTTATCAGAAAATGGAGAGATAACGACAAAAAAGTCCATGTAGGCCCTGAACTTAAGAAAATGTGGGAAAAATGTGTAATAAAAATAAAAATCTTTTTTTTATAAGGATGATCAAATTTTAAAACTTAGTGAACAAAGAATAATAATAAAAAGCCCTTTGTTATGTAACGGACCTGACCCTGTGCAGGTCCGTCTCTAATACAACCACCAACATTTCATCACCTACTGTGTTTGACTTGATAAGGCAAATCTGTGGGCGAAAACGTTGTCAATAAAAGGAAAACACTTGTTTATTTTTCCATCGTGCTGAATTTCCGTAATACCCCACAAGGAAAAAATTTAGAGGGAGGATCAAGAACCGCGCTCCAAAATACATGGAACCCATGTCCCTCTCTTCATAAAAACCCAGTCCCTTTCCATAATAAAACCCCTTCCCTCTCTCCATAATGACCCATGTCCCTCTCTGAATAAAAACCCCATGTCCCTCTCCCCAAAATAACCCATGTCCCTCTCTCCATACGACCCCTTTTATGTTCCTATTCCATAATGACCCATGTCCCTATCTCTTTTAATTACCCATTGACCCTCTCTCCATGATGACCCATGTCTCTCTGAATAATAACCCATGTCCCTATTACAACCCAGGAGTCCAAATGGCCTGTTATCTGGGGAAAAGGGGTAGCAAAATAAACACAGCAGAAAATTTTTGACTTATAATTCCTTCACCAATTTAGAACAGTAATATGTACACTATATACACTATAGTCCCTGTCCCAACACGGGATTCACTTACCCAACAAGGCCTAAATGCACTAAAAGCCCAAAAAGAAATGCAAAATTTAAAACCCCCAAAATGCAAAGTTCCACAGTGAAACCCAAAATCGTAATAGGACAAAAAGGCGCAAAGGAAAAACAGGAAAAGTCCCGGGTTTTGATATCAAATTTCTCCTAAAGGAACCGAGGTAGTCGTAAAGAGTAATTTCCGAGATAGTAAAAACCCTCGTCCCCCCAAAAGGCGCTACTTTGTATCATGCATCTGCTAGGAAAAATGACAGGATGGATAATGAGAACCTTCAAAACTAGGAGGCCAAGCCCCATGTTGACACTCTTCAGGTCAATTGTTCAATCTAGGTGGATATTGCTGCACTCAACAGCACCTTTCAAGGCAGGTGAAATTGCCGACCTAGAAAATGTACAGGAACTTTACGGCGCGGCTTTAACGGAGATAAAAACACCTCAAATACTGGGAGCGCTTGAGTTTTCTAAACCTGTATTCCCTGGAAACGCAGGAGGGAGAGTTACATGATTAGACACCTGGAAAAATCCTAGAGGGACTCTTAGTACCAAACTTGCACACGAAAATCATCACTACGAAAAGCTCAAAAGACTTGGCAGACGATGACACCATCCCCAATGAAAAGCAGGGGTGTCACTATGACTCGTTAAAGATGACCATTACTATAAGTGTCAGGGTGCCCGAGACTGTTCAACTGCCTCCCAGCCTCACACATATGGGGGATACAACAGACCCATGGCAGTCTTCAGCTGGAACTGGACCAAGCACATAAAGACAGTTCCTGATCAGCGGGCTGTGGCTCGTACGTTGGTTTGCGTTCAGCCAGCAGGCAACAGCCTGGTTGATCAGGCGCTGATCCCACAGGAGGCTGGGTCACAGACCGTGGCCCCCGCGGGGGCGTTTTGACCCCGAAAATCTCTCAGCTCAGGTAAAACTCCAGGTATATACACTGATCCCAACGGCCAGCGGCCCAGCGGCAGCCAGCGACTTCCAAGCTCCGTACTTTTCTCCAACTATAGAGCGACCAATGCTCCTATGATGACCTAGGTTACAAGCAAACTGCACTACCAACGTAGCACCAAGAATGACCAAAGATTACCAACAGTGAACCTACAAATCGAAAATAATAGAGATCAAAGGAAGACTGCCCCAAAAACCGAAAAGCAACACCCGCTGCCCAGCCGAACACGTACCCTAAGCTTTGTATAACTACAACTTCTTTCCCTCAAGGAAGGTTCTTGATTGTTGAGTGAGGGGGCTCTTGATTTAGGGAATTGGATCTGTGCTCCTGTTTCCACGAATTAAGCCTGATGCCTTCCACTTCCCCCCCCTCCCCAGGCGCTGTATAATCCTCCGGGTTTTTAGCGCTTCCCCTTGATTATTAATAATAATAATACAACTTCTTCTTAACTACAACAATTCCTGTGTAGTATTATGAGGCGCAATCTAAGAGAAACAGCACAAGGGCCAGCAAGAAAACACCGAAAAATTCAAACTATTCAACAAGTATAGCCAGGAGGACCGCCGGCCAGCAAACCTCCCACTCACACCATCAAGGCGACACCACAACAAGTAACAACAAAATGGCTGCCGCCAGCCCATCCTCAATCTCTCTTCCCGGATTCAATACAAGTGTCTCTCAGGTATGACCACGATCCAGATACCCTAAAAACATGCATCTCAACTTATTTATTGAAAATATGGAATTTCGAGAGACGCTAACAAAACAAGACACCAGGATGTCACAACTCGAAAACAAAATCTCAGTCTTGAAACAAAAAGTTATCAACTCAGGATTGACTTAACTGGTGGACAACAAGACCATCCAAGCAGTCTAGATAGCCATACCCAACAAATAATATCTCTTATACAAAAGGTTGAAAGAAAGCAGTAAAAGAATGGGAAGAACAAATAGATAACCAGTTCAGTGACTTCTTGCTTCCAAGAAGATAAAACTGAGCAAGATAAACTATCTGACGCCCAGTAATAGTAACAGTCACTTTTTCCCAGTGGATATGAACCAACAAACAATACAGTAAAGATAATTACTTCTGCAGATCATAATGGACCAAACAAGTGTTATTTGTACCAGAGTCAGAATAAAAGAAGCCAGGTTACTAGGATACCATGGTTTAGAAAAAGTGTTATGATTAGATTCCACTCACATGACAGAAAAAAAGACTTTAATTTATTGCATCTATTAAAGTTAAAGAAAGAGGTATACATAAACGAGTGTCTTACAAAAAACGTCAGACCTCCTGTATAGAGTCCAGAAATTTAAGCGGGAGAATAATGACACAATCACCAATGCTTCACACGAGATGGGAAAATTCTTGTTAGGGAAAACAAAATGTAGGTTCAAACAGTACACAATACTAACGAGATGAAATCTATCACGATTTCTCAGGGATACTATCTTACAGAGAATAACTAAACAATGTCCAACCTAAAGCCTACGTAGTGTTAGTAGTAATGTTTTGCTCCATTGTTCAATTTCCATTTACAATCTCTTAGTAATTAAATAAATCAACTACTCATTTTGTGATTTTACTAGTAAAGGCATAAGTCCTTATGTAATTTTCTTATTTACTATTGTTTGCTTAAAACATTAGCTGAATTGATTCTTTCTCTGTCCTTTTAATACCTCTTATTTTTTTAAATTTCTATCAATTGATATTACTTACTACTAAAATTAATAATTCTCATTTTTACTATATTTTCAATTTACTTTAACATTTTTGACATATAATATTACATTACTTGTTAATACACTTTACCGTTTTAGACACATTTACTTTTTTGCGTAACTCTTTATTCACACTTGTACTGCCATATAACCTCTTGTTATAACTACAGTGGAAATCTTTGAATGAAATAATCATTACTTTTAACTTTTGTAATCATTATTACTTACTAAAATTTTATTAAACACCATATTTACTACCAGTCAATTTTACTTTTGTACATTAAACATTATTTTATACTTCCCCTAACATTTTGTTGCCAAATTTTTTAAGTTTTTTTATATTCAACTCCAACCTTTATATTTCCTTTGTACCTGTGTACCTGTTACCTGTCTACCATCTTAATATCATATTATAACCAAAACATTACCCTTGTTATTTTTTTCTATATTCTTTTGGTACTTTAATTGTGAATTATTTTTGTCCCAAATTTAAATCTAGTTATACTCCTGATCTGTCAACAACCTATACCAGACTCTAGTGCATTGCAAGTACCATTTTTAATTTTTTATTTTTATATTATAAGTTTATATTATAATTCCTACTCTAAGATTGTTTTCATATCTTAGTGACTATATTGTGTGTGCAATTGTGTATTTTTCAATTATATTATTGTTCAAGGCCCTTAACTATCTTTTGCTAACTAGTACCAACTACCTCATATATTTTTTTTTTCTAATTTTTTTTATTTTTTTGTATTAATTGCATATTTTTCTTTTTTAATTTTAAACTGTTATACTTTTTAATTCTTGTAAACAATTATATAAAAAACCTTAGTGCAATTACAATTGAGAGTCTTGTGCCTTTTTTATATTATTAGATTAAACTCAGTTGTACTATAGTCAATACCAAATTCATTATATTAGACGCAATTGCAATTACTAGTGAGAGACTGGTGCTATGTGTTAATTTTGTATTGTTATATTATTAGATAAATCTAGTTGTACTATGTTGCCTCATTCTAGCTCAAAACATAGACTCCACAAAAGTCATTAATTAGACCTTAGTGCCATTACTTGGTTACCACTTTATAGTTCACCACAACTTATATTAGTCCCTTTTTATATTATAATTTTATATTATACATTCTAACTTTAAAGAATTACCTTTAAGTACTACCTACTACATATTCCCAAGCTCTATTATTTGATCATCACTTTATTTGTTCACACACAAAAATTATTTTAGTCCCTTTTATATTGTCTCCTTTATTTTAGCTTTAAAAAACTACCTTAGCTCATTATTTTTTACATTTTGTTAATAATTCATGGTGCTATTATTTTTTTAGCTTAGAAATATTAACTTATTTTTACTTAATTCTAACTATATATCACGGAAGGGAGATGGTTAGGGGGGGGGGGGAAGATACAAGCATTGATCCTGATACCAACCTCTTATTTAATGACTTAAATGATTCAAACAGTTACCTGTAATTACTTACACAGCAGAAACAATCAAAGGCACTTCTCAGTGCCAGCAACAACATAACTATCTTTAACTACAATATCAATCTTTAAGCAAGCATTTATGATGACCTCCTAGCATACTTAATTCCTTGCATGGCCTATATGTTCATCATTACACTAAACTGAAACCTGCTAAACCTGATACTACAGATGTCTTATGCCATTCCTGGTTACACAGCCATACACAACTGTAAGGCCAGACCACCAAGGGGGGTTGGCACTGCTATATACTATCCAAACCAACTAGAATGTATCACTAATACTTGCACAAGGACGAACATGGGTAATATAAAATAGCTAAATTCAAATCCAAATACCCTTCAAAAACCTCTCACAGTGATAAACATCTACAGAGTTCCCATCAAACATTAAGCCCCATTTAGTTCCAAAACCTAGGAAGTATAATAACTGATGCAACGCATGAACAAAGATCACTTACTACTCTCAGGTGACTTTCATATAAATCTCCTGCAAGACAGGACCCACATGTTTACTGAATTCACAAACACAATGAGTAACTGCATGTTGCTACCAACAGTAACAAAACCTACAAGAGTTTTACAGAGGCTAGTGTTTCCCTACTTGACCACATCTGACCAACACCATAATCCCCTTTTAAATCAGGCAAATTACAGATAAAACCAACAGACACACTACCCTACTTTCCTCATAAACAACTCTTGGTAAATACCCCAAGACACTACTAAAGAGTCACCTTCAACTTCACAAATGAGGCAGCCATTAATAACTTCACAACAGTATAACAACATTGACTGGCACACTGAGCTAGAAACCTATACAGATATTGACGAATTTTTTAATAATTTTCAAAAAAGAACCCAATACCTTTATAACAAGCACTGCCCTAACAAAACTAAACAGATGACAGCTAAGAACTGAACAGTCCCTGCTAACACCCAGCATTCTCAATCCATAAATACAACACACCAATGATGAAAAAACAGACATATTGGGTCACTACAACCAAGAGACCAGAAAAAACGTTACTCGTCAATCCGACCAGCCCGGATAAGAAGGGCAAAAAAAAAATTGTATAGATGAGGAAACAATTAACAACTACGGGTGCTATAAAAAAGACCTGAAAACCCCTATCAAGAAATTCTGGAACAAAAAAGATATCACGATAAGCGAAATAAAATTTAGCAAAATCAGATGAACCCCACCTCCCAACAACAGAAAACAGCAAACGACTCAATTGATTTCTTCTCCACTAAGGTCAAAAACCTTAGCCAATAAAATCCCAAGCTCAGATACCCCCACCAAATGACTACCTCACTGGCAACTACTTCGAACACACTGTTGCCTAGCTCTGACTAACCCATACGAAGTCTCCATTAATATCAACGCACTGGAAAAACAAGGCAGGAGATTTAAATACCTTAACCACCTCTTTTATACAAAAAAAAGCGTTCACAAAGTAACTATCACCAATCATTGCAAGCAAACATCTCTTAAACAAATCATTTGAATCCTCCACCTTCCCTACAGTTCTCAAAAAGCAAGGGTCATCCCACCCCGATCCATAAAGGATGAGACCAAACAGATTGAATAACTAAGATAAACTATAGGATCAGGAAGAATAGGGCCAATAATCCAAATTTACCCTAATACACTATTTATTACTCCAATTTAAGCCGAACCCAAAATTACATAACAAACATTATAATACAACTACACAATTAACAAACAAGTAACAAAATTATAAAAAAAAACAAATTTTCCACCTAAAACACCACACCCACAAATAACAACCTTACAAAACACCACATAACCGAACCACCACCAAGCAAAACCACACCACTCCAAAACCCAACCCCCCCCACCCCCGACGCCCCCCCCACCCCAAAACCCCACTCCGGGGGGGGCGGGGACGCCCTTACCACGGAGGGGACAGCGTTAGCATGGACGGAGGACACCCGTCGGGGTCCCGGGGGACGAGAGGGGGGTGGAGGGGGGGGGCGGGGGGGGGGGGGGGGGGGGGGGGGTCGGGGGGGGGGGGGGGGGCGGGGGGGGGGGGGGGCGGGGAGCGGGGGTGGGGGTCGGGTGGTGTTGGGTGGTGTTGTGTAGGTGGGGTGGGGGGGGGGTGTGGTTGGGGGGTGCTGTGTGGGTTGGGGGGTGGGGGTGTGTAGGGTGGGTTTGGGGGTGGTGTGTTGCGTGTTTTGGAGGGGGTACAGATGGTGTGCTGAGTGCGTGACGATGATGGGATCATGAGGGGGGGTCGTGATGTTGCTTGTTGAGTTGTAGTGGGTATGCTTGAGTTTGGTGAGATAGAATGATAGTAATCTGATGAGTAACTGGGGGGGGGGGATATTGTTGTGGGGGGAGAGTTGGGAGGGGGTGTGTGGGGCGGGAGACTAAAAATCTTACATAGAGCAAGCAGATTATCTCTGAGTAAAAGTTCATAAACATATATCTGACCTTGCTTATACTTTATTCTACAGGCTTCTCATAAGCAGTAGGGTCAACACTACCGTCTACAGGATGATCTCCCAAAACATTCTCAACCCCTGCCCATTTGGATTCAGGCCTAATAAAAAATACTAAGGATTGCTATTATACACATTGCTAGAACATATATACACTGCAATAGAGAAGAAAAGAAGTCCCACTCGGATCTTCATTGACTTACATAAAGCTTTTTGATACAGTTGACCATGACTTGCTCCACGTAAAATTGTCACACTATGGAATTAGAGGGCACTCCCTCAACTACTCAAGTCTTACCTCACAACAGAAGCCAATATGTGTACGCAAATTGGGCAAGCTCTTCGCACAACCAATTACAGTTGGTGTCCCACAGGGAAGTGTCCTTTGGCCCTCTATCTCTTCTCCTATACATAAATGACCTACGGGGGGTTTTTTAAAACCAAATGCTTCGCAATTACTCAAACCCACACATTTTGCAGATGACACTACATACGTCTTTCTCACCCGAGCCCTGTCACGGCTAGCCAATACTGTAAAACACCGAGTACAGTGGACCCCGGCATAACGATGCATCACATACGATTATTTCAGCAATACCGCTTACTTTAATTGCAAAATTTTCCTAACATACCGCTTAAAAACCGCTTACCGATTTTCATCCGAGACGCGTCGCAATGTGCGGCTGAGCCACTCTCACATTGTTCCTGCCGTGGCATTGTTTACAGCCAGCCTACCCCGTTCTGCCTACATACAATCGGAATATTTCGTATTTTTACAGTTTTTTCGGTGCTTTTTCTGGAAAATAAGTGACCATGGGCCCCAAGAAAGCTTCTAGTGCCAACCTAACAGCAATACCTGGAGAGAGAGATAAGGGTGAGAATTACAATAGAGATGAAGAAAAAGATCATTGATAAGTATGAAAGTGGAGTGCATGTCTCCGAGCTGGCCAGGTTGTATAATAAACCCCAATCAACCATCGCTACTATTGTGGTACAGCTGCTGCTGCTGCTGCACTGTCAGCTGCTGCTGCTGCTGCTGCACTGTCAGCTGCTGCTGCTGCTGTAGCACCGTTGTTGGTGTGGCTTATTGAGAATACCAAGAAACAATTAACCCCAGAGGATTTGCCACCCAGGATAACCCAAAAAGTCA
This sequence comes from Cherax quadricarinatus, assembly GCF_026875155.1. NCBI lineage: Eukaryota > Metazoa > Arthropoda > Malacostraca > Decapoda > Parastacidae > Cherax > Cherax quadricarinatus. The sequence goes on from NC_069422.1 coordinate 124,524, forward strand.
GTGTCATCGAAGACTGTCTAACTTATTTCCATTGGGGTCCTTAATCTTGTCTCCCAGGATGCAACCCACACAAGTCGACTAACACCAGGTGAACAGGGAAAAATGCCTGGAACTAGTGCTCATATTGGTGAATTTAAAGCCAGCAAAGGTTGGTTTGAGAGATTTAAGAATCGTAGTGGCATACACAGTGTGATAAGGCCTGTTCTGGAAGAAAATGCCAAACAGGACCTACAGTACTCAGGAGGAAAAGGCACTCCCAGGACACAGTGTCTCATCAGTCATTGCTGCATCTTCAATAAAGGTAAGTGTCATTTATTCATTTAGTAGACTAGTACATGCACAATATATACTGTGCATGTACTCTCTACTATTGTGCATGTATCCTTCTCTTTGTGTGTGGGAAAATGTATATTTCATGTGGTAAAAATTTTTTTTTCATACTTTTGGGTGTCTTGCACGGATTAATTTTATTTCCATTATTTCTTATGGGGAAAATTCATTCGCATAACGATTATTTCGCATAACAATTACCCCTCTTGCACGGATTAAAATCGTTAACCGGGGGTCCACTGTACAGAAAATATCTACCTGGATGAGGACTAACAAAACCTACTTCATTCAGTTTGGTAACAGAGCTACAGATGTACCTCTTAACATAACAATAAACGGATCACCTATCACAAAGCTAACAGAGGGAAAATTCCTAGGGATCCACCTCGATAATAGACTCAAATTTCATACACATATACAACAAACTTCTAAGAAAATTTCCAAGACTGTAGGCATACTATCGAAGATACGGTACTATGTTCCACAGTCAGCCCTCCTGGCCCTTTATCACTCTCTTATTTACCCCTATCTCACCTATGGAATTTGTGCATGAGGCTCAACAACAATTAACCATCTCAGACCATAATTACCCACAAAAGGCTGCAGTTGAATGATAACAAATTCTCACTACAGGCAACACACTCCACCAATATTCAAAACACTCAACCTACTCACCATACAAAACATCCATACTTATTATTGCACCTATTACATACATTAGAACACTTAACTCTGATATTAACCCTCCCTCAAACATCTCCTTGCCAACCTCAACAGAACACATGACCATAACACAAGGCACAATCACTCTTTGATGTTCCTCGTGTCCATCTCACGCTATGCAAAAACTCAATGCACATAAAAGGCCCTAAAATCTGGAATTCATTACCTGTAAATATAAAAGAAACACTACCTGTTTATAAATTCAAGTCTCTTCTCAAAGATCACTTACTCACTCAAAACCAAATAAATACTGAATAACTGAACCTTATAAATTGGTATATTCCTATATGTTACTCACAATTATATCACACAAATGTTAAACCTAGGACCCAATCTAATTTTTTTTTTTTTTTAAATACACTACCTAACAGAATCCCCATTCATGAATGTACGCAATGCAAGCAACCATATGACCTGTCTTTGAAACTCATTTGTGCTTTATATTATCTGTTTACAATAATTTTTTTATCACTGATTTCATCTTTCTTGTTAATCTTAATTTAAATTTTAAGCCCCCCGTAATGCTATGCATATAAGTGGCTTGGCTGCTGCTTTCCCTGTATTTTTTGTCCTCTGTATGTATGCTTAAATTACTAAATAAATAAATAAATAAATAAAAGAGAAAATGTAATTCTTCTGACACTACCTACACAGCTGCTTTGTAAACAAATTTTACATTTACACAATTTTTATTTGAGTGATGTATCATGTTTACATGATGAAATGGTTTCTATAAAATTTTTTGGGGAAAATATCATAGAGGATTAATGAAAATGCCTATATTGTTTTTAAAATAAGCACTCATGTGCCCAAGGTGATTTCATTCGTAGTTTTGGCGCATGAGAAGAGAGATTAGCGATTTTAATGTGCACCTGCACACCAACAGTGTTAAGAAATTTGGGGACAGGACATTTAAGTATAATTATCAGAGTACTTATAAAATATCAGTAATTTTAAAAACCCTTGAAATTTGGAAATTTTCTACATAATAGATGGGTCAGGGAAAATGTAAAAAAACCCGGGTGGGGGGCGCCGTATTTGAAAACTGTTTGCTGTAAACAAATTTTTGGTCATAATTGATACCCATTTTGCGAACGCCGAAGGCAAACACCGAAAAGGGGGGCCTTACTGTAATACTACTCAATAATAAAATATTATTTTTATAACGATAGATTTTTCAGTTCCCTAAATTAATAATAATAAAATTATAATTAATAATTAATAATTAATAAAAAATAATTAAAGGTATAGGTTGGTAGACAGCAACCCCCCGGGGGTGTACTCCCGTCCTCCAGTGATGTGAAAAAAAAACCCTGAAACTGTTTTGCAGTGGTAGGTTTTGCTGGTTTTTTTTTTCTGTCTCATAAACACGCTAGATAACGGGGTATTTTTGCTACTCCTATTTACACTTTGGTCACACTTCACAGACACGCACATGCTTATATATACATACATCTGGTTTTCTCCTTTTTTTCTAAAAGCTCTTGTTTTCTTTTTTTCTTCTATTGTCCGGGGGAAGTGGAAAAGAATCTTTCCCCCGAGCCATGCGTGTCATGAGGCACAAAAATGCCGGGAGAATGGGTAGTAACCCCTTCTCCTGTAGACTTTTACTAAAAAAGGAAGAAGAAAAACTTTATAAAACTGGGATGTTTAAAAATTGCGTGGAGAGTGCGGATAAAAGAAACAGATATTGCTGAGTTATGAATGAAAAGAAGTTGGAGTCCTGGCCCTAACGAAAAAAGCTGAAGGGGGTAGGAGGTTTCAGGGGGGGGAAAAAAAATGGGATTAAATCTGGAGTATCTGAGAGAGTTGAGCAAAGGAAGGGGGGAGCAGAATGTTTAAAAAATCATTGTGGAAGGGGAAGAGAAATAGAATGTGTAAATTCAAGAATTATGTGGGTTAAAGTAAAGGTTATGCGAGAATGGGTATAAAAACGTGTATGCACCCGGAAAGAAGGGAAAGCAGAGGGGAGAGAGAGATTTTGGGGGATGTTATGGAAATTATAGGAGCCTTTTAACCAAGTGGGAGTAATTGTGGTAGGGGGCCGAAAGCTAAAGTAGGAGAAACTTTTAGGAGGGGTGTGGTAGGTAAGTTTGGGGGGCCAGGTGTAAAGATAAAGGGGGCCCTTGATTGAACTTTGTATAAAAGGGGTTTTTTTATAGGTAATACATATTTTTAAAAAAAAGAGGATAAATAAGTTACAAGATATGATGTAGGGCGAAATGACGTAGTTATTGGTTATGTATTGGTAATAAAAAAGTTGAGTAGACTTTAGATTACATGTTTAAGGGGCCCCCAGTTACAGATCACTTCTAGTTGTAGCTACAGAAGTAAAAGGTAGATGGGGTCAAGGAGAAAAAGAAGCACAGGGGGGAGAGAGGGGAAGGTTTTTTAAACTAAAAGAGGAGGCAGTTAGGGAAAAAAAATTTAAAAAGCTATTTAGGATAGGGGGCTAATGGAGCATACAATGGGCGAAGAGGTATGGGTAGGTTTAAAAAATTGTGTTTGAGTGTTCAGCGAAGTTTGTGGTTACAGGAAAGTGGGGGCAGGGGGGAAGAGGGCGTTTTGGGGGAAGATGATTAAAGAAGTAGTAAGGGAGAAAAAAATTAGCATATGAAAAATTTTTACAAAGTAGAATGTGCAAGGGGAAAGAGTATATGGAGAAAAAGAAGAGGTTAAAAGAGTGGGAAGCAATGTAAAAAAAAGAGCAAATGAGAGAGTGGGTGGATGTTACACAAAATTTTGTTGAAAATAAGAAAAAGTTTTGGAGTAATTAACAAGTTAAAACCTGAGAACAAATGGATTTGTCAGTTAAAAATAGGAGAGAGAGTTATTAAATGGAGAGTTTTGAGGGATTTGGGGAAAATGGAGGGTATGTTTAGGAATTGTTTAAAAATTGATGAAGATAGGGAAAACGTATTTCGTGTATAGGGCAAGGGGAATAACATCTTTAGGAGAGAGGAAGAGCCATTGTAGTGGGGGGAAGTTTTGTGAGGCATAGTAAAAAGAAAGGGGGTAAAGCGCCGGGATTTATGGGAAAAGATAGAAAGTTAAAAGCGGGGGGGTATAGTTTTGGATGGTTGGTGCAATTTTTTAATAAAAGTATGGAAGAGGGTAAGGACCAGGATTGGGAGAGAGCAGCATATTCCTTTGTAAAAGGCAAAGGGGATAAAAAGAGTCAAAAATTAAGGGGGATAATCTGTTGATATCCTGGTAAAGTGTAGGTAGAGTTATTAAATGAAAGAATTAAGATAAGACGGAGAATAGGGATAGCAGATGTACAAGGAGAGCTTTTAGGAAAGGTAGGGGGTGTGTGGACCATGTGTTTTACAGTGAAACATATAAGTGAACAGTATTTAGATAAGGCTAAAGAGTCTTTGTGGCATTTATGGATTTGGAAAAGGCGTAATGAACAGGGTGGATAGGGGGCAATGTGGCAGATGTTTTTTTTGCAAAGTGTAGGTGTAGGAGGTAGGTTTTTTACTGAAGCATGAAGAGTTTTACGAGGATAGGAGGCTCAGTTTAAAGTATGTAGGAAAGAGGGTAATTTTTTCCCAATAAAGTAGGGCCTTAGACAAGGATGTGTGATGTCACCGTGGTTGTTTATATTTTATAGATGGGGTTGTAAGAGAAGTAAATGCGAGGGTCTTGGCAAGAGGCGTGAGTAAAAGGATAAAGAATCACACACAAAGTGGGAGATGTCACAGCTGCTCTTTGCTGATGACACTGTGCCTCTTGGGAGATTCTGAAGAGAAGTTGCAGGATTGGTGGATGAATTAGTAAGGGTGTGCAAAAGAAGAAAATTAAAGGTGAATACAGGAAAGAGTAAGGGTTTATGAGGATAACATAAAGATAAGGTGATGAAAGATTGGATTATCAGATTGAGGGAGAGAGTATGGAGGAGGTGAACGTATCGATATTTGGGAGTGGACGTGTCAGCGGATGGGTCCTATGAAAGATGAGTGGAATCAAAGAATTGATGAGGGACAAAGAGTGAGTGGGGCACTTAGGAGTCTGTGGAGACAAAGAACTTTGTCCCTTGGAGGCAAAGAGGGGGAATGTACCTGGAGTTTACCCTGGAGAGAGTTTCGGGGTCAACAGCCCCCGCAGCCCGGACTGTGACCAGCCTCCTGGTGCTCAGCGCCTGACACCAGGCTGTTGCTGCTGGCTGACTCAAACCAAGTACAGCCCGAGCCCGGCTTCAGGAACTGACTTTAGGTGCTTGTCCAGTGCCAGCTTGAAGACTGCCAGGGTCCTGTTGGTAATCCCCTTATGTGTGCTGGGAGCAGTTGGAAACATCTTCCAGCCCCTGACACTTATTGTATGGTCTCTTAACGTGCTAGTGACACCCCTCTTTTCATTGGGGGGATGGTGCATCGTCTGCCAAGTCTTTTGCTTTCGTAGTAGTGATTTTCGTGTGCAAGTTCGGTACTAGTCCCTCTAGATATTTCCAGGTGTATATATTCATGTATCCTCCCTCCTGCGTTCCAGGGAATACAGGTTTAAGAAACCTCAAGCGCTCCCAGTAATTGAGTGTTTTTATCTCCGTTATGCGCGACATGAAAGTTCTCTGTACATTTTCTAGTCGTGCAATTTCACCTGCTGTAGAGTGCAGCAAGATCAGCCTAGATAGAACAAGTGGACCCTGAAGAGTGTCATCATGGCTTGCCTCCCTAGTTTGAAGGTTCTCATTATCCATCCTGTCATTTTTCTAGCAGATGCTATTGATACAATGTTATGGTCCCTGAAGTGAGATCCTCCGACCTAATCCTCCCAGGTCTTTTGACGTTGGTGTTTCGCTCTATTTTGTGGCCAGAATTTGTTTTGTAACCAGATGAAGATTTAATTTCCTCATGTTTACCATATCTGAGTAATTGAAATTTCTCATCGTTTGAACTTCCATATTGTTTCTGCAGCCCCACTGAAAAGATTTGGTTGATGTCCGCCTGGAGCCTTGCAGTGTCTGCAATGGAAACACGTCATGCAGATTCGGTTGTCTCTGCCAAAGGAAGACACGGTGCTGGGCTGACATCCTGTCTATGTCGGATATGATGATGAGGAACAAGATGGGAGCTAGTACTGTGCCTTGTGGAACCGAGCTTTTCACCGTATCTGCCTCGGACTTTACTCTGTTGACGACTACTCCTCTGTGTTTTCTGTTAGTGAGGAATTTATAGATCCCTCGACCGACTTTTCCTGTTATTCCTTTAGCGCGCATTTTGTGCGCTATTACCCATGGTCACACTTGTCGAAGGCTTTTTGCAAAGTCTGTATATATTACATCTGCATTCTTTTTGTCTTCTAGTGCATTTAAGACCTTTGTCGTAGTGATCCATAGTTGAGACAGACAGGAGCGACCTGTTTCTAACCCATGTTGCCCTGGTTGGTGTAACTGATGGGTTTCTAGATGGGTGGTGATCTTGCTTCTTAGACATTACAAAGATTTTATGATATGGGATGTTAGTGCTATTGGTCTGTATGGAGAGTAATAGTTTTTTACCAACGCTCTTATATGGTGTGAAGCGTGGGGGATGAATGTTGCAGCGAGGAGAAAGGCTGGAGGCATGGAGATGTCATGTCTAGGCAATTGTGGTGTCCTGAATATAATGCAGAGAATCGTAGTTTGGAAGTTAGGAGAAGGTGCGGGATTACCAAAACTGTTTTGTCCAGAGGCTGAGAAGGGTTGTTGAGGTGGACGGAACATGTAAGGAATGGAGCGAAAACAGAATGACTTCAATAGTGTATCAGTCTGTTTGGAAGGAAAGGCGGGGCAGGGTCGGCCTAGGAAAGGTTGGAGTAGGAGGTGGGTTAAAGGAGGTTTTGTGTGCGAGGGCCTTGGACTTCCAGCAGGCATGCGTGGCGTGTTTGATAGGAGTGAATGGGAGACAAATGGTTTTTAATACATGACATGCTGTGGAGTGTGAGCCAAGTAACCAATTTATGAAGGATTCAGGGAACCGGCAGGCCGGACTTGAGTCCTGGAGATGGGAAGTACAGTGCCTGCACTCTGAAGGAGGTATTAATGTTGCAGTTTAAAGACTGTAGTGTGTAAGCACCTTCTGGCAAGACAGTGATGGAGTGGAATGATGTGAAAGTTTTTCTTTTTCAGGCCACCCTGCCTGGGGTGGGGAATCGGCATGTGATAATATTAAAAAAATATTTATAATAAATAATGATTAGAGCTTCAGTTCCTAAATAAAAATAATAAATAATAATAATAATAATATAAAATAATAATAATAATAATAATAATAATAATAATAATATTAATATGCATAATACGTAAGTAATAATAATTCAGATTGCTTTTGCTAGTTTGCACAGATGGTAAGTAGTAAACATGTTTTACATTCCCTGGGCGGCAGTTCTCTCATACTTGTTGCATTTTTTTAGTCATTTGGGCCAAATTTCTTTTTTCTAACCATGGGTCCTAGTGATTACTGCAGTTACCTCAAAAATACTCACGTTTTTCTCCTTACAGTAAGGAACATGGAAGATACTTTAAGAATTGGGACAGAAATGGCCAACGCTTCTGGCTGCTGCCCTGCCCCCATACAGGCCTATTTATTTATTCTTAAGTGTATATCATTTTTCCTGTGCTAAATTTATATTGTTATATATCATATTAGTTGGAATGAACTGTGATAGAAAAAATAAGCAGTACAGTTGATAATAGCATCAATTCAAGTATTTTTTCTTGTCCCTCTCCATAGTGCCAGGAACGAAATAATGCTTTCAATAAATTTAAATGAGGAAAATTAATTTGATATAATGAGTAAATTGCGTTTACGAGCTAGCTCCATAATAGATTAAACTCGTAAGTCAAGGTTCCACTGTATTATTATTCTGACTGCAGTTTATTCTTGTTATAATTACAATTTTTTTTTTCCAAAATGGAAGTGTTGTGAAAAGAATGAAATTGTTTAAAGATTTTTTTTTTTTGTGAAATTCACCGAGTATTCAGCACATCAAGTAATGCCTTATCTTGTATGAGATCAGCTATAACCATTACAGTGGGACCCTTCCTAATGAACGCATCGCATAACCGTTAAATCGCCTAATGAACATTTTAAAGCTAACATTTTGCCTCGGCTAACGCTAAAAACCTTGCCCCAAAAAACGATCTTCGTTCTCGGTACCAATTAATGATCGTTAGGTGAGGGTCCACTGTATCCACTGATTAAAATTAGCATGCAAAAAAGTCTAATATTTAATAGATATCAGGAAATTTTTAAAATGCGTGTATTCATAGAATTAATTCATTCAAAATACAGTAGACCACAGAGTAAACGTGCTATCCCATAACATTTTTTCGCATTAATCCTTTCAGTGGCCATCAGTAGAACAATATCATTAAGACCAAGGCTCCATCACAGAGACCAGGCTCCATCACAGAGACCAGCTCCATCACAGAGGCCAAGCTCCATCACAGAGACCAAGCTCCATCACAGAGACCAGGCTACATCACAGAGACCAGCTCCATCCAGAGACCAGGCTCCATCATAAGAGCCAGGCTGCCATCACAGAGACCAGCTCCATCACCGAGGCCAAGCTCCATCACAGGACCAGGCTCCATCTACAGAGACCAGGCTCCATCACAGAGGCCAAGCTCCATCACAGAGACCAGGCTCCATAACAGAGGCCAGGCTCCATCACTGAGACCAGGCTCCATCACAGAGACCAGGCCCCATCACAAGACCAGCTCATCACAGAGACCAGGCTCCATCACAGAGACCAGGCTCCTCACAGAGAGCCAGGCTCCATCACAGAGACCAAGCTCATCAGAGACCAGGCCTCCATCACAGAGACCAGGCTCCATCACAGAGGCCAGGCTCCATCACAGAGACCAGCTCCATCACAGAGGCCAGGCACCATCACAGAGAAGAGGCTCCATCACAGAGACCAGGCTCCATCACAGAGAGCAGGCTCCATTCACAGAGACCAGCTCCATCACAGAGAACCAGGCTCCATCACAGAGAGACCAGGCTCCACACAGAGACCCAGCCTCCATCACAGAGGCCAAGCTCCATCACAGAGACCAGGCTCCATCACAGAGACCAGGGCTCCATCACAGAGGCCAAGCTTCCATCCACAGAGAACAAGGCTCCATAATGAGGACAGGCTCCCATCACAGAGACCATGCTCCATCACAGAGACCAGGCTCCCATCACAGAGCCAGGCGCATGCATATTACACAGGCTCCATCACAGAAGACCAGGTGCTCCCATTCACAGAGGCCAGCTACATCAACAGAGACAAGCTCCATCACAGAGACCAAGCTCCATCACAGAGAAAGGCTCCAGCAACAGAGGCAAGGCTCCATCACATAGTCCAGGCTCCATCACAGAGACTCGGCTCCATCACAGAGGCCAGGCTCCATCACAGAGACCAAGCTCCATCACAGAGGCCAGCTCCATCACAAGACCAAAGCTCCAACACAGAGACTAGGCTCCTCTCAGAGACCAGGCTCCATCACAGAGAACCAGGCTCCATCACAGAGGCCAGGCTCCATCACAGAGACCAAGCTTCCATCACAGAGACCAAGCTCCATCACAGAGACCAGGCTCCATCACAGAGACCAGGCCTTCCATCACAGAGACAAGGCTCCATCACAGACCAATCTCCATCACAAGGAGACCCCCAGCTCCATCACAGAGAGCAGGCTCCATCACAGAGACCATGCTCCATAAGAGAGACCAGGCTCCATCACAGAGACCAGCTCCATCACAGAGCCAGGCTTCCATCACAGAATCCAAGCTCCATCACAGAGACCAGGCTCCATCACAGAGACCAAGCTCCATCACAGAGACCAGGCCCCATCACAGAGACCAGGCCCATCACAGAGACCAGCTCCATCACAGAGACCAGCCACACAAGACCAACTCCATCACAGAGACCAGGCTCCAACACAGAACCATGCTCCATCACAGAGCCTAGGTCTCCCATAACAAGAGACCAGGCTCCATCAACAGAGCCAGGCTCCATACCAGAGGCCAGGCTCCATCACAGAGACCAAGCTCCATCTCAGAGACCAGCTCCATCACCAGACCAGGCTCCATCACAGAGACCAGGCTCCATCACAGAGCCAGCCTCCATCACAGAGGCCAGGCTCCATCACAGAGACCAGGCTCCATCACAGAGACCAGGCTCCATAACTTAGACAGGCTCCATCACAGAGACCAGGCTCCATCACTGAGACCAAAAAGGCTCCATACCGAGACCAGCTCCATCACAGAGACCAGGCTCCATCACAGAGACCAAGCTCCATAACAGAGACCAGGCTCCATCACAGAGACCAGGCTCCATCACAGAGACCAGGCCTCCATCACAGAGGCCAGGCTCATCACAGAGAGCCAGGCTCATCACAGAGACCAGCTCCATCACAGAGACCAGCTCCATCACAGAGTTCTTCATCCTGACTTGCTTAAACTCAGATAACTAAGGTGGCATATTTGGGACTAGATAGAATAGTAATGGGTGTGTGGGGAGTGTGCACAGTATAAAAAAAATTCGCCCCTGTGGTTTATGATTGGAAAAACAAAGCTGTGACCAGTGTGTATGGTTTAATCTGGCTGTTTCTTGAATCGGGTTTGATAGAATTGGAAGACATACTACTGAATAAATTGATGGGAGAAGCTTGAAAATTGAGCTCAAAGAGCAGAAAATATTGGGATTTTTCTGATAATTTCACAGGATGAGCAATGCCTTCCTACATCCTCATCTATTTTATGAGTTTTTTTTAATAGGTCTGATTCAATTATTGGGTGTCTGTAAACCATGAAACCAATGTTTTCTGGTTAATTTTATTCGTGAGAAAATAGAGAAAAATTCTATTTTTGTTTGAATGCAAACCCATTCAGAGGGCATAGCCTGGCAAAAATGGCAATTTCGAAACTGACTTCCTATAAACTGGATAGAGCAGCTCAATGTGAGGTTTAATGAGCTCATATAAAATGCGTGTAAAAGCTACTTGTAGAGCAATTGCTAATATGCGAAGTCCACTAAACACGGACCTGCCCGTTAGAGGGAGAACCATTTAAAATGTTGCAAAGTTGTATTGTTAATAAAATGCCAAATAAATATCTTTTTAAATTTATTATGCAAATAGACAATATCAAAAAACATAAAGGAACTTGATAAATTAGACACATGTTGCAAACCTCTTGGGTATCTTGTTTGAGGAAACGTTTCGACACACAGTGCTTCATCATCCATACATAGAGAAACTTGAAGAACAGGAGGAGAAGAGGTAATCAGTCCTCAACCTTGAGTCCGATGTGTTCAGTCCATCAATCTTGAGTAGAATACGGCAGATGAGCAGAAGGCAGCTTATAAAACCGTATGGCAGGAGAGGTGCAGCAGTCATGGTCGTGTCACATTTGTTCAATGTGGAAGAAGGTCGTGCCCAAGAATTAAGGCAAGCGAAGAATTCCTAGAGTATTAAGATCCCAAGAGTTTCAGTGTCTGACAGGTTTGTAAGATGAATGGTTACAGAGCACCGACATGTTTATAAATTATACGCATGTGCAACTCTTGGGTACTTTGTTGAGGATACGTTTCGCCACACAGTGCCTTCATCAGTCCATACATAGGAGAAACTTAAGGAAACAGGAGGAGATGAGTAATCAGTCCCCTCAACCCTCAGTCCCTCAAGAGGGGCCAAGAGACATGACCTAATGAACCGAGGTAGTTATTTTAGTGCCAAGAATGTCCCTACATTGTTTAATTTTGGGACCCTATTTTGGAAATTGGCATCTTTTTTAATTGTGTGAAATTTGGCCAAATTGCCAAATTCTGACCACATTATTGGGTAGTCAAATCGGTAAAATGGGCGTTTCTTGTACTTAACTGAATAGAACAAATGGAGTTCTAAAGAAATAGTAATTCAAGATATGAGTTTGTCAACTGGAACAGCAGAACTGTTCAAAGTCAGCGAAACTGCCAATGTGTATATGTCGCTGAGACCGACTAACTTCGTGGGAGCATAATCCGTGCGTTTTTTTGACAAAATTACGTACTTTTGGTGTCCATACCCTCGGTAAGATTCTCCTATCATTTCACTAAGAAAAAATAATTTTTTTTTTTCCAAAAATTTTGCGACTAGAATGAACAGTTTCAGAAAGGGGTTTGTGACAGTCAAAGGTGTAAAATTTAGTAATTATATTTAGGGAGAAGGGGGTTACTAGCCCCTTGCTCCTGGCATTTTTAGTTGACCTTCTTATGACACGCATGGCTTACAGAGGAAAATTCTGTTCCACTTCCCCCATGGAGATAAGAGGAAATAAACAAGAACAAGACTTGAAAAGAAAATAGAAGAAAACCCTAGAGGGGGTAATTATATATATTCTTGTACATGTATGTGTATTGTGACCTAATGAAGTAAAGTAGCAAGATGTACCTGAAATCTTGCATGTTTAAGAGACAGAGAAAAAAGGACCCAGCAATCCTACCATCAGGTAAAACACTTACAGGCTTTCGTTTTACACTCACTTGGCAGGATGGTAGTACCTCCCTGGCGGTTGCTGTCTACCAACCTACTACCTAAAGAATTCATATATACACTACAAAATTTATAGAAATTTTATATACTGAAAGTAAAATTTAGCATATAAACCGGGCAAGTCTGAGTTTGCCAGACTGTTTTTGGTTTGCACTTTTTCATTTGAATGGTGCACTCATATTAGCTTCAGGATCAGACTTTATATATCAAAATATGCTAAAACTATTCATTTACGCACTAGACACACAAATCAGTACTTACCAACATGTAAGGGTATAAATCCCAAAAGTAATGAGTAACACTTGGATGAAAAAATGTGTCAAGGGCGATGCCAACTAGAAGTATTTGGCATTTTGCTCTCTTGAACCAATTGGGAAGCAGCAACACCATCACCACTTAGCTGGAGTGACTCGGGAAGGCTTCTGTTTGGGCAGAAATAAAGAAGGGGAACCAGATCGGGGGGGGGGAGTGGGATGACATGCGAAAAAAAAGACATTTTTCAGGTCCGAGTCACTGGGACCTCTGGTAAAGGGAAGGGGAAACAGGTCATATAAAGAGGCCTGGAGACAGATATGAAAAAGGGGAAATTTTTTTTTGTGCCAGGAATGCCTATTTTGTTTATTAGGGACTCTATTTTTTTTTTTTTTATTTTTTTTAACACATAGGCGTCTCCCACAAGTCAGGTCCCCCAAAAAAGAAAAACTTTCATCATCTTTTCACTAGATCACTGTCTTGTCAAGGCACATTACACTACGTTTAAAACTGCGACACTTAATTCCCATCTCCAGGATCAATCGCCTCCGGTTTCCCTAAATTTCCCTTCAAAAATGTTACCTTCCACACTCAACAGCAACAAGCCCTAAAAAACCATTTGTCCCATTCGTCCTACCTAAGATGCCATGCATCCCTGCGGGAAGTCCAACCCCTTCACACACAAAACCCCTTTTTCCCCCCCCCCTCCAACCCTTCCTGGCCGACCATACCCCCCCTTTCCCCCTCCACACACTTTTACCACTCTCGATCATTCTATTTTTTCCATCCTCTCTACATTTTTGAATTGCCTAAAACCCCCCCTCACCCCTGGATAATAGTTTTTGGGAATTCCACACCTCCCCTAATTTCCAAACATGAAATTTTCTGCAGTATATTCACACCACACATTGCTCCCAGACATCTCCCCGCTCCTGCCTTCTCCCTTTTTTGCAAAATTCACCACCCATACTTCACACCCAAATATCTGAATACATTCACCCCCTCCATACTCTCTCCCCCAAATTTATATCCCCTCTTCGTCCCTAATTTTTTTTTTACCCACACCTACTCTTTCCAAGTCACTTTTAATTTTCTTCTTTTAATACTCTACCCAAACCATCCCCCCAACCCTGCAAAATTCTTTCAGAATCTCGCAAAAAAAAGAGCAACTGTGAAAAATCCCCTTTGTGTTAAATTCTTTTCTTTTAACCCCACACGCTTGCCCAAAACCTAAGCATTATTATCTTACTCCTCAACCCCTGTAAAATTATTGAAAAACCTAGTGACATCACACATTTTACGAAGGGCCCACTTTATTGGGAAAAAATCTCCTTCCTCCCACATCTCTAACCTGAACTTCACAACCTCATGAAAAAACTTCCTGCTTTCAGTAAGCTACCTCCTATTCCATACATTTGCAACATCTGCCAATTGCTCCTAATCCACCCCCGTCATATGCCTTTTTCCAAAACCAAAAAACCACAAAACCTCTTACCCCCCCTAAATACTGTTTCACCTATATTTTCACTGAAACATTGGTCTAAATTCCCCTACCCTTCCTAAAGCCTCCTTTTTATCTCCCATCCGCTCTCTGTCTTGCTCTTAATTTTCCAATAAAACTCTCCCAAAACTTTTCCCGTATACTCAACAGGTTTTTCCCCCATAATTTCTGCACTCTCTTTTGTCCCCTTTGCCTTTATACAAAGAACTATGCATGCTCCTGCCAATCCCTAGGGACCTACCTCTTCCCTAATTTATTAAATAAAAGCACCCAAACCCCTCCAAAACTATCCCTCCCTGTTTTAACCATTTCAGATTACACCCCTTTATCCTTACCCCTTTGACTGTCCCCGGCGAAATTTACGCATAGGGGATACCCTGTTTGACTATCTATACGCATAAATTTTAGCCTTCAAATCAAGCAGGAGAAAGCTGGTAGGCCCACATGTGAGAGAATGGGTCTCCATGGTCAGTGTGCACCATATAAAAAAAAATCGGGGAGCCAGTGGTGCATTGTGGGAATACCATTTCAGTCGTCCTTTTTCAGCATGTCTAGCGGTAAGAAATATGTGACTTCCCTGCAAATCTGGGACTCTTCTCTTCCCAAGTGATGCTCTAACACAGATGGAAGTGTCAATGAAGATCAATTTCATGATTTCGAGGAGTTTGAGACCAAAAGCAATAGAGGAGGTGGAGGAGGAGGAGGAGGAGGAGGAGGAGGAAGAGGAGGAGGAAGAAGAGGAGGAGGAAGAAGAGGAGGAGGAAGGAAGGAGGAAGAGGAAGGAAGAAGGAAGGAAGGAAGGAGGAAGAGGAAGGAAGGAGGAGGAGGAGGAAGGAGGGAGGAGGAGGAAGGAGGGAGGGGAGGAAGGAGGGAGGAGGAAGGAGGGAGGAGGAAGAAGGAGGGAGGAGGAGGAAAGGGGAGGAGGAAGGAGGGAGGGAGGAGGAGGAGGGAGGAGGAAGGTGGAAGGTGGAAGGAGGAGGAAGAAGAAGAAGAAGAAGAAGAAGAAGAAGAAGAAGAAGAAGAAGAAGAAGAAGAATAAGAAGAATAAGAAGAAGAATAAGAAGAATAATAATACCTAATACCTAATAATAATAATATGTAATAATATGTTCCCTTGAGGCATGAAAACAGTTCACCCCATGACAGTGACAAGATAAGGGGAGATAACATCTGATAAGAGCTGACCTTTGATGAGGGTAAATGAGGGTGGAGGGAGGGGGGCAGCTGTCCATCTGTCAAGAGCCAGGAGGAGGAGGAGGAGGAGGAGAAGGAGAACAAGGAGGAGGAGGAGGAGGAGGAGGAGGAGGAGGAGAGAAGGAGAAGGAGAAGGAGAAGGAAAGGAGAAGGAGAGGAGGAGGAGGAGGAGGAGGAGGAGGAGGAGGAGAGGAGGAGGAGGAGGGGGAAGAGAAGGAGAAGGAGAAGGAGAAGGAGAAGGAGAAGGAGAAGGAGAAGGAGGAGGAGGAGGAGGAGAGGAGGAGGAGGAGGAGAAGATGACGACGAACAAACATTTGTCTGTCTGTCTATTTGTCTGTCTGCCAAACTCCCTGTCTATCCGTCTAGCTCTGTCTCAGAGAGAGCCACAAGACTGTGTCATCATCAATTTTAAACTCACATCTTCAAGCAGAGTATAGCACTTTGTCTGGATTTTTTGGGTTATCCTAGGTAATTTACACTATGTATAGTTGTATTATGTGTACCTGTGAGACAGAGATAGACAAGAGAGAGAGAAAGAGAGACAGATTGAAAGAGATAGAATGAGGGAGAAAGATAATTAGATAGAATGGAGGGGGAAGCAGCATCCGACCCCATTGTTTTTGACAGGCGGTAGGGGGAGTGACTAATGAGACAATATGTCATTTTGACAGCTGCCGACTCCTGACTCAAAACAATTATAAGCCACACACTCGCACACAAGACAAGCTTGCTGAAAGGGGGATAATAGGAGTTTTATGAAAGTATCTAGTGACTATATATGTGTATATATATTATAGAAACCAGAAGCAAGAAGGGAAGGCAGGAATGAAGGAAGGACTAGATGAAAAGGAAGGAAAAAAGTAATGAAGGACAGATGAAGGAATGTAGGAAGAGAGGTGGAATGCCCTCCAGGTAGTCTCCAGGTAGGAAAGGAATGAAGGAAATTAGGAAGGAAGGAATGATGACACACGACCATTTACCTAGGATAACTACATAACACAACTGCCTGCTAATACTTTGAAGAAAACTGCTCAGACGAGGTGTTTTGTCTTTGCACATAAAAAAAAAAATTCAACAAAAATGCACACACACTGATTTTATGTGTGAGAGTGTAAAACACCATTGTGTATGACACCATGTTTTATGTTTGAGGAGTGTAAAAAAACCACTGTGTATGACACCATGTTTTATGTTTGAGGAGTGTAAAACACCACTGTGTATGACACCATGTTTTATGTTTGAGGAGTGTAAAACACCACTGTGTATGACACCATGTTTTATGTGTGAGAATGTAAAACACCACTGTGTATGACACCATGTTTCACAGAGTTCCACAAGCTGCAGAACTTCTAGGAGTATGTTCAGTGACTGTATATTGGTATATATATTATAGAACAATAGTAATAAAAAATTTTTTGTATTGTTTGTCTTTGTAAACAAGTTTTGTAAACAATATATTGATAATTATGTTTGTGTGCTTATTGTGTTGTATACAACGAGTGTATATATGTACATTGCACCTTACTTTGGTCTCACAGGCCACATAAGTTATGTGAAAAAATAAAATAGTGAAAAAAACAACAAACCTTCAAATACAAGTAAACTAAAGTTTACCGGGTGAGTGGCAGTCGCCGCTGTTGCCATACGCGGCTCATTTTCTGCAAACTTCATGCCTCTATATCTCGGTAAGTACTGATGGGAAAAATTTTTTTTTGGGACTAAAACAATCAGAAAAATAATCTTAACATTTTCATAAGAAAAAATAATTTTTTTTTTTTCGAATATTTTGCGACACCAGGAGACACTTCAGGATTGGGCCCTTCGACAGTCAAAGGGTTAACTCACTCTCTGGATAAAAAAAAAAAAAAAAAAAAAAATTACCAAAATCTCAAGAATAATTTTGTGAGTGTTATAGGAGAAAATTTTCTTTTTGCAATTAATACTTACTGAGATATTGAGGCGTGAAGTTGGCAGAAAGTGAACCGCTCATGGCAACATCACCAACTGCCACTTGCTAATATTATATTTACTATTATTCTACTTTTTTATTTTATTTTTTCAAGTAACTTTTATGGCTTAAGAGACCAATATAAGTCATATTGTATATATATTCACTCGTTGTTTACAACTCAATAAGCTCACAAACATTGTTATCACTGTATTGTTTACAAAACATGTACACACAAAACAACAATAAAAAACTGTTTATTACTATTGTTCTATAATATATACGTACAGTAGGGCCCCACATTTCGGTGTTTTGCCTTATGGCGTTCCGCTAATACAGAGATCTCAAATTATGACCAAAACTTTCAATACGGCAAGTGGTCTTTCAAACAGGCGCGGGCCACCCGGTTTGTTTACATTCTCCATTAGCACATCTCTCTATTATGTAATAATAATCACTCTTGGGCACATTAACCCTTTGACTGTTTCAGGCCCCTTTCTGAAACTGTCATTCTATGTCGCTAAATTTTTGAAAAAAAAAAAAAAAAAAAAAAAAATTTTCTTATGAAATGACAGAGAATCTTTTCCCGATGGTAATTACACCAAAAGTTCGAAATTTGGTTGAAAACTCATGGAATTACGCTCCCGCAAAGTTAGCGGTCTCAGCGACATATGCGTAACGGTGATTTCGCCGACTTTGAGCCCTATTTTCAGCCAATTCCGTTTTATCCAGTTGACCAAACTCATAGCTATTTCTTTAGAACTCCATTTTATCTATCAGCTGAGTACAAGAAACCGCCCATTTACCAATTTGGACTACCCAATATTGTGGTCAGAATTTGGCAATTTGGCCAATTTCACGCAAACTAAAAAAAGATGCCAATTTCAAAATAGGGTCCAGAATAAACAAGGTAGACATTCTTGGCACTAAAATAACATATCCTCTGTTCATTAGTCACATCTCTAGGCCCCTCTTATATTATTATTGCTTTCTATTTTGATTTTTTATTCATACAAAAAAATACAAATTTACTGTTATGCAGACTACTGCATCATTGTAAAAATGGTATAAATAATATCAGTGCACTAGTGAAAGAATATTAGACTCCCCAGTTGACGTGTATTGGACGTGTGGTGTGATTTGTTTACTCCTGAACATTGGTAAAAATTGAACATTTCCGCTACTTTGAGCTCAGTTTCAAGGTCGTTTTCATCGTCAAAGTAATGAAAATCATCTCTATTTCTGTAATATGTTTTCCATTTTATCACCTAAGACCATGAAAACGCAAATACATCGATAAATACTATACGAAAATACACCTCAAAGTCGGCGTTTTAATCCAAAAAAAACGATCAGTTTTTTTTTTCTCATTACGCACTGTGTGCTGCAAGATTTTTTTTATGTGGTGCACACTGACCACACAGACCCATTCTCTCATATGTAGGCCTACCAGCTTTCTTCCGCTTGATTTGAAGCCGCTAGAATTATTGAGTATATATATGTCTGAAACACTGGCTCGTAAGACATATATATACGACCAAAACAGTCAAAGGGTTAAATGTCTAATTTTACATCAGTATAGACATATTCATTTTCCATCTATGATGTTTTCTTCAAAATTATATAAGAAACATTTTACATAGCATATAAACATGCTGTTTATATGCTAAGGAGCTGTGGTTGCCAGGTGGAGCAAAAACATTATGTAGTACTAATAATAATCACTCTTGGGCACGTTAAATGTCTTATTTTACGTTAATATAGACATTTTCATTAATCCATCTATTATACTTTCTTCAAAATTATGTAAGATACACGTTACATAACATACAAACATTTTGTTTATATACTATGGAGGTGTGATAGCTGGGCAGAGGGAAAACATTGTCACTCCCCTTAATACATAATGCTTTTGTTTACAATTCTTGGCATGAATTATTCATTACTTCTCACTTTGTTTATGATGACATCTAAAGGTAGTTGTTAGAAATGATTAAACTCAGTGAACATGGTATTTCGATGGTAATAATATGGCTCTGGGCCACATTAAACATGGTGTAGCTATGTAGCCCAGGCAGAATACATACTTACATTATTATTTTAACTGATAATTATATGTATGTGTACCTGTACCAAGCTAAACTTACACACTGTACTGGCAAGCAGGTACACATTAAAATCACTAAGTGTCTTATTAGTCTTGAAGATGCCATATTAACCCTTTCAGGGTCAAGAGGTCCTGTCCTAAACTCGTTTTCAGGGTCGAAAATTTTTCGAAAAAAAAAAAAATTATTTTTTCTTATGAAATGATAGAGAATCTTTTCCTGATCATAATGACACCAAAAGTATGAAATTTGATGGAAAACTTACGGAATTATGCTCTCGCGAAGTTAGCGGTCTCGACGATGTTTACGCATTGGCGATTTCGCCCACTTTGAGCCCTATTTTCGGCCAATTCCAGTGCACTAGTCGACAAAAATCAAACCTATTTCGCTAGAACTCCATTTTTTCTATCGAATGAGCACAAGAAATGACCCATTTACCGATTTCAACTATCCAATAAAGTGGTCAGAAATTGGCAATTTTCCCAATTTCACACAAATTTCAGAAGATGCCAATTTCCAAATAGGGTCCAGAATAAACAAGACAGACATTCTTGCCACTAAAACAACATTTTCTTTGTTCATTAGTCATGTCCCCAGGCCTCTCTTACATCTCTTTTGCATTCCACTTAGAATTTTTATTCTCACAAAAAATAGAAGATTTACTGTTATGCAGACTACTGCATTAGTGTCAAAATGGTATAAATAATATCAGCGCATTTGTGAAAGAATATTAGACTCGTCAGCTGATGTGTATTGGACTCGTGGCATGATTTGTTTACTTGTTAATTTTGGCAAAAATCGAACATTTCTGCTACTCTGAGCTCAGTTTCAAGGTACTTTTCTTTATGGAACCAATCAAAATCATCTCAATTTCTGTAATATATCTTCATTCTATAAAATGAGACCAGGAAAACTAAAATACAACCATAAATACCATATGAAAATACACTGCAAAGTCACTGTTTTAACCCTCTGACTGTTGCAGGCCCCTTTCTGAAACTGTCATTCTGTCGCAAAATATTCGAAAAAAAAAAAAAATTTCTTACCAAAATGTTAGAATTATTTTACCGAGTGTTTTAAGCCTAAAAAAATTTTTGCCATCAGTACTTACCGAGATATACAGGTGCAAAATTGGCAGAAAATGAGCGGCGTATGGCAACAGTCGGCGAATACCGCCCACCCGGTATTCCTTTATTTACTCAAATTCGAAGTTTTCTTGTATTTTCCAATATTTTTCTTTTCTAAGTAACTTATGTGGCCTGTGAGACCAAAGTAAGGTTCATTGTTCAAATATACACTCATTGTTTACAACACAATAACTGAACAAACATTATCACTATCAGATTGTGTATAAAACTTGTTTACACAAACAAACAATACAAAACATTGTTTATTACTATTGTTCCATAATATATATACATATGTACAGTCACTGAACACTTTCCTAGAACTGCTGCAGCTTGTGGAACTCTTTGAAACATAGGTATATGCAGAGTGGTACTTGACACTCCTCACACATAAAACGAGTGTCTCTGCATGTTTGTGGGCGTTTTGTGGTATGTCCACATACAAAACACCTCTTCTGAGCACTTTTCTTGAAAGCAGTAAGAGGCAGTTGTACGAGGTACTGATCACCAGGCCTCAAACGAGATGGCATGTGTTGGTAATTTCGTGGGCACTGGTCTATTGCAGGTGTTGCTCCTTGGTACTTGACGATTATTTGTCTGATGACTGACAAACAAAATTCACCATATTTTGGTTTGTTGTTGGTCCTCAACTTGTATATGTTAAAAGCATTTAGCATGGAAATATCAAGAAGATGGAAAAAAAGTTTTATATATCACTTATAACTATTGCATACACAATCAACAAACCCAATCTGCATGTCACATTTGTCCACTAAGCACATATTGAGGTTGTAGTCCATGACAGCTGCAGGTTTTAGAATGGGTTCATTGGTCTCTCTATTGTGCCTGCCAGTGTGTGCCATTTTGTTTCGGTGAACTGATGTCAATACACAAATAACCCGCACATAGAAGAGAGGAGCTTACAATGACGTTTTGGTCCGACTTGGACCATTTACAAAGTCACACTAACCAGAAGTGGAGCAAGACGGCTATATATAGGCAGGAAGAGGTAGTGGTGGTAGTACTAATAGTAGTAGTAGTGGTAGTAGTAGTGGTAGTAGTAGTAGTAGTAGTGGTAGTAGTGGGGAGCTAAGGAGGAGGAGCCAGTCAAATATAAAGAAAGGGGAGCACTGCAAGGGAGCTAGGTGCCCATAGAGTGAGAGCAAGTGCACAGAGTGGGGGGAAGGGGAAGTGATGAAATAAATAATGAAGGAACAGAAACACACGATAGAAGAAAGACAAAAAAGGAAAGAGGAAAGGGGAAGAGAGAGAAGAAGGAAAAAAAAAAAAAATTGGAGTCAGGTTAAGTCAGGGATGTTCTGAAGTTTGGAACATTTTACAATGTAGTAGGAGAGGAAGGCATCTACAGAGACGAAGCCAGGACTAAGATTCATACAAGGAAACTTGTGTATTAGAGAGGATTCAACTAGACGGCGATGGTTGGAGTTGGAAGTAGGGAAGACAGTTTTAGCAGAAGACCAGTCTATAGGATGGCTGTGATCTCTGATGTGACAGAAAAGAGCACTGTTAGTGTCATTAGTGACATTATTTTTGTGCTCCCTAAGTCTGTCAGAAAGAGATCGGCCAGTTTCTCCAAAGTATTGAAGAGGACAGGAGGAGCAAGAAATAGAGTAGACACCAGGAACATCTGTAGAAGGAGGAGAGGTATGAACGAGATTAGTGCGAAGAGTGTTAGTCTGGTGGAAAGTAAGCTTGATGTCTGAGGGACGGAGAGATCAAGCTTACTTTCCGCCAGACTAACACTCTTCGCACTAATCTCGTTCATACCTCTCCTCCCTCTACAGATGTTCCTGGTGTCTACTCTATTTCTTGCTCCTCCTGTCCTCTTCAATACTTTGGAGAAACTGGCCGATCTCTTTCTGACAGACTTAGGGAGCACAAAAATAATGTTAGGCTTGCCGACACTAACAGTGCTCTTTTCTGTCACGTCAGAGATCACAGCCATCCTATAGACTGGTCTTCTGCTAAAACTGTCTTCCCTACTTCCAACTCTAACCATCGCCGTCTAGTTGAATCCTCTCTAATACACAACTTTCCTTGTATGAATCTTAGCCCTGGCTTCGTCTCTGTAGATGCCTTCCTCTCCCACTACATTGTAAAATGCTTCAAACTTCAGAACACCCGTGACTTAACCTGACTCCTCATTTTTTTTTCTTCTTCTCCCTTTTCCCCTTTCCTCTTTCATTTTTTGTCTTTTTTCTGTCGCGTGTTTCGTTCCTTCATTATTTATTTCATCACTTCCCCTTCCCCCCACCTCTGTGCACTTGCTCTCCCTCTATGGGCACCTAGCTCCCTTGCAGTGCTCCCCTTTCTTTATATTTGACTGGCTCCTCCTCCTTAGCTCCCCACTACTACCACTACTACTACCACTACTACCATCACCACCTCTTCTTGCCTATATATAGCCGTCCTGCTCCACTTCTGGTTAGTGTGACTTTGTAAATGGTCCAAGTCGGACCGAAACGTTGTCGTAAGCTCCTCTCTTCTATGTGCGGGTTATTTGTGTATCGTTCCAGTCACGGTATTGTGCCTTTTTTTTGTTATTTAACTGATGTCAAGAATGTGACATCATGTTTGTCATGCCACCGAAATGCCATGGTGTCACTGGCAGCAAAGGCCTGCACCTCACCTCTGTGAGTGCCAGCGTCGAACCTTGGCATATGCTCATGATTACCATGCACTGTGCCACACACGTCTGTCATGTTCACTTGCAAGAAATCACTGAGTATGGGGCTTGTGTACCAGTTATCAGTATATAACATATGCCCCTTACCAAGATATGGTTCCATCATTGTTCAAACCACATCACCAGAGATGCCCAATAACTTCCTGGTATCTCCCAATGTATTACTGCCAGTGTACACAATGATATCCAAAACAAGACCACTTTTACAATCACACAGTACAAATAACTTTATACCAAAGCGTTTCCTCTTGCTTGGTATGTACTGCTTGAATGAGAACCTTCCATTGAATAAAATCAAATACTCATCAATAACAAGCTTCCTGAAGGGATAAAAATACATGCAACACTTTTGTTTCAGGTACATAAACACATTTCTGATCTTATATAACCTGTCAGTTTTGTCAGGCCTGGTTTTGTTTGAAAAGTGTAACATATGTAACAGTATCAAAAAACGATTTACTCCTATAATGTCACTAAAACCTGGGGTTGAAATCAGGCGCTCTGTTGGCCAGTATGTGGTGACAGTGTGCTTATACACGTGTGGCATAAGCATTATTGTGGCAAAGAACAGGTACATTTCTGCCACAGTTGTGTCCTTCGACTAGTGTAGCCATGACCTTGGTGAAAGAATGTATTTGCCATAGTGTACTCATAGTATGTGTTGGTTTCCCTGACAATAATTTCCAGCAGGGGTTCATCAAAGAATAACTGAAAGCATTCTAGTTCAGTGGCATTGTTCCCAAGTGTACACGATGGCCGTATTCCACTTTGTGTTTCATCGAAGTCATGGGGATTGGGAATAAAATCGTCACCTTGCTGCCAATTCCAGATGCGGTGTGCTGGTGGGTTCTGGATATTGAAACGTGGTTGTAGTTGTGCAGGTTGTGGTTGTGGATGTTGTGGGAGTGTGGGGTTGGCTGACGCTGGTTGTAGTTGTGCAGTCAGTAGCATCGGTAGTAGTGTGGCCTGGTGCTGGTGCCACATGACTCATGCCACCGTCAACACCATCACCATCACCTTTTTCCCCATGCACATTACACATCCTCATTGTAACAATATTGTCATCTTCACTGTCAGGTCATGGTGCAGGGCCACGGGATGTACTCTCAGATTTACTCCTTTGCCTTGGAAGGGCATAAGGCACACTACGAGAATGCATCCTGCGTCAAAGATACTGCCGTTTCACTGGCAAATATTCTCCCTCACTGCCGCTACTCGAGCTGATGTCCATAACTTTGAAATCACTATCATTGTCACTTTCACTGCTCAGATCTGAGTCCTGTAAACGGGGAAATAGTTTCCTTTTTCGTCCTGGTACAAGTGAACATGAATGAGATGTGCCAGCACCAGAGGTGGACGGTTGTGGGTCATCGGGGTTTTCATCACTAATTACGTAATCCTGGGCACTGCTTTCAGTCACACCCTCTCCAAAACCATGAAATTCACTTTCATTGGCACTTTCATCATTGTTAGAACTATCACTTGGGAACAGTAGACCTCCAATACACCAAGGAGTAAGATTCTTCTTACCACGAGGCATGGTGAAAATGGACTACCAAGATGGTGTTCCCACAATGCACCACTGAGTCCCAGATTTTTTTCATAGGGTGCACACCCACCACTGAGACCCATTCTCTCTCATGTAGGCCTACCAGCTTTCTCCCGCTTGATTTGAAGCTGCTAGAATTTACACGTATAAATACGTCCAAAACAGTGGCATGTAAGATGTATATATACGACCAAAACAGTCAAAGGATTAAACCAAAAACATAGTGGGAGTTTTTTTTTTTCTCATTATTCACTGTGTGCTGAAGAATTTTTTTTATACTGTGCATATGTAGGCCTACCAGCTTACTCTCACTAGATTTAAAGGTGCTAGAATTTAGGCGTACTAGTACGTCAATAACCCTGGTGCATAAGCCGTACTAGTATGTCGGAAACCCTGAAAGGGTTAATAATAATGATAATAATAACAAAATAATAATCACTCTGAGGAGCATTAACCCTTTCAGGGTTTCCGACATACTAGTACGGCTTACGCACCAGGGTTATTGACGTACTAGTATGCGTAAATTCTAGTGCCTTCAGATCTAGTGAGAGAAAGCTGGTAGGCCTACATATGAAAGAATGGGTCCATGTGGTCAGTGCGCACAGAATAAAAAAAAAATTCTGCAGCACACAGTGAGTAATGAGAAAAAAAAAAAAAACTTTGACCATGTTTTTGGTTTAAAACAGCGACTTTGCACTGTATTTTTGTATGGTATTTATTGTTGTATTCTAGTTTTCCTGGTCTCATTTTATAGAATGGAAGACATGTTACAGAAATTGAGATGATTTTGATTGGTTTCACAATGAAAAGTATCTTGAAATTGAGCTCAAAGTAGCAGAAATGTTCGATTTTTGCCAAAGTTCAAAAGTAAACAAATCATGCCATGCATCCAATACACGTCAACTGGTGAATCTAATATTCTTTCACAAGTGCCCTGATATTATTTATACCATTTCTACACTAATGCAGTAGTCTGCATAACAGTAAATCTTTTATTTTTTGTGAGAATAAAAATTCAAAGTGGAAAGCAAAAGAAATGTAAGAGGGGCCTGGGGATGTGACTAATGAGCAGAGAAAATGTTATTTTAGTGCTAGGAATGTCTGCCTTGTTTATTCTGGGCCCTATTTGGAAATTGGCATCTTTTGAAATTTGTGTGAAATTGGCAAAATTGCTAATTTCTGACCACTTTATTGGATAGTTAAAACCGGAAAATTGGGGGTTTCTTGTACTTATTCGATAGAAAAAATGGAGTTCTAGTGAAATAGTTATGATTTTTATCGACTAGTACACTGGGTTGAAAATGGGCGAAATTGCCGATGTGTAAACATCGCCGAGACCGCTAACTTTGCGAGAGCATAATTCCAAAAGTTTTCCATCAAATTTCATACTTTGGTGTCATTATGATCGGGAAAAGATTCTCTATCTTTTCATAAGAATTTTTTTTTTTTTTTCGAAAAATTTTCAACCCTGAGAACAAGTTTAGGAGAGGGCCTCTCGACCCTGAAAGGGTTAAATATCGTATAAAACATTAATATAGACATTTTGCTTAATCCATCTAAATACACACCACAGTAGAATAAATTAACTTAAGTATGAGATGTGGTAGCCAGGTAACTTGTAGGACTTGTGGTAGCCAGGCAACTTGTAGGACTTGTGAAGAAACCCAGATGCGTTCATCTGGTTTGTTTAAAATATGTGTGGGTGGGGTGGGGAGGGCTGCCCTTCCTGGCTACCCATACTTCCCAACCTGAATTCATACAAATAAAACTCACCACTCGCCCTACATTACGACTACAAATATTTTAAGGTAATTAACCCTTTCAGAGTCAGCAGGCCCTCTCCTAAACTTGTTCTCAGCGTCGGAAATTTTTTGAAAAAAAAAAAAAAAAAAAAAAAATCTTATGAAATGATAGAGAATATTTTCCCGATCACAATGACACCAAAAGTAAGAAATCTGATTGAAAACTTACAGAATTATGCTCTCACGACGTTAGTGGTCTCAACGATGTTTAACCCATAAACGGTCCAAACGTATATATACGTTCACTACCGTACTGCCCCAACTTTTTTGAGAAAAAAAAAATTGTTGTTTTTTAATAGGAAAAAAGAGCATATGGTACCCAGGCATCCCTAATTATTTTAATATGGTGCACAGTAGGTGCTCACACCCATTCTAACATGTCTAGGCTACTCAGGCTTATCGTGGCAATGTTAAATGTAGGACACACAAAACGTATATACGTATACGTTTGGGGCACTAGCGGTAAAAACGTATATATACATTTGGACCATTTACGGGTTAAGCATCGGCAATTTCACCCACTTTGAGCCCTATTTTCGGCCAATTCCAATGTACCAGCCGACAAAAATCATAACTATTTCACTAGAACTCCATTTTTTCTATAGAATGAGTACAAGAAACCACCCATTTACCGATTTCAACTATCTAGGTAGTAGGTTGGTAGACAGCAACCACCCAGGGAAGTACTACCGTCCTGCCAGATGACTGTGAAACAGAAACCTGTAACTGTTTTGCATGATGGTAGGATTGTTGGTGTCTTTTTCTGTCTCATAAACATGCTAGATAACAGGGATATCTTGCTACTCCTACTTACACTTTGGTCACATTTCACAGACACGCACATGCATATACAGGAGGGCCCCACTTATACGGCAGGTTAGGTTCCAGGCTACCGCCATAAAGCGGAAACCGCCGTAAAGTGGAACACCCTTTTTTTCCACTTATAAATGCATACAAACACTAGATAACAAGTTTACACTAACATATATTAAGTTAGCAATAGAACCAGGCATCAAAAAACAATAAAAAAGTACAATACACACATAGTGCACTCATTACTTACCTTAAAATATTTATAGTCTTAATCTAGGGTGAGACAAGTAGTATTTATTGTAAGAAATCAAGTGTGGTATGTATGGTAATAGCCAGGCTACCTTACCAGGCCACCCCACCCACACATACTATTCTATGATATTTAACCCTTTCAGGGTCCAAGGCCCAAATCTGGAGTCATGCACCAGTGTCCAAGAATTTTCAAAAAAAAAATTTGTTATTTTTTCTTATGAAATCGTAGAGAATCTTTTTGTGAAGGTAATAAAACAAAAAGTACGAAATTTGGTGGAAAATTGACGAAATTATGCTCTCGCGAATTTTGATGTGTCAGCGATATTTACGAATCGGCGATTTTGCCGACTTTGACTCCCATTTTAGGCCAATTACATTATTCCAATCAACCAAATTCTTAGCTATTTCACTAGTATTACTTCTATTCTATCGATTGAGCACAAGAAATCGCCAAGTCAACTGTTTCAACTACAAAATAAAGTGATCGGAAATTGTTAATTTGGCCAATTTAACACAAAGTTCAAAATATTCCAATTTCAAAATAGGGTCCAGAATAAACAATGTAGGCATTCCTGGCACTAAACTAACATTTCCTCTGTTCATTAGTCATGTTTTGAGGCTTTACAAATAAATTCCATTTTGATTTTTTATTCACATAATGAATTTTTATTCACACCAAAAAATAGAAGATTTACTGCTATGCAATACTGTAATAATTGTATAAATATCATCACCATATTTGTGAATGTATATTAGACCCACCAGCTGACGTGTATTAGACGTGTGAGGTCGTTTGTTTACTCTTGAATATCGGCAAAAATTTAACATTTCCGCTACTTTGAGCTCAGTTTCAAGCCATTTCCAGTGCTAAAACCAATCAAAATCATCTCTATTTCTGTAATATGTCTTCCATTCTATCAAATGAGACCAAGAAATCGCAAATACAACTATAAAAAACATACGAAAAAACACTGCAAAGTTGCTGTTTTAATCGAAAAATCATGATTTCAGTTTTTTTCTCTCATTATACACAGTGTGCTGCAGGATCTGTTTTATGTGGTGCACACATACCACATAGATGTATTCTTTCATATCTAGGCCCAAATGTACCACTCACAGTTTATCAGAGTGAGCTGAGCTCATGGCGTAGATCTACGGTTTGGACACTCACCATAAAGCCGTAGATCTATGGGACGGACCCTGAAAGGGTTAAGCATCCCAGAGCGATAAAATGTATATACAGTTCACTCATTACTTACCTTAAAATATTTGTAGTCTTAATGTAGGGTCAGGAGTAAGTAAATGAGATAAAACGAATAAATGAGAGAGAGAAAGAATGAGTACATGAGAGGGGACAGGCGCAGAGTTATGTAAACAAACCAGGCGAACGTAAGTTTTGTAAACAAACGAATTGTACACGTCTGGTTTGTGTACAAGTTACATTGTGTACAGGTTGTCTCTACATTGATACGGTAGAATTAATAAAGAAGAACACCCCTTTTTCATGTAACATCTTTTTTAAAAGGGAAATGAAGCTCTGAGTAAAGGCAAGGGAAAATAATTTCCACAAATTTTTTTTTGGGTTATCCGGTTTTCTCTACACGTATTTGGGGTTATGTATGAAATCTATGTAACGGGGTTTTTTTTTGTTATCCTGAAAAAAAATTTACTTAATAATACGAAAGGAAAAATTTTTTTACATTTAAACCCCCAGAAAAAAACACATTTTTCTTATGTTAATTAAAAAAAATTTTAAATTCTTCCCAAATCACTTGTACAATTATGTGGCTCCCACATCTTTTTTTTATGTTTTTTTTTAATTTATTGGGGGTGTTTTTTATCATTTTTTTTTATGTTATTTATCGTGTTTATTATAAAATTTTTTAAAAAAAAATATAAAGGGGAGGGATTAATAAAAATGTGTATTTTAAAAAATATACACATTTAAGGGGGCTCGGGAGTATTGTTTTTTTTAATTATCATTTCTAATATGGCGTCACTTGTGCAAGTGTCGGGCAAACCCACATCTCCTTTTAAATTGTTTTTTTTTTTATTCTCTGGGGGGGTGTATTTATTTTATTTATATTTTATGCATGTTTTTATTATAAAATTTTTTGAAAAAAATATAAAGGGAAATGGGTTAAATTGAAAATGTGTATATTAACTTTTTTTAAACGCTTTTAAAAATTGACTCGATGATTATTATTACCCTTACTAATATACGTCTGGAGACATAAGACACTTCCCAAATTTTTAAATGGGGTACCGGGCCATGAAGCACAGTATTTTAATTTTATTTGGTACGGGGAATTTACTAATTATAATTATCAAGTATATATAAAATAGAAAAAATTTTTTTAAAAAAACTTTTAAAATTTTTGGGGTTTTCCAGACAAAATGGGGGAGGGACTTAGTTTTTTAATGAGCTCATGGAGAACGTAAACAAACAGGGGGGGGAAACAGTGCCCGTATTAAAAAGTCAGGGGGGGGGACCCTTTTTAAAGCGAGGTTTTGGCCCAAAATTTTGGGAAAGTCCGTATTAGCGGAATCCCCTTTAAAGTAAACGCCTAAAGGGGGGGGCCCTTTTCCTGTATATTTAAAATATATAATATATATATAAAAAATATTTTATATATTTTATATATATATATATATATATAAAATTTTTAAAAATATATATATAAATATATACCTTTTGGTAGTAGGTTGGTAACAGAAACCGGGCCCGGGGAGGTATTTCCGCCTGCCAAGGGGAGTGAAAACGAAAGCCGTAATCTTTTTAAATGTTTTTTTAGGTTTGCGGGTTTCTTTTGTCTGCCCCTCATAAATATCAAGTTTACGGGTAAGTTTTGCTACTTCTACTTAACTTAGGTAAACCACTACACATACATGTAAATATATAAAATAAAAACCCCTCGGGGTTTTTTTCTATTTTTTTCTAATTCTTTTTCTTGTTTATTTCCTCTTATCCCCAGGGGGGAAGGGGAACAGTTTCTTCCTCTGAAACCCAGCTTGTGAAAGAGGAAAACAAAAATCCCGGAAAGAAAGGGGGGCCTTTTTAACCCCCTTCTCCTGTATATTTACAAAATTTTAAAAAAGGGGAAAAGAAATTTTCAGTTTTTTCTTTTGGGCCACCCCACCTCAGGGGGGGATACGGTGGTATTTTGAAAGAAAAAAAGGGAATAAAATTTTTACATACATCTAGGTTTTTCTCCCTTTTTTAAAATTGCCTTGTTCTTTTTTTTTTCTATTGTCCAGGGAAAAAGGGTGGAAAAAAAACTTTCCCCAATAAGCCATGGGGTCGTATGAGGCGACAAAAATGCCAGGGGGGGCGATGGGCAAAGCAACCCTTCTCCTGTGGGGACATTTCCTAAAAAAGAGAAGAAAAAAAAAAATTTATAAAACGGGGATGCTTAAAGGGTGAAAGGGATTTATTTCCAGATGACAAAAAGGGCAGATAAATTGCTAAATTTTATGAATAAAAAGAATTTGGGGTCCCCGGGCCCCTAAGAAAAACCCAAAGGAAGGGGGTAGGGGATTTTTCGGGGGGGGAAATAAATGGTTAAAAATCGGGGGAAAATCTGAAGAGTTAGAACAAAGGGAAAGGGGTACAGAAATTGTTAAAGGGATCAGTTTGGAAGGAGAAAAGAGAATTTTAAAAGTGAAAAATTCAAGGTTTAATGGGAAAAAAAGTAAAGGTTGGTTTTAAAAAAGTGATCATAAAAAAGCGTGTTTTGCACCTGGGGGAAGAGAGGAATGTAGAGGGGGAAAAGGGGAGATTTTGGGAGAGGGTTATTTTAAAAAATTGGGAGCCTTTAAACCCAAAGTGGGGAGAGAAATTTGGGTGGTAAAGGATTTTGAATGCTAATGTGGGAAAGTTTTAAAAGGGGTTTGGGGTAGGTAAGTTTGGGGTGCCGGGTGTAAATGATAAGGGGAGCCCTTTATTGAACTTTGTTTAAAAAAGGGGTTTTATTTATAGGAAAATACATATTTTAAAAAAAAGGGGGTTAAATAAGTATACAAATATGAGCGGGGGAGAAAAAAAATGACAGTAGTTTTTTGGGATTAGTTTTGGGTTAGATAAAAGACTTTTTGGGGTAACTTCGGGAAATGAAACATGTTTATAAGGGGTCACAATATATCGATCACTTTCTAGTTGTAGCTACACTGAGAGTAAAAGGTAGAGGGGGAACCCCAAGGAAAATAGAAGCATCGGGGAAAAGAGAGGGTAAAGGGGTTTTAAACAAAGAGGAGGCAGTTAGGGTAAATAAAACAGCTTTTTGGAGGATGTTGGGGGAATGAAGGGATAGGCAATGGGGTCAAAAAGGTATGGGGAAGGGTTTTAAAAAAGAAATGTTGGGGGTGTTTTAGCAAAATTTTTTGGTTTTTAGGAAAATTGGGTGCGGGAGGGAAGAGGAGCGATTGGTGGAAGGGGATTTTAAAAAGAGTATTTAAGGGGGAAAAAGTTTGCATATGAGAAGGGGGTTTTCTAAGTAGGGAAATGATGCAAAAAAAGGGAAAGGTATATGGGAAAAAAAAGAGAGAGGTTTAAAAAGGGGGTGAAGCAATGTTTAAAAAAAAAAAAAATGAGAGAGAGGGGAGATTTTAATCAACAAATTTTGTTTTAAAATATGAAAAAAATTTTTGGGGTGGATTAAAAAGTTAAGGAAGCCCAGAGAACAAATGGGTTTGTCACTTAAAAATAGGAGAGGAGAGTTATTAAATGAAGTAAATTGGGGAAAGGGGGAAGGGGAATTTTTTTGAGGAATTGTTAAAAGTTGATGAAGATAGGGAAGCTATATTTCGGTATAGGGGCAAGGAGGGAAAAACTTTTTGTGGGAGTAGGAAGAACCAAATTGTGAGGGGTGGGGGAAGTTCGGGAGGCAGAGGTAAAAAGGGAAAAAGGGGGAAGTTCAAGAGGCAGTAAAGGTTTAAAATGAAACGGGGCCCAAAGGGAGCCCCGGGAATTTATGGGAAAAAAGTTTTTTTTTTTTTTATTATCACACTGGCCGATTCCCACCAAGGCAGGGGGGCCCGAAAAAAAAAAACTTTTACCCTCATTTACTCCATCAAATGTCTTGCCAAAGGGGGCTTTAAAACTACAGCTTTTTAAAATGCCCAAAATTTAAAAAACCCCTCCTTTGGGGGGCAGGAAATGTACTTCCCCTCTCCCAAAGGGGTCAAGCCCCGCCCGCCCGGGTTTTTTGAACCCTTTATAAATGTTTTCTTTGCTCACCCCTCCCAAAAGCACGTCAAGTATTAAAAAAAGTTTGTCTCCATTCACTTCTATCAAAAACGCTCAGCATCCCCGGAAAATCCAAAACCTCTCGCACATTTAAAAACCCCCTTTACTTCCTCCCCCCAAAAATTTCCAGGCCCCCACCCCTACCCCCCCTTCCCCTTCCCCCTCAGACATACACTCTTGAAGTCATTCTGTTTCGCTCCATTCTCTCTACATGTCCGAACCACCTCAACAAACCCTTCTTCAGCCCTCTGGACAACAGTTTTGGTAATCCCGCACCTCCTCCTAACTTCCAAACTACGAATTCTCTGCATTATATTCACACCACACATTGCCCTCAGACATGACATCTCCACTGCCTCCAGCCTTCTCCTCGCTGCAACATTCATCACCCATGGTTCACGACCATGTAAGAGCGTTGGTAAAACTATACTCTCATACATCCCCCTCTTTGCCTCAAAGGACAAAAGTTCTTGTCTCCACAGACTCCTAAGTGCACCACTCACCCTTTTCCCCCTCATCAATTCTATGATTCACCTCATCTTTCATAGGCCCATCCGCTGACACGTCCACTCCCAAATATCTGAATACATTCACCTCATCCATACTCTCTCCCTCAATCTGATATCCAAATCTTTCATCACCTAATCTTTTTGTATCCTCATAACCTTACTCTTTCCTGTATTCACTTTTAATTTTCTTCTTTTGCATACCCTACCAACTTCATCCACAAATCTCTGCAACTTCTCTTCAGAATCTCCCAAGAGCACAGTGTCATCAGCAAAGAGCAACTGTGACAACTCCCACTTTATGTGCGATTCTTTATCTTTTAACTCCACTCCTCTTGCCAAGACCCTCGCATTTACTTCTCTTACAACCCATCTATAAATATATTAAACAACCACGGTGACATCACACATCCTTGTCTAAGGCCTACTTTTACTGGGAAATAATCTCTCTCTTTCCTACATACTCTAACTTGAGCCTCACTGTCCTCGTAAAAACTCTTCACTGTTTCAGTAACCTACCTCCTATACCATACACCTGCATCATCTGCCACATTGCCCCCCTATCCACCCTGTCATACGCCTTTTCCAAATCCATAAATGCCACAAAGACCTCTTTAGCCTTATCTAAATACTGTTCACTTATGTGTTTCACTGTAAACACCTGGTCCACACCCCCCCCTATCTTTCATAAAGCCTCCTTGTTCATCTGCTATCCTATTCTCTGTCTTACTCTTAATTCTTTCAATAATAACTCTACCATACACTTTACCAGGTATACTCAACAGACTTATTCCCCTATAATTTTTGCACTCTCTTTTGTCCCCTTTGCCTTTATACAAAGGAATTATGCATGCTCTTTGCCAATCCCTAGGTACCTTACCTTCTTCCATACATTTATTAAATAATTGCACCAACCACTCCAAAACTATATCCCCACCTGCTTTTAGCATTTCTATCTTTATCCCATCAATCCCAGCTGCCTTATCCCCTTTCATTTTACCTACTGCCTCACGAACTTCCCCCACACTCACAACTGGCTCTTCCTCACTCCTACAAGATGTTATTCCTCCTTGCCCTATACACGAAATCACAGCTTTCCTATCTTCATCAACGTTTAACAATTCCTCAAAATATTCCCTCCTTCTTCCCAATACCTCTAACTCTCCATTTAACCCTTTCAGGGTCCAAGGCCAAAATCTGGAGTCACGCACCAGTGTCCAAGAATTTTCAAAAAGAAAAATTGTTATTTTTTCTTATGAAATCGTAGAGAATGTTTTTGTGAAGGTAATAAAACAAAAAGTACGAAATTTGGTGGAAAATTGACGAAATTATGCTCTAGCGAATTATGATGTGTCAGCGATATTTACGAATCGGCGATTTTGTCGACTTTGACTCCCATTTTAGGCCAATTACATTATTCCAATCAACCAAATTCTTAGCTATTTCACTAGTATTACTTCTATTCTATCGATTGAGCACAAGAAATCGCCAAGTCAACGTATTTCAACTACAAAATAAAGTGATCGGAAATTGTTAATTTGGCCAATTTAACACAAAGTTCAAAATATTCCAATTTCAAAATAGGGTCCAGAATGAACAATGTAGGCATTCCTGGCACTAAACTAACATTTCCTCTGTTCATTAGTTACGTTTTTGAGGCTTTACAAATAAATTCCATTTTGATTTTTTATTCATATAATGAATTTTATTCACACCAAAAAATAGAAGATTTACTGTTATGCAATACTGTAATAATTGTATAAATATCATCACCATATTTGTGAATGATATATTAGACCCACCAGCTGACGTGTATTAGACGTGTGAGGTCGTTTGTTTACTCTTGAATATCGGCAAAAATTTAACATTTCTGCTACTTTGAGCTCAGTTTCAAGCCATTTCCAGAGCTAAAACCAATCAAAGTCATCTCTATTTCTGTAATATGTCTTCCATTCTATCAAATGAGACCAAGAAATCGCAAATACAACTATAAAACACATACGAAAAAACACTGCAAAGTTGCTGTTTTAATCGAAAAATCATGATTTAATTTTTTTTCTCTCATTATACACAGTGTGCTGCAGGATCTGTTTTATGTGGTGCACACATACCACATAGATGTATTCTCTCATATCTAGGCCCAAATGTAGCACTCACAGTTTATCAGAGTGAGCTGAGCTCATGGCGTAGATCTACGGTTTGGACCCTGAACGTAAAGCCGTAGATCTACGGGACGGACCCTGAAAGGGTTAATAACTCTCCTCTCCTATTTTTAACTGACAAATCCATTTTTTCTCTAGGCTTCCTTAACTTGTTAATCTCACTCCAAAACTTTTTCTTATTTTCAACAAAATTGGTTGATAACATCTCACCCACTCTCTCATTTGCTCACTTTTTACATTGCTTCACCACTCTCTTAACCTCTCTCTTTTTCTCCATATACTCTTCCCTCCTTGCATCACTTCTACTTTGTAAAAACTCCTCATATGCTAACTTTTCTCCCTTACTACTCTCTTTACATCATCATCCACCGATCGCTCCTCTTCCCTCCCGCACCACCTTCCTGTAACCACAAACTTCTGCTGAACACTCCAACACTACATTTTTAAACC
The DNA here is from genome assembly GCF_026875155.1 of Cherax quadricarinatus. Lineage (NCBI taxonomy): Eukaryota > Metazoa > Arthropoda > Malacostraca > Decapoda > Parastacidae > Cherax > Cherax quadricarinatus. The sequence goes on from NC_069422.1 coordinate 160,690, forward strand.
TTCCCCATACCTCTTCGACCCCATTGCCTATGCTCTCATTAGCCCATCTATCCTCCAATAGCTGTTTATATCTTACCCTAACTGCCACTCTTTTAGTTATAAACCTTCACCTCTCTCTTCCCTGATGCTTCTATTCTCCTTGTATCCCATCTACCTTTCACTCTCAGTGTAGCTACAACTAGAAAGTGATCTGATATATCTGTGGCCCCTCTATAAACATGTACATCCTGAAGTCTACTCAACAGTCTTTTATCTACCAATACATAATCCAACAAACTACTGTCATTTTGCCCTACATCATATCTTGTATACTTATTTATCCTCTTTTTCTTAAAATATGTATTACCTATAACTAAACCCCTTTCTATACAAAGTTCAATCAAAGGGCTCCCATTTTCATTTACAGCTGGCACCCCAAACTTACCTACCACACCCTCTCTAAAACTTTCTCCTACTTTAGCATTCAGGTCCCCTACCACAGTTACCCTCTCACTTGGTTCAAAGGCTCCTATACATTCACTTAACATCTCCCAAAATCTCTCTCTCTCCTCTACATTCCTCTCTTCTCCAGGTGCATACACGCTTATTATGACCCACTTTTCGCATCCAACCTTTACTTTAATCCACATAATTCTTGAATTTACACATTCATATTCTCTTTTCTCCTTCCATAACTGATCCTTCAACATTACTGCTACCCCTTCCTTAGTTCTAACTCTCTCAGATACTCCAGATTTAATCCCATTTATTTCCCCCCCCCCCCCGAAACTCCCCTATCCCCTTCAGCTTGTTTCGCTTAGGGCCAGGACATCCAACTTCTTTTCATTCATAAAAGCAGGTGGGGATATAGCTTTGGAGTGGTTGGTGCAATTATTTAATAAATGTATGGAAGAGGGTAAGGTACCTAGGGATTGGCAGAGAGCATGCATAGTTCCTTTGTATAAAGGCAAAGGGGACAAAAGAGAGTGAAAAAATTATAGGGGGATAAGTCTGTTGAGTATACCTGGTAAAGTGTATGGTAGAGTATTATTGAAAGAATTAAGAGTAAGATGGAGAATAGGATAGCAGATGAACAAGGAGGCTTTAGGAAAGGTAGGGGGTGTGTGGACCAGGTGTTTACAGTGAAACGTACAAGTGAACAGTATTTAGATAAGGCTAAAGATTTTTTTGTGGCATTTATGAATTTGGAAAAGGCGTATGACAGGGTGGATAGGGATGCAATGTGGCAGATGTTGCAGGTGTATGGTGTAGGAGGTAGGTTATTGAAAGCAGTGAAGAGTTTTTACAAGGATAGTGAGGCTCAAGTTAGAGTATGTAGGAAAGAGGAAGATTATTTCCCAGTAAAAGTAGGACTTAGACAAGGATGTGTGATGTCACCGTGGTTGTTTAATATATTTATAGATGGGGTTGTAAGAGAAGTAAATGCGAGGGTCTTGGCAAGGGGCGTGGGGTTAAAAGATAAAGAATCACACATAAAGTGGGAGTTGTCACAGTTGCTCTTTGCTGATGACATTGTGCTCTTGGGAGATTCTGAAGAGAAGTTGCAGAGGTTGGTGGATGAATTTGGTAGGGTATGCAAAAGAAGAAAATTAAAAGTGAATACAGGAAAGAGTAAGGTTATGAGGATAACAAAAAGATTAGGTGATGAAAGATTGGATATCATTTTGGAGGGTGTGGCATGCAAAGAGTACGTAACCTTTATTCGGCGCATGTACACACCCTCATTTACAGGCTATCTCCCCCAACCAGCGAACCAGGTGACTGAGAGTTGACGATGGTGCCCTGTCGTTCAACTAGTAACCAGGTTCCAGCCAATAAGAAGATGGTTTTGGCAATCGCAGAGGTTATGTGGGTACCAGTCTCCTGTCTGCCCTTGTCATTCCCATTCTAGAGCTGGTTGAAGCACGGTCTGCTCTCTATTGGCTTCTATTCTGCCTTGCTTACCATGGAGTGCACTAATACCTATCACTGTACATAGTGTATATAGTGTACATATTGCTGTTCTAAATTTGTGAAGGATAATGTAAGTCAAAACTTTTCTGCTGTGTTTATTTTGCTCCATTTACACCCAGGATAACAGGCCATTTGGACTCCTGGGTTGTAATAGAGGGACAGAGTATGGAGGAGGTGAATGTATTCAGATATCTGGGAGTGGACGTGTCAGCGGATGGGTCTATGAAAGATGAGGTGAATCCTAAAATTGATGAGGAAAAAAGGGTGAGCGGTGCACTTAGGAGTCTGTGGAGACAAAGAACTTTGTCCTTGGAGGCAAAGAGGGGAATGTATGACAGTATAGTTTTACCAATGCTCTTATATGGGTGTGAAGCATGGGTGATGAATGTTGCAGCGAGGAGAAGGCTGGAGGCAGTGATGTCACGTTTGAGGGCAATGTGAGGTGTGAATATAATGCAGAGAATTCATAGTTTGGAAGTTAGGAGGAGGTGCGGGATTGCCAAAACTGTTGTCCAGAGGGCTGAGGAAGGGTTGTTGAGGTGGTTCGGACATGTAGAGAGAATGGAGCAAAACAGAATGACTTCAAGAGAGTATCAGTCTGTAGTGGAAGGAAGACGAGGTAGGGGTCGGCCTAAGAAAGGTTGGAGGGAGGGGGTAAAGGAGGTTTTGTGTGCGAGAGGCTTGGACTTCTAGCGGGCATGCGTGAGCGTGTTTGATAGGAGTGAATGGAGACAAACTGTTTTTAATACTTGACGTGTTGTTGGAGTGTGAGCAAAGTAACATTGATGAAGGGATTCAGGGAAACCAGCAGGCTGGACTTGAGTCCTGGAGATGGGAAGTACAGTGCCTGCACTCTGAAGGAGGGGTGTTAATGTTGCAGCTTAAAAACTGTAGTGTAAAGCACCCTTCTGGTAAGACAGTGATGGAGTGAATGATGGTGAAAGTTTTTCTTTTTCGGGCCACCCTGCCTTGGTGGGAATCGGCCAGTGTGTTAATAAATAAAAAAAAAAAAAAATAAAGTGGTCAGAATTTTGCCAATTTCACACAAATTTCAAAAGATGTCAATTTCCAAATAGGGTCCAGAACAAACAAGACGGACATTCCTGGCACTAAAATAACATTTCCTATGTTCATTAGTCATGTCCCTAGGCCTCTCTTACATCTCTTTTGCATTCCACTTTGAATTTTTATTCTCACAAAAAAATAGAAGATTTACTGTTATGCAGACTACTGCATTAGTGTAGAAATGGTATAAATAATATCAGCGCACTTGTGAAACAATATTAGACTCACCAGTTGACGTGTATTGGACGCATGGCATGATTTTTTTATTTTAAACTTTGGAAAAAAATCAAACTTTCTGCTAATTTTGAGCTAAATTTCAAGGTACTTTTTTTGTAAACCAATCAAATTTCATCTCAATTTCTGTAATATGTCTTCCATTCTTATAAATGAGACCAAGAAAAACTAGAATAGTACCATAAAATTTTGAAAAAAAAATCATGGAATTTTTTTTTTAAACCAAAAACCTTGGGGTTTTTTCCAAGCTCTGTTGCTCAGGTTTTTTTTTATAGTGACTAATGAATTTTTCTTTTAGGGTTTTTCCCTAGTTTTAAGGACGGGGCCTTATGTTTTACTAAAAAACCCCAAACCTTTCTCAAATTTAGATCAAAAAAGGTTAATGATGTAAATATGCATTTTATCATTGGGAGTTTAACTGGGGGGCCGCAAGCCCCTCCCAGGCTTTTCTAAAAATAAAATTTTAAAAAAAAAAAATTTTTGGTAAAAGAGAGAAATCTTTATTGCACAAGTTAATTTGGGGGGGAAAACCCCCTTAGGGCCCTTTTCTCTTGAAAAAATTAAAAAAAAAAAATTTTTTTAAAAAAGGGGATTTTCCCACTTGACCCTATTTTTGGGAAAATTACTTTTGTTAAAAAGTTGGGCCCAAAATTTTATCCATTTTCCCCTTTTGACCCAATTTTCTTCCGGTTGATTTTCAAAAACAAACATTTTCAAATCCTTTTACGTGGTCAGAAAAATTTCCCTTTAATATTTAAAAAATGGGTCAAAATTTTAGCAATTTTCCCAAATTTCACACAAATTTCAAAAGTTCCCAAATTTTCAAATATCCGAATAAACAAGAAAGAATTCCTGGCACTAAAAATAACAATTCTCTGTTCGTTAGTCACACCCCCGCCCCCCTTTTTACTTTTCTTTGGCTTTCCCACTTTGAATTTTTTTCTTAAAAAAAATTTGAAGATTTACTGTTAGCAGACTACTGCATTAGTGTAGAAATGGTATAAAATAATTCAGCGCACTTGTGAAACTTATAGACTCACCAGTTGAGGGGTTTTGGAAGCTTAGCATGATTTGTTTACTTTTGAAATTAGGTGAAATTGAACATTTCTGCTACTTAGAGCTCAATTTCAAGGTACTTTTAATTTTAAAAAACCCGTCAAAAACATCTCAAATTTTGTAATTTCTTTTCTATAAAATGAGACCAAAAAAAATAGAATACAATAATAAATACCAACAAAAATAAGCACAAGTCGCTGTTTTTTTCCCAAAAAAATGGTCAAAGTTTTTTTTCTCATTACGCACTGTGTGCTGCGGGATTTTTTTAACTGCGACACTGACCCCAAAAGACTATTCTTTTTTATGTAGGCCTACCCCCTTTCTCTCACTAGATTTTAGGGGGACTAGAATTTAGGCGTCTAGTACGTCAAAAAACCCTGGGGCATAAGCCGTATGTAGGGCTGAAACCCCCAAAAGGGGTTTAACATCACGTATGTATTGTGGGGGGTGGCCGGGGGGCTAGCACACCTGACTTCTTAGGTAAATACTATCACCTTTTTCCTTCATTAAAATACAAATATTTTTAAGGACATAATGATGTATTTTGTATTTTACTTTTTTAACCCCCTTTACTGTTTTAGGCCCCTCTCTGAAACTGTCATTTTATTCCCCAATTTTAAAAAAAAAAAAATTTTTTTTCTTGTGAAATGATAAGAATCTTTTCCCGATGGTAATGACAAAAAGTTCGAAATTTTGGGCAAAACTGTGGAATTTGCTCCCGCGAAATTAGCGGTCTCGGCGACTATGGTATCGGCGATTTCGCCGACTTTGAGCCCTTTTTTTCAGCCAATTCCATTTTTTCCCCTTGCCAAACTCTAGCTATTTCTTTTGAAATCCATTTTATCATCAGCTGGTACAAGAAACCTCCCCTTTACTAATTTGGATACCCAATATGGTGGGTCGAAATTTGGGAATTTGGCCAATTTTATGCCCAAAAAAATTGCCAATTTCAAAATAGGGTCCCGAAAAAACAAGATAGCATTCGTGGCATAAAATAACATATGCTTTTTCATTAGTCCATCTCTAGGGCCCCTTTTTTTTTATTATTGCTTTTATTTTTATTTTTTTTCATACAAAAAAAAAACAAAATTTACTGTTTTCAACGATGCATTATTGTAAAATGGTAAAATAATATCATGACTAGTGAAAGAAAATTTAGACTCCCCAGTTTTACGTGTATTGGCGTGTGGTGTGATTTATTTATCTTGAACATTGGTAAAAAACGAGCATTTTTCCCCTATTTGGCTCAGTTTCAAGGTCGTTTTTTATCGTAAAATATGAAAAAACATCTCTTTTTTTGTAATTTATGTTTTTTTTTTCCATTTTATCACCAAGACATGAAAACGGAATACAAGAAAATTTCTATACGAAAATACACCTCAAAGTCGGCGTTTTATTCCAAAAAAACGATCAGAGATTTTTTTTTCTCATTACGCAATGTGTGCTGCAGGATTTTTTTTATGTGGTGCACACTGACCACACAGACCCATTCTCTCACATGTGGGCCTACCAGCTTTCTCCCACTTGATTTGAAGCCGCTAGAATTATTGAGTACATATACGTCAGAAACATTGGCTCGTAAGACGTATTTATACATCGAAAACAGTCAAAGGGTTAATGCCTAGTTCTACTGCTAACTTAATATATGTTAGTGTAAACTTGTTACCTGGCATTTATATGCATTTATAAATGGGAAAAAAAAGGAGTTCTGCTTTCCGGCGAAGTCTGCTTTCCGGCAGTAGCCTGGAACCTAACCTGCCGAATAAGTGGTGCCCAACTGTACACATATATATTCACTGGACACGTTCCTAGAACTGCTCTAGCTTGTTTAAGCTTGTTGTTGTGTGGGTGGACTTTGTTGTAAATATGCTGAGTTACCAGCGTGGCTGGTGTCACAATGATACATTACCACCACTCACTACCCACACTGCCTTCCCTGTCTTCCCCACCCCACCACCCACATGGAAATGAGTCACTTTGTCTGCCTTTTTAGGGTTAACCTAGGGTAATGGTCATCAGGGTCATCCTTTCCTTCCTATCTTGCTACTCTCCTTCCTTCCCTACTTCTTCCTTCCTTCCTTCCTATCATCTCTTCCTTCATTCTCACCTTCCTTCCTACATACCTTCTTTACTTCTTCCTTCCTTCCTTCTGGTTTCCTGGGCATTGCTTTCAGTCACAAACTCCCCAAAATCATGAAATTCATTTTCACTGACACTTCCATCTGCGTTAGAACGTCACTTGGGAAAAGAAGAGTCCCAATTCGACGGGGAGTGAGGTATTCTTACTGTGAGGCATGGTAAACAAGGCGTGGACCACAGACCACGCAGACCCATTCTCTCACATGCAGGCCTACGAGCTTTCTTCTGCTATACAGTGGACCCTCGCCTTACGATGGCATCACATAACGTTAGATCCGCCTAGTGATACATTTTAATGCAAAAATTTTGCCTCGCCTAGGGCTAAAAAACTTGCTCAACGTGATTTGTCCGAGACATGTCCACGTGCGGCCTGAGCCAGCCTCACTTGTTCCGTGGGTGGCAGTGTTTACAAGCCAGCCTCCGCGGTCACATCCAAGCATACAATCAGAACATTTCGTATTATCACAGCGTTTTTACAGATTTCACCTTCAAAATAAGTGACCATGGGCCCCAAGAAAGCTTCTAGTGCCAACCCTACAGGAATAAGGGTGAGAATTACTATGGATATGAAGAAAGAGATCATTGCTAAGTATGAAAGTGGAATGCGTGTCTCCAAGCTGGCCAGGTTGTATAGTAAACCCCAATCAACAATCGCTACTATTGTGGCCAAGAAAACGGCAATCAAGGAAGCTGTTCTTGCCAAAGGTGCAACTTTGTTTTTGAAACAGAGATCGCAAGTACTCGAAGATGTTGAGAAACTGTTATTGGTACGGATAAACGAAAAACAGATAGCAGGAGATAGCATCTCTCAAGCGATCATATGTGAAAAGGCTAGGAAGTTGCATGAGGATTTAATTAGAAAAATGCCTGCAACTAGTGGTGATGTGAGTGAATTTAAGGCTGCAAAGGTTGGTTTACCTGGAGTTTACCTGGAGAGAGTTCCGGGGGTCAACGCCCCCGTGGCCCGGCTGTGACCAGGCCTCCTGGTGGATCAGAGCCTGATCAACCAGGCTGTTGCTGCTGGCTGCACGCAAACCAAAGTACGAGCCACAGCCCGGCTGGTCAGGAACCGACTTTAGGTGCTTGTCCAGTTGCCAGCTTGGAGACTGCCAGGGGTCTGTTGGTAATCCCCCTTATGTATGCTGGGAGGCAGTTGAACAGTCTTGGGCCCCTGACACTTATTGTATGGTCTCTTAACGTGCTAGTGACACCCCTGCTTTTCATTGGGGGGATGTTGCATCGTCTGCCAAGTCTTTTGCTTTCGTAGTGAGTGATTTTCGTGTGCAAGTTCGGTACTAGTCCCTCTAGGATTTTTCCCGGTGTATATAATCATGTATCTCTCCCACCTGCGTTCCAGGGAATACAGTTTTAGGAACCTCAAGCGCTCCCAGTAATTGAGGAGTTTTATCTCCGTCATGCACGCTGTGAAGGTTCTCTTACATTTTCTCGGTCAGCAATTTCACCTGCCTTGAAAGGTGCTGTTAGTGTGCAGCAATATTCCAGCCTAGATAGAACAAGTGACCTGAAGAGTGTCATCATGGGCTTGGCCTCCCTAGTTTTGAAGGTTCTCATTATCCATCCTGTCATTTTTCTACCAGATGCGAGTGATACAATGTTATGGTCCTTGAAGGTGAGATCCTCCGACATGATCACTCCCAGGTCTTTGACGTTGGTGTTTCGCTCTATTTTGTGGCCAGAATTTGTTTTTGTACTCTGATGAAGATTTAATTTCCTCGTGTTTACCATATCTGAGTAATTGAAATTTCTCATCGTTGAACTTCACATTGTTTTCTGCAGCCCACTGAAAGATTTGGTTGATGTCCGCCTGGAGCCTTGCAGTGTCTGCAATGGAAGACACTGTCATGCAGATTCGGGTGTCATCTGCAAAGGAAGACACAGTGCTGTGGCTGACATCCTTGTCTATGTTGGATATGAGGATGAGGAACAAGATGGGACCGAGTACTGTGCCTTGTGGAACAGAGCTTTTCACCGTAGCTGCCTCGGACTTTACTCTGTTGACGGCTACTCTCTGTGTTCTGTTAGTGAGGAAATTATAGATCCATCGACCGACTTTTCCTGTTATTCCTTTAGCACGCATTTTTTTGCGCTATTACGCCATGGTCACACTTGTCGAAGGCTTTTGCAAAGTCTGTATATATTACATCTGCATTCTTTTTGTCTTCTAGTGCATTTAGGACCTTGTCGTAGTGCTCCAATAGTTGAGACAGACAGGAGCGACCTGTTCTAAACTCATGTTGCCCTGGGTTGTGTAACTGATGGGTTTCTAGATGGGTGGTGATCTTGCTTCTTAGGACCCTTTCAAAGATTTTTATGATATGGGATGTTAGTGCTATCGGTCCCCCTTTGTGGAGTGGGGCTATGTCTGTTGTTTTTAGTAACTGTGGGACGACCCCCGTGTCCATGCTCCCTCTCCATAGAATGGAAAAGGCTCGTGATAGGGGTTTCTTGCAGTTCTTGATGAACACGGAGTTCCATGAGTCTGGCCCTGGGGCAGAGTGCATGGGCATGTCATTTATCGCCTGTTCGAAGTCATTTGGCGTCAGGATAACATCGGATAGGCTTGTGTTAACCAAATTCTGTGGCTCTCTCATAAAAAATTCATTTTGATCTTCGACTCTTAGTCTGGTTAGCGGCTTGCTAAAAACTGAGTCATATTGGGACTTGAGTAGCTCACTCATTTCCTTGTTGTCATCTGTGTAGGACCCATCTTGTTTAAGTAGGGGCCCAATACTGGACATTTTCTCGACTTTGATTTGGCATAGGAGACGAAATACTTTGGGTTTCTTTCGATTTCATTTATGGCTTTTAGTTCTTCCCGCGATTCCTGACTCCTATAAGATTCCTTTAGCTTAAGTTCGATGCTTGCTATTTCTCTGACCAGTGTTTCCCTATGCATTTCAGATATATTGACCTCTTTTAGCCGCTCTGTTATTCTTTTCTGTCGCCTGTAAAGGGAGCGCCTGTCTCTTTCTATTTTACATCTACTCCTCCTTTTTCTTAGAGGAATAAGCCTTGTGCATACATCGAGTGCCACCAAGTAAATCTATTCTAGGCATAAGTTGGGGTCTGTGTTGCTTAGTATATCTTCCCAGCTTATATCGGTTAGGACTTGGTTTACTTGGTCCCACTTTATGTTTTTGTTATTGAAGTTGAATTTGGTGAATGCTCCCTCGTGACTAGTCTCATTATGTTGGTCTGGGGCTCCACGCATACATGTCTGAACCTCAATTATGTTGTGATCTAAGTATATTGTTTTTGATATGGTGACATTTCTTATCAGATCATCATTGTTAGTGAAGATGAGGTCTAGTGTATTCTCCAGTCTAGTAGGCTCTATTATTTGCTGGTTTAAATTGAATTTTGTGCAGAGATTTAAAAGCTCGTGTGAGTATGAGTTTTCATCAGAGATGCCTCCTGGTGTTATTACTGCAACAATATTATTTGCTATATTCCTCCATTTTAGGTGCCTTAAGTTGAAATCCCCCAGGAGCAAGATGTTGGGTGCAGGAGCTGGAAGATTTTCCAGACAGTGGTCAATTTTTAACAGCTGTTCCTGGAATTGCTGGGATGTTGCATCCAGAGGCTTGTAGACTACCACAATGACAAGGTTTTGGTTCTCAACCTTTAGTGCTAAAACTTCCACTACATCATTTGAAGCATTAAGCAATTCTGTGCAAACAAGTGACTCTGCAATGTACAGGCCAACCCCTCCCCCCTTTTGCCTGTTCATTCTGTCACATCTGTAACCTGGGATCCATATTTCGTTGTCCAAGTGATCCTTTACTGTGTCTCAGTGAAAGCCACGAACATTGCCTTTGCCTCTGCAAGCAGTCCATGGATGAAAGGTATTTTGTTGTTTGTTGCTGGCTTTAGACCCTGTATATTTGCAAAGAAGAATGTCATTGGACTTGTGGTATTGTTGGTACTGGGGGGGGATTTTTTTTCCGGCATTAGTATCTGTATCTGTTGGTTTGGAGTGGAGGCCATCGACTGTGGTTCCACTCCAGGAATGATTGGATTTGGTGTACGATTTCTGCCATTTCCTGCCAGTTTTTTTTCCTTCCTGCCACTAAAAAACCTCTCCCTCTTGAGTGGCTGTGGCTACCCAGGTTTTCCCATGGCCTGGATGTTTTGTATGTTTTTGTCCCCTTTAGATGGTGTGCCTGGCAATTTAAGTTATAGCACAGTCTTTCCCGTACTGAAGAGGTACATATTTCAGGGTGAAAAAGTTTACAGGAAGGGAGTTTGCATTTTCCTGTTGTCATATGGGCATGGCATTTTCCAGGGTGGTCATAGTTGCACGTCCCGTCTGTTTTTCCAGATTTCCCATGTCTGCAGATACCAAGTGCATAGTATGTGCACAGGCTTGGTTTCCGTTTGCCTTGGGTTTCTGTGACTGTATTCCCTGTTGGTGCATGTTTCCCTGTCTTATTCCTATCCTCCCTAGCACCAACAATGGAGCTCCCACCAGTTGTTTTTGGCAATATATCCTTACTATTGCTAGTGGAGTCCTCTTGTTTGCTATTTCCCGTGGTATTTCTAGTTTGCAATATTGGTTTTAACTTATCTTTGACTACACTTGTTTCCCAACTACGGCTCCTGTCCCCTATGAGATCATTTATGTGTATTCCTTCCTGCGTATAATTCCCGACTACCTGGACAAAATCTCCAGCTTCACCATTACTGTCTCCCAGGACAGCACCTCCAGCTTCACCATTACTGTCTCCCAGGACAGCACTATCAGCCCCACATTTACTGACTACCAGGACATCACCTCCAGCCTTACAGTTTCTGACTGCATGGCCAGTATCAAGGGCAGTATCATTCATCCCAGACTTTTTATGTTCCCATCTGTTGTAGAAAGCTTCCAGGTTGTCTATGAAAGCAGCTTTGATGTTATCCTCTTTTAATACCCTTGTGATTTTAGTTCACAGATTTATCTTATTTGGGCATACCCAAAAACACTTCCCTGTTTTAATACTGCTTGTAGCTAGTTCTTGGATATCTGCACAAGGGGTGTGACACCAATTTCCACAAAAATGACAATTTATCCATGTGGAAGCCCGTTTGTTTGATTGACTGCAGACTATACAGAGCTTCATAATGATTTGAATGGTTGATTTACTGTAATTCTACTAGCAACCTCTTGAATACTCTATTAATAACCTCCTTAAATGAAGCTCTAGCTATTTGTATTTCTATTTCTAACTGTACTTGTATACTGGACAGCTTACCGTGTACGTTCCTGATTTATATTTATTGTTTGTGTTTGATAAGGGCGCCTACAACCCCATCCGTTTACAGTCTGCTTTATTGTCCAACGAAACCGTTTGTAACCAGTCAAGGGTTCGGACCAGTCAAGGGTTCGGACCAGTCGAGGGTTCGGACCAGTCTGATCTGATCAGTGGGTCACTTATTTAAAACATACTGGTTGGTGATTTAGGCTAACACATGAAGGATCTACTTGAAATTATCTACCAGAGTAATATGTGATTTGATTGATACTAAAGTATAACTTGCGATGTCGAAGAACCGGTGATTTCTGGCAGCTCCTACAATGACGAACGGTCGAACCTCAACCCTTGTTTATCAATCGCTGTATCTAGCTTTTCTAGTTTTTCTTTCGTCTCCACCACAATAAATACTATATTATCACTATAGTTGACTGGTGGAAATTTTGGAAGAAGGACGCTTTTTCTGTAGTAATAAATGCTTCTCGTTGTGTATATTGCGACCGCTGGTAACTACAGGTTATATGAAATTCACAGTATACGTCTGGTATTTTAAGAAAAAAGAAACTAATGAAAGTCACTCCACTCCACTAAGTACCATTATAATACTGGTTAGTTGCTACTACAACACTGTATTCTGCTATTCACTGGTATCACTAGATTATATGCGAGTACACTAGCAAGCCAGGAAGATTATTAAAACAGCTGACCACTGTGGTAAGATTCTGGCGACTTCTGGCACCTGCCTCTATAGGCTTATCACTTCATTTACAAATTCACCTGTTTTCAAATGACACTTTAGCCTTATCATCTATATACTAGGGAGCCACTGTAGTATACACTATACACTATGTATACACAATGTTATCAGGGAGACTTTCTTTCCTCTGACAAAGAAAAGTTTTATTATTATTATTTTGCACACGGAACACAGGCCTAAGATTCCCCTCTGGCAGTAAACTCTGCTAGGTAGTGCACACTAATTCTCCTTTTTTGACTCAGTATATAATGTTTTCCACTCAAGATTGGTTCCAGGCGCTAGAGGGATGTATCGTATAGGATTGATGGCACAAATTAAAGTTCTAGCACGTAAGAGCGACCGTGTAAACACGAGAAAACCCAGAGCACAACGAGGTGTAGTGTTACCATTGTACTACTAGGTTTGAGAGATTTAAGAATCGTAGTGGCATACATAGTGTGATAAGGCACGGTGAGACTGCCAGTTCGGACCACAAAGCAGCTGAAAAATATGTGCGTGAATTCAAGGAGTACATAGAGGCTGAAGGATTGAAACCTGAACAAGTGTTTAATTGTGAAGAAACAGGCCTGTTTTGGAAGAAAATGCCAAGCAGGACCTACATTACTCAGGAGGAAAAGGCACACCCAGGACATAAGCCTATGAAAGACAGGCTTACTCTGTTGATGTGTGCCAATGCTAGTGGTGATTGCAAAGTGAAGCCTTTATTGGTGTATCACTCTGAAACTCCCAGAGCATTCAGGCAAAAGAATATCCTCAAGGCTAATTTGTGTGTGCTGTGGAGGGCAAACAGTAAGGCATGGGTCACTAGGGACTTTTTCTATGACTGGTTACACCATGCATTTGCCCCCACTGTGAAAAATTACCTCCTGGAAAATAAATTGGACCTTAAGTGCCTCTTGGTATTAGACAGTGCTCCTGGTCATCCTTCAGACGTAGCAAAGCGACTTTCTGCAGACATGAGCTTCATTAAGATCAAGTTTTTGCCTCCTAATACCATTCCTCTCCTGTAGCCCATGGACCAGCAAGTCATTGCAAACTTCAAAAAGCTGTACACAAAAGCTCTGTTTGAAAGGTGCTTTGTAGTGACCTCAGAAACTCAACTGACTTTAAGAGAGTTTTGGAGAGATCACTTTAATATCCTCAATTGTGTAAGCCTTATAGGTAAGGCTTGGGAGGGAGTGACTAAGAGGACCTTGAACTCTGCTTGGAAGAAACTGTGGCCAGAATGTGTAGACAAAAGGGATTTTGAAGGATTTGAGGCTAACCCTGAGAAGCGTATGCCAGTTGAGGAATCCATTGTGGCATTGGGGAAGTCCTTGGGGTTGGAGGTAAGTGGGGAGGATGTGGAAGAGTTGGTGGAGGAGGACAATGAAGAACTAACCACTGATGAGCTGCTAGATCATCTTCAACAACAAGAGGCCACACCTGAGGAAACTGCTTCGGAGGAGGGGATAGACAAATTGAAGTAGTTGTCTACTTCAAAGATTAAGGAAATGTGTGCAATGTGGCTTAAAGTGCAAACCTTTTTTGACGAAAAATCGCCCTGACACAGCTATTGCAAGCCGTGCTGGTGACTATTACACTGACAATGTTGTGAAACACTTTAGGAAAATCATAAAGAAACGAGAGGTACAGGCCTCTATGGACAGATATGCTGTGCGACAGAAGTCCAGTGACTCTCAAGCTGGTCCTAGTGGCATTAAAAGAAGAAGGGAAGTAACCCCGGAAAAGAACTTGCTACCTCAAGTCCTAATGGAAGGGGATTCCCCTTCTAAACACTAAGACCATCAACACTCTCCCCTCCTCTCGTCCCATCAATCATCACCAGATCTTCAATAAAGGTAAGTGTCATGTAACTGTGCATGTCTTCTTCAGTTTGTGTGTATTAAAATTAATATTTCATGTGGTAAAAAATTTTTTTTTTCATACTTTGGGGTGTCAGGAACGGATTAATTTGATTTCCATTATTTCTTACGGGGAAAATTAATTTGTCTAACGATAATTTCGCCTAAAGTTGAGCTGTCAGGAATGGATTAATATCGTTAGGCGAGGGTCCACTGTATTTGAAGCTGCTAGAATTTTGGCATAGTATTACGGGACTGCCACTGGCTCTCAAGCCATAATACTATGGGACCGACCCTGAAAGGGTTAACATTTCTATCTTAATCCCATCAATCCTGCCTGCCTTACCCTCTTTCATTTTACCTACTGCCTCATGAACTTCCCCCCACTCACAACTGGCTCTTCCTAACTCCTAGAAGATGCTTTTCCTCTTGCCCTATACACGAAATCACAGCTTCCCTATCTTCATCAACATTTAACAATTCCTCAAAATATTCCCTCTACCTTCCTGATACATATAACTCTCCATTTAAGGAGGCGACAAACCTTTCTGGAGTGATAAAAAAATGAAATTGAAAAATAATGGAAAACAATGTTTTCTTACCAAAAAACAGTGCATAATTCTGGCAACATATAGATGGAATCAGCTTGTTTCTATCATATTTCTAAGTATGTTTTTCCACAAATGTAATATTTTTGTTCTTGCTGTCAGCAAGAGGACATGTTGGCAATTAGTGGGTTTTTCTTTTTTTTAATCCAAAAATTACGATTTTTATGACTGTTTCATTGTAAATCCTCTACATGGCAACTTCTATGAGGACTAAAGTGAAGAGTGCAGAGAGATTGTCAGCAGCCTGCAGGCTGTCAACAAGGATGGAGTGGTGTAACACGGTCATATTTGGCAGGACATAACCATAGTGTTTTACATAAAACATAATTATGTATAACTCAGGAATAAGTTATTGACATTATTTCCCCTCTCATGCAAAGAGTATTTATAGGAGCAACATGATTTTTTCACAAGTTATTGAGGAATGATGGTTCTATTGAATTACGTAGAGGGTTTACGATATGTTTTACCATTTTGTTTTTATTGAACTTTTTCTCCCAAAAAAGTCTTTAAACAAAATACACATTTCAACATTTTGCATAATGCAATCTATTGACATTTCACTCAAACATCCATGTAATTAGATTACCTAACTCATTATCTTTCATCTGATGTTGACTAGAACACTGTAAGTCTTACCAATTTTGTAGTGGAGAGATAGTCTTAAAACATATAGAATAGGGCACTATTTATTTTTTTCTATCTAACTATAAGGAAAAAAGTCACTAAAAACACAGTGTCTGGGTTTCAATTGCTGCTTAATTCACAGTAAAAATTCCATTGAAATTGAACCCCCCCCCCCACCAAAAAAAAAAAAATTTTGCTCATCACCCCCATAACCCTCTCAAGGTCCAAAGGCCAAATCTCAAAGGGAGCGCCAGGGTCCAAGAATTTTTGAAAAAAAAAAAAAAAAAAAAACTTACAGAATTAAAAATAATAATTCTCTGTACATAATAAAACAAAAACTATTTTTTTTTTTCGATTAGCAGTTACCAAGATATAGAGACGTGAAGTTGACCCTCAATGACCTGGTGGCAATAACATCTGCAACTTCCGTAAAGTCGCATTATTTTATGTTAGGTTTTTGTTACATTTTTCTTTTCTTTTCTAACATTTTTTTTTAACAGTAACTTTTGTGACCTGAGACGAATATAATGTGTAATTGTACACTCCTTGTATTCAACACCACATAGATATTGACATACATATTTTATTCATTCTAGAGTGTATATTAGGGTTTTATGCTATTTATATTGTTTAATATGTCATATTAGATGAACTGTGATAGATAAATAACCCGTAGAGCCGATAATAGCATCATATTGAAGTACAATTTTGTCATGCCTCCTGACAGCAGGAACGGATTCACTGGATTTACATTATATCTCATGGGAAATATTGCTACGACTTTAGCACGTTTCAACTTTAGTACTAGGTCCAGGAACGGATTAAGTATGAAACTCGAGGTACCACTGTATATTGGTATGGTTTGTATGGCAGTAATCTCATTTTTTGGTCTCATTTGATAGAATGGAAGATACATATTACAGAAATAGATACAATTTTGATTGGTTTCACAACAGAAAGTACCTTGAAATTGAATTCAATCTAGCAGAAATGTTCGATTTTTGCTGATGTTCGAGAGCAAACGAATGACGTCACTATCCAATACGTGTCCAACTGGCCAGTCTAATATGGAGTCATGAATGGCTTGACATTATTTATACAATTATTACAATAATGCAGTAGTCTACATAACAGTAAGTCTATTTTTTGTGTGAATAAAAATTCAAAATGGAAAGGAAGTGTAATATAAGAGGGGTCTGGAGACGTGACTAATGTACCGAGAAAAATTTTATTTTTTAGTGCCAGGAATATCTGCAATGTTTATTCTGGGCCCTATTTTGAAATTGGCATCTCTTGAAATTTGTGTGAAATTTGCCCAATTACCAATTTCTGATCACTTTATTGGGTAGTTGAAATAGGTAAATGGGTGGTTTCTTGTACTCAGTTGACAGAATAGATGGAATACCAGCAAAATATCTATGAGTTTGGTAGACTGGAACAATGGAATGGGCCAAAAATAGGGTGTAAATTGAGTGAAATCGCAGACGCATAAATATCGCCAATGGGTTAAGTGTATTCTAACCTAACCACTCAGTAATCCAGCAAAATCACTAAACTGGCACCCTACAGGTCCCAATGGTGTAGGATTGGTGATGGTCAACCTGTAATATGCTTGTTTCTATAATATTTACACAATAAGTGCAGCATGAATACAGCTGCCAGATCTGTGACTTAGTCAGTTGCTGCTAACAAGCCCAGCATTCAGCTCTCAGGTTGGGGCTTACACATGACTTGTTTGTTCCTTACATTTTCGCTAAATATACTTAGAACGTCATAATCGCTAAATATATAAACAACCAATTTCTTGGTTTTCAGGAAAATGACAAAAATTATGAATGTTGCTTGGAAATCACAGCAGCCATTAGGATTACATTACAGTAGGGCCCCACTTATATGGCAGGTTAGGTTCCAGGCTACCGCTGTAAAGCGGAAATCGCCGTAAAGTGGAACACCCTTTTTTTCCACTTATAAATGCATACAAATACTAGATAACAAGTTTACACTAACATATATTAAGTTAGCAATAGAACTAGGCATCAAAAAACAATAAAAAAGTACAATACACACATAGTGCACTCATTACTTACCTTAAAATATTTATAGTCTTAATCTAGGGTGAGACAAGTAGTATTTATTGTAAGAAACCAAGTGTGGTATGTATGGTAGTCAGCCAGGCTACCATACCAGACCAACCCACCCACACATATATTCTATGACATTTAAGCATCCCAGAGCAATAAAATGTATATGCAGTTCACTCATTATTTACCTTAAAATATTTGTAGTCTTAATGTAGGGTCAGGAGTAAGTAAATGAAATAAAACTAATAAATGAGAGAGAAAGAATGAGTGCATGAGAGGGGACAGGTGCAGAGTTATGTAAACAAACCAGGCGAAGGTAAGTTTTGTAAACAAACAAAGTGTACACGTCTGGTTTGTGTACAAGTTACATTGTATACAGGTTGTCTCTACATTGATACGGTAGAATAAATAAAGAAGAACACTCCCGTTCTCATGTAACATCATTTTGAGAAGAAATGACGCTCTGAGTGAAGGCAATGGTAATAAGTCACTCTGACTTTTTTGGGTTATCCTAGGTTCTCTATACATATGTTGTCATGTATGATAATATATGTAACTGTATTTGTGAATACCTGAATAAACTTACTTACATACATACGAAAGGAATAATTTTCTACAGTTACCCCCAGTAACACATTTTCTCTTATGTTAGATTAGAGAAAATATTATTCTTGCCATCACTTGTACAAGTTATCTGGCTACCACATCTCATATTTATGTTTATTTATTCTATTGTGGGGTGTATTTATCATCTTTATATGTTATGTATAATGTTTATATAATTTTGAAAAAAATATCATGGATGGATTAATGAAAATGTGTATATTAACGTAATATACGACATTTAAATGAGACTCGGTGATTATTATTACAGTGGACCCCCGGTTAACGATATTTTTTCTCTCCAGAAGTATGTTCAGGTGCCAGTACTGACCG
>NC_069422.1:184244-188522 GCF_026875155.1 Cherax quadricarinatus
GTAGTAGTTGTAGCAGTAGTTGTAGTTGTAGTAGTTGAAGTAGTACTTGTGGTAGTTGTAGTTGTAGTAGTTGTAGTAGTTGTAGTAGCAGTTGTAGTTGTTGTAGTAGTAGTAATAGTAGCAGTAGTAGTAAAAGTAGTAGTTGGTGTAGTAGGAGTAGTAGTTGGTGTAGTAGTAGTAGTTGTAGTAGTAGTAGTTGTGTAGTAGTAGTAGTTGTAGTAGTAGTAGTAGTTGGTGTAGTAGTAGTAGTTTAGCTGGAGTTTACCTGGAGAGAGTTCCGGGGGTCAACGCCCCCGCGGCCCTGTCTGTGACCAGGCCTCCTGGTGGATCAGAGCTTCATCAACCAGGCTGTTGCTGCTGGCTGCACGCAAACCAACGTACGAGCCACAGCCCGGCTGGTCAGGAACCGACTTTAGGTGCTTGTCCAGTGCCAGCTTGAAGACTGCCAGGGGTCTGTTGGTAATCCCCCTTATGTATGCTGGGAGGCAGTTGAACAGTCTCGGGCCCCTGACACTTATTGTATGGTCTCTTAACGTGCTACTGACACCCCAGCTTTTCATTGGGGGGATGCTGCATCGTCTGCCAAGTCTTTTGCTTTCGTAGTGAGTGATTTTCGTGTGCAAGTTCGGTACTAGTCCCTCTAGGATTTTCCAGGTGTATATAATCATGTATCTCTCCCTCCTGCGTTCCAGGGAATACAGGTTTAGGAACCTCAAGCGCTCCCAGTAATTGAGGTGTTTTATCTCCGTTATGCGCGCCGT
The DNA here is from genome assembly GCF_026875155.1 of Cherax quadricarinatus. Classification (NCBI taxonomy): domain Eukaryota; kingdom Metazoa; phylum Arthropoda; class Malacostraca; order Decapoda; family Parastacidae; genus Cherax; species Cherax quadricarinatus. The sequence continues at coordinate 185,006 of NC_069422.1, forward strand.
GAAAGTTCTCTGTACATTTTCTAGGTCAGCAATTTCACCTGCCTTCAAAGGTGCTGTTAGTGTGCAGCAATATTCCAGCCTAGATAGAACAAGTGACCTGAAGAGTGTCACCATGGGCTTAGCCTCCCTAGTTTTGAAGGTTCTCATTATCCATCCTGTCATTTTTCTAGCAGATGCGATCGATACAATGTTATGGTCCTTGAAGGTGAGATCCTCCGACATGATCACTCCCAGGTCTTTAACTTTGGTGTTTTGCTCTATTTTGTGGCCAGAATTTGTAGTAGTAGTAGTTGTAGTAGAAGTTGTAGTAGTTGTAGTAGTTGTAGTAGCAATTGTAGTAGTACTTGAAGTAGTTGTAGTAGAAGTTGTAGTTGTAGAAGTTGTAGTTGTAGTAGTAGCAGTAGTAGTAGTTGTAGAAGTAGTTGTAGTAGTTGTAATAGTTGTAGTAGTTGTAGTAGTTGTAGTTGTAGTAGTTGCAGTTGTAGTAGTTGTAGCAGTTGCAGTAGCTGTAGTAGTAGTAGCAGTAGTTGTAGTTATAGTATTAGAAATAGTTGGTGTAGTTGCAGTAGTTGTAGCATTAGTTGTAGTAGTAGCTGTAGTAGTTGTAGTTTTAGTAGTAGCTGTAGTAGTTGTAGAAGTAGTTGTAGTAGTTTTAGTAGTAACTGCAGTAGTTGTAGTTGTAGTAGTTGTAGTAGTTGTAGTTGTAGTAGTTGTAGTAGTTGTAATTGTAGTTGTAGCAGTTGTAGTAGTTGTTGTAGTTGTAGTAGTACTTGTAGTAGTACTTGTAGATGTAGTAGTTGTAGTTGTAGTAGTTGTACTTGTTGTTGTAGTAGTTGTAGTTGTAGTAGTAGTTGCAGTAGTAGTTGTAGTAGTTGTAGTTGTTGTAGTAATGTAGTAGTAGTTGCAGTAGTAGTTGTAATAGTAGTTGTAGTAGTTGTAGTTGTAGTAGTTGTAGAAGTTATAGTAGTAGTTGTAGTTGTTGTAGAAGTTGTAGTAGTTTTAGTTGTAGTAGTTGTTTGTAGTAGGTAGTAGTTTGTAGTAGTTGCAGTTGTTGTAGTGGTAGTAATACTAGTTGTAGTAGTTGAAGTAGTTGAAGTAGTTGAAGTAGTTGAAGTTTGGGAGTAGTTGTAGTAGTAGTTGTAGTAGTTGCAGTAGTTGTAAGTAGTTTTAGTAGTTGTAGTTTGTAGTAGTTGTAGTTGTAGTAGTAGTAGTTTGTAGATGTAGTAGTTGTAGTAGTTATAGTTGTAGTTGAAGTAGTTGCAGTAGTTGTAGTCATAGTAGTTGTAGTTGTAGTATTAGTTGTAGTTGTAGTCATAGTAGTTATAGTAGTAGTTGTAGTTGTAGTAGTAGTTGTAGTACTTGTAACAGGTGTAGTAGTTTTAGCTGTAGTAGTAGTTGTAGTAGTTGTAGTAGTAGTAGTTGTAGTGGTAGTAGTTGTAGTAGTTGCAGTAGTTGTAGATGTAGTTGTAGTAGATGTAGTAGTACTAGTAGTTGTAGTTGTATTAGTAGTTGTAGCTGAAGTAGTTGTAGTAGTCGTAGTAGTTGTAGTAGTTGTAGTAGTTGTAGTAGTAGTAGTTTTAGTTCTAGTAGTTGTAGTAGTTGTAGTTGTAGCAGTTGTAGTTGTAGTAGTTGTAGTGGTAGTAGTAGTTGTAGTTGTAGTAGTTGTAGTTGTAATAGTTGTAGTAGTTGCAGTAGTTAGTTGTATAGTTGCAGTTGTAGTAGTTGTAGTAGTTGTAGTAGTTGTAGTTGTTTGTAGCTGTAGTAGTTGTAGGAGTAGTTTGCGGTTTGTAGTAGTTGTAGTAGTTGTTGTAGCTGTAGTAGTTGTAGTAGTTGTAGTAATTGTAAGTTGTAGTAGTAGTGGTTGTAGTTGTAGTAGTTGTAGCAGTTGTAGTTGTAGTAGTTGTAGTTGTAGTAGTAGTTGTAGAAGTTGTAGTAGTAGTAGTAGTTGTAGTAGTTGTAGTAGTTGAAGTAGTTGTAGTAGTTGTAGTAGTTTTAGTTGTAGTAGTTGTAGCAGTAGTTGTAGTTGTAGTAGTTGAAGTAGTACTTGTAGTAGTTGTAGTAGTAGTTGTAGTAGTTGTAGTAGCAGTTGTAGTAGTTGTAGTAGTAGTAGTAATAGTAGCAGTAGTAGTAATAGTAGTAGTAGTAGTTGGTGTAGTAGGAGTAGTAGTTGGTGTAGTAGTAGTAGTTGTTAGTAGTAGTAGTTGGTGTAGTAGTAGTAGTTGTAGTAGTAGTAGTTGGTGTAGTAGTAGTAGTAGTAGTAGTAGTAGTAGTTTAGCTGGAGTTTACGTGGAGAGAGTTCCGGGGGTTAACGCCCCCGCGGCCCTGTCTGTGACCAGGCCTCCTGGTGGATCAGAGCTTGATCAACCAGGCTGTTGCTGCTGGCTGCACGCAAACCAACGTACGAGCCACAGCCCGGCTGGTCAGGAACCGACTTCAGGTGCTTGTCCAGTGCCAGCTTGAAGACTGCCAGGGGTCTGTTGGTAATCCCCCTTATGTATGCTGGGAGGCAGTTGAACAGTCTCGGGCCCCTGACACTTATTGTATGGTCTCTTAACGTGCTACTGACACCCCAGCTTTTCATTGGGGGGATGCTGCATCGTCTGCCAAGTCTTTTGCTTTCGTAGTGAGTGATTTTCGTGTGCAAGTTCGGTACTAGTCCCTCTAGGATTTTCCAGGTGTATATAATCATGTATCTCTCCCTCCTGCGTTCCAGGGAATACAGGTTTAGGAACCTCAAGCGCTCCCAGTAATTGAGGTGTTTTATCTCCGTTATGCGTGCCGTGAAAGTTCTCTGTACATTTTCTAGGTCAGCAATTTCACCTGCCTTGAAAGGTGCTGTTAGTGTGCAGCAATATTCCACCCTAGATAGAACAAGTGACCTGAAGAGTGCCACCATGGGCTTAGCCTCCCTAGTTTTGAAGGTTATCATTATCCATCCTGTCATTTTTCTAGCAGATGCGATCGATACAATGTTATGGTCCTTGAAGGTGAGATCCTCCGACATGATCACTCCCAGGTCTTTAACTTTGGTGTTTTGCTCTATTTTGTGGCCAGAATTTGTAGTAGTAGTAGTAGTAGTAGTTGTAGTATAAGTTGTAGTAGTTGTAGTAGTTGTAGTAGCAATTGTAGTAGTACTTGAAGTAGTTGTAGTAGAAGTTGTAGTTGTAGAAGAAGTTGTAGTTGTAGTAGTAGCAGTAGTAGTAGTTGTAGAAGTAGTTGTAGTAGTTGTAATAGTTGTAGTAGTTGTAGTAGTTGTAGTTGTAGTAGTTGCAGTTGTAGTAGTTGTAGTAGTTGTAGTAGTTGCAGTAGCTGTAGTAGTAGTAGAAGTAGTTGTAGTAGCAATTGTAGTAGTTGTAGTAGTAGTTGGTGTAGTTGTAGTTAGTGTTGTAGTTGTAGTAGTTGTAGCATTAGTTGCAGTAATAGTTGCAGTAGTTGTAGTTGTAGTAATAGTACCTGTAGTAGTTGTAGAAGTAGTTGTAGTAGTAGTTGTAGTAGTTGTAGAAGTAGTTGTAGTAGT